>CM057344.1:157195184-158442788 GCA_030015575.1 Agapanthus africanus | reverse complement strand
CGTTTGAAATTCTAAACTCGTGTTTAAAACCTCAAAACTCATTAACACCAATGATACTTCTACTAAAACACTCTCACCTATCACTATAATGTTGTAATTAGCTAACTAGCCCTGTACTCTATCACCACTACATGTTTCACCTACCAAGGCTCGCTTTTGAAAACTCAAGTTTTGAAAATATACACTTTAAGTTCTAAAACCAACTCTAACTTGTTTGTGAAGTCAAGAAATCTAAAAACTTGATTAAAAGTGGGGTTATTATCTCAAGATGGTAACTAGGAAAAATTCCAAGATGGCCAAAGGTTCCAAAAATGAAGACTTGCTCACACCATGATATTTAGGATGAGGATAGGAAGATTTTTTGTGAAGGCTGCATTGTGTTTTGAGATGAATTATGGGGTTGTTTGTGGTGGTAGTGAGAGGTGGAGGAAGTGAAGAATGAGAAGAGGAAAAAAACGAAAGAGATGAAGGAAAAAAATGAGATGAAGAAATACAATGGTGGAAACCATAACCCTTCACTTTCTCCTCTCTCTCACTTGTCCATATCTCAATAAAATATTAGAAGCCATGCTTCATTTATTCTCTTTTTCTTTTATTTTCTTTTGAAAAGAATAAAACCATAACTTAAAGAAAACACAAATGGAAATATTAAAGCTCTTTAAGCATGTCATGGCATTTAACATGGTTAACAAAATAAAATTAGGTTTAATGCACAAATAGTAAAACACTAATTAAATTGAACATTAAACTTGTATGGTTATAATTGTATACTAATTTAAGAAAAGTCCAATTAAATAAATGCTTTTGTAATTAATAATTCGTTTTAATTTCCAATTATTTTCCAAAATAAAGCTATATAATTATACCAATTTACGAAAACTCAAATCCATACTCGGTATAATATCTGTAAAATTCATTATTTTATTATTTAGATTCTAAAATAATATTTTCCATTTTCTGAAATGTTACACTTGTCTCATGTGAGTTCCCACTGTATTTTGATTACTACCCTACCACGGTTCTACTGAGTCGTGTAAACAAGTTTTAGTTGGGTACAGTCCCGACCCATATAGAGGCAATGAGCGATCGGAAGAGATTTTTCTCTCCGGGTATTGGGAGTTGATGTCGCACTGTGTTCGGTTAGCCATTGCCATAAGTTCTTAGCCAGGGCGGATGGGATTTACTGATATGAGATTAGTAGTTTCTCAGTTGGTCATGAGCCTGACATCGGCATGACTTATCGGGTTATTAGAGGTCTGACGACTTCCACCCCTAAACTCGGTATGCCACACTCTCAGATGAAAAGACTGGACTATATGAAGATTGTCAGTTATAGGCTCAGTAGGGTACGGACGGACTTGATTGTCGACCTCCCTTTCGACAAAGACCTGGATAGCCGTTACGTACAGCTAGTGCCACTGACGTGCTTGTGGTTATAGATTTTATCCAGTAACTCATTGTCGACGTATTGTCGGGTCTTCATAGTCCCACACAAAAGGTTTTCCCGGTTCAAAATAAACGATGTAGAGGTTGTATATTGATACGTGCAAAAATCCGATTAAATACGTATACTGGATACACGTACTTTAATCGGATGTTTGGTAATACTGGTCGGCTTATATTTAAGATGGGTTATTAAATCAAGTATTGATTTAATAATATACATATTTTTTTGATATATATATTCCAGTATTATGTTTACTTTCTATTTTCTCTCTCTTGACTATTCGTATTTTTATAAGGATACGCATATATGTATACGATACATATACCGGGAGTTGTATCTTGTATTTATACAAAATATTTCTAGAAGGAGGACACCTCATATATGTCATTTTCATTTTAGAAAAAGAATAATGAGGTGGAGGGATGAGATGTAAAGAGAGTATAGTGAGAGAAATGGGCATGCAATATTTTATTTAGAAATTGATTTGTTAAAACTATTCTAGCATGCTTGATTTTTTTCACACGGGGTTCATTCTCATCTTTACATTCTCTCTCCTCTCATCTCTTCATCTCCTCCTTCAAGTTTAGAATTCTAAAGTTATTTCAAGAGAAAAAGATTGTGAAAATTCCTGCATCCCTAACATTCTATCCCTAGCAAGTTTAGATAGTTGATTGCTTCCTCAAAGTTCACTTTGGAGTGAAGTTGAAGCTTGGGTTGGTTTCTCTCGGGTGGATCATCTTCGGTAAGGGCGATCGGCTTTCAAGCTCGTTCCGGACGGCCTAGGAGTCTAGAAGGGGTCTTCCACAATTGGATGGATACGCTACAAAGGTTGTATGTTCATAACCTGGAAGCTAGTTCTCTTATTTGTTTTGCTAATTTAGTGTTTGTACGATTTCAAGGTTTGTAGTTTCTAGTGCTTGCATTAAAATTTGCGTTTATCATTCCTCCTTGGCCGCGAGTTTAGCCGCGCAAGCACTAGGAGCTCTATCACTATGGATGGAAACTTATCCAAATGCCATGGCTAACTTCTTAGAGTCGGATATTTCGGATCATTCTCCAATTTATATCACTAGTACTTTTATTGCTCATTCACCTAAATCTTTCAAAATTTTTAAATATTTGGACCGATCATCCCAAGTTTCTTGATGTTGTTAGAAATGCTTGGAAAGGTCATTACATTGGCGATCCAAATCTATATCCTTTACAAAAGGTTTAAAGATGTTAAAGTTGCGAAGAAAAATTGGAGCAAAAATTGTATTGAAGATTCAAGTTGAAGATTAAAAATGTGAGAAGAGATTTATTCCACATTCAAAATAAATTTACCCCTAGACCTAATGATTTCAACATTTGCCATATGGAAAGAAAAATTTCAATCAAACTCAATGATCTTCTTCAAGTTGAGGAGTATATCCCCAAAAAAAAAATCAAGAGTAAATTGGCTTCATTTGGAAGATGGAAACGATAAGTTCTTTTACATGGTTATGTGCAAAAGGCGATATTACAATCATATCAATTCTATCAAGCTCGAAGATGGCTCTTTCACTTCCGATCCTTCTATCCTTACCTCCGAAACGGTGCGGTTCTATCAAGACTTACTCAACTCATCTAAAATATTCTTTTCCATATGTTGATAATGGGACAAAACTTGAGTAAGCTCAAATTCATGATATTTCTAAGCCCATCACAATAGAAGAGATAAAAGTTGTGGTTTTTAATGCTAATACTTCGAAAGCTCCGGGATTGGATGGTTTCAACAATCTCTTCTTTCAAAAGGCTTGGCCTATAGTCGAAGGTTTTGGTTACTAACGCTATTCTATTCTTTTTCAATACATCAAAGCTCCCAGGAAGTGCCAACCCCACATTGATTTTTCTTATCCCAAGAATCCATATTGATTTTCCAAGTTTAGGCATATATCTCTTTGCAATTGCATTTATAGATATATTACTAAAATTATTGTATCTAGACTCAAGTCTATTATGCCACATCTAATCCCCTCAACTCAAAGTGCTTTTATTCATGGTCGAAATATTGAAGATAATATTCTTTTGGCTTCCAATTTGATTCATAATTTAAACCAAATGAATTCAAAAAAGGGGTTTTGTACAAAAATTGATTTACATAAAGCATTTAATTCCATTAATAGAGATTTCCTTTTACATGTGATTCATCAAAGAGGGTTTCCTTCCATGTGGCTAAAATCGATCCATGCATGCATATATGAATCGATGTTCTCGGTAAATTTGAGTGGCTCACATCATGGTTATTTTCACTCCACTTCTAGTCTTCGGAAAGGTGATCCTCTTTCATCTTATTTATTTACTTTGGTGTGGCTTCATTCTCTCAACTTCTACAAAAAAAAGTGGATTCAAAAGAATTTGGAGCTATTGATCGGAGTTCGCTTGGTATTTTTCATATTCTTTATGTCGATGATATTCTTATTTTTTGGTAAAAGTGATTTGAAATCAACCGTGGCTCTAAATGATATGCTCCATATATTCCAAAACATCTCAGGTTTTCAAGCAAATAGAAACAAAAGTCAAATTTTTTTCTCGTCTGCAGTGGAGTCAAACTCAAAGTTGATATTCCTTGATAAGCTTAATATAGAAGAAGGAGTTCTTCCATTTATCTATCTTGGTCTTCTACTCACTTCCAAAAGGCCTAATGTTTATATGTGTCAAACTCTAATTGATAAATTGATGTTAAAGCTTAATGGATAGAAATTCAAGCTTCTTTCTATGGCGGGGCGTTTTGAACTTCTTCGGTCAATTCTACTTGGTTATCAAATTTATTGGTCTCAAGCTTTTAACCTTCCGAAGAATAGAATCTATTTTTCGTTGTTTCTTATGGGGTAATTCGAAGGTTTTTACTATTAAGCAGAAAGATATTTGCAAACCAAAAGAGCGAGGTGGTTTCAGCATTTTTAGGATTGCAATCTTGCATTGCGACATAAGTTATATTGGAGGCTTTTCCATAAAGAAGGAATTTAGGTTAATTGGACTCCTTCAGTATTTGTGGTATCTTAGAGATGAAATATTTAACGAAACTTTTGGACTGTCTCTTCATCATAAAAATCTCCGATTATAAGGAACATTTTTCAATCAAGAGTTTTGTTTAAAAAGATAGTCAAGTATCAAATTCATAATGGTGTCTCCGCTTATCTTTTTCTTGATTCTTGGATTAAGTGAAGATGGCTTAAGGAAGTATTCGGAGAGCGATTAGCACACGATATTGGTATTCCGCTAAACTCTAAGGTTTTGATTCTCATTCAGGATGGAGAATGGTTGTTACCTTGTTTTATTTTACCGCATATGCTTGAGGCATGTGGTTTAATTCGGTCGATTAATCTTGATAGATCTATCGCCAAACATATATTAATCTGGAGACCTTATTCGGGCACTTTCACTACAAAATCGACGAAATCGCCACTTTTACCGCAAGCTCTTATGGTTCTTCCCCGGGCTAAAATTTGTTTGATTTCACAAAATTACCCCCAAAGAACTCATTTTGTTTATGTCAAGACGTCCTTGGAAAACTAAAAACTCTTGATTTGTTTCAAGCGAGATCCATCAGTAATGTAGGACAATGCATTCTTTGCAATCTTGAATCCAAAACTCACAACCATTTATTCTTTGAGTGTCAATTTTCTAATTGGTTGGTTCGTACATCATTAGCTCGTTATGGGTTTCATAGCCCACCGATTGATCTTCTCAGTGTAATGGATACCATTCAATGTACGACCTCAAGTAAAAGACGGATTGGAGCTATTCTATGCATGGTGATTGCAAACGTTATTTAGAACACATGGAAAGAGCGAAACAATCAAATGTTTAGGTTCCATTGTAGGACTAAAAAGATTATTCTTCGTGATGTCATCTCCGATACTTCCATAAGGATAGCAAATTTTTTTGATGATACGAATATTGGCGGTAGATCAATTGCTCGTAATTGGAATGCATTACCTCTATAAAAATTCAATCTTGAGCTATTGTTTGTAATAGCCTTGTTCTTGTTTTGTTTGTATTTTTATTTTCTTTTTGTAACCTTTTTATGTTTTATTTAAAAAATATTGGGCTTCTTGCCCTAGCCTTCGGCAAAGATAAAAAATATCAAGAGAAGAGACCAAAAGGATTTGGAATCCTTTTGGGGACTACCCTATTCCAGCCGTTGCATTTAATAGCAGAAATTGCAGGAAAGCCTGAATCCAGACCACAAATCCTAATATTTTGGTTATTATCATTTAACATTTAAGCTCTTTATATTCTCATTTTCAAATGGAAGTTGAATAAGTTCCTCACACTGTCTTCAAGTGCATGTCCACCGACAAAAAAAACAATTGACATAATTACATGAAATGTCCAGATAATAATAATGCTACAAGCATAAATATGCTACCAAGTGCTGCGTCAAGAAGTTACTTGTTAAAGGACAACATATATATATAAGTAAAGCAATTGGACGGGGAGTGGACCAATGTCGTCATAGAGAGATTATCCTGAAGCAAGTAACAAAATAGCAAAACTGCTGGTGCTAGGATTTGTAACTAAACAAGGAACAGAGTACTTGCTACAATTATGTGTGCAGAACACAAAAACAAACTCAAGCAAATCTTCTAAACTGAGTTGAAGCCGTTGTTCGTGGCACTGTAGCTTTCCAGCCCTCAGTAAAATTTAGAAAATTTGCAAGTTCCTCTGCAACTATAGTCGTCTTCAGCTTATCATCGGCTGCACCAGTCCAATGACGGAAAAGTGAAACATTCTGGGTAACTATTTCAGGTTTTCCTCTATATTTGTCGAAGAACGTTTTATTATGTTTCTCAAGCCAAAAGTTCCGGGTATTAGCGAGACAAATAGTTGCCAAGCTGATAGTGTTGAAAGAGAATGGCAAGTCATCTTATCAGAAGTTTAACAATTGATCCGATCAAATGAAGTAGCCACATGCCTCCTGGACCCCTTTATCTTTCACGACAGTAGTCATAATTTGAAAAGATACTCCATATTAAACATCACCTCACACAAGCGTAAATCTATGAAGATTATCGAGTCCCTTCTGTTCCACAAATAGAAAAAAGCCAGATGATAATCTTTAGATAAGCTCAAAATGTATCTCGATTCAATCTGGAAGTCTAGCAATCACAGAATCTCTTAATCATAAAACTCCAGCTCTGCATGCAAAGGAAACTTCAAAATAAATGTTTGTGTGCTTTTTCTTCCAGCAAGCTGCAAATACACAAGACTAAATGTTATATCTATCCTTTTCGTATCATATACATGTTAATGAGGAATACTATCCAAGAAATGCATGCAGAACAGCCAGATTGGGTGAGGCATGAAAAGAACAGCAACTCTCCAACCATCTCTGTCTTATTTAAATCACTTGTCCATGATGTTCGCAAACTGACAGCTGAAAGTCCATGGATAAATACTATTCATAATAAATGGACTTAAAATGGATTTGGCTGATCATGTGCATTAAGGACCACAGTGCTATACGTTCATGTAGCTTAGCTCATTATGAAAGGGACTCCAGAAATAAGTAATACAACCTGATAGTATAATTATGGCTTAAATCCAAACAACTACCAAAAGCTTTACCCCGGTGACAAAAAGCTACCAAAAACCCTAAAACTAGGAGAAACTACAATGGTTTGACAGTTCTGTGGTAGTTTCTTGTAAATAAAGCACTTGTCATTCTCACGATTTCTCGATTTTCTCTTGGAGCCTCGATCTGATCGGTATCCAACGGACAACGCGTCATCCTGACTACTCTCATCACCTACCACATTCTCCCTCAATATCTCACTGTGCAGACCTGCTTTGACATCCTTTAAGGAAAGCTTATTCCGACCATACACCATCGACTTGACGAACTGCTCATACTCTAAGGTCAACGAACAAAATAGAATCATCGCCTGATTCTCATCCTCTATCTTCACCTCCACGTTCCGTAAGTCCACGATCTGGTTGAGTTCATACAGGTGGTCTTTGAAAGATGTCATCTTCATCTTTAACGTGTACAATCGTTTCTTGAGATAGTGGCGATTTGTGAGTGATTTCTTCATGTTTAAGAACTCCAACATGTTTCATAACCCCGCTGTCGTAGTCTCTTGCTCGACCTCGTAAAGAACTTTATCGGCCAAGTGAAGATGTATCGAACTGAAAGCTTTGTTCTCTATCTCTTTTTTCTCATCCTCTGTGGTCGTCTTCGGAATATTGTTTTTTGTAAAAACAATCTTGTGAACCCTTGTTGCTTGAGAATAACCATCATCTTCAACCTCGAAAGGCCGAAGTTGTTCCGCCTATCAAACTTAGCCACCTTGTAATGCGTAGATTCCATCTTGAAAGAACACGGAAGTTAATACAAATAATCATAAAGGGTGGATGAATAGGACTATGCTATTAACATGCCCAAATTAAAAAATTCTACACTTGCAAAGGATATCACGAAAGCAAGGCTTAAACAAATGATATGTCAAGTAGATATTGGAGCTAAGCAATCATACAATTGTGAAACTATGAACAAGCAGCAAGAACAATAGTAGCAAGTAATGAGCATATTGAGCAAGTGGACAAGTATGCAATTTCTAATTAAGTATACTTGCAAGCAACCAATTAAGCACAACATAAAATGCAAGTACTAAAAAGAGAGAAATTGCAAACTCAAGGCATACAAGGAATTTAGAGCGGTTCGGGAGACCCACTAGTCCACTTTCTTAAGGCGCACGAGCTCGTTCCACTAATGACGTCTTTTTCGGAGATACACTTGTTACGCACCCGCAACCTCACACGTCTCCATCGAGACAACACGTTACGCACCTGCAACATCACACGTCTCCATCGACTACAAGATCTCTTCAAAAAACACTCACGTTGTTCGCCACTATGAACACTTCTTTCTTTACAAAACTAGTCACCCTTCTCACTACAAATCCACATGCCCACACTTGAGCACTTCTCTCAATCAAGCTCTTCTCGGCTCTTCTCTTCACAATGAAACTCTTGCACTCAAGAGTCCTTACAATTGAAGCACAATACTCTTTAATAGAGTTTCTCTCAAGCTCACAATTAATACTTAATGAGTATGGATTAATCAAATTAAACTCTTTGATGTGTTTTAGTGTGAGAGAAAAGATAATCAAAATCAAGGTTTTACTCTCACAAGAGATGAAAAAAGAACCTTGGAGTTTTTTCAGAATATTTTTACAAGTCTTGGTTGTCAAAAACCCAAAGGAAATCCCCATTTATACCACTCACACAAGACTAACCGTTATAGGTCAAACCAGTCAAATATAGCTATTAGCTAACGTTTGCACCTATACCCGACTAATGTCTGCAGAAGAAAAGTCTCCAATGATTTTGACCTTCAAACGTTAGTGCCCCAAGCCTTCAGACGTTTGCCGTGGATTTTGAAATGAGAAAACTTAAGTACACTGGCAACTAACATCCGATTCAAACGTTAGTGCCCCACTCGGCACTTCTGAAATGAGAAAACTTAAGTACACTGGCAACTAACTCTCCAGGTAAAGCAAGATAAGAATGTGACACTAAACGACTATTCATGTTTAACCTATCATCAAAACACGACAAGAATGGATAATGAAAATCCATAAGCCAACACATCTCCCTAGATAATCCGAAAACACTGAATCTGATGCTTTGATACCACTTGTTATAATTTCTATATCCGTGATTCTCGAAAGAATCACAAATCACATCAAGAGTTACACCGAAAAATCTATCAGGAACGTGTGCAAACTAACTATCTGAAAATGACTAATCGAACAATCTACCAAAACGCACCGCATGTTATGACAAACACACACCAAACAACACAAACGCAAGATTTTACCCAGGTTCAGCACAACTAAATATAATCCTACAATCCGACAACGAGAACTTCCACTATGAAGAAAGGATTACACGAGAACGCTCTCACCGATCACGGCTTAATACAAATTAATCTAACCTTCACAAAAACCTCTTATTTATCTCCCTCTCGGTTTTACGGTTGCCTCCTTTTTAATTATGGAGAAATATTGGCAACCATCTTATATTTTTTAACCCTCGGCTATTTGGCTTTATATTTATAAGCTACATCAATTTAGAGATAAAACTTAGATTTAAACTAGGATTACAAAGAGATAAGTTTAATATTTAAATTAAGGATTAATTTAAATCTTAATCATCGACTTCTACTCGATCTAGGCTTCAAGTCTTGGGCCAAATCTTGGCTAATTTAAATCAAAATCAACAAAATTAAAATTAAAATATATGCTTGAAAGCCGGTTTGCATGGAACAGGAAAGAAAATCATCTCTCAACTCACTTCAAAATTTGTTAAAAAGGTCGTAATCAAGCATAAATCAAATCGGCTAAGTTAAAATAAAAATATATAAGATAAGTCACCTCGATAAAAAGTTTCACAATAATCACATTTTAAAAAGAAACTTAATATTAAACATCACCCAACATGTCATTAGATCTTTTAAGATTTTTCAGTACCTTCCACGAAAAAGACAGATGATGGTCTTCAGATAAGCTCAAAACCTCATCTTGTCGGGAACCTATAGCAAAAACAATAGCTCATGTCATTATGTAACACTCTAAAGCCAAAAGGCACTTCCTAAATATAGCTTAAGTCCTTCCTCCGGAAAGCTGCAAAACACACGAGAGCAATTTCACTTCAAAATTTGTTAAAAAGGTCGTAATCAGGCATAAATCAAATCAGCTAAGTTAAAATAAAAATATATAAGATAAGTCACCTCGATAAAAAGTTTCACAATAATCACATTTTAAAAAGAAACTTAATATTAAACATCACCCAACATGTCATTAGATCTTTTAAGATTTTTTAGTACCTTCCACGAAAAAGACAGATGATGGTCTTCAGATAAGCTCAAAACCTCATCTCGTCAGGTACCTATAGCAAAAACAATAGCTCATGTCATTATGTAACACTCTAAAGCCAATAGGCACTTCCAAAATATAGCTTAACTCATTCCTCCGGAAAGCTGCAAAACACACAAGAGCAATTTCACTTCAGCTTTCGGAGCCCATAAACGTCTCATGTACATGTTTACGCAAGAAATGCATGCACAGATTAAAGCCAGCATGCATGAAGCAATAAGAGAACAGTAACTCTCTCTAACATTAATCCAGTCCTATCTAAGTCCCTGGTCCATGATGTTTGCTAGTCGACATGCCAAAAGTACATAAAATGAATAAATTTAAGAAATACATGGCAGATCATGTGCATGAAGGAATGGACCACAGTTTTAGATATAAATTTGGAAATGGACTTGAAAAATAATTAATAGCTAATTAATACGGTATCTTTTCAAGTAGATGCATGCACTAAGACAATAGCAAAAACTTAATAAAAGAAGAAGGATATCCAGCTATACCGAAAAAATCAGGAGATTTTCAATCTGCTGTAGGTTTGTAACTATGACATGAAATTAAACCTGAATATAACCATATTATTCATTATTCATGTAGCTTACCAACTCTGGATGTGGGTATGAGAAAATATTTAATACGCAATAAACTCTCTAGTCAAGTGGATGAGCATAGAAGATAATGCATTAACCCATTAACATGTGTCACACAATAACAAGAACATGACCCGTCTTTGTTGACCTAAACTTAATTTCGTACGAATCCACATAGAGAGCTGCAAGAGTTGTTCTACAATAATATGCAAAGTATTGGGCAAAATGAATTGGGGAAAAAATACAATTACCCCATAAGTATACCCCCTTAATAGACTTATTACTGCAAACACCCCCTAGACATTTCAAAATGGTATCATAGTTTGATTGTTTCTGTCCCAGCAATCCGTGTTGTTATAAGTAGTTGTCTAATTTAACTCTAGAATTTGTTTCTATTTATTTATAGTTGATTTTGATCAACTTTTAGGGTTTTGGTCAATGAGTGGAGGGGATGTTTGCATTAGTGATAAAATGATATAAACTACAAAGAGGTTTCATGCAATTTACCCAAATTTAAATTATTCATCTTTAAGATTTAGCTATCCTGATTCATGTTCATGTGCTTAAAATGGTGTTGCAACAACTGTAGTACCTAAGGAGTCATTAAACTACTAAAACTAGTAAACCATTGTGACACAATTTGTCAAGAAACACAATAAAGAAAAAGAATTCGGATTGTAGATAAATATTAGTACTAACTTCTGTGGGATTATTCAAATCATGTTATTCCCAATATATAAAAGCTAAGCGACTTTCTGATTCCCAATCTCTCATCCTTTCCTTTTTAACAAAATATGGGAGTGAGAAGCGAAGTTGGAATTGCAATTTGAGCAAACATGATTCAATGCTGACAATCTTACATGGATTTCTGATACAAAATTAACTTCTCAATGTTTACTCCTTATAAGCAAACAACTCCTAAATTGGGAAACAACTTATTCTCAAGCAATCATATATATTTCACTCAAGTTAATTACTAATTCCAGTAATGAAATTATTGGTCTATTGATATAACACTATATTTTGCTCTTATGGAGCTGATTGCTACCTTTAAAAGCTATGCTGTCACATCTAAAGTAATCAAATTTTAAAGAGTGTTACCACGATTTATGATGGGTTCTATAAGAATATTGGATTAAACAAAAAGACCCAATGAGCGGTTAACAATAAAATTTAACAACGAATACCTTATCTAAATTTTCCAACTCCCAACCGCCCGATTCCCTCACTTGATGAATGCAGCTCCAAATTGATCGCTTACAATGTTGACTTAATATATTTTTCTCTTTCATCACTTACTTGTGTCAGCGTCGCGTCACTACCACACCGTAGGGTGTGGTATGAGGGTTCGGACAAAGCCTACAGTTTGTAATACTATACACGAGCTCGTTTGGTCAATATCAGTCAGAATATATTATGAGCTTGCAGCTCACGATAAACTCAAACCAACTCAAAGTAACCCGAGCTTAGTTTGGGCATAGGCAACTTCATCATTCCTTAACATTTCCTAAAACCAAAAAAAGAGAATAAACAAGACTTAACTCCATGCAGAAATTTATTGCCCCTCCATGCCGATAGGGCCACCTTGCCTCTTATAAATACTATATCAAATTCCACTAGAAGGGAGAAAGCTGCACCTAGCTACTAAAAGAAAACGACATGGATACTGAACTCATCACTTCCGTAGCTTTCTCCTTCATAATCTTATTCTTCTTCTTCAGCTATTGCCATCTTAATTTGGGCCCACTCCCGATAAACTGGCCATTCATCGGGATGCTCCCGGCCATCGCTTATCGCTTTGGCCGCCTCCATGATGCCATCACTGACATCCTTTCATTTTCCCAACTAACCTTTCTCTTCAAGGGCCCTTGGCTCCTTGGGCCCCGCATTCTCATCACATGCAACCCCACCAACATTCACCACATCCTCACCATCAACCACCAAAACTACCCAAAAGGCAAAGATTTCGCAGAGATATTCGATGTTTTGGGCGATGGCATCTTTTGTGCCGACGGAGAGTCTTGGCATTTCCAACGAAGGATAGCTCAGGCATTGATGGTAAACAAAGGGTACAAGGCTTTTGTACTAAGGACTACAAGAGAGGTGGCGGAGAAGAGGTTGGTGCCGCTTCTTGATCACTGGGCGGGGACAGGGAAGGTAGTGGATATTGAGGACGTGTTTAGGAGGACAACTTTTGATATTACGTGTATATCATCATTTGGCGTCGATTTGTGCGCTTTATCAATCGACTTCCCTGACATCGGGTTCGCAGAGGCCCTAGATGATACTTGGCAGGTACATACTAACGAAGTAAACAAAATTGATCACTCTTAATATTCTTATCACGCCGATTGTTGGGCCAGACGATCAAATAGTTGCTCAATGGAGCGTAACTTGGAAAGACCGTACAAATGATATTATATATACCATTATGGTGCTCCTCTTCTGACATGGGTACCATGGAATATTTGCATTCACATGAATATGGGCGCATGATGAAAGCCTTGAGAGATAGATGTTTTTGACAATAGCTAAACTACTCTTATCCTCAAAAACTTTTCACAACTTGCTACTCACCCTAAGGGTCCCATCTCACTATCCTTCTCTTAGGAAAACTTTTTTATTGATTACAAAATTGTTAAAATCAAATATACAATCTGAGATGTGTTAGCAAGACGGACTAAACTTGGTACTTCCATACAGTAGAAATTAAGAGCTGTTTTACACAAAAGGTTAAGTAGATGAATTTTTTATCACTACTACACAGACACGTGTGTGTGTATTGTGTGTGTGTGTGTCTATATATATGCATGTGTGTGTATGCATGTATATGTATGTGCCAGATCTTTACTGGACCTTTGCGCCAACCCTATTTTGATGATCAAGGCTTTGATGGTGATGATAACGATGTATATATATCGATATATATTGTGTGTATGTGTATATACATACGCGAGTGTGGAGAAATTTTTAGATAATCTTATTATAATAGAACTCACTGAAATTTATTTAGTAAAATAGACATCTTTTGCCACATAAGCAATTAAGATAGAGCATTCACTTATATGGTATTTCTTATGTGGCAATAACGACGTCGTTTCTCTTTATAAAATTCAATGAGTTTTAGTTTTATATTTATATTTATATATAAAATAGGATTATTTTCAACTTAAATGATTATAAAGATGGTTCCCTTATCTATTTTCCATTAAACAATTTTTTGTCATCCATCTTTTTTCCTCAAAAAGTATTCTACAATTTGCTTTTGAAGAAGAATTATGCATGTATGAGTAAATGTAATTTTTAATTGATAAAATGTAGATAAAAAGTACAGCACATGATAGTTTACTCCAATCATGTAAAATAAAAGTATTATGTGGAAAAAATTTATTGATTATATATAAGAAGTATTAAAAACAACTTCCTACGATTTTGATTGAAAAAAATTTACTTACGGTTTATCAACACAATTTACGCAACATATTTTCGTTATTTTAAGTGTTTATTAGAAATCAGCTCTATCAACCCCGATTTTCATTTAGTTGTAATCAATTAAAAAAAATAGCAAGAAACAATACGCCTTTCGGATTAAGTAGTGACAAGTAGATATGGTAATTGTCTCTTACATTTTTAATTTGCAATTAGCTGATTCTAATTAGAATACATGGTTCATAATTTCTCTGTTTATAATTAGCACTAATGCAAAAAAAATTAAAAACTTCACATATACTATTTTCTTTCATATTAATTATAGTGTTGGCAAAGAACTTGATTTAGCAACCCAGCATTCTAATAAAATTATATTCACTGCTTAAATTTGATGTGGCATAAAATAAATTGAAAATGTTCGACTGAAAACAAAAATAATAATAATTTGTAATAATATAATTTAATATCTAAGATAACAATTTTATGAAAATACATGCTTTTTTCTTTGCGTCCATTTCATTGACTCATACATGTGCATTTTACTTCAAGAAAATAATAAAGTAGTGAAAGGAAAAAAATGTGAATGACACAAAATTGTCTAATGGTAAATAAAAATGAAAGAAATGTCTTTTGTAAGCATTTAAAATGATTTTTTTTAAAAATTAATCCTATATAATAAATAATTATTAAACGGAACTTAGATGAAATCTATTTAAAGAAGACCTCAAAATTGGCACATTATAAATGCCATATAATCAAATGTTCTATCTTAATTGCTTTTGTGGCAAAAAGAGGTCTATTTTAATAAATAAATTTTAATAAGATCTATTTTCATAATTATTTATTAAAAAAAGATTATTTTTTAAAATTGGCATACATATTATAACACACATATGTATGTGCATATGAAAATAATGGACACAGACTGTATGAGGAAATTTCTCATATAGCGATTTTAAGTCTCCATTTTCTCAACGATCTGCATCCTCCATCTTCATCTTTATTGTCTAACATGTAAATACACTAAATTGCATATTATTCTTATACCTTTCCATCATTGATTTAGTGGATGCAAAATTAACGGTTTTTCAATGACAGGATTTTTTTACATCACTAAATCAATGATGAAAAGATGTCCAAGTTGACATGAAATTTGGTGTAACTATATTTTTGATGATGAAAATCAAGGGAAGACGACTATTGTCCGAAAAATGATAAGTGTTGACTTTTTCGACGGCATAAGAGAATTTCCCTCATGGGGTCTCTCTCTACTATATATTAAACTGTATAATTAAACCACTTATTTAATGTGCAGGCCATCTCGTTTCGGCATATGGTCCCTACGAGCATTTGGAAGCTCTTACGACGATTACAAATCGGAAAAGAAAGGAAATTCTTGAGAGCTAAGCAAGTGATAGACCAATTCATAATGCAACAAATATCAAAGAGGAGAGAGAATCAAATAGAGAGATCTTTATCACTTCCAACAGAAGCTGACCTACTAACTTCATACATGAATCAAATGAAAGACTTTGATGATAAGTTCTTTCGGGATACTGCGCTAACTCTAATGATCGCAGGTAAGATGAATATAGGATAAATCAAATTTATACAACCAATTCACTTGGCATATATAGGGAAAAATTATCCATCTTATGGTGCAACCTAAGGAGTCATCCATGCGGCATTATTATAGAAACACTTTAGCTCACAAAAATGAATGAGCGTTTATTACTAATACAACAAGTCATTTATTTAAGTGTCGTATGTGCAACTCCTTAGGTTGCAATCTAAGAAGTCACCTAATACCTTTTCCGTACACACGTGCACGTCGTATACACACAGACATAAATACATACATACCTACAAATACACACATATATACACATTAATACATACATGCATGCATGCATACATACACATGTGCGTAGTGGAAGAGGCTCATTTACTTTATAGGTATAACTAAGTTAATTATGCCCTATGCAACATAACTTTATATGCCACTCTTTGTATGATCGGGACCGTCCATATTGATCTCTATAGTCTAACATCTGACCATACCAAAGTTTGTGCGATTTGAACACTTATTTGCCCATGCATCAAATGGTTGCATGATGACGGTTTTCCGACAATCGAACATTTAAGAAACCTAGATGAAAATTAATGTACTCCTGTTTTAGAGCTTGAAGATCAAGATGGATGGTGCCAATCATCTGGAAAATTGATGTATCATGTAATTTTTTCATAGAGTATAACTAAGTAAAGATCTATAGACTAAAATAGTCGTTCCCATGCATACATATATACATACATAGACACATGCACGCACTCGCACAAGATGTCACATGGGTGACTCTTAGGTTGCACCTAAGGTTTCGCCTTTGAAACACTCATTATATATATATATATGTGTGTGTGTGTGTGTGTGTTTATTTCGCCTTTGAAACACTCATTATATATATATATATATATATATATATATATTTCGCCTTAGAAACACTCATTATATATATAGACAATTTATTAAGTGAGTCCAGTTCACACCAAGTTCCATGCGCGCTGCACCCCAGACCGTCCATCAAAAACATTAAAAAAATTAGCTTATCCAGCGTCAATTTCCACGCATGCTTGTCTTTACCTTCTTATTTAGTCACAAACTGAGAACCCATAACTTCTTCATCCCCATGGATTTCTTTTTCGCTCTTCATCTTCAACTCATCTATCTCTAATGTTATGGAATGTGACATGTGATTTCATGCGTTTGAGGACAGCATAACGCATAAGCGAATACAGTTTGCATTATTTAAATTAAAAATCCAAATATATATAGATAGTAAAAAAATGAGAACATATGGAAAAAATACTTAACATATATACAAAACATTTACTATACATAATTTCACTGTTATGAATGTTAATGAATTATAAGTCGTCAGCTTATTTCAAATATGTAAAAAGAAAATGATATCATGATAATAGTGCAATGCTAAGAAAAAGAACGCAGCTCAATGTAATCATAGATTCATAATAAAACATTAAATTGATTTCTGATTGACAAATCAAAATGATGATAATTTCGGGACTAAGTTATTCAACATCACAAACAGTAAATAGTTCAAAAAAGACAATTAAAACATTATCATCACAAACTAGCAAAATAGATATTTAACTAAAGTCAATATCATCCAACGATTCAAGCAATCAATTGTCGGTATCGTCAACATGTTCGGGAGATAGTTTTTCATATTCGTTCTCCGAGTCCACCTCCTTGTCACCTTGATCCTCTACTTCAACATCGTCTTCAATCTCATTATAATGCCTCATCGGGTTTTGTTGTTGCCCTTAAATTATGGGGTTTGGATACAGGTATGATAAAAATCCCAACCTGCTTCATAACTCAACTCAATCCTTAAGTTGATATGCATTTTATGCGGCCACATAATGCAATATGCAGCCGCATAACAATTTTTATACACCAAAGCATATTTTTTACCGCATATATCAAAAAATACGTCGTTTTCATATGCCAAAAGGCTGCATACGCATATGCAGCTGATTAGAACACATATTACAACACCGCCTATCTCATCTTCCGAGTCTTCTCTCAATCTCTTTTATGTTATATTTGGGATCAAACTTGCATGCCTCAGTTTCCGATTTTTTAAGGAACCTTAAGGATTTCATGGTATTGAATTTGATCAAAACTGGATTGTATTAAGAAAAGATCAAAAGTGATATTACCTTAAAATGGGATTTGGAATTAGTTCACACAATGGCATGTAATTGAATATTAATTTCAATTTAGTTCTAGAAATTTCTAGAAAAACAAAGATGTTCTATATTTCTATGTGATAGCTGTGGATATTTGAGAGAAATTGTGGGACAATTAGCAAGGTTTTTTTTTTTTTGGAGAGGAGGATTGGGTAGGGCATTTACAAATTGTTGGGTTCAAATATGAAAACATGAAGGCAGAAAGAAGAAAGGAAGAGATTAGAAACAAGATAAAGGGACGTGTAATGATATAAAAATAAGAATGATTGAAGATAAACGATGGAGGATTCATATTATTTTATAGAGAGAGAGAGAAGGTTCGGGTCTAAGAAAGCGGGGAGAGTGAGTGAGAGAGAGGGGGCGAGAGAGAGGGGGCGAGAGAATGAATTATTAGAATGGTTAAGTTAACCATTGTCTTTGACTGTAAGTAAAGCCAACAATATGGATGTCGGATCGCATTTGATCCTCCTTGCAAACTAACCGCAGCAAAAAACCATGTTGTTGTGTGTCTAAGTGTATAAATGTGTGTGTATGTGTGTATAAATGTATTCGTATGTGTAGGCAAATGAGTTTAGAAGCTATATAGAGGGGAAAGGTTATGATTTTTTCAATCAAAACTTGGCTTAGCTTACTTTTGACAACTAATTTCTTTCGCTCGTCTGAGATATCATTGGTAAGTACTTAATAACTTTAACGGAGCTAAGAAAATAAGTTGATTCTTAAATAATCTTTTGGGAAAGATTAACGGTTGGAAGTCCAAATTTTTTTGAGTCAAACTAAAAGTACCTAAGTTTTAAATCTTATCTCCACCTTTTCTTTAATCATTTGGAATTATTACCCGGTATAATGTGGAATTATTACTCGGTATAATGTGGAATTATGACTCCGCCTTTGCAGGCAAAGATGCGTTTGGCATAACTCTCACATGGCTATTCTACCTTCTCTCCAAGCACCCACATGTAGAAGAAAGATTATTAGAAGAACTAAAAGCCAAAAAATTCATCAATAACGATGAAGACATTCTCAATTCAATGGTTTATCTTCATGCAACAATATGTGAGACCATGCGACTATACCCACCGGTGCCTTTCGAACATAAAGGCATATTGAGCACTGAAGAATTACCGAGCGGCCATCAGGTTGAACCTGGGATGATGATATTGTTCCCATTATATGCTATGGGGAGAATGGAGGTAGTCTGGGGAAAAGATTGCTTAGAGTTCAAGCCCGAAAGATGGCTCGGCGAGAATGGGAAGGTTAGACATGTGCCGTCTTATAAGTTTTTATCCTTTAATGCAGGGCCGAGGAGTTGTATAGGAAAAGAGATTGGATTAACACAGTTAAAAATTGTGGCAACGATGGTGCTACTAAAGTTTCGAGTGGAGGTGATTGAAAAGAAGGATGTGGTGCCAAAGAATTCAGTGTTCCTCGAAACTAAGAATGGGGTGTGTGTTACAATTATGAAAAGAGCTCAATGTTGAAGGGTTTAAGTTTGTATTGGTCAATTCCTACTTGGAATAAGATCCAAGTTCTATTAGCGTTTGGTCGGTATATTTCTAGTTTGCAACTTTGCATAGTAGCCAATTTTCATAAGTACTTGGATTGGTTTGTTCTTAAGTGTAATAGAATTCAAATCGTATTTGGGTTGGAGCAGATGAATTAGTACATATAGTCTTGTATGTGTTGAATATATCATCAAATAAATTATGTGCTTCCTTTCAATCTTCATTCTATTATTTCAATAAAGTTTACTGTTTTCATGAAACCAAAGCTATGGTGATGAATTCAAATTCAATCATAAAATATGACGGCCAGGAGAATAAGAAGCCAAACAAAAGAAGGAATACAAGGCTAAAGTTTAGTCCACTTCCATCCCCTTCCGAAGGGAGCAATGGTAATTAGTAAAATTGTTGCAGCAAGTAATGTTCAATCTTGGTATTTTAGTGAAATTTAGTCACGGTTAATTTTGTTGTGACGAGCTATGTCTAACTTAATGGTAAAAAACAGGCCAAGAGCAAAACGGGACACGTTTTTGTAGTTTCTAAAATAAAGCAGAAACAAAATCGAGTTCCATAAATCATGAAAAAATTTGAACGCAGTTTTTTCAGACAATTTAACCTGATAGGGAGCTAACATTATGAACTAATGCAACCGGTCGAGTCAGAGTCAAAATGTAATCAAAGGCAAAAAAACATATAATAATAAAATAATCGACTAAAAAATCTACGGTAATGGCGTAAAACAGTAATAAAGCAATAAATTCAAAATTTAAGCCCTAGAAATCACACGATTTCTATCAATAAACCCTAATTTTAGTGGCATGCAATTAAGCATAATCTTGCTCTTATCGCCTATCCTATATGAGATCATATCAACAAAATCCATAATTATTAAGACTAGAATAACAGAGAGAGAAAGAGGGAGGGAGGGAGGAGGAGTTACCGAGATTGGAAAGTCGTCGCCTTTGGTCCCAAAACGCCGCGAAAAGGGCTCGAGCTCGTCTCCGTTGTCGATGGGAGAGCGAGATGGAAGCGAATGTTTGGATAAATTACACTAAAATACCCTGATCGTTGTTTTCACTAAAATACCTTTCAACTTCCTTCAATAGGGTAAAATACCTTAAGTAAGTGGGATCCTTGTGGGGAAAAAAACCCAAGATCATAGTTTAAAGTATTTTACTGTAATATATAAAACAACTACAATATATTTTATTTTAGTGTGATTTACCTAAATAGTTTTGGAATTTTGAGGGCCTTGTCGTTAGGCTATTGGTTTCTCATCACGTGCAAAGTGCGTGTGATTAGAATGTATTAGAATGTATTTCTGCTGGGGCTAAATTGTTGGAACCTCCTTCACTTTTGACCGAATTGCGGGATAAGTATCATGCAGCTTTTCAGAGATTTGCATGTTATGGTATTTTTTTTTCTATTTTAAGGTTATCTTTTACCTCGGACCCTTTCAAAACATCACTATTTGCCTCTTCCCTCACTTGGCCCTCTTGACATTTTTCACCCGTTAAATCATTATTTATTAGTAATCATTAACCTTATTAAATATATTAATCTCTAATCTAAACTATAATCCATTTTCTACCATCAAAACATTAAATTTTGAAACTTCTATTTCAATTTCTCAGCTTTCATATTCATAGTCCTAAAACCCAACAGCTATTCTTTATAGTTCTCTCGTCTTCTACGTTCTAAATCCTAAATCCATAAATTTTCAACTTCAGTTTCTCATCTTTTCTGTCTAAAATCCTTATACCCAACAAAAATAAAATTAAACCACATATTCAATACTTCATATTTCATTTCCAAACCCCTAGAAACCAACAACTCCATTTTCAATTCCTCCTTAAACTTAATATAACTCTTCAAATTTCTTTTTATCTTGCGCCTTCAATTTATCATTTTTTGCTTCCAAATCCTTAAAACTCATCTATCATTCTTCAAATATCCCATCTTTTATCCCAAAAACACTAACCCCGGGTTCACACGTTCAACCTCTCGTCTTCAATCTCCAAAAACCTTCTATTTTTTCTTTCCATATTTTATATCAATAATTCTAAAGGCTCATATTTCATTCGAATCACTCTTCTTCTATCTTTAAAACATCATAATCCTATTTCACTCTTATCTTTCAAAAGCTCCAAAAATTCTACATTTTCTAATGATTTTTTTTTCAAACTTCTTCACTGCTACTTTAATTTGACCATTTATGTTGATTTCAAAGAAATATTCTAAAAATATGCCAGTTTGATTTGCTAAAGGATGCAAAAGAAACAACTTAAAAGTTCCGGGGGACTCCGGAAAGGGGAGGGCTTAAAAATGGGCATTTTTTGGTTTGAAAGAAAAAAAATCCTTTCCGTAAGTCAGTATGTTAAACTTATGCAGACAACCTTATTTATTTTACTATATAAACATGAGAAATTACTAGGGTTTATAGAAATTTTACATAGTGGCACTCTTGTATCCTAATGTTTTGAATAAAATGAAAGCTAAAAGCGTCCGCGTTTCATTAAACGGCGATTTAACGAGACTACATCAACAGTCTGTCAAAGAAAAATCAAATGGAAAAGAAAAAAATCGAAAAAGGGACAATGGGCTTGAACTCAATGCATGTAATTAAATTAGGTTAATTTCTGCCCTCACCTTTGACCGAATAGGAGGGGACGGGAAAGGAATTCAACTCAATGCATGTAATTAAATTATTTTAATTTAATTTGATAACTTGCCATCAAGGTCCAATATACATCATAAAATTTGCAAATAGCAAATAAAGTATATGAACGTTCGCTTTTATCCATTTGATACAATATGCTGTTAAGACTTAATTAAGAAGACCATTTCATACATATATATCTTTTCTATTTTCACTTTTAAGGACGTTAATGTCATATCAAGTTTGTGTTATTTATTCGTGCATAGCACTGTTGAGATTTTTTAATCATAAAACACCATTAACTTTGAAAATTACAAAGGTTAAATTTTAACTCAGTGCCATGAACTATACCCATTTTAGATATCCTTTGACTTCGATTTTTAAAATAATTACGGAAACTTTCCAAGATCATATAATTGGCTAGCTTCCTAACACAGTTTTTTTTATTAACTATTTTGTCCTCATCTATTTTTTCCTTCCTTCATTTCAACGTTCTCCGGATTTTCAATGGCTAAATATCAGGAGAATTCTCTTAGCCGGTTGTTGATTGATAAATAAATTTTAGTAACCTAAACCTTACATTTTATCGTGTTGTGACAAATATGACCACAAAGCAATAAACAAATGATAAAGAGAAGCAACAAATAAACAAAACAATAGAAATAGAGCACAAACCAATCAAGACACAAAGTTTACGTGGAAAACCCTTACGGGAAAAACCGCGGGAGTACTTTACTAATTGAACAAATAAGAAGGATTACAATGGTGAATGAATTCTCATAAAATCCCTCTCAAAACCCTAGCCTCCTCTTTCTCAATATCAGATTAACAAAAGGTTACCCAATTAGGATTACAAACTACCATTTATAGTATAAGGTAAATAGAATAAAAATAGGATTTCCCAAAACAACCCAAAATTCGGCTCAAAAAACGATAGACGTCTCTAGTTGTTTGAGACGACTGATAAATGTATGAGCCGGCTCACGAGTCCTCCAGAATAACGATTTCTTCTTTGTTCACATGAGACGACTCATCATCAATTTGAGCCGACTCAACTTAAAATCTTCCGTGAAACGCTGAATTCAATTGGGAAACTTTTAGGGGTCGAGAATACGAGGCAAACTCAACAAATCTCCACTTTATCTCGCATTCACTACAAAACTCCTCTATACCATTAGTAATAGCTCCACGTTCTTCATAAAACCCCTAAAGAGCTCAATGAGTGCGACACACTCTAATTAAATTCAAGCAATGCTCAAACTTAACAAACAAAAGAAACTTAGTCAACATGTCGGTCGGATTATTCGCTGTGCCAACCTTCTTTACGATCATCTCTTCCTCTTCAACGACATTCTGAACGAACCAATACTGAACGTCGATGTGCTTCGTTCTGTCACGATACATCTAGTCCTTTGCTAAATGAATCGCGCATTGGATATCAGAATAGACTATTATGATTTTGGATACCAAGCTCCGAAAATAGTCCATTCAACCAGATTGCTTTCTTAACGGTCTCAACAACGGTCATATACTCTGCATCTGTTGTAGATAACGTTACCGTAGGCTGTAACGAAACACGCCAACTAATGGCACATCCTCCTAAAGAAAATACATAGCTGGCGATCAACATTCGCCTGTCGAGATCACCTGCATAATCAAAATCGCTGAAACCAACTAAACTGTCATTGTTCCTTCCAAACTCCAACCCGATATCAGAAATACCTCGTAGGTATCATAAAATCCACTTCACTGCTTACCAGTGGCCTTTACCAGGAGATGTCATATAACGACTAACAACACTAACTGCATGTGAAATGTCAGGTCAGGTACATACCATGGCATACATAATGCTATCCACAGTGCTTGAATAAGGGACATGCGACATATACTGAATTTCTTTCTCAGTTTGCAATGATAAACGAGCTGAAAGTTTAAAATGAGCCGCCAAAGGGGTGCTTACAAATTTCACGTCTGCCATGTCAAAACGCTCTAAACTTTCTCCATGTATCGCTGTTGAGATGCGTAACGATTTCCTCCCTTACGATCGCATCTAATTTCCATACCGAGAATTTTCTTGGCCGCTCCCAGATCTTTGGTTTCAAAGTTTCCTTTCAACTGTTCCTTAAACTTCTGAATATCAACCATATACTTTACTGCTATCAACATATTATCAACATAAAACAACAAATATATGAAAAAATCATCAGCGAGATTCTTGCAATAAATACAACTGTTATCCTTGCTTCTAATAAACCCAATATCCCTCATGAAGGAATCAAATTTCTTGTACCAATGTCTAGATGACTGCTTTAAACCATAAAGAGACTTCTCTAACAAACAAATGTGATCTTCCTTGCCTTCAATTTCGAAACCCTCGGATTGTTGCATATAGATCTTTTCTACCAAATCACCATGGAAGAAAGTGGTCTTAATATCGAGCTGCTCGAGCTCCAAATCCTGCATAGCCACTAAACCGAGTAAGACACGAATAGAAGTGTGTTTTACAACCGGAAAAAATACTTCATTGAAGTCCACTCTCTTAACCTGTGAATAGCTTTTAGCTATCAGCCGTGCCTTGTATCGAGTATTTGCAATCCCTTGATCTCCTTTCTTCTTTTTGAAAACCCAATTGCAGCCAACTACTTTCTTTCTGTTGGAGTTTCTAACGCCCTAGCGCTAACCACAGCCGTTGTGGAATGAAAAACTTTAACTTTTTAAAACTTGGCACTAGCAACTACGACCTAGAATCTATCCAAACACTAAACTAGTAAACATAGAGGAGTTCTAACTGCTCGGAAAGGGGGTTATACCAAAATGATTCTTGTCCTTCGATCTTTAACCCTCTTCTTTAGCTCCTTAGGGTCTTTATGATTGAGCTTAACCGTCGGTATTTTTTAGTCGAAGATGATCCACCCAAGGGATATGGTTCAAGGCTCTAACTTCATTCAATGAAGCAACTAAAGGTCTTAACTTGCTACACTAGGATGTCTAGAGATGTAGTGATGATTTATAGTATTTTTTCTATCTCGCTTCCACCTTTAATTCTCAACTCATGAGAGGATACGGAGGAATAAGAAGGAGGAGCTCAAGAGAAGAGCTTGCAAGGAGAGAAATAAAATGGTAGAATGAATAACTTAGGTGAGAGAGAAAACCTAGCCATGGTTTTATAAAATGAATTTTCCAATATAAAATAGTAGCCGTACTTGAATAGTGTAGACAAAGGAATTTATAATTCATTTGTCTATTATATTCAAGCATGGCTCTCACCATTCCTCTCTTTTACACCCCGTTTCTATTTTTCCAAAAAATAGAAAATACATGATGAGGCGTCCTCCTTCTAGAATGTCTCTCCGTATAAATACAAAATATATTCTACCATATATACATACCCATATTCGTATCGAAATACGAATACCCAGAGATATAATAATACAATGAACATAATACTAGAATATACATATCGAAATATGTATATGTAAATTATTAAATCAATACTTGATTTAATAATCCGGCTTAATCCTTAGCCAACTAGTATTATCATCCGCCCAATTAAAGTCCATATAGCTAGCACACGTATTTAATCGAAACCTGCACATATCAAAATATAGCCACTGCATCATTTCGTATGAACTAGGGAAACCCTATGTGTGGGACTCTAAAGACTCGACAATACGCTGGCAGTGGGTTTAACCACAAGCACGTCAGCGGAACTAGCTGTACTTAATGACTACCCAGATAGCTGTCGAAAAGAAGACCGACTAGCAAACTCATCCAAACTCCTACCGAGCCTATCCGTGACAATCTCCGTACAGTCCAGTCTCTTCGTCTAAGAGTGTTGCATACCGAATTTAGGGGTTGGTAAATGTCGGACCTCTAATAACCCGATAAGTTGTGTTAATGTGGCTCAGGACTGATCTGAGAAGCCACCGATCTAATCATCAGTAAATCTCATCTGCCTTGGCCAAGATCTTATGGTTTTGGCCAACCGAATATAGCGTGATATCGACTCCCAGTATAGGAAGAGACAAATCCTAGACAATCGCTCACTACCTCCATGCGGATCGGGACTATATCCAACCAAAACCTGTTTGCATGACTCAGTAGAGTCGCGGTAAGGTAGTGATCTAAGTACAATGGGAACTCACATGAGACAAATGACGATCTCAGGTCTAAAAACTAACCTGTGCTCATGTCACCTGAGAACCGCTATCTGACAATAGGTATAATACCATCTAAAAGATCTCGGCAAATCCGTCCAATATACTCACCACCTGTAAACATCTGTATACAATCTTAGATGATCATACTAATGGCTGTGGGACCAACCACCGCCCCTCATCGGGGTCTAGAAATGTATACGCAAGTCTACTCTGGAATATCGATGCCCGGTCTCGATACTCCTGTGACTTGGGACATTTAAGGATGTGCTTATGGACTACCTAGCTCCCACAAGTATGATCACCATCATAACGCTGGTAGTCAAGAAAAATCCTACGGGCTTTATCTATATGTATCAGCCATATGTGATATCAAGTAAAACATATGCACATGTTAAGATAAAGACAAACCAAAATAGTATACTGCTGTATCAAGTCTTTATCAATATGTATAAGCAGTAAAAAGCAGCAAGAAAAATAAACACATGTTCAGATAAAGACAACCCAAATAATATACTGTATAACTAAGCAAGATTATCCTGTACATACATATCCCTGGTATCATATACAATACAGGTCTCTAGGGCATACATATCCAACACTTTCCTCATTCGGGTTTAACGAGCTTCCATATTTAGTTCTTGTGAAGAGAGTCAATCTCTTCATGCATAACGACTAGCCAACTATTAGATATAGTGTTCTCAAGGTAATTATGGTAATTGAAGGAGGACCTATACAAGTAGAATAGCCTTGCTCGAGATGATAGTATGTTATCTGATTTTCCTTTATCATTCTTGTGTATACGTTTTACTTGCTATAATGCGCCGCTAATACATAATGATAAAGCCCGTAGGATCCTTGCTTGACCACAATAATTATGACGGTGATCATGCTTGTAGGACCTGGGTAGTCTATAAGTATATCCTTAAATGTTCTTAGTCATGGGAGTATCATAACTAGGTATCGATATTCAGAGTAGACTAGTGTATATGTTTCTTGACCTCGACAAGGGGCAGTGGCCGATCTCATAGCCATTGGTGTATGTCACCAAAGATTGTATACAGGTGCTTACTGAAGGTGAGTACACAGAACGGACTTGCCGAGAACTTCTAGATGGTATTATACCTATCGTCAGATAGAGGTTCTTTGGTGACATGAGTACTGGATAGTCTTTAGACCTGAGATCATCATTTGTCTTGTGTGAGTTCCTAATGTACTTAGATTACTACCATACAATGGCTCTACTGAGTCGTTTAATTAGGTTTTAGTTGGGTACAGTCCCAAGCCATATTGAGGCAGTGAGCAATCTGAAGGGATTCGTCTCTCCCAGTATAGGAAGTTGATGTTGCGCTATTTTCGGTTGACTATCACCATAAATCCCTAGCCATAGTGGATGAGATTTACTGATAGGAGATCAGTAGTTTTTTGGTTGGTCATGAACCTGACAACGACACGACTTATTGGGTTATCAGGGGTCTGACGTCATCCACCCCTAGACCTAATATGCGACACTCTCAGACGAAGAGACCGACTGTACGTTAATTGTGACTTATAGGCTAAGTAGGGTACGGACGGACTTGATTGTCGACCTCCCTTTCGACAGATACCTGGGTAGCCGTTATGTACAGCTAGTGCCACTAACGTACTTGTGGTTATGGATTTTATCCAATAACTCACTTCCAGCGTATTGTTGAGTCTTTAGAGTCCTGCACAGAGGGTTTTCCCGGTTCAAGAGAAATGATATAGAAGACGTATGTTGATACGTATAGGAGTCTGATTAAATATGTGTATTGACTACACGGACTTTAATCGGACATTTGATAATACTAGCCGGCTTAGGTTTGAGCCGGATTATTAAATCCGATATTGATAATATATATATATATATATTCTGGTATTATGTTCACTTTCTATTTTCTCTCTCTTGGCTATTCGTATTTGATAGTATGTCTTAGCGCGTCTACTAGGGTTCTATTGTAGGGTTCCTAGGCACACTTATGAGGTTCTACAACTGATCAACCGTGTCAAATTCAAAAAATTCCATGTGCCAAAGAACCCTATACTAGATCGTTAACTAGAGGTAAGGCGAAAGTAAGTAAGCAAACTACTTTTGCTACTAAGTGAAAGTGACTACAACCTTTGTAGATCCGGTCCTCCACCTCTCTAGCTCCGTGTTGACGTCCCTCCGCTGCGATCATCGGAATCCCGGACTCTAGCGATGGTTTCATCGGAGAAATGGGCGGGCTAGGTCGTCGACTTCGATGCCGAAGATGATCTACGTCGAGGCAACTCAAGATCAAGCTCCATCTTCACTTGGTCATAAAACTTGTGAAGATAACACACTCTACTACATGGCAAGTGGTAGAGGATGAAGAAATAGGAAGTGGGTTCACTTTGGATTTGGATTTCTCACTCTTTTTCTCATGGCACCATTGGAGGTAGCAAGGATTCTTCTTCTTGAAGAAGAAGAAGAAGAAAGAATATGATGAGAATAAAATCAATTGATGAATAATAATAGATCAAGTGATCTTATCATAATGCAACCATGGGTGAGGCTAACACATGTAGAGAATAAACTAGGGTTTAGGTAAATGGTTAGGGTTAAGGAATAAAACAAAATGGTTACTTTGTCAAAGATGCATGAAGTATCAAGAAGCTTCTTGCATAAAGACAAAGAAAGCAACCATTCTATTTTACCAAAATAAATGAATAAATAAATAAATAAGGTAATGGAAACCCTAACCATTAACTAAACATGGTGTATAGCATACACTCACCCAAGTTTGCATGTATCATCAAACATGATACAATCTAGTGCACAAAAATATATCGCATATACTACTTGTGCACATCAAGTGAGAAAATCCATCTTAAGTGAAAAAATACTAGTTAATGTAAAGTAATATATCAAATATATAATTATACATTAAATCATTAAATCAACACTTGATTTAATGATCCGGTCATACTGCATATAACCGACTAATATCAAGTGTATCAATGTATCGAATCAACACTTGATTCGGTAACCCGGCTATATCTTATATAACCGTCCGATGATACAAATCGCGAGAATAGAATCCAGTATCACATACTGGTATTATTCTCGGTCCCGCACATATCTCATACGCGCTCCTATCTCGTTTCGCTTGAGCCAGGAAACCTCTGTGTAGGACTCTAAAGACTCGTCAATACGCCGGCAGCAGGTGATGATCATATCAAACACCCACAAGCCGCAAGCGGTCTGCTAAACGTAACGGCCACCCGGGTATTGAGCGATCAGAAGATCAACGAGCAAGCCCGCTCACACTCCTGTGAATCCAACCAGTAACACTTACCGCACAGTCCGGTCTGTTCGTCTGATATGTCGCATATCTCGCTTAGGGGTGGTAAACGTCAGACCCCAGTAGCTTGATAAGTCATGTCGATGTAAGGTCCATAACAAACATGAAACTACTGATAACTCTTACCAGTATATCACTGCAACCCTGGCCAGGGATTTCCAGTTATGGCCAGTCGAGCATAGCACAACATCAACCCCCAATACCGGGAGAGACGAATCCCCTCCTATCGCTCATTGCCTCCATGTGAATCGGGACTGTACCTAAAAACCACCTGTTTGCACGACTCAGTAGAGCCGTGGTAGGGTGGAAATCAAAGCACAGTGGGAGACACACAAGACTCTATGACGATCTCGGGTCAACAGATTAAGCTGTACCAGTGTCACCAGAGAACTGCCATCTGACGTGAGGTATAATACCATCTGGGAGTTCTTGGCGAGTCCGTTCAGTGTACCCAGTCACCACTGAGCACCCGCATACCATCTCTGATGTCAAACACCAATGGATATGGGATCATCCATCGCCCATCACATGGGTCGAGAGGATATACGCTAGTCTACTCTGGAATATCGATGCCCCGTCTCGATATTCCCACGACTAGGAACATTGAAGGATGTACTCATGGACCACCCAGGCCCCACTAGTATGATCTACATCATATTCCTAGAAGTCGAGTACACATCCTAAGGGCTTTATCAACATGTAACAGAGAGACAGAAAGTATACATGTTAAGATAAAGAGCAACCAGATAGCGTACTATCATGTCGAGCAAGAAAGTCCTACCTATATATGTCCCAGCATTCAGTACAATATACATCCTATGTACAGTAATGGCCTCTAGGGCATACATATAACTAACATCTATGAGCATCAAGTATGCAATTTAAAAAATCTAGAGGGCTAAGTAACTAGAGAATTAGGATTTCAAACTTAAACAAACAAGTTCTAAATTAAGTGAAGAGAGTCTACAACCTTTATAGTCTAGTCCTTCCCTTCTAAAGCTCTAAGTAGTAGTACCTAAAACTCTTCTTTGATTCCACTTGAAAGATGGAATGAGCTTGCTTACAGTCTTCGTCATCGAAAATGATCCATCTTGAGGCAACTCACACTCAAACTCACACTTCACTAATCAAGGTATTAGTGAAGATAACAATCTATATTAATTGGCTAGAGTAGTGTAACTTGATGAAGTGGGAATTTTGCTCACTAAAAATATTTCTTTTCTTTTTCTTTTTCTTTTTCTTTTTCTCACCCTAGAAAAACTAGTGAGGAGATGAAGAATGAACTTAGAAGTGAGAATGAACCATGAAGATAAGATTGAGTTTATGAGAATGATAAATATCTATGAATAAAATAAGAATTGAAGATAAGTCACGACTTCTCAATGCTTCTCCAAGCATCCAAAACTATGGCTCATTCTTCTCTTCAATTAATTCAAGAATGTTTATCATTATCTTACTCAAATTTACTTCTAATGTGATTCTCACACATCTATGTTCTATGTATCATCAACCATGATATATATATAAAGAGAAGAAAATCTTAAGTGAGCTTAATATTAGTTTATATATATATATATATATATATCACATTATTAAATCAACACTTGATTTAATAATCCGGTTATATCACATATAACCAACTAATATCATTTATCTGTGTATCATATTATCAAATCAACACTTGATTCGATAATCTGGTTATAACGCATATAACTTGACCGACATCAGATAACTGCCAGATTACAATACAGTATCATATACACGTATTTAATCAGGCCCATACACATATCGCATATGTGCCCTACTTTGTTTCGCTTAAACCAGGGAACTTCTGTGTGGGACTCTAAAGACTAGTCAATACGCCAGCAGTAGGTGATGATCACATCAGTCATCTACAAAACGTCAGCGGTACTAGCTGGACGTAACGGCTACCCGGGTATTGAGAGATATGAAGATCAACAAGCAAGCTTATCCATACTCTCTATGAAGTCTATCAGTAACGCTACCGTACAGTTCGGTCTCTTCGTCTGATATGTCGCATATCATGTTTAGGGGTGGTAAACGTCAGACCCCAGTAATGTGATAAGTCATGCCAATGTCTGGCCTAGAACGGTTCGAGAAACTATTGATAACTTTTATCAGTAAATCTCAGCTGCAGCCCTGGCCAGGGAATTCCAGTTATAGCCAATCGAGCATAGCGCAACATCAACCCCCAATACCGGGAGAGACGAAACCCCTCCTATCGCTTATTGCCTCCATGTGACTCGGGAATGTACTCAAAATCCACCTGTTTGCACAACTCCTCTTGAGCGTGGTAGGGAGAAAATCAAAGCACAGTAGGAGCCACACAAGACTCTATGACGATCTCGGGTCTACAGACTAAGCTGTACCAGTGTCACCAGAAGACTGCTATCTGACGATAGGTATACTACCAACTAAGAGTCCTCGGCGAGTTCGTTCAGTGTACCCATTCTCTAATGAGCACCTGTGTAAAATCTTTAATGTTACACACCAATGGTTGTGGGATCAACCATCGCCTTCCAAGGGACAAAAAACGTACATACTAGTCTACTCCGGAATATCGATGCCCTGTCTCGATATCCCCTCGACTAGGAACTGTTAAAGGATGTACTTTTGGACCATCCTGGCCCCACTAGTATGATCTCATCATAATCCTGGTAGTCAAGTACATATCCTAAGGGCTTTATCAACATGTAAGAGACAAACAATATAAAAATACCAGTCTACATGTTAAGAAAAAGGCAACCAGATAGCATACTATCATGTCGAGTAAGAAATTCCTCTCTATATATATCCAAGCATCCACTATATCAACAATAACGGCCTCTAGGGCATACATATTCCTAACAATCTCCCACTTGCACTAAGGCCAGTCGTTGTAGTATCTCATACCCAACATCCTAAAAGTCTCTCGAATAGCATATGGGGGTGGGCCTCGGTGAGTGGATCCGCTGTGTTATCCTCTGTGTCAACTCTCCTGACCTCGATCTTCTGGAGATCAACTATCTCCCTGATCTGGTGATACTGTCTAAGAATATGTCTGGATCGTTGATGGCACCGGGGTTCCTAGGTCAAAACCACAGCTTCATTGCTATCACAATACACAGGTACTGGATGCTCAATGGTAGGAACCAAGTTCATCTTATGAACTTATTCATTCAGACAGCCTCTTTGGCAGCATCGTTGGTAGCGATGTAATCAGTCTCTATCAACGAGTCAGCTACGGTATATAGCTTAGAACCCTTCCAACATACCATCCCTCCACTGAGGGTAAAGTCAAAACCCGAGACCGACTTTCAGTCGTCCTTTTCACTCTGGAAGCTCGGATCGGTAAGGGACTCCACCTGGAGTTCACCATTACCATACACCAAGAACATCTTTTTAGTCCTTCTCAAGTACTTAAGAACGTTCTTCACAGCTGTCCAGTGCTTTTCCCCAAGATCTTTTCAATACTTACTCACTACACCTAGTGAGCAAGCTAAATATGGTCTGGTACACATCATCACATACATGATTGACCCAACTGCCGAAGTATAGGGTATCCTTTGTATGCGAGCCCTCTCCAAATCAGTCTTTGAGAGAGATCTCTTTGGAGAGAGTGATTACTGAACAAGAGGATACATTACCACACTTAGAATCTTCCATACTAAACCTCTTTAGTATGGTGTCTATGTAGCTGGATTGGGACAATCCCAAATCCATTTAGATCTATCTCCTCAGGATGTAGGATGCATCACCTAGATCTTTCTGTTACGACCCACCCCCAAACACAGATGGTATTGTCCGCTTTGGCCGAAACCGCACGGTTTTTTCCTTTTGAATGAACCCGGGGCCACTTCCCAGTAGGTCACCCATCCCAGAATTTCTCTGGCTCAAGCACGCTTAACTACGGAGTTTTTCAAACTCCGGAGTTTCGATTCATCCAAAAGGCATCTCTGTGTTATAAGAGTGGTATCATTCCATTTATAGTTCAGATCGTGCCCTCTTTCGGAATGGAATTTGATACTCCCCATTGTTCTGGTGGGTCCCCGTGTGCATCCGTATCGGTTACATCCCTACCTCGATACCGGATAACATCTCACTTCTCACGGGGTAGGTGGTATTCAGCCCCAACTCTACCTGGGGTATTACATTCCCCCCACTTAGAACAATGGTTCGTCCTCGAACCACAGACCTACTTTTGAGGGACCGGCTCTGATACCATATTTGTCACGACCCACCCCCAAACACAGATGGTATTGTCCGCTTTGGCCGAAACCGCACGGTTTTGTCCTTTTGAATGAACTGGGGCTACTTCCCAGTAGGTCACTCATCCCAGAATTTCTCTGGCTTAAGCACGCTTAACTATGGAGTTTTTCAAACTCCGGAGTTCCGATTCATCCAAAAGGCGCCTCTGTGTTATAAGAGTGGTATCATTCCATTTATAGTTCAGATCGTGCCCTCTTTCGGAATGGAATTTGATACTCCCTATTGTTCTGGTGGGTCCCCGTGTGCATCTGTATCGGTTACATCCCCATCTCGATACCGGATAATATCTCACTTCTCATGGGGTAGGTGGTATTCAGCCCCAACTCCACCTGGGGTATTACACACCGGCAAGCAACGTAGGGTCGCCCGCAGCAAAGCTACATCCGAGAGTTCTACCGGCTGTGCAAAAAAAAATTTGGTACGTCTATAAGCAAAAAGAGCATGGATAAAAATCCGAAAGGGCTCCATGAGTAAAAACAACAGGACTACCTGCGAGTTTGTGAAAATTCGAAAGGGCGCAAATTCGTGAAAAGAAAATACTCTTATGAAATCCATACGATTCATGAGAGAAAATACACTTAGGAGTTTCCATAACTCCTAAGGAGAAAATAAACCTACGAGATCCTCTCGACTCGTAGGGAGAAAATACTTTTATGAGACCCTTACGACTCATAAAGTTGAAAGAAGTCTTAGTTGGCAAAGATCTAAACCTGTTTTCTGAGCCACTATTGTCCAAATAAGCAATGGCAAATGATGAGTCACTCCTGGTAATATTCCAGTTGTAACGATATCGATTCTAAAACAGGTATCAAATCCTAAGTTTTCCAAGGCAGATGATGAATTGCTCATGGCATACGTGCTTCAGTGTTAGCAATGCTGATGCCGACTTGACGTCCAAACTTTCGACCCCTAAATCGTTAAATTGGGAAATAAAAAATGAAAATAAATAAAATAACCAAAATGATTGGGCAGCTCACAATAAAAGGAAGCGAGTAAAATAAAATAAATAGCCGAAATAATCGGGCAATTGCGACTTTCGCGATAAGAAAAGCTGAAATGTTAGAGCAATCGCAGATTAAAAAAAGGGAAAAGACAATTTTCTGCCCTACAAGAAAGTCAACACCAACTCTTGTATACAATCCATGGACACAAACAAATGAAAATGAGCAATGTGCTCCACCAAAACGCTACTAAGTAAGGGAATTCGTCGACGACAGTTCAGGTCTCAGTGGCATTACATACAATCCAAAAGACTACCAAACGCTACTTTATCCCCAGGGATTTAGTCGCAACTTCTCAAAATTCAAGTTAAAATGAAAGTGGAGTAACGACATATTTCTAACTCCAGGTCTCGATGGAAATATATGCAGCCTAAAGACCAATTCGACGCTTCTCCTTATTCCAGCAGAATACAGACCTAATGTCAGCAAGGACCAGAGGGTCAAAATGAAAGTGGAGTAACGGCATATTCCTAACTCTAGGTCTCGATGGCAATATATGCAGCCTAAAGACCAATTCGACGCCCTTCCTTATTCCAGCAGAATACGGACACGACGTCAACAAGGACCAAAAGGTCAAAATGAAAGCGGAGTAACGACATATTCCTAACTCCAGGTCTCGATGGCAATATATACAGCCTAAAAACCATTTTGGATGTTCTTTCATATTCTAGCAGAATACAGACCAACGTCAACAAGGACCATAGGGTCGAATCAAAGACGGAGTGATGGCAATTTCCTAACTTCGGGTCTCGATGGCAATATGTATATATATATTGTTAGCTATAGTGTCCTCAAGTCAATTATTGTAATCGCAGGCACGCAATTGTGATGATTGAGGGAGGACCTATACGGGTATAACAGTCTTACTCAAAATGATAGTATGATATCTGGTTTGCCTTTATCATCATGTACATGCATTATGTGGTATTACATATCACAATTACATATTGATAGAGCCTATAGGATTCTTGCTTGACTATCAGTATTATGATGGCGATCATATACGTGGGAGCTGGGTAGTATATAAGCATATCCTTAAATGTCCCTAGTCTAGAGAGTGTCGAGACTATGCATTGATACTTCGGAGTAGACTAGTGTATACTTTTCGAGACCCCGACGAGAGGCGGTGGCCGGTCTCACAAGCCATTGGTGTCAGTTAGTCACCTAAGATAGTATACAGATGCTCATTAGGTTATGAGTTACACTGGATGGACTCACCGGGAACATGCTAGTTGGTATTATACCTATTACCAGATAGTAGTTCTCAGGTGACATGAGTACAGGTTAGTCTGTCGACCTGAGATCGTCATTTGTCTCGTGTGAGTTCCCACTGTGCTTTGATTGCTATCCCACCACGGCTCAAAGGAGTCGTGCAAACAGATTTTAGTTGGGTAAAGTCCCGAGCCACATGGAGGCAGTGAGCGGATCGTCGGGGATTCGTCTCTCTCGGTATTGGGGGTTGATGTCGCGCGGTGCACGGGTGGCCATCACCGAAAATCCTTGGCCAAGGTAGACGTGAATTACTGATTTGGATCAGTAGTTTCTCAGTTGGTGACGGGCTTCATACCGACACGAAATATCACGTTATTAGGGCTCTGACTTTATCCACCCCCTAGACTCGATATGCGATACTTTTAGACGAACAGACCGGACTATACGGAGATTATCACTGTTATGACCCAAATGTGGCACGTGACCGGCACTTAAATCACGTGACATCTAAAAATGTCGACGCAGTTCAAATAAGCCAAAACCCGGAATCTAAACCCTTTTGAAATCATTGGAGATGGGTTTAAAATAGTCATCAGATGGAATCATTTAAATTTAACTAAGTATGTTTGAAAAGCATCTATGACGTTTTGAAATTTGACAGCACCTCCTTTGAAAATTTTACATAAAAACCCGATACAACTACAACAGTAAAATAACATCCTAATGGGAGCTAGTTTTCACGTCCAATCGACGGAACAGCCAGACAATCTATATCAGAAGTCAGCTCTAAAGAGTGCGACCTCAGAATTCTAAGTCTCACTTCTAAGTCCACAATATATCGTTTCTAAGTTGATGGAGTTTCCACTAGATACAAGAATATATGAGTAATCAAGAGTGAGTACGATACAATAATGACCTACTTACCAATCAATCACCGAAAGGAATGTGTGCTTAAGACGCTGATAATCCAAGCGGTAAAACCTGCACGAAACTATGGCACAATAGGGATAAGTTGCCAACTCAGTGAATAAAAGTACATCTAAAGGTAGAAATCGAAATGCCCGACTATACCTAGGTCATATATATATAACTATCAAAATCTGTACAATTATACGATATGATATGCATATGTATCATAATGCAACACTATCTATCATGCAATCCCAAGTAATACATATCAATGCAAATGACCTATATCTATGTATCAGCCTAATGTAGCCGAAAGTATATATATATATAAACCTCTTCTTTAAAATAGCCGTGGAATAGATATATCACGGCATAAAGCAGACGTGATAGTATGAAATATAATAGGTATCTTATTTAGGATATACGTCCTGCTATTTTAATAAATAGTGTTAAGAGGTTTACAGTTTAAAAGATTTCAGTGTCATCTCAGATGTTGGAGATAGTGCCCTCAGAGTCAATTATTGGATCACAGGCACGTGATTGCAATGATTGAGGGAGGACCTATCCCGGTAGGACAGTCTTACTCGAGATGATAGTATGCTATCTGGTTTACCTTTATCATCGTGTACTGCTTAAGGTGACCTGACATGTCGCTATTACACGTTGATAGAGCTCCTAGGATTCTTGCTTGACTACCAGCAGTATGATGGCGATCATATACGTGGGAGCTGGTAGTCTATAAGCACATCCTTAAAAGGTCCCTAGTCGTAGGAGTTTCGAGACAGGGCATCGATACTCCATTAGTAGACTAGTGTATACAGTCGAGACCCCGACGAGGGGCGGTGGCCGGTCTCACAAGCCACTGGTGTCAGTTGGTTCACCTAAGATGTATACAGGTGCTCATTGGGTTATGAGTACACCGGACAGGACTCGCCGGGAACCTGCTAGTTGGGCTTATACCTGACGTCAGATAGCAGTTCCCTGGTGACATATGTACAGGTTAGTTCATCGACCTGAGGATCGTCATTTGTCTCGTGTGAGTTCCCACTGTGCTTTGATTACTACCCTACCACGGCTCAAAGGAGTCGTGCAAACAGGTTTTAGTTGGGTACAGTCCCGAGCCACATGGAGGCAGTGAGCGGATCTTCAGGGGTTCGTCTCTCCCGGTATTGGGGGTGAGGTCGCGCTGTGTCTAGGAGAGCCATTACGCAAAGCCCTCGGCCGAGGCAGGAGATTTGCTGGTAGGTATTCCAGTAGTATCTCAGGGCATTCTGGGCTACACTCCGACACGACTTGTACCGCTTTTGGGGGTCTGACTTTTACCAACCCCCTAGGCCCGACATGCGATGCTCATAGACGAACGGACCGGACTGTACGGATATTGTCACTGACAGGCTCAGTTGGGTGTCGGGGTGAGCTTCCTCATCGACGTCCCTTTTGGTCAATAGCTGGTGGCCCGTCACGTATTGGCTTATACCTCTGACGTGCCAGTGGTTAAATCCACAGCCATAGTATTGACGAGTCTTTAGAGTCCACCACACTTACAGTTACTCAAGCTTTCGGGCGAAACGCTGTAGAGGCCGTATGGAGATATGGCAGGGTCCGATCAGATACGTGCGGTATTGCACGGATCAGGATCGGACAGTTTGTACTAGTGGCCATATGGTTATATGGCAGGGTTCGATCAGATACGTGCGGTATTGCACGGATCAGGATCGAACGGATATTACTAGCCGGCTTTGGCTTAAGCCGGTCCTAGTTTAGTACAGTGTAGATTTTGTCTCATTGCATTTGTATCCGGTCGGAATACAGATGCGGGTGTGTATGCACAGTGTCGGGGTTTTCCTGTGATTTATTACGGGACCGGTTTTCTGGAGTTGCCAGTTTGCATTCCGTTCCGGCCGGTTTTCCTTTGTTCTTTCCCGGCCGGACTTTTCCGATGGAGGGGGTTATTTGCAATTGTGTAAATAACATTTTGTGGAGGGGTTTCTTTGCAAATTGTTTGATTATGATAGCATCTTTATCTTTCATCCATTACTTGCTTTAATGTGATTAGAAAGGGTATGGTTTGGTCTTAAATGAAGCATGGTGTATGTTTGGATGTGGTCACCACTTGCTTTACCCTACACTCACCTCCCTTCATACTTCATATTACCTCCTCCACCCTTCTCATTTGAGATGATAAGTTTTTCATGAGAGGAAAAAGAAAGAGAGAAGAAGAAGAAGAGAGCTTCATCTTGAGAGTTTCATTCTTGATCTCATTTCCTTGCTAGAAAAATGCAAGCACCATTTTTCTATTCTTGATTCCTCCATCACCATGGCAACAAACCCCAAATGAGACAAACATCTTCTACACTACATTCTACAGCATATCTTGAGCATGTCGAGTTGCCGGCTTCATGCTCGAGTTGCTTCGGTATTGAGGCGGGAGCCCGTAAAAGACGTAGGCGATGTGGTGCCCTTTCCGGCGAGGAGGCGACGATATGGAGACAAGACTTTCCGCGGGAGATCGGGACGATGACGAGAAGACCGGAGGACTCGGATCACTCGGTATACTTCTCACCCTATCTCTTGATTGCTAGCATTAGGTTAATGGTTACGATCCGGGTTTTCTTTGTCCGCGGTAGCGCCGGTTTCCGAGTAAGGAAAAATTTTAATTCTGCATTTTGGCCTCGAGTATGAGGCCGGGGCGCTGCCGTGGCGCAACATGGTATCAGAGCCACGCCATTAACCTTACCTAGCTTCGTCTAATGTGTTTTTCAGTTCCGATCGACCAAAATTCCAAAAACCGTATTTTTTCCTTCACATCAGTTTCTGTCGAAATTTTTTGGAGTCTAAAAATTTTTCAGGTGGTCTCAGAATGATGTGCAGGGAGTTCTAAGAACACTGGAAAAAGTTGGTCAGACGATTCCTCCGTACGACCGCGGAAGGGCGGCCAAAACCCTCTTTTGGCCGCTCTTCCGCCGCAGGAGTATGGGCTCGTGTGATTATTTTTTTGCAGTGGGCTTATGGGCTGAAATTAGGGGTTTTGGAATGTTAAAATTGGGCCCAGGTTTTCTGTGAGTGCTACAGTTTTGATTGGGGGCCCACTTGTTGCGCCACGGCAGCGCCCCGGCCGTCTTACTCGAGGCCAAATTGCGGAATCAAAATTTTTCCTTGCTCGGAAACCGGCGCTACCGCGGACAAAGAAAACCCGGATCGTTTACCATTAACCTACGCTAGCTAACTAGAGATGGGGTGAGAAGTATACCGAGTGATCCGAGTCCTCCGGTCTTCTCGTCATCGTCCCGATCTCCCGCGGAAAGTGTAGTCTCCATATCGTCGCCTCCTCGCCGGAAAGGGCACCACATCGCCTTCGTCTTTTACGGGCTCCCGCCTCAATACCGAGGCAACTCGGGCATGAAGCCGGCAACTCGACATGCCCAAGATTAGCTGTAGAATGTGTAGTGTAGAATACGCTTTGTCTCAATGGGGTTTTTGTTGCCATGATGGAGGAATAAGGTTAAAGGAAATTGGAGCTTTCAATTTTCCAAAAACAAGAAGAATGAGATGAAGAAATTTGTGTCATGCAAGAATGAAAAATTTCTCTCATCCTCACTCATAGTGGCCGGCCATTCTTGAATGAGAATGGTGGAGGGAACAAAACTAAATCATATGAGGGAGGTAAGTGTAGGAGAAGTATGTGGTGACCATATCCAAAGTCAATGAAAACTTCAACCATGCTTTCACTTTAAACCCATACCTATATCAAATCACTCAATTCAAAAGCATGGAGCAAAGATATGAAAACTATCATAATCAAACAATATGCAAAGAAACCCCTCACAAAGTGTTATTTGCAAAACTGCAAATAACCCCCCTCCATCGGAAAAGTCCGGCCGGGAAAGAACAAAGGAAAACCGGCCGGAACGGAATGCAAACCGGCAACTCCAGAAAACTGGTCCCGTAATAAATTACAGGAAAACCCCTATACTGTGCATACACACCCGCATCTGTATTCCGTCCGGATACAAATGCAATGAGACAAAATCTACACTGTACTAGACTAGGACCGGCTTAAGCCAAAGCCGGCTAGTAAAATCCGTTCGATCCTGATCCGTGCAATACCGCACGTATCTGATCGAACCCTGCCATATACCTATACGGCTACTAGTACAAACTGTCCGATCCTGATCCGTGCAATACCGCACGTATCTGATCGGACCCTGCCATATCTCCATACGGCCTCTACAGCGTTTCGCCCGAAAGCTGAGTAACTGAAAGTGTGGTGGACTCTAATGACTCGTCAATACAATGGCTGTGGATTTAACCACTAGCACGTCAGAGGTATAAGCCAATACGTAACGGGCCACCAGCTATTGACTAAAAGGGACGTCGATGAGCGAACTCATCCTGACACCCTACTGAGCCTGTCAGTGACAATATCCGTACAGTCCGGTCCGTTCGTCTATGAGTATCGCATGGCGGGCCTAGGGGGTTGGTGAAAGTCAGACCCCCAAAAGCGGTACAAGTCGTGTCGGAGCGTAGCCCAGAACGCCCTGAGATACTACTGGAATACCTACCAGTAAATCTCCTGCCTCGGCCGAGGGCTTTGCGTAATGGCTCTCCTAGACACAGCGCGACCTCACCCCCAATACCGGGAGAGACGAACCCCTGCAGATCCGCTCACTGCCTCCATGTGGCTCGGGACTGTACCCAACTAAAACCTGTTTGCATGACTCCTTTGAGCCGTGGTAGGGTAGTAATCAAAGCACAGTGGGAACTCACACGAGACAAATGACGATCTCAGATCGATGAACTAACCTGTACACATGTCACCTGGGAACTGCTATCTGACGTCTGGTATAAGACCAACTAGCAGGTTCCCGGCGAGTCCTGTCCGGTGTACTCATAACCCAATGAGCACCTGTATACATCTTAGGTGAACCAACTGACACCAGTGGCTTGTGAGACCGGCCACCGCCCCTCGTCGGGGTCTCGACTGTATACACTAGTCTACTAATGGAGTATCGATGCCCAGTCTCGAAACTCCCACGACTAGGGACCTTTTAAGGATGTGCTTATAGACTACCAGCTCCCACGTATATGATCGCCATCATACTGCTGGTCGTCAAGCAAGAATCCTAGGGGCTCTATCAACGTGTAATAGCGACATGTCAGGTCACCTAAAGCAGTACACGATGATAAAGATAAACCAGATAGCATACTATCATCTCGAGTAAGACTGTCCTACCGGGATAGGTCCTCCCTCAATCATTGCAATCACGTGCCTGTGATCCAATAATTGACTCTGAGGGCACTAACTCCAACAATCTCCCACTTGCACTCAAGGCTAATTATTGCGATGTCGCATACTCACAGCCCGTGTGATACCGAACACCCAACTCCTCTACTAGTCAGTCTCACGAAACCCGTTTGCGAAACTATTGCGTTCGAGGAATAGCCTCAGTGAGTGGATCCGCAGGGATGTTTCTTTCTATGTCTCTCTATATCTCATGTTCGCGGAGAAAACCATCTCCCGAAATGAGCAATACCTGTCTTAGAATATGTCTGGATGTCTGATGGGACCTAGCTCATAAATGAACTCCAAATCCAAACTTCTTAGACTGTATCATCAACTGAAACTAATCAGTATCCCGCGCCATGCCTCCCTCAGTATTGCCTTGGACCACCTGTCCAAAATACCGCCCCTCGTCAGAGGGAGAACTATAACTCTGACAACCTCCTTGTCGTCCATGTCACCTTGGAAGCCTGGAATGATAACTGTCTCCCAAATGAGGCTGTCGTTATCATATCCCTAGAACATCCACTTATATTCTAAGACTGCTTCCGACTGTTTCTCCAGGATTGGATCAATATCAACTTATTGCATCTAGTGCAAGAACAACAACTGGTGTGGTACTTGACATCTCATGATTGACTCAATTGCCTAAGCAAGTGATCTGCCAATCATGAGTATCCCTCTCCCCTTTAGTCTGTAAGACACCTTTAGAGAGGGTGACTCCATCAACTGCAGGTGTACTACCGTGTCAGGAGTCGTCCATTCTAAATACTCATAGAATGCTGTCAAGATACCCAGATTGGGAAACCACCCAAATCTAGATCTAAAACCATAGATCTAGTAACCAGTATGTCTGATATAATATCCAAGTCCCTTGTGGAGAAACCACTGTGTGACGACCAAAGTATAACCGATTGTAGTATAGGAATATCACTTCCTACTACCTTCTCAACAGATCCATCCCCTATTCTGATGACGTCAAACCTATGACTGTCACATCAGAAATAGATGATCTATCTCCGCTACATCTGCTTTAGTCTATAAATAGACATAAGCCTGATGTCCACCAATGCTTCCGCTGCTCCCACTGACTACGACAACCCTCTGGCAGAGTCATATAGACGTGCACTTCTAAAGCTAGTTTAGAACGACGCTATACTCATCCTCCTGCCGGGTCTCGCAGCCTGGAACAATAACAATGGCAAGTGTGGGTAAACAAGAACTTCCCTGTCACCGTCCTTGAGGCTACCGAAGTACCTCTCGGGTGCCTGAAGTTACCCACCTTATCTGCGGAGTGGCCAATGGAATGTCAAATCAGATTGAATCTTTAGGTTCCTTATTAAATCTTCAGTAATCGTTTGCGGTTCTGGAATCACTTCCAGTTCTACCATACTCCCACTGCTGTTTTTGAAAAAATCCATTTTTAATAAAACTGTGGCGAGTCTAGAACAATATTTCTATTGATCTGCCAGATGGTAGAAAGTCAACCCTCGTCATAGCCTGGGTCAACCCACAAACAGCCATTACAGAAACGTGCCTTGAGTTATCCGGAGTCTGGTTTTAAGCATAAGCCGGACAACTCCCCGTACCTTAACATCGTTAAGATATGAACTGTTCTATATCCAATATAGAAACAGAGGCACTGATTCAATTGAACCAGATTCAAATCATGCAGCTGTCTCCAGTGCATGTCAACTAAATGGAGAGAGGTCGATCAGCGTTACTCAACTTAGGAATGCTTCCAATTATGAGTATCCTGAAAGAGAAGCAATCTGTCTTCATCATTACTATCAACTGAATACCATACACAAGTATCTACATCTTCGATCTCTTTGAAGAATCTCGATATTTGCTACACCTGGTTCTCTACTCTATTCAAATACCTATAACTCCTCAAAACTTAGACCCTGTGTTTCCACGAAACAGCTGTCTAAAATCTAGAGAAGTCATAAGTAAACCGAATATAGTACGAGGACCAACCCCTCTGTCCTGATGGACACTGGACAACATACAATACTCTGTATAAGTCCGCTGAGTCTAACAACTCTTTCACTGTGCGTCGCAGGTTGAAAACTGTACTTATGGTTAAGAAGAATTACACCGCTGTTTAATACTCCTTACCTAACCATCCACTGATATAGGTAAATGTCATCGACATAATATCAAAAGGTATATCTCACTCTATGAAAATAGACGTACAGATATATCAATTTGAAATTGGTGCACAACAGCGGATATTCAAAACCAAATATTTGCCGACCGGCAAACAGCCCAGGTGATCTCCTCAAATATCACCGATTACAACGAATCCCGATATAATGAGGACGATCACCCAATTCCCAATAACTTACTCCCACTCATCATCTGTAAAACCATACAGATGTGAGAATCAAACCTGGTAAATACATACCCTGGAGCAAGTGTCCAATCGGGAAATCAGTTTTCTTTTAACAGTACACAGTGAAACTGAAACATTGAAATGTTTCGATGGGGTATCCTGGTATTCCTAGTAATGCCTCTACCATTATCCAGATTCACAACTGTAACCGTATATCTCTTTGCCATCTGTCCAAATCCCTTTATATGTCTTTAGTCATTACCGTCTGCACACCCCTTTAGGCCAATTGGTTTTCTTCCTTCCCTACCGTTCGGCACCAGCCTATGGTTTGGAAGAAGACTATCCAATAAGCATAAAGGGTGTACTGTCCTAATCCTAGGAGCACTCGCAATGCGAGAGAAGGTGAAGATAAAAGACACCTGAATGTACTTTATTCCTATTTCTCCTGAACCAGAATCCATCCCCGAACTGGAACAAGTTCCTTTCGAGTTCGTATATAACCATACGATGGAATATCCAATAAACTGTGGATCTTCGTAGTGATACGGAGTGTCCTGGAGAAATACAAAGGTGATTTAGGATTGGCGAAGAAATACTTGGTTTGGTCGTGAATATTAGTCGCAATTTACTTTGCCCTCCTACTAATCCCCTACTTTGTCTTAACTTAATACCTTATGCACACCATCGTTATGCTAATTGGTTTTCTTCATTCCCCACCGTTCGGCACCAGCCTAAGGTTTGGAAGAAGACTATCCAATTTACGTAATAGGTGTGCTACTCCTAAACCAAGGAGTACTCGCAACCCGAGAGAAGGTGAAAAGAAAAGACAACTGAATAGTCCTATCCGTTTTCTCCAGAACCAGAAACCATCCTCGAAGTCCTTCGAGTTCGTATATAACTATACGATGGTTTTGTCCAATGGAAGTGGACGTACGTAGTAATACGGGGTGTCCTGGAGAAAAGGGTAAAAGTAGGAGTGGCAATGAGGTCTGCAACTCTGACAATCCAAAAGCCAGTGTTAAGAAGGTTCGGTCAACTTGGTCACTGAGTCAAAGTCCAGGGTCGGGTCAATGGTCGCTGCCAGAGAGAGAGAAAAGAAACACTCAGCGTGCACTCTAACCTAGATCAGAATGGTTACCACTTTGTCTAATCTGGAAACCTCCCACTGTACCTCAAATTCTCCTCCAAACCTGAAAGAAGAATTAGTCGGGATCACCCGAGGAGTAAACCAACTCATCAGTGGGAATCGGGATCCAACTATCATCGCATGATAACTTGACGGAATCCACTCAAGTCACCACACTCCAGAAGGTATGCGCATGCCTGGCAAGTTTCAGTTCTTTTGAAACTCCCGATGTGATTTTTACCCCTAGGACCCAAGTGACCTTGACTGAGCCAACATATCAAAGGATCCTAGTCAAGTTCAACCCGTCATTATCTTGATTGCATTAGACCCACCCGCACGAGTCCTTGACTGAGCCAAAATGACCGTACGACTGTCCTAACCAATCACATATCCATGCAACAGAAAAGCACTACATAGCTACCGAACACTACGCCTCGGCTGAGCACGACATACGCAGCACGAATACTAAGTAATACTAATCTGAAATGACGGAGGGCTACGACTGGTTTTTGGCGAAAAACCTTTAACGTAATGAACTTGATATCGTTGAAGGAACTGCATAACTTTTTAGAAAATATAGTGACGAAAACCTTTACTAAAGAGGTCACTCCCGGTGAAGGGATCTCGGCTCTTTCCCCGTAGAATGAGGTGCAGGATATTCCAACTGAATACCACGATGCAAAGCAAAAGTAATCGGCTATAGTGAAGTTAATGCCCTGACGCAAACTTCTGTCCAAGGGGTCACTCCCGGTGAAGGGATCTCGGCCCTTGCCTCGTCGACTGAGGAGCAGGATATTCCAAATGAATACCACTATGCAAAACAAAAGAGAACGTCCTTGCAATAACAGCTTTTTGAAAAGTGTTCCAACAACATCAGAATAGGTTTGTTTAAACTTGCATTGATCCGAATCAATGCAGTCCCATCAATTGATCACACCACAAAGAACGAAAATATACTGACGTACGTATATGCCATTCGCATTCGCCACTGGGTCCCGTCATCACCCGTTAGGTTAGCTAACTAACGGCAGAGCGGGGACTCGACTAGCGCGGATGAAAAACATATACAACATCTACTAATATATATATACCAATATATAGTATTTCGCTCAAGGCGTGAATAAAATGCAACATCACAGAAATGTACAGCATCACAGAACAATACAGATATCTGGAAGCCCCGGGTTTCACAGAGCCGCTGCTGAAACCCGACGTTCCCCTGGTCGTGTGGATAGCCTGTGCAATGAAATCCTAGACCCCTACGGGCGCGGCAAGTCACCCGCCAAATCCTGAAGCGAGGCAGCCCCCTTCAGCACCGTGAATGGACCACCCAGCACTTCACGGAATCCGGTAACTTGGGCACCCCTCCTGGGTCAACCTGTACCCCCTACGAGTGCGGCGAATAGCCCGCCAATCCTGGACTGAAGCCCCCTCCGTCTCAATGCCCTGAGATGCGGGCCCGTTGCCCTCCAGAACCCGGCTATCCGTGCACCCCACCGCGGGGCAAACCTAGTACAGAATGTAAAATATACATACACCGGGTACATCGACCGCAACCAGGTCGTGCCCCAAAAGAATAATACAAACAGGCAGTGACGGCAGTCCACATGTCGGACGCTCGCCCCGCAATATCAAATGTATAAAATACAACAAAACTGTACTAGCATTGCATCCAGGCTATCCCCCACGACCGATCCGCAACATCACAGCATAAACATAGAACATCAACGTGAAAGTCACGTTCGCAAATCCGTCTAACCGGGCTATAGCAGTTAGACCGGATTTACCGATCGAGTGACATTCACGGTCGCAGATATAATGTAAATACTGTGAAATAATGTGTTTAAAAATTATCCGATCGATCAAAATTACCAAGTGGGACCCCAAGCAATACTGTAGCACTCACAGAAATTATGGGCCCAAAATTAACATTCCAGAAACCACATTTTCAACACAGAAACATACTACAAAAATTTGGGTGACTGAACAGTCGAACCCGCGGCGGAAGAGCGGCCAAAGCATGGCTTTGGCCGCGCTTCCGCGGCGAAGTTTACTGTTGACGATTCCAAATTTTTGCAGATATCTTATAATGTCCTACACATCATTCTGAAACAACCTGAAAAATTTTTGGACTTCAAAAAATTTCGACAGAAACTGATGTGAAGAAAAATGCGGTTTTTGCAATTTTTTGTTCGATCGAGTTCTAAACACGTTAGCACAAGCTAGGTAAGGTTAATGGCGTGGCTCTGATACCATGTTGCGCCACGGCAGCGCCCCGGCCGTCTTACTCGAGGCCAAATTACGGAATCAAAATTTTTCCTTGCTCGGAAACCGGCGCTACCGCGGACAAAGAAAACCCGGATCGTTTACCATTAACCTACGCTAGCTAACTAGAGATGGGGTGAGAAGTATACCGAGTGATCCGAGTCCTCCGGTCTTCTCGTCATCGTCCCGATCTCCCGCGGAAAGTGTAGTCTCCATATCGTCGCCTCCTCGCCGGAAAGGGCACCACATCGCCTTCGTCTTTTACGGGCTCCCGCCTCAATACCGAGGCAACTCGGGCATGAAGCCGGCAACTCGACATGCCCAAGATTAGCTGTAGAATGTGTAGTGTAGAATACGCTTTGTCTCAATGGGGTTTTTGTTGCCATGATGGAGGAATAAGGTTAAAGGAAATTGGAGCTTTCAATTTTCCAAAAACAAGAAGAATGAGATGAAGAAATTTGTGTCATGCAAGAATGAAAAATTTCTCTCATCCTCACTCATAGTGGCCGGCCATTCTTGAATGAGAATGGTGGAGGGAACAAAACTAAATCATATGAGGGAGGTAAGTGTAGGAGAAGTATGTGGTGACCATATCCAAAGTCAATGAAAACTTCAACCATGCTTTCACTTTAAACCCATACCTATATCAAATCACTCAATTCAAAAGCATGGAGCAAAGATATGAAAACTATCATAATCAAACAATATGCAAAGAAACCCCTCACAAAGTGTTATTTGCAAAACTGCAAATAACCCCCCTCCATCGGAAAAGTCCGGCCGGGAAAGAACAAAGGAAAACCGGCCGGAACGGAATGCAAACCGGCAACTCCAGAAAACTGGTCCCGTAATAAATTACAGGAAAACCCCTATACTGTGCATACACACCCGCATCTGTATTCCGTCCGGATACAAATGCAATGAGACAAAATCTACACTGTACTAGACTAGGACCGGCTTAAGCCAAAGCCGGCTAGTAAAATCCGTTCGATCCTGATCCGTGCAATACCGCACGTATCTGATCGAACCCTGCCATATACCTATACGGCTACTAATACAAACTGTCCGATCCTGATCCGTGCAATACCGCACGTATCTGATCGGACCCTGCCATATCTCCATACGGCCTCTACAGCGTTTCGCCCGAAAGCTGAGTAACTGAAAGTGTGGTGGACTCTAATGACTCGTCAATACAATGGCTGTGGATTTAACCACTAGCACGTCAGAGGTATAAGCCAATACGTAACGGGCCACCAGCTATTGACTAAAAGGGACGTCGATGAGCGAACTCATCCTGACACCCTACTGAGCCTGTCAGTGACAATATCCGTACAGCCCGGTCCGTTCGTCTATGAGTATCGCATGGCGGGCCTAGGGGGTTGGTGAAAGTCAGACCCCCAAAAGCGGTACAAGTCGTGTCGGAGCGTAGCCCAGAACGCCCTGAGATACTACTGGAATACCTACCAGTAAATCTCCTGCCTCGGCCGAGGGCTTTGCGTAATGGCTCTCCTAGACACAGCGCGACCTCACCCCCAATACCGGGAGAGACGAACCCCTGCAGATCCGCTCACTGCCTCCATGTGGCTCGGGACTGTACCCAACTAAAACCTGTTTGCACGACTCCTTTGAGCCGTGGTAGGGTAGTAATCAAAGCACAGTGGGAACTCACACGAGACAAATGACGATCTCAGGTCGATGAACTAACCTGTACACATGTCACCTGGGAACTGCTATCTGACGTCTGGTATAAGACCAACTAGCAGGTTCCCGGCGAGTCCTGTCCGGTGTACTCATAACCCAATGAGCACCTGTATACATCTTAGGTGAACCAACTGACACCAGTGGCTTGTGAGACCGGCCACCGCCCCTCGTCGGGGTCTCGACTGTATACACTAGTCTACTAATGGAGTATCGATGCCCAGTCTCGAAACTCCCACGACTAGGGACCTTTTAAGGATGTGCTTATAGACTACCAGCTCCCACGTATATGATCGCCATCATACTGCTGGTCGTCAAGCAAGAATCCTAGGGGCTCTATCAACGTGTAATAGCGACATGTCAGGTCACCTAAAGCAGTACACGATGATAAAGATAAACCAGATAGCATACTATCATCTCGAGTAAGACTGTCCTACCGGGATAGGTCCTCCCTCAATCATTGCAATCACGTGCCTGTGATCCAATAATTGACTCTGAGGGCACTAACTCCAACACCACTTGTTAATTTTTGGTCAATCGGAAAATTTTAAACACATTTTTCACAGTGTTTACATTATATCTGCGACCGTGAATGTCACTCGATCGGTAAATCCGGTCTAACTGCTATAGCCCGGTTAGACGGATTTGCGAACGTGACTTTCACGTTGATGTTCTATGTTTATGCTGTGATGTTGCGGATCGGTCATGGGGGATAGCCTGGATGCAATGCTAGTACAGTTTTGTTGTATTATGTACATTTGATATTGCGGGGCGAGCGTCCGACATGTGGACTGCCGTCACTGCCTGTTTGTATTATTCTTTTGGGGCACGACCTGGTTGCGGTCGATGTACCCGGTGTATGTATATTTTACTTTCTGTACTAGGGTTGCCCCGCGGTGGGGTGCACGAATAGCCGGGTTCTAGAGGGCAACAAGCCCGCATCTCATGGCATTGGGACGGAAGCGGCTTCAGTCTGAAATTGGCGGGCTGTTCGACGCACTCGTAGGGGGTACAGTTCGACCCAGGAGGGGTGCCCAAGTTACCGGATTCCGTGAAGTGCTGGGTGGTCCATTCACGGTGCTGAAGGGGGCTGCCTCGCTTCAGGTTTTGGCGGGTGACTTGCCGCGCCCGTAGGGGTCTAGGTTTTCATTGCACAGGCTATCCACACGACCAGGGGAACGTCGGGTTTCAGCAGCGGCTCTGTGAAACTCGGGGCTTCCAGATATCTGTATTGTTCTGTGATGCTGTACATTTCTGTGATGTTGCATTTTATTCACGCCTTGAGCGAAATACTATATATTGGTATATATATTAGTAGATGTTGTATATGTTTTACATCCGCGCTAGTCCAGTCCCCGCTCTGCCGTTAGTTAGCTAACCTAACGGGTGATGACGGGACCCAGTGGCGAATGCGGATGGCATATACGTACGTCAGTATATTTTCGTTCTTTGTGGTGTGATCAATTGATGGGACTGCGTTGATTCGGATCAATGCAAGTTAAACAAACCTAATCTGATGTTGTTGGAACACTTTTTCAAAAAGCTGTTATTGCAAGGACGTTCTCTTTTGTTTTGCGTAGTGGTATTCATTTGGAATATCCTGCTCCTCAGTCGACGAGGCAAGGGCCGAGATCCCTTCACCGGGAGTGACCCCTTGGACAGAAGTTTGCGTCAGGGCATTAACTTCACTATAGCCGATTACTTTAGCTTTGCATCGTGGTATTCAGTTGGAATATCCTGCACCTCATTCTACGGGGAAAGAGCCGAGATCCCTTCACCGGGAGTGACCTCTTTAGCAAAGGTTTTCGTCACTATATTTTTATAAAAGGCTATGCAGTTCCTTCGACGATATCAAGTTCATTACGTTAAAGGTTTTTCGCCAAAAACCAGCCGTAGCCCTCCGTCATTTCCTACAGGTATTATTTGGTATTCGTGCTGCGTTTGTTGACCTAGTCAAGACGTAGTGTTCGGTAGCTAAGTGGTACTTGTTTGTTGCATAAGTGGGATTGGTTAAGACAGTCGTGCGGCCTTGTTGACCTAGTCAAGGGCACGTACGGGTGGGTTTAATGCAATCCAGAATAATGACGGGTTGAACTTGACTGGCGGTTTATGGTTTGTTGACCTAGTCAAGGTCATAAACCGCTTGGGGTAAAAATCACATCGGGAGTTTCAAAAGAACTGAAACTTGCCAGGCATGCGCATACCTTCTGGAGTGTGGTGACTTGAGTGGATTCCGTCAAGTTATCATGCGATGATAGTTGGATCCCGATTCCTACTGATGAGTTAGTTTACTCCTCGGGTGACCCCGACTAATTCTTCTTTCAGGTTTGGAGGAGAATTTGAGGTACAGTAGGAGGATTCCTGATTAGAAAAAGTGATAACCATTCTGATCTTGGTTAGAGTGCACGCTGAGTGTTCCTTTTCTCTCTCTCTTTGGCAGCGACCATTGACCCGACCCTGGACTATGACTCAGTGACCAAGTTGACCGAACCTTCTTAACACAGGCTTTTGGATTGTCAGAGTTGCAGACCTCATTGCCACTCCTACTTTTACCCTTTTCTCCAGGACACCCCGTATTACTGCAAACGTCCACTTCCATTGGACAAAACCATCGTATGGTTAGATACGAACTCGAAGGACTTCGAGGATGGTTTCTGGTTCTGGAGAAAACGGATAGGATTATTCAGTTGTCTTTTCTTTTCACCTTCTCTCAGGTTGCGAGTACTCCTTGGTTTAGGAGTAGTACACCTATTACGCAAATTGGATAGTCTTCTTCCAAACCATAGGCTGGTGCCGACCGGTAGGGAATGAAGAAAACCAGTTAGCCTAAAACGGTGTACAGAAGGTATTAAGTTAAGACAAAGCAAGGGATTAGTAGGAGGGCAAAGTAAATTGCGACTGATATTCACGACCAAACCAAGTATTTCTTCGCCAATCCTAAATCACCTTTGTATTTCTCCAGGACACTCCGTATCACTACGAAGATCCACAGTTTATTGGATACTCCATCGTATGGTTATATACGAACTCGAAAGGAACTTGTTCCAGTTCGGGGATGGATTCTGGTTCAGGAGAAATAGGAATAAAGTACATTTAGGTGTTTTTTATCTTCACCTTCTCTCGCATTGCGAGTGTTCCTAGGATTAGGACAGTACACCCTTTATGCCTTTTGGATAGTCTTCTTCCAGACCATAGGCTGGTGCCGAACGGTAGGGAAGGAAGAAAACCATTTGGCCTAAAGGGGTGTACAGAAGGTAATGACTAAAAACATATGAAGGGATTAAGAAAGATGGCAAAGAATTATACGGTTACAGTTGTGAATCTGGATAATGGAAGAGGCATTACTAGGAATACCAGGATACCCCGACGAAACATTTCAATGTTTCAGTTTCACTGTGTACTGTTAATGGAAAACTGATTTCCCAGTTAGACACTTGCTCCAGGGTATGTATTTACCAGGTATGATTCTCACATCTGTATGGTTTTACAGGTGATGAGTGGGAGTAAGTTATTGGGAATTGGGTGATCATCCTCACTATATCGGGATTCATTGTAATCGGTGATATTTGAGGAAGTCACCTAGGTTGTTTGCCGGACGGCAATTTTTTGGTTTTGAATATCCGCGGTTATGCACCAATTTCAAATTGATATATCTGTACGTCTATTTTCATAGAGTGAGATATACCTTTTGATATTATGTCGATGACATTTACCTATATCAGTGGATGGTTAGGTAAGGAGCATTAAACAACGGTGTAATTCTTCTTAAACCATAAGTACAGTTTTCAACCTACGACGCACAATGAAAGAGTTGTTAGACTTAGCGGACTTATACAGAATATTGTATGTTGTCCAGGGTCCATGAGGACAGAGGGGTAGGTCCTCGTACTATATTCGATTTACTTATGACTTCTCTAGTTTTTAGACAGGTGTTTCGTGGAAACACAGGGTCTAAGTTTTGAGGAGTTGTAGGTATTTGAATAGAGTAGAGAACCAGGTGTAGCAAGTATCGGGATTCTTCAAAGTGATCGAAGATGTAGATACTTGTGCATGGTGTTCAGTTGATAGTAATGTTTAAGAGAACTGGATTCTCTTTCAGGTTACTCGTAATTGGAAGTATTCCTAAGTTGAGTAACGCTGATCGGCCTCTCTCCATTTAGTAGACATGCACTGGAGACAGCTGCATGATTTGAATCTGGTTCAATTAAATCAGTGCCTCTGGTTCTATATTGGATATAGAACAGTTCATATCTTAACGATGTTAAGGTACGGGGAGTTGTCCGGCTTATGTTTAAAACCAGACTCCGGATAACTCAAGGCACGTTTCTGTAATGGCTGTTTGTGGGTTGACCCAGGCTATGACGAGGGTTGACTTTCTACCATCTGGCAGATCAATAGAAATATTGTTCTAGACTCGCCACAGTTTTATTAAAAATGGATTTTTTCAAAAACAGCAGTGGGAGTATGGTAGAACTGGAAGTAATTCCAGAACCGCAAACGATTACTGAAGATTTAATAAGGAACCTAAAGATTCAATCTGATTTGACATTCCATTGGCCACTCCGCAGATACGGTGGGTAACTTCAGGCACCCGAGAGGTACTCCGGTAGCCTCAAGGACGGTGACAGGGAAGTTCTTGTTTACCCACACTTGCCATTGCTGTTGTTCCAGGCTGCGAGACCCGGCAGGAGGATGAGTATAGCGTCGTTCTAAACTAGCTTTAGAAGTGCACGTCTATATGACTCTGCCAGAGGGTTGTCGTAGTCAGTGGGAGCAGCGGAAGCATTGGTGGACATCAGGCTTATGTCTATTTATAGACTAAAGCAGATGTGGCGGAGATAGATCATCCATTTCTGATGTGACAGTCATAGGTTTGACGTCATCAGAATAGGGGATGGATCTGTTGAGAAGGTAGTAGGAAGTGATATTCCTATATTATGATCGGTTATACTTTGGTCGTCACACAGTGGTTTCTCCACAAAGGACTTGGACATTATATCAGACATACTGGTTACTAGATCTATGGTTTTAGATCTAGATTTGGGTGGTTTCCCAATCAGGGTACTTTGACAGCATTCTAAGAGTATTTAGAATGGACGACTCCTGGCATGGTAGTGTACCTGCAGGTAATGGAGTCACCCTCTCTAAAGGTGTCTTATAGACTAAAGTAGAGAGGGGTGTGCATGATTGGCAGATCACTTGCTTAGGCAATTGAGTCAATCATGAGATGTCAAGTACCACACCAGATGTTGTTCTTACACTAGATGCAATAAGTTGACATTGATCCAATCCTGGAGAAACAGTCGGAAGCAGTTTTAGAACATGAGTGGATGTTCTAGGGATATGATAACGACAGCCTCATTTGGAAGACAGTTATCATTCCAGGCTTCCAAGGTGACATGGACGACAAGGAGGTTGTCAGAGTTATAGTTCTCCCTCTGATGAGGGACTGTATTTTGGACAGGTGGTCCAAGGCAATACTGAGGGAGGCATGGCGCAGGATACTGATTAAGTTCAGTTGATGATACAGTCTAAGAAGTTTGGATTTGGAGTTCATTTATGAGCTAGGTCCCATCAGATATCCAGACATATTCTAAGACAGGTATTGCTCATTTCGGGAGATGGTTTTCTCCGCGAACTTGAGATATAGAGAAACATAGAAAGAAACATCTAAGCGGATCCACTCACTGAGGCTATTCCTCGAACGCAATAGTTTCGCAAACGAGCTTTGTGAGACTGACTAGTAGAGGAGTTGGGTGTTCGGTATCACACGGGCTGTGAGTATGCGGCATCGCAATAATTAGCCTTGAGTGCAAGTGGGAGATTGTTGGAGATAGTGCCCTCAGAGTCAATTATTGGATCACAGGCACGTGATTGCAATGATTGAGGGAGGACCTATCCCGGTAGGACAGTCTTACTTGAGATGATAGTATGCTATCTGGTTTACCTTTATCATCGTGTACTGCTTAAGGTGACCTGACATGTCGCTATTATACGTTGATAGAGCCCCTAGGATTCTTGCTTGACTACCAGCAGTATGATGGCGATCATATACGTGGGAGCTGGTAGTCTATAAGCACATCCTTAAAAGGTCCCTAGTCGTAGGAGTTTCAAGACAGGGCATCGATACTCCATTAGTAGACTAGTGTATACAGTCGAGACCCCGACGAGGGGCGGTGGCCGGTCTCACAAGCCACTGGTGTCAGTTGGTTCACCTAAGATGTATACAGGTGCTCATTGGGTTATGAGTACACCGGACAGGACTCGCCGGGAACCTGCTAGTTGGGCTTATACCTGACGTCAGATAGCAGTTCCCTGGTGACATGTGTACAGGTTAGTTCATCGACCTGAGGATCGTCATTTGTCTCGTGTGAGTTCCCACTGTGCTTTGATTACTACCCTACCACGGCTCAAAGGAGTCGTGCAAACAGATTTTAGTTGGGTACAGTCCCGAGCCACATGGAGGCAGTGAGCGGATCTTCAGGGGTTCGTCTCTCCCGGTATTGGGGGTGAGGTCGCGCTGTGTCTAGGAGAGCCATTACGCAAAGCCCTCGGCCGAGGCAGGAGATTTGCTGGTAGGTATTCCAGTAGTATCTCAGGGCGTTCTGGGCTACACTCCGACACGACTTGTACCGCTTTTGGGGGTCTGACTTTTACCAACCCCCTAGGCCCGACATGCGATGCTCATAGACGAACGGACCGGACTGTACGGATATTGTCACTGACAGGCTCAGTTGGGTGTCGGGGTGAGCTTCCTCATCGACGTCCCTTTTGGTCAATAGCTGGTGGCCCGTCACTTATTGGCTTATACCTCTGACGTGCCAGTGGTTAAATCCACAGCCATAGTATTGACGAGTCTTTAGAGTCCACCATACTTACAGTTACTCAAGCTTTCGGGCGAAACGCTGTAGAGGCCGTATGGAGATATGGCAGGGTCCGATCAGATACGTGCGGTATTGCACGGATCAGGATCGGACAGTTTGTACTAGTGGCCGTATGGTTATATGGCAGGGTTCGATCAGATACGTGCGGTATTGCACGGATCAGGATCGAACGGATATTACTAGCCGGCTTTGGCTTAAGCCGGTCCTAGTTTAGTACAGTGTAGATTTTGTCTCATTGCATTTGTATCCGGTCGGAATACAGATGCGGGAGTGTATGCACAGTGTCGGGGTTTTCCTGTGATTTATTACGGGACCGGTTTTCTAGAGTTGCCAGTTTGCATTCCGTCCCGGCCGGTTTTCCTTTGTTCTTTCCCGGCCGGACTTTTCCGATGGAGGGGGTTATTTGCAATTGTGCAAATAACATTTTGTGGAGGGGTTTCTTTGCAAATTGTTTGATTATGATAGCATCTTTATCTTTCATCCATTACTTGCTTTAATGTGATTAGAAAGGGTATGGTTTGGTCTTAAATGAAGCATGGTGTATGTTTGGATGTGGTCACCACTTGCTTTACCCTACACTCACCTCCCTTCATGCTTCATATTACCTCCTCCACCCTTCTCATTTGAGATGATAAGTTTTTCATGAGAGGAAAAAGAAAGAGAGAAGAAGAAGAAGAGAGCTTCATCTTGAGAGTTTCATTCTTGATCTCATTTCCTTGCTAGAAAAATGCAAGCACCATTTTTCTATTCTTGATTCCTCCATCACCATGGCAACAAACCCCAAATGAGACAAACATCTTCTACACTACATTCTACAGCATATCTTGAGCATGTCGAGTTGCCGGCTTCATGCTCGAGTTGCCTCGGTATTGAGGCGGGAGCCCGTAAAAGACGCAGGCGATGTGGTGCCCTTTCCGGCGAGGAGGCGACGATATGGAGACAAGACTTTCCGCGGGAGATCGGGACGATGACGAGAAGACCGGAGGACTCGGATCACTCGGTATACTTCTCACCCTATCTCTTGATTGCTAGCATTAGGTTAATGGTTACGATCCGGGTTTTCTTTGTCCGCGGTAGCGCCGGTTTCCGAGTAAGGAAAAATTTTAATTCCGCATTTTGGCCTCGAGTACGAGGCCGGGGCGCTGCCGTGGCGCAACATCAGACACGTCAAAATAATGAGGCTATAGCTCGAGTTTGAAATCCTATTTATGTATATGAATTTCCGTGCAAATATATACAGGTACCGTCCCCCGGATCAGTCCTGGTCGGCTACAGTAACCATAATCTACTGTATATCTCATGATAACCACATATCAATATATATCTATGGATGTCCAGCATCGACACCCAAAAAATAGAAATCCCTCCTGTCTATCACCGACACTTAAATACAGATATCGTCGACACCACCTCAACAGATGATCGCCACCCGATATCCTGGCTACGATTAGTATTCCCTGGATATCCGCCGTGCCCAATCGAACCCCGGTCAGTATCTCCTGGATTTCTGCCGTGCTCATCTCTATCTCCGGTATCGAGTATTCTCGTTAGGCTCCCCGCCTATAATGCGGCTATCCCACCCCTCGGTCTCGACCGGGTCCACCATGTATCCAACTGTATGCCCCCGACTCAGTCTGGATAATTTGTAAATCCGTAACCGTATGACCCCCAACTCGGTTCTGAATCAAAATCAGAAAACACAAAACTCATGATGGATGTTTAACTCATCATATCAAAAATATCAGGTAAGGAATAAGAATACTTGCATAGATTATATTGATGATATATTATACACACACACATACACATATAACTGTGTCCCATACCACCAATATATATCATCAGGAGTAAAATATCCAGAAAATCCATAAGAATCAAATACAGTATCTATAGTACTAATATTCGTAATTTACAACAGGAATAAAGAAAGACTACGTAATTATATCACATAGGCATAATGATCTCAATTCTACTATATCATGGCAATACTAATGATGTGTAGTGTAGCATACACGTCTGTGCTCATGCAACATGGCAATCATTAGTATTTGTGCAAGTGTTCTACGGTGTAACAAGTTATTTATATTAACACATGTATATATACGCATTATACAACAGAAAGGTTCTACAGTGATATGGCAGTACCAATGAGGTGTAGTGTAACATATATTTACGTGCTTGTGCAGCATAGTATTCATTGGTATTGGTGCAGTGTTCTATCAAAGTGTTCGTATCGTAGATAACGTTGATAATATAATGAAAACATGTAAAGTAATCTAAACGTAACTATTTTAATTACTTGCTATGAGCTATACCATTATCTTTAGGAGTAAATGAAACGTTTGAAATAAAGAAGCTGCCCTAGATTTAAAATAGATATTCGTTTTGGAACTTGGCACTGCATCCTAGTATTTATTAAAGATAAACGAATCGTGGTTTTTAAAAGAATATAGCTCACACATGTATTACATCCTCAAACGGAATATCACCTATTGCTACGAGTCTAAAGGAAAAACCTTGCCGTTATTCGGCATACGAATTTCATCAATTCCAATACGTATAAGCTCTTGTATAATATCTCATCATGTCGCTATATCTATATCATCTCAAGTACGGCATGATCCCTCGTACAAATCCATCAAACCATATCCATGTCGTACGGATCTAACATCACGTACGTATCTCTTTTAAAACTATGTATGGAACTTTATGCAAATGAAGAACATACTAAATGAAACACTATATCAATATCTTGCATAAATACTACACTAACAAGATATCATAATAATATTTATAAGGTTGCGGGGGTACTATACGCCATCCACCCGACTTCCCCTGTAGATGTAAATCTACTCACCGGAATATGTCATAATCTACTCAGAAATCGCCAATCCCTTCCCTTTCCTTGCGGCCTCTGAAGTTCTCGTATTCGAATCTAACATCGACATAAATATGAATAAGAAACGGCTAACTTCGATACGGAGAAATATGAAAATACAAGCGTTATGTATTAACTATACTATGTACAACCATTCTAAACTATCTAACACTTATACTAACTGAATTTAATCCGATCGCTGTTCGTAACAAAAAACAGAATTGTTTTACGAAACGTCCGTATCGTGTTTTAAACGTTTTAACCCCATTTCAGATATTAACTCTCAGATTTCCCATACTAAAAATTTAACTTAAACAAACAATACCAAATATCCTAACATCTACACAGAGACTTACCCTAAAACCCACAATACCCAGATACCCAGGAAATCCGGCGACGCCGGAATTTCCCTATGACTCGCCGGTCAATTTCCGAGGAAAAGGGTTCGTACTCGTAGGTTTTATTCTAGGTCCAACATACAATATTAAGGCACTGTTTGGTTAAGTTAGTTATTATCTAAGTTATAGCAGATCTTCATAGAGCCTATATTTCCCTAAATTACAATTTTTCCGATATCTAATTCTAAAATTTTACAGTTACAGAACTAAAATCCTACCGAGTTTAAGAATTATACCTACTGAAGATTGCTAAGAATGATTCCTCCAAGATACCCAAGTCCTTAGCTCCTAGCTTGATGGTGAAAACCCTTAGCACCTACTTCTTCTTCTCTTCTCTCTTTTCTTATTTTCTTTTGTATGTTTTATGTTTTCTTTCTTTCCTTTGAAATTTTCTGATTTTAATTTTGGTTAAATTGATTTGAACACTTAATATAGGGTAAAGGAAATGAGTGAGGTGTAGGAGGAGGTGTCACCAAAAGAGTTGTGGTTGTTTCATGCAAGGTGGAGGTGGTGTGCATGAAGTGTGCATGCAAGAAGGAGGTGGCTATGCAAGATTAATCCTAAGTTGTGGTGTCTTGAGAAATTTCTGACCTTAAACCTTATCTAACCCTTTTACACTTACACTCTCAACATTTCCAAGTTTTCACAATTACCTAAACTTTACACAAAAACCCTTCACTACATATGTTATTATATAATACCATTTTTATTAAAATGAAGCTAAATTTCACACTAAAACCCTTGTAATTTACTAATGTTACAAACTAAAAGTTAACTTTATTTAGTTTCACACACTACTTATGAAAATGTCCTATTTAGTTTTGATAACTTTTGAAATTAACATTTTATTATTAAATTCATTAAATTTATTTATTTTCTATAATTTTCAAAATGTTACAATATCCCCCCTTAAAAAAAATCCGGTCCCCGAATTTAAATTAAATCCACTTCTTAGAACATTTTTCTTAATCCAATCTGTTCAAATTCAAAACAATTTTCCAGGGTCCAATTTAAAACATACAATATCCCTGCAAATAATGAAACTCCAAAGTCCCACATGAGCTAAAACGCACCATAACGCAATTGTGTGCGTGAAAGCTCAAAACATATAAAACTCACATAACTGTAACTCTAGCAGGCGTTATGAGAATTACTTCAGTTATGATGCAATTTGCCAAATATGAAACCGTTGTGTACGTTAAGGACACGATCCGTGCCATAATTGTAGTGCAACATCGGTGCATACGACTAAGAGAAAAATACATATATCCAATCTATAAGATATCCTCTCAAGTAAATCATGAAAACAAAATCAATCCTAATGGTTTTGCGTGCAATCTCAAACCACACATCATGGTGTGAATGAAAACAAAACAACGCTAAGTGCAACAGGCGTGCACGAAATGATATCCATTGCATCCACTGTGCAAGGAACAAAGTGTAAAAACGGTATCAAGTAAATTGGGATGCACAAAATAAATTTCAAGTGCATCGGGGTGCACAAAATCAAAACCAAGTGCATCAGAGTGCACAAAATCAAAGTCAAATATACCTAGGGTATATATATAAAATCTTTTAACTATATGCATCTGATGTGCACGGAAATAACAGTGTAGTGCATCCGGTGTACATAACACTTCAATCGAGTGCAGTCACCTCGCACGAAAATCTCAACAAGTGCACCTGGTGTGCACAAAACATAAATCAAAATGAATTAACTGTACATGGAAATCTCATCAAGTGCACCTGGTGTGCACAAAACATAAATCAAAATGAATTAACTGTACATGGAAATCTCATCAAGTGCACCTGGTGTGCACAAAACATAAATTGATCGTCAAATCCTCAAAGTACATTTATCAAAATTATGGACGTTGAGTTGTCCTTTCTCCAATGTTTGAAAATGAATGTTTTAGATTTTTAAACGTAAATCGAACTCAAAGGACATCGAAGCAGATTCTTTTCAATGTCGAAAGGTGTTTATACCACCGGAATTGGTATAGCAAGGATTACTACTTGCCGTCTGCCACGTTCTAACATTCTCTGTCTCTGAATTCTGGTTCTTCTTGCAGATCTCTAATACCATGGCTTCTTTATGTGATCGTCCAGTGAGGAGCAACGACACCATTCGTCTTATTGCGGGTACATCCCATCACACCTTCGAAAACTCGCCCCAATTCGTCGGAGGAAAACTTACTGCACGATCTCTTTCTCGAGCGCCTTGCATCAGGTCTGAGCAAGATCCATCGGAAGAAGCTAACTAACTTCCTCGACTTCACATCGGAGCGCCACTATGGATTAAAAGTCCTAACCATCCGATATCTGAACGGCTACGACTCCTTCTGATCCATCTACACTTGTAAACATCGTCAACTTTTAACTTCATGAACTCTGGAAGCAATATCTTGATAACTTCAGCAATGATTGGTACCGCTTCCTGAACAGTAGGCGACACCATGATCTTCGAAGAGGGGAAAACATCACGCCTCAAGTCCGACTGATCTTTAGCAATGACTCCACCATCTGGTGCGGATCCCGAAGAAACTCGCTTCAATATTAGAACTTGATTGAATATAAATAAACCACGTGTCTCTATATCACCGGAAAGTCACATTGGTCAGTCTTTGTCCCTGACCAGTCTGCTCTGACCGTATCCCTAACTGCAAACTTCTCGGCCCTCATAAACATGGTGACAGAAACAATCAACATGCATTGACGAAGATAGATCAACGGAATGAATAGAAGGAAGATCTTAAGATATAAATCCTAAGGTAACTTAGGCGGAGTATCATATCGTAAATATGCCGCGGAACATACGTACGGTACGCCACTCTACTTAGTACCTACTCCATCAACCAAGGTCATCCTACATAACGAAAATTCGGGTATAAGACCCCCAAAGTCAAGTCTAAGTTCTATAAGGTAAAGTCTAGGTAACAAAATGTATGCCCAGACTCCATATAGTCAAATCTAGACTCGAACAAAGGTTAAACCAAACGCTCTGATACCAACTTTGTCACGACCCAAATGTGGCACGTGACCAGCACTTAAATCACGTGACATCTAAAGACGTCGACGCGGTTCAAGTAAGCCAAAACCCGGAATCTAAACCCTTTTGAAATCAGATGGAATCATTTAAACTTAACTAAGTATGTTTGAAAAGCAATTATGACGTTTTGAAATTTGACAGCACCTCCTTTGAAAATTTTACATAAAAACCCGATACAACTACAACAGTAAAATAACATCCCAACGGGATCTAGCTTTCACGTCCAATCGACGGAATAGCCAAACAATCTATATCAGAAGTCGGCTCTAAAGAGTGCGACCTCAGAATTCTAAGTCTCACTTCTAAGTACACAATATACCGTTTCTAAGTTGATGGAGTTTCCACTAGATATAAGAATATATGAGTAATCAAGAGTGAGTACGATACAATAATGACCGACTTACCAATCAATCACCGAAAGGAATGCGTGCCTAAGCCACTGATAATCCAAGCGGTAAAACCTGCAAGAAACTGTGGCACAACGGGGATGAGTTGCCAACTCAGTGAATAAAAGTACATCTAAAGGTAGAAATCGAAATGCCCGACTATACCTAGGTCATATATATAGTACTATCAAAATCTGTACAATTATACGATATGATATGCATATGTATCATAATGCAACACTATCTATCATGCAATCCCAAGTAATACATATCAATGCAAATGACCTATATCTATGTATCAGCCCAATGTAGCCGAAATTATATATATATCTATATATATATATATATATATATATATATATATATATATATATATAAACCTCTTCTTTAAAATAGTCATGGAATAGATATATCACGGCATAAAGCAGACGTGATAGTATGAAATATAATAGGTATCTTATTTAGGATATACGTCCTGCTATTTTAATAAATAGTGTTAAGAGGTTTACAGTTCAAAAGAGTTCAGTGTCATCTCAGACACGTCAAAATAATGAGGCTATAGCTCGAGTTTGAAATCCTGTTTATGTATATGAATTTCCGTGCAAATATATACAGGTACTGTCCCCCGGATCAGTCCTGGTCGGCTACGGTAACCATAATCTACTGTATATCTCATGATAACCATATATCAATATATATATATATATATATATATATATATATATATATATATATATATATATATATATATATATATATATGGATGTCCAGCATCGACACCCAAAACCCAGAAATCCCTCGTGTCTATCACCGACACTTAAATACAGATATCGTCGACACCACCTCAACAGACGATCGCCACCCGATATCATGGTTACGTTCAGTATCCCCTGGATATCCGTCATGCCCAATCGAACCCCGGTTAGTATCCCCTAGATATCTGCCGTGCTCATCTCTATCTCCGGTATCGAGTATCCTCGTTAGGTTCCCCGCCTATAATACGGCTATCCTGCCCCTCGGTCTCGACCGGATCCACCATGTATCCAACTGTATGCCCCCGACTCAGTCTGGATAACTTGTAAATCCGTAACCGTAAAACCTCCAACTCGGTTCGGAATCAAAATCAGAAAACACAAAACTCATGGTGGATGTTTAACTCATCATATCAAAAATATCAGGTAAGGAATAAGAATACTTGCATAGATTATATTGATGATAGATTATATATATACATATATAACAGTGTCCCATACCACCGATATATATCATCAGGAGTAAAATATCCAGAAAATTCATAAGAATCAAATACAACATTTATAGTACTAATATTCATAATTTACAACAGGAATAAAGAAAGACTACGTAATTATATCACATATGCATAATGATCTCAATTCTACTGTGTCATGGCAATACTAATGATGTGTAGTGTAGCATACGCGTCTGTGCTCATGCAATAAGGCAATCATTAGTATTTGTACAAGTGTTCTACGGTATAACAACCTATTTATATTAACACATGTATATATACGCATTATACAACAGAACGGTTCTACAGTGACATGGCAGTACCAATGAGGTGTAGTGTAACATATATTTACGTGCTTGTGCAGCATAGTATTCATTGGTATTGGTGCAGTGTTCTATCAGAGTGTTCGTATCATAGATAACGTCGATAATATAATGCAAACATGTAAAGTAATTTTAACGTAACTATTGTAATTACTTGCTATGAGCTATACTATTATCTTTAGGAGTAAACGAAACGTTTGAAATAAGGAAGCTGCCCTAGATTTAAAATAGATATTCGTTTTGGAACTTGGCACTGCATCCTAGTATTTTATTAAAAGATAAACGAATCATGGTTTTTAAAAGAATATAGCTCACACATGTATTACATCCTAAAACGGAATATCACGTATTGCTACGAGTCTAAAGGAAAAACCTTGCCGTTATTCGGCATACGAATTTCATCAATTGCAATACGTATAAACTCTTGTATAATATCTCATCATATCGCTATATCTATATCATCTCAAGTACGACATGATCTCTCGTACAAATCCATCAAACCATATCTATGTCGTACGGAAATAACATCACGTACGTATCTCATTTAAAACTACGTATGTGTAGCATTTTAGAAAATATAAAATATTATTTTGGGAATTTATGTAATTAAATAATAAATATTGTGAAAATTTTGATAATGCGGTATAATTAAATACCGATAAATTGTGAAAAAATTGGAAAATTATAGAAATTACTAAAATGAAGGTGTTTTATGAGATTTAAGCAAATTATAAATTTTTATGATTAATTATTTTCCGTTTTAATGCTAATCGCGATTAAGTATCGCTAATCGCACATTAAGCTTGTTTTGTGCATAACATGCACAATGTCAAATTATACTTGTTACATATTCTTACCATGGTCTTCTCTTTGTTTTCTTCATGCATTTCTTTGTTTTAAAATGAGAGAGAAGAGAGAAAAGAAAACAAAAGAATATATTAAAAAAATGAAGCATGGGCAAGTGAGAGAGTGTGAGGGGTCAAGAGAGAACCATGCCCATTTGTTCCCCTCATTTTCTTCATCTCTTTCTCTCTCCCTTTCACTCCATGGCTGCCTCTCCCTCTCCCCCTTCCTCTTCATCCTCAAAACACCTCATTTCCCACCTCAAAACACCTCACTCCTTTCATTAAAATCATGCACAAGTTTCTCACAAACCCTTTGGACCAAGAAAAATCGGATTTTGAAGACTTAGGGCAACTCAAGAATTTTCTTGAGTTGCCAAATGAGGTAATTTCTGCACCATTAGTGTAGTATTTCAATTCCTTAAGCATCTATACATGTTTAGTACCGATATTGAGTGGTTTTGTGAACTCAGAAAATTCCTAGTTAGGGTTTGAGGGATTCTTGAGTTGCTATGGTGTAATTGAGGTTAGTAGAGACCATACAACCCTTTAAGATGAGATTAGAGACTTAAACCATAGACTAAAACCCTGCAACACGAACCTAGAAACCCCGATATCGGAAAATTGTTGGATTTGTGATAGAATTTTGTGATCTGCTATCACCTGGGGACACTAGAAATTATTTAGCAAACACAGAGAGATGTGTAGGCAGTATGTAGCATACCCTAAAGACCCGAGCCCCTAACCCAAAGCCCAGGCCACAGATTTATTCCGTCTGGCCGCAAATTGCGGCCAGGGTAGGTTGGATTTGATTCATGCTTGTTCTGTAGCTCCATCTCCAGTAAACTAGACCCTTTACATATACAAAATTGGCTAATTTCATCTAGGGTAAAATCTGGGAGCACATTGGGGTGTTTTTGGCTACGTTTTCCGTATTTTAGGATGCTTGGTTTTGATATTGGGATTTGTATTTGGTCGTGTGACGTTTGAACGTCAATGACTAGGATTATTAGTCGTGTTTTGCATGCGAAGCTATAGGTTTTAACCTATGAGCGAAACTTGTGCCGTTTTGGTTTCTCCGACTTGATTTTAATAAGCTTTTGTGATTGTGTATTGGTTGTAGGTACTCTCGCGTGGATTCCGAGACGATGAAGCGCCTCGACTTTGGCAAGTAAGGATCAAGGTGAGTGGATCTATATCTACAGGGGAAGTCGGGTGAATGGCGTATAGCACCCCCGCAAACTTTGATGGAAACCGATTTATATATATAGAATATGGTTTAGGGAACCTTATATAGAAAACTATAAATAGAGTTAAAAGATAGTTAGAGAACCATATTAGAAACTAAAGGATAGTTAGAAGTGATATGATACGGCTAATATGTGATGACGGAATTTGAGGATGATATTTGACGATATTGTCGTTTAGGATACTATAAGACTAGATAGCTGATGTAAATGTGTCATCCGAACCATACCTATTTCCAAACTGAAGAATCGTATCATATTTTAAATAGATACCTTGAGGGACGTTACGGATTTGCAAATGATATATTTTCCTTAAAAACACCGTTGCCCCGACTTTCAAAAATACGATTCGCATCTTTTAAAAACTGATTGTATGGTTCGGGTGTGTATGTGAGATTTAGATACGATGAAAAGAGAATACGATTTGGCATGTGATATGATGATATGTTGGTATACAGATGCGAGTTGACTGAGATGATTGATACCTTTACCGGTCCCCTGATATGAGTTTGTTATGGATGTGACCTGGGATGTAGGTATATAGATATATAAATGTTGTGAATCATATGTGATATGTCGTACGAGACGTTAGGTCCGTACCCCTCTTTGTCATATAGGATGATAGGATATCCGATGGTTTAGTGACGCCGTACGATGATTTTCCGTACGTGACGAGTTTTATGACGGTTGATCCTTACCCTTGACTAGAGCTTGCTGTATGATGGATTATACCGTACGTGGTGTTGTGGCTGGGTGCCGATTGATTGATTCACCGACTCGATCATGTAGATACGTATACCTTATATCTTTTAGCTGATGATTAACATTATGCTGCATTCATGTTATTCTCATGGAATTGCTTATACCTGTGCTAGTACACTTACACTATTATCGATGATGCGTATGTTACACTTACACAGATTTGTCGGCTCACACACTTCATCATCGATAATTGCCATGTCACTACACAGTAAGATTGCTGCATCATGATATGACCCCCTTGCATAGTTTACTTGCTATAGTTACATATTCACCTTATACGATGGTGCATTTGACTTGGGAGAAATTGGGAACCGTAGTATATATTTAAAAATGTGATTTATTTTAAAAGAGCGGTTTTCCCTGATATTGTCGAATCACTGTTCCATGCTGCATGATATACGCATATGCTTACATTCTTTTATATGTCGCATACATCATGCTTTATGTTCATACGCATTGAGATATGCTGTTTTCATGAGATTTCTAGATTTGAGAACCGTGGTTATTTCAAAAGAAAGTATGTATTGTTTTAAAAACCCGATTTCTCTTGATATGATATTTCAGTGCGTCCACCATGTGTTTTCTCGGTTCTGAGAGTGGCATGTGAAACCCGATTCGAGGAGCGGTAGGCACCGTCTGCGGGTACATGGTGGACCCGGTGAGGTACCCCGGGGCGAGAAGACTCGTATTGTTAGACGGTGAGCCTGGCAGGGGAGCACTACCTACCGGTGATAGTATTTGGGCTCGGCGGTTATCCGGAGGATACTGACCGGGGTAGTGAGATGATATGGGCCGATCTGGACTGATAGAGCCCGTGGGCCGATCTGGACTGGCGGAGCCCGAGAGATATGAGGATTTACTTATCGATGCTGGACACGGATTTCATGATATTTCGAGTGTCGATGCTTGACACTCAGGTTCCATGATTTTGATGTGTCACGAGAGACACACGTTGATATATATCCTCATACTTTCATGCATATACTTTTATGATATTTACATGCATGATGTTGTTGTGTCATTGGTTGACACGTGGACGGGATCCACATGCATACATACATTGATAATATGGTTGGATGAGATCCACCCGCATACATACATTGATTATATGGTTGGATGAGATCCATATGCTGGTAGGCATTTATTTATAGTGTTAGAACATATACAGACCCGGTCACCCTAGATATCATAGTATTACCTTTATGATATAGTTGACCTAGGAGTTGTTGTTTATTCGATTTCTACTTGTTGATATTTTTCTACTCACGAGTTGGCAACTCACCCCCGTTGTGCCACAGTTCTTGCAGGTTGACCGCATGGATCAGTAGCGACATCGCTGGCACACAGTTGCTTTCGGGTGATTGCTTTGGTAGGTGGGACATTTGTATCGTACCCACTCTTGTATTTGTATTTCATATTGTATCTAGTCAACTCCATCAATCAAACTAGTATTTGTATAAGTAATGAGACTTAGTGAGACTTGTGGTTGCGAGACTTAGAGCGAGGGGTTTCCGCTACTTGTGGTTTTGATGTCTTGCTTATTTCTTTATCTTTTGTGGTGAACTTTGCCGTTGGGCGTCGTATACTATATTTACTGTCTTGCGTGGTTGTGATCCGCCGTTTGGCGAAGAGCTAGCTCCTGCTTGGGGATGCCTTTTATTATTGCCTTGTATTTGTGGTTTTGGATCAAAATATACAAAGGAGGTGCTGCCCAAATTTTTAAAAGACAAACATGTTTTCAAACTAATAAATTCCACTTGCATTATCATGTTTCTTACTTATGCATTTATGAAAACATCGATTTCATTGTACCTTTATTTCAAAATTTCACCTATTTTATTTTCAAAAAGGTTTAGATTTTCTGGGTTTCGGCTTACTTGAATTACGTTATGCCTTTAGACGTTGCGTGATTTAAGTGTCGGTCACGAGCTATTATTTCGGATCGTGACAGTATGGAACTTTATGTAAATGAAGAACATACTAAATGCAACACTATATCAATATCTTGCATAAATACTACACTAACGAGATATCATAATAATATTTATAAGGTTGCGGGAGTGCTATACGCCATCCACCCGACTTCCCCTGTAGATGTAAATCTACTCACCGGAATACATCGTAATCTACTCAGAAATCGCCAATCCCTTCCCTTTCCTTGCGGTCTCCGAAGTTCTCGTATTCGAATCTAACATCGACATAAATATGAATAAGAAACGGCTAACTTCGATACGGCGAAATATGAAAATACAAGCGTTATGTATTAACTATACTACGTACGACCATTCTAAACTATCTAACACTTATACTAACTGAATTTAATCCGATCGTTGTTCGTAACAGAAAACAGAATTGTTTTACGAAATGTCCGTGTCGTGTTTTAAACGTTTTAACCCCATTTCAGATATTAACTCCCAGATTTCCCATACTGAAAATTTAAATTAAATAAACAATACCAAATATCCTAACATCTATACAGAGACCTACCCTAAAACCCACAATACCCAAATCCCTAGGAAATCCGGCGACGCCGGAATTTCCCTATGACTCGCCGGCCAATTTCCGAGCAAAAGGGTTTGTACTCCTAGGTTTTATTTTAGGTCCAACATACAATATTAAGGCACTGTTTGGTTAAGTTAGTTATTATCTAAGTTATAGCAGATCTTCACAGAGCCTATATTTCCCTAAATTACAATTTTTCCGATATCCAATTCTAAAATTTTACAGTTACATAACTAAAATCCTACTGAGTTTAAGAATTATACCTACTGAAGATTGCTAAGAATGATTCCTCCAAGATACCCAAGTCCTTAGCTCCTAGTTTGGTGGTGAAAACACTTAGCACCTACTTCTTCTTCTCTTCTCTCTTTTCTTATTTTCTTTTGTATGTTTTATGTTTTCTTTCTTTCCTTTGAAATTTTCTGATTTTAATTTTGGTTAAATTGATCTGAACACTTGATATAGGGTAAAGGGAATGAGTGAGGTGTAGGAGGAGGTGTCACCAAAAGAGTTGTGGTTGTTTCATGTAAGGTGGAGGTGGTGTTCATGAAGTGTGCATGCAAGAAGTAGGTGGCTATGCAAGATTAATCCTAAGTTGTAGTGTCTTGAGGAATTTCTGACCTTAAACCTTACCTGACCCTTTTACACTTACACTCTCAACATTTCTAAGTTTTCACAATTACCTAAAATTTACACAAAACCCCTTCACTACATATGTTATTATATAACACCATTTTTATTAAAATGAAGCTAAATTTCACACTAAAACCCTTGTAATTTACTAATGTTACAAACTAAAAGTTAACTTTATTTAGTTTCACACACTACTTATGAAAATGTCCTATTTAGTTTTAATAACTTTTGAAATTAACATTTTATTATTAAATCCATTAAATTTATTTATTTTCTATAATTTCCAAAATGTTACAGTCATGGACAGGCCCAGTAGGGGTTCGGATGAGATTGCTCGTCGGCCTTACTTTCGCTCAATACCTAGGTAACTGTTACGTACAGTTAGTGCCGCTGACGTACTTGTGGTTAAACCCGCTGCCAACGTATTGACGAGTCTTAAGAGTCCTATACAGAGGGTTTTCCTGGTTCTGGTGAAATGATGTAGTAGCGGTATTTTGATACGTGCAGGGTTCCGATCGAATGCTTGTACTAGTTACTCGGACTTTCGATCGGACGGTTGATAATACTAGCCAGCTTGGGATTGAGCCGGATTATTAAATCAGGTATTGATTTAATAATTTACATATATGTATTTCGATATGTATATTCTTTGTGTTATTCTATCTCTTTGGGTATACGTATTTTGGTACGAATACAGGTATGTATATACAGTTGAATGTAATCCGTATTTATACGGAAAACATTCTAGAAAGTGGACACCTCATTTTGGATTATCCATTGATTTATTTAAATGGAAATGAGGTGTAAAGGTGATGAAGAGAGAATGGTGAGAACCATGCTTGAATAGTGATGACAAATGAATTATTAATTCATTTGTGCTAACTATTCAAGTATGGTTGATATATTATATTTGGAAATTGGTTTTATAAAACCTTGCCTGAGATTTTCTCTCACTTGGATGGTTCATTACTTTTGATATGAGAAAACACCCTCACCATTGGCTTCTTTTCTTTTCACTACCTTTCTTGAGCTCCTCCTCCATCTTCTTCATCTTCTACCCTACCATCTCATGTGTTGAGAAACAAGGGTAGAAGAGAGATAGATAAACACTTAGAGCAACTCACTACATCCCTAAGCACTCTAGATTAGCAACCTAGAGTCCCTAGTTACTTCACTAGATTCTTAGTGTGGAGCTAGAGCCATGAGCTATATCTCTCGGGTGGATCGTCTTCGATGGAGGAAGACCGGCGATCAAGCTCATTCAAGGAGACCTCAAGGAGCTAAGGAAGATGGTAGAAAACTGAAGGACACGATTCATTCGGTATAACACTTCTAACCTTGTAGATAGAATATCTTTTATAGCTAGTGTAGGTTTATGGTTTGATTCTAGATGGGTTTCTTAGCGCCAAGTTTTTTAAACGTCATTTTTTGTTCCGCACCAGCCACGGTAGATGGCCAGGACGCTAGCAAACCCCAACATATATATATACATACAGCCTAAAGACCATTGGATATCATCTCACCTCAAAAGAGTGCGGTTATGACTTCTCTGGGACTCGAAGAAAGAGTCTGACCTTAAGGTAAAGCGCCACAGTGACACCTAACGCTGAATCTTCTGATGGCAATATGAATAGACCAGCCTAGAAAGATTACTTGAGATGGTGTATCTCTCCTCAAAAGGGATTGAAGATAAGGCAAGTGCGTGGCTACTCGAACCACAATCCAAGGACGCAAATTGAAAAGAAGTCAGCTAACGCAATGGTGCGACGGACTAAACCCAGTACCATAAACCTAAAGACCTATAATACTAAGATGGTATGTTAACGTCGGTCTAAATTTATCTATACCTAAAGGGAAGATAAACTGAACGCTCCGAGACGAGTAAATAAACTAAGCTAGGTCATTTCAGCACAAACGATTAAGTGAAGAATCCACTTACGTGTCCTCCCGACTCATAAAAAGAAAAATACTCTTGTGGGATCCTTTCGACTCACAAGGGGAAAGAACGCTTAGGGGTTCTTACGATTGAGAAAATACACCTACGAGATCCACTAGACTCGTAGGGAGAAAACACTTTATGAGACTCTCATGGCTCATAATGTTGAAAATTCTTAGATGGCAGGATCTAAACCTGTCTCTTAAGCCATCTTTGCCCTAAGGTCAGTCTCATGATTGACCACCATAGGCTATCCATGGACAACCTTTGACAAAATAGGAAGATGACGATGCCATCAAAAAGAGAAAGGTGCAACTCATGGGCCTCAGAGTGTAAAACTACATTTTTTAAGAATCATAATTTGAGTCAACAGTAGATGACGACGCCAGTGCCCTTTCACTATCTTCTCAGATTAAAATTCTAAAAGTTATGTATGGTATGCCAGCCCAAAATTAGTCATGTGCTCTGCAATTCTCTACACTACATCACCCACGAATATACCTCTGTGGGCAAATTAGTATGGGGCATTTGTTCCCACCTAAAATTTAGGCGTAAAAGGGCTCAAGCATCAAATGGCCGCAATATGCTTAAGAAAATGCAAAACAGTTTGTTTTGGATTGTATTTTGCCAAACTCCTGAATAAGAATCAGATAAATTCTGATGGCATCGAAAACGTCTCGAAAATTCATTCGATTTGATATATTACGAACCTCATAACTCTTTTGGAATCAAAAATTATGAGCAAACGTGCTACGCAAGTATGGTCTGAACAAAACTCTACTTGAAGGGATATGTTTTTAGTCCCATATCAGCCATAAGAGAGATTTCTTCTTTACCACCCCTCTAAATAAGAAGGGATTCCTCTAAAAAAAGAGAGGATTCTTCCTCAAAGAAGCATAGGCTTCAAGGAACGCGGGTGGCAAGGCATTCATGCCCCCCATATTGCGCATATGCGCAAGTGCCAATGGTGTTATGCGCACCACGCACGGCACATGTGCGCCGGTTCCATGCACAACATGTGCGGCGCACATGCGCCAATGCCATGCGTAGTACGTGCGACACACGTGTACCAAGCGCAAACAAGCATTTCCGGCATCTCAGAGCATACTGCTCCAACTATAAGTTTGTCTTAGCACCTCTACTAGGGTTTTAAAAAAAGCATGTGAGCAATTTAAAAAATTTTAGAGAGCTAAATTTACCAAACATGAATTGAACTAAAGATTAGGGTTTCAAAACAAAGCAAATAGGGATTAACTCTAAGTGAATGGAAACTACAACCTTTGTAGACTAGTCCTTCACTTCAATTGCTCCGTGTAGTAGTCCTAGAATTCTTCTATGACTCCACTTGAAAGTTGGAACGAGATTGTTTGAAGTCTTCGTCGTCTATAATGATCCACCTCGAAACTTCTCACTCTCAAACTCATACTTCACTAATCTATGAATTAGTGAAGATAACAACCTATACTAATTTGCTATTCTAGTGTAGGTTGATGAAGTGGGGATATTTCTCATTAAAATTCTTTTTTTTTCTTTTCTTTTTCAACTTAGAAAAAATATCTAGAGAGGAAACATGAAGAGGACGAACTTAGAAAGATAAGAATGGACCTTGGAGATAAGATTGAGATAGATAGATAAGTATAGATGAATAAAACAATTAAAAAGAATGAGTCATGGTTGCTAGAGCCTTTGAGAACATAATAGAATCCATGACTCATCTGTTCATTTTGTTTTTATTCATATATATTTATCATTGTCTTTATTATTTTCTCCAATGTGATTCTTATATTGCCATGTTTTTTGTATCATCAACCATGATAAATTTGTGTGTGTGTGTGTGTATATATATATATACAGAAAAGAATTAAAATGAGTAATATATTAGTTAATTATTAAATCAACACTTAATTCAATAATCTGGTTATATCATATATAACGTGGCTAATATCAAAAACTCTAGATTAGAATACAGTATCATATACTCGTATTTAATTAAGCTCCCACACATATCTCCATACATGCCCTACTTCATTTCACTTGAGCTTGGAAACCTCTATGTGTGACTCTTAAGACTTGTCAATACGCTGGTAGTAGGTAATGATCAAATCAGATAACCACAAGCCGTCAGCGGTACTAGCTGGACGTAACGACTATCCAGGTATTGAACGAATAGAAGATCAATAAGAAAACTTGTTCAAACTCTTATAGAACATATAAGCAACACTTACCGTACAGTCCGATCTCTTCATCTGATATGTCGCATATTAAGTCTAGGGTTTGGAATCGTCAGACCCCAATAACTCGATAAGTCATACCAATGTGTGGCCTATAACTACTCGAGAAACTACTGATAACACTTATCAGTAAATCTCATTAGCCCTAGCAAGAGACTTGCGGTTATAACCAATCGCGCATAGCACAACATCAACTCCCAATACCGGGAGAGACGAAACCTCTCCTATCGCTCACCGCCTCTATATGTTTTGGGACTGTATCCAAAATCCACTTGTTTGCACGACTAAGTAGAGCCGTGGTAGGGTGAAAATCAAAACACAGTGGGAACCACGCAACACACTCTAACGATCTCGGGTCTACAGACTAACCTGTACAAGTGTCATCATAGAACTACTATTTGATGATAGGTATAATACCATCTAGGAGTTCTCGGCGAGTCCGTTCAGTGTACTCGGTCTCTAATGAGCACCTGTATACAATCTTTGATGTCAAACACTAATGGATATAAGATCATCCATTGCCCTAATACAGGGTCGAGAAACGTATGCACTAGTCTACTCTGGAATATCGATACCCTATCTCGATACTCACTCGACTAGAAACTGTTAAGGATGTGCTTGTGGACTACACAAGCCTCACTAGTATGATCTGCATCATAGCCCTGGTAGTCAAACCAACATCCTAAGGGCTTTATCAACATGTATCAAAAAGACAGTAAACTAAAACAATTGAACATGTTAAGATAAAGAGCAACCAGATAGCATACTATCATATCGAGCAAGAAAGTCCTCTATATATATGTCCAAGCATCCGCTATAAGAAAGTCCAAACACCAACATGTTCTCCTCCATGATGAATGGGACTGGTTTAAGGGTACATCCCTCCACACTTTCGATATACTGCGCTGTAATCCTTCAGATTCTTTGGAGAGGTGGTGGGTCCCAAAGACAAACAATCCCTCCTTCATCCTCCTTTTGAAGCCTAGGCTTCACCAAATAGAAACATATGCTTCACTTGAAAGCTTAAGCTTTTCTCCATGGGCGCACCCTATGCAATTGCGCAAGTGATGCTCTCCAAGCGCGCACGTGTGATGCATATGCTTTAGGGCCAAACATCCCAAAGCGCACCCACATGGCAAAGCGAACGATTCATAGTAGAGCCAAGTGTCATAACCCGGAAAAGGCACGTGACCGGCACTTGAATCACGTGAAGCTTATAGGACATGTTGGATATGTATGCCCTAGAAGCCATTATTTTATAGGATGCTAGGGATATGTATGTACAGAAACAATCTTGCTCAATATGATAGTACGCTATTTGGTTTCACTTTATCTTAACATGTGATGTGTTTTATTTAGTATTTTATATCTTGTATACATGTTGATAAATCCCTCAGGATCTTTGCTTGACTACCAGGACTATGATGTTGATCATACTAGTGGGGCTTGAGTAGTCTGCAAGCATATCCTTTAATAGTTCCTAGTCAGGGGAATATTGAGACAGGGCATCAATATTACCAGAGTAGACTAGTGTGTACGTTTCTTGATCCTGTATGGGGGCGATGGTTGATCCCACAACCATTCGTGTTTCACATCAAAGATTGTACACAGGTGCTCATTGGAGAATGGGCACACCGAACAGGACTCACCGAAAACTCCTAGATGGTATCATACCTATCGTCAGATAGCAGTTCTCTGGTAACACTTATACAGGTTAGTCTGTAGACCTGAGATCGTCATAGTATCTTGTGTGGTTCCTACTGTGCTTTGATTTCCTCCCTACCATGGCTCATCAGAGTCATGCAAACAGGTGAATTTTGGGTACAACCCCGAATCACATGGAGGCGGTGAACGATAGGAGGGGTTTCGTCTCTCCCGGTATAGGGAGTTGATGTTGCACTATGCTCAATTGGCTATAACAGCAAATCCCTGTTCAGGGTTGATGAGATTTACTAATAAGTGTTATCAGTAGTTTCTCATACCGTTATGAGCCACACATCGGCATGACTTATCAAGTTACCGGGGTCTGACGTTTCCACCCCCAGACTCGATATGCGACATATCATACAAAGAGACCGGACTGTATGGTAAGTGTTACTTATAGGCTCGTTGGGGTTAGGATGGGTTGGCTCGTCGGCCACCTTTTCGACAAGTACCTGGGTAGCCGTTACGTACAGCTAGTGTCGCTGACGGACATGTGATTAAACACACTGCCAGCGTACTGTCGAGTCTTTCGAGTCCCACACAGAGGGATTCCCTGGTTCAGGCGAAACGATGTAGAGGCCATAAGGTGTTACGGCAGGGTTTCAATCATATATGTGTACTGGCTATACGAATGATGTTCGGAAGGATAATACTGGCAGGCTTTGGTTTAAGCCGGATACCAATATTATATTATTGGATTATTGGTATCTTATTGTATTCGTATTTTTCGGAATACGAATACGGGTATATTTATACGGTATACAGCAAGGGGCATTCTTGTAATTGTATAAGAAAAGGCTTCTAGAAGGAGACACACCTAATATATGGATTTTATTTTGTGAAAATAAAATGAATGAGGTGGAATTTGTAATATGGATGAAAGCATGGCTAATTGAATATTGTATTCATTTGGATCTATTATTGAAGCATGCTTGATTATTTTTGAGAAAAATAGTCCATGCTTCAATAATTCAAACTTTAGCCATATCATTTTCATTCACAAGACTTTAGTTGATTCTTACTCTCTCATTCTCTCTCCAAATTATCTCCTCCTTCATGCTCAACCCTAACCCTTCACATGAGTTGTGATTCATAGGGTATTGAGATCAAATAATCCTCTAGATATTCTCTACATCATCTAAGTAGTCTTCTTTAGCACATTAGACCTCTTAGTAACATCATTAGTAGAGGTTGAAGCTTGATCCAAAACTCTCGGGTGGATCATCTATGGCGTAGAGGAGACCAGAGACCGAGATCAACTCTAGCACCCAAAGAACCTAGGAGCGCAGCGGAAAGAAGACCCGAAGGACCGGTTCAAGAAGGTATAATCCCTATCATAGTAGTTAAAACTCCTAGATAGGGTTACTAGTTATGGTTTAGTATATGATCCGGGAGTAAAAGTCGATGTTCCATGCATCAAAATTATTGTTTACTAATTCCGCCTCCCCACAAGAGTTGTGGTGGTGTGCAACATCTACTTACATGGAATCAGAGCCTAACTAAACCAAAACCAGCATATTAGACAACGTATAAAGCTTCGAAAATGAAACAACTCCAAAACCGTAAAACTAAAACCAAGTTTCTGTCGTTTTTTAAAAGGTTTTCTAAAAAATTTTTAAACAAGTGCAGAAGGCTGTTTATGATATCACTAGAACACCATTGAAACACGAGCCTAAAATTCCACAACTTGGCCGGCCACATTACCATTTTTCCCGGCCTGGCCGGCCTGAATTGTGATTTTGGACTCGTGGTTTTTATCGTGTGCAGGTATCTTGGTTTTAGTGTTTAGGGTGTTGTTTTATTTTGCCCAGAATTCATATTCTGTTATCCAAGTGTTAGGGTAATTCGGAGTGTTCGAAGTCGAATATTTAACGTCGTTTATACACTTTCGGTTTGTATATGTGTTTCGAAACGTCCGCCAATTGCTATACGACAGTTAGTGGGGGTTGCACATATTAGTATTATGTGATGGTTTGTGTATATGGAATATTGGATCGTCGTGGATGAATAGCCGGGGGAATGTGAGAAGAGTGTTTTCTTTTCTTTCATTCTTGTAATTTGTAAAAGTGATGTAATATTAATTTGCGGGGCACATTCGGGTTGAGGTTGTAGCCACCGTATTATTTCTTTTTACTGTTTTTTCTCCTAGGATAGACTCAAGGTGGGGTGCACAAACTACCGGGTTCTTGAAGTGTCGAGTGGCCTACTCATTTTATCGAGGGAGGTTGCTTCACTTCGGGAATTTGGCGGGTAGTTGGCTACACCCGTAGGGGTCTAAGGTGGGGTTTGGCTATTCATCACGACCGTGGAATCCGTCTTTCATTCAGGGCTTAAACGAAACATGGAATTCTTAGTATATCCAATATATTCATCTGTGATTTGAAATGCTTATTATTCTATGAGACGAATGGCTATATATATATGATATATAATAAACGTTGCTTATGTTTTGCACCCGCGCTAGTCCATCCCCTGCTCTGCCGTTAGTTATGTAACCTAACGATGTATGATGGGGTCCCGTGGCGAATGCGGAAGGCATAAGCGTATGTTCTATTTTCGTTCTTTTTCTGCAATGATAAGGTTAAATGATGGAAAAACACTGATGAGATTAATGTTAAGAAAAGAAACCTAAAGATGTTGTAGAATCAAAAGTTTTCAAAAAGGGTAGCTCTAGTTCTTGCTTTGCATAGTGGTATTCCTTAATGAATATCCAGCATCTCATTCGACGAAGAAAGAGCCGAGATCCCTTCACCGGGAGTGGACTCTTTAGCAAAACTAGCAAATGCTACAACCCACTCGGTTTATCATGTTAGCTTCTCTAGTTCTTGCTTTGCATGGTGGTATTCCTTGATGAATATCCAGCACCTCATTCGATGAGGAAAGAGCCGAGATCCCTTCACCGGGAGTGACCTCTTTAGCAAAATCTACTCGGTTTGTTTTTGAAAACTACTCGATTTTAAAGGCGATGCTTAAACTACTCCTTTTCAAATCACTAGATTCTACAATGATATCAAGTTCATTACGTTAAAAGTTTTCATCAAAACCATTCGTAGCCCTCCTCCATTTTAGGAAATAGAGTACTTAGTATCCGTGATACGTTTGTTGACAATAGTTAAGGCGTAGTGTAAGGTAGCTAAGTGATGTCTTCCTATAAAGCATGTGATGCGATCGATTATGACATTCGTACGACTTTGTTGACCATAGTTAAGGGTCATACAGATGGGTCTAAATCGATCATGAAATGACGGGTAGAACTTGACTAACGCGTATGATTTGTTGACCATAGTTAAGGTCATAAGACGCTATGGGTAAAAATCATATCGGGGATTTCAAGTGTTGAAATTTGCAATGAGATTGTATACCTTCTATTTGATAGTTAGATCCCGATCCCACTGTGAGTAATAGTTACTCCCTGGAGAATTTTGCACTTTACAATTAGCTAATCCAGTAGGTGTTTAGAAAGGTGTCAACGGGGTTATGCCTCTAGGGAAACGAGGTTTATTTTAATTAGGTCCATGCGAAAGCACGGGGAACCTTCCTCGGAGTACCGACATTAGCCTGGATGACCGATTAGCGGACTTATAGAATGTAATTAATCATGGCTAATTTTCTTTTTAGGGTTTGAAGGAAAATTTGATAAAAGCAGTGGGAGACATCGATTAGATAAGATTAATAACCAATCTAATCATGCAAGAGCTTTTGCTGAGTGTCTTCTTTTCTCTCTCCTAATGATAGATAACCAATTTCAGGACTTAAGCTTCTACTAGACAAAAATAAACTCACGGGACCTAATTATAAAGACTGGCCGAGGAACGTGAATATTTCCCTAACTTATGATAAGGTTGCATACGTCCTTACTACTCCAGCCCCTCCCTTCCTAGGCCCTGATTCCTCTATTGCGGATAAGGAAATCCGCAAGACATAGGATATTGATTGCGCCACAGCCAAATGTCTCACGCTTGCTTTAATGGACAATGAACATCAGAAGCAGCATGAGAAGATGGATGTACAATCCATCTTTCTCCATACAAAGGAGTTGTATGGGGAGCAATCTCGTGCTCTTCGTTACGAGGCCTCAAGAAAGTTATTTCAGAATAGGATGGTTGCTGGTACATCTGTAGGTGATCATGTGCTGAAGATGATAGGTCTTATCGAAGAACTAGAGGACCTGGGATGGATGATGAAAAACGAACAATATGTTGATATAGTTCTACAGTCTCTCCCCCTGCCTATGCTCAGTTTATAGTGAACTTCAACATGCATAATTTGGAGAGATCACTATATGAACTTCTCAATATATTAAGAAGTGCAGAGAGCACACTAAAAGTAGTGAAAACTCCATCTCTTGTTGCTGGGCCATCTTCCTCTTCCGTCCCAAAAGCTAAGGCTAAGGGAAAGAAGAAGAAGAAACCCATCAAACCGAGAGGCGGAGTCAAAAAGACACAGGGGAAAGACAAGATAGGGGCTGCGGAATCGGGAAAAGGAGAATGCTTTTACTTCCATAAGTCGGGACACTGGAAAATGAACTATTTTGAGTACCTCGCCGATCTGAAGAAGAAGAAGTATGTCGATGCTTCCACTTCAGGTGTGTTTATTACCGAAAACGTTTTTTCTATAAACTCTGTATCCTGGGTATTAGATACCGGTTCATGATCTCATATCTGCAATTGTGTGCAGGGATTGAGAAATAGCACGGTTTTGAAGAAAGGTGACCATACTCTCCATGTTGGAAATGGATCAAATGTTCATGCTGTATCCGTGGGGGAGTATCATTTGGGGTTACCATCATGGTGTATATTGGTTTTGAACCCGTGTTATTTTGTGTCATCTATGTTGTGTAACATAATATCTGTATCTCTTTTGGACAATGAAGGATATAATTTTGTGTTACAAAGTAATGTTATGAACATTAACCTAAATCAACAGTTGATTGGGTATGGTACATTAAATAACGGAATTCATGTCCTGAATCAACACACAGTTTTAAACATACAACACACAAACAAAAGGAAGATTTCAGATATAAATGAAGCTTTCATTTGGTATTGTAGACTTGGTCATATTAATGAAACGAGACTAACCAAGCTACATAAAAATGGATATTTAAATCCGTTTGAATATAAATCTTATGCGACTTGTCAGTCTTGCATCAAAGGTAAAATGACCAAAACTCTGTTTACTGGACACGGAGAGAGAGCTACTGAACTCTTAGACCTCATACATAGTGAGGTATGTGGACCGATATCTACACATGCTAGAAGTGGTTATTCTTCATAACTTTTACTGATGATTTCTCAAGATTTGGACACGTGTTCTTGTTGAAACATAAGTCTGAAGCTTTCGAAAAATTCAAGGAGTATAAACTTGAAGTAGAAAAACAAACTGGATTGAGCATCAAGAAACTTCGATCATATCGAGGAGGAGATTACTTAAGTACAGAGTTTCTAGATTTCCTAAAAGAGAATGGGATTCTCTCTCAGCTCACTCCTCCGTACACACCACAACACAGTGGTGTCTCAGAACGGAGAAATCGTACCCTATTAGATATGGTACGCTCAATGATTAGTGATACTGATTTGCCACTTTCTTTTTGGGGGCATGCATTGGAGACTGCAATATATCTATTAAACAGGGTTCCGACCAAATCCGTGCCTATCACTCCATATAAGATATGGTATGGGAAGAGACCATCTCTTAAAAGAGTTAGGATATGGGGTTGTCCTACTTATGTTAAAAAGCAGAATCCAGACAAACTCGAGACACGATCGGTTTTGTGTAAATTTGTAGGATATCCTAAACATTCATATGGATATCTTTTCTACCACAAGGAGGAACAAAGAGTGTTTGTTTCTTAATATGCCACATTTTAAGAAAATGAATTCTTTACAAATGATACTACTGGCAATGCGGTAGAACTGGAAGAAATTTCAGAGCCATAAACAACTACTGACAATTTGGTTGAACCTGAAGTTTCAATAGAACTCAACGAGCCTCAGTCACTCCGTAGATCTAGTAGAACTTTTCACCCACCGGATATATACTATGGTTTTCTAATTGATAGTGATAGAGAAGATTGCATCATAGATGATGATGACCCTACTAGTTTTCAGCAAGCTATCACGAGTAGTGACTCAGTGAAATGGCTGGATGCCATGTGATCCGAAATGGAATCCATGCACACAAACAAAGTATGGACTTTGGAGGTAGCACCTTATGGATAAAATCCATAGGGTGTAAATGGATCTTTAAGAAAAAGATTGGTGTGGATGGACAGGTAGAGACCTATAAAGCTAGAGTTGTAGCGAAAGGATTTTGTCAAAGATCAAGATTGGACTATGATGAGACTTTCTCTCCAGTTGCAATGCATAAATCCATTCGAATCCTACTTGCTATTGTTGCTTACTATGACTATGAAATCTGGCAGATGGACGTTAAAACAACATTGTTCATATCAGATTTTTGCATTTTTATACCGTCCATTCTTGATCACATTGCATATAGGTAGGTACTCTTAATCCGTGTTTGCTAAATAATTATAGGTTACAGGTTCTCAGCTCCAAACAGTGAAAATCATGAAAAGGCGCAACAAATTCATGACTACTGCCAACCACAGATAAAATACGGGTCTCCGCTCACCATCTGTCAGATGCCGCCTACCAGTTCGAGGGACAAAATGGCAAATCATTGGTCATTTCATGCACAAAGCACAAGAGGCAGCACAAGATCCAAAATTTCAACGCGGAGCTCAAGAAAATCAAGGCAAAGATCCACATTATTTCATCTTTTTGGACTGCTGAAAATCGGGGAGAAAAATGAAGAGATTCTGAGAAACCAAGTGTACTAAACAGATAAGAATAGCAATATGGAAAACCCCAGGAAAAATGACACTGCAATTCAACAAAGGGCCGCGGATCCACGGCCAATGTGTCACTTATGCGGCGGATCTGCTGCCGAGTCAACTCAGTGTTGGATCGGATTTTCAGGGTAGTTTTGTAATTGTGTAAAGGCTCGGATTTTATCCCTAGGGTTTCATGTATCTGCCTATAAATAGCCCAGTTCCAAGTCAAAGGGCAGTTCGAGACGGTCACATAATCAATGTTATGAACATTCACCTAAATCAAATGTTGGTTGGGTATGGTACACTTAATAACGGAATATATGTCCATGTATAGATACATCCACTATCACATAATGCCCTAGAGGCCATTATGTGATAGTGGATGTATCTATACATGGACATATATTCCGTTATTAAGTGTACCATACCCAACCAACATTTGATTTAGGTAAATGTTCATAACATTGGGCAGTTCGAGACGGTCACATAATCGAGTTAAGGGCATACATATATCCAACAATATTTGATTTAGGTGAATGTTCATAACATTGTTCTGCAACACAAAATTATACCCTTCATTGTCCAACAAAGAAACTGAATATATATACATGTATAGATACATCCACTATCACATAATGGCCTCTAGGGCATACATATATCCAACACCAAGCTAAGTAAAGGATGCTTTTTCTTGTATTAGAATTTAGGATAAGAGTTTGTATCTTCTTCTTCCTCTTCATCTTTCTCCATTGATATTGTAGTGAGCTTCATGAGTGAATGATGTATAAAGAAGAGTTCTTTTAACATGCATGTCTTATAATTGTGTTCTAATATTTTGCTTGTAATTTTATTTGTTAAACTAGTTGTTGTTATTTGTTTGTTTGTTTGCTTTCTTCTTCTCTTTTTCTTTATCCTTACAACAATGATGCTTAAGTGTGATCCTTGCCTAAGTGAGGTCCCAAATAGCTAGTTGTGATTCTCTAACTCATTTCTTTCTATCTTCTTTCTTTGTTTTATTTTCTTTTTTTTTAATGGGTGAGTAGTTTATCACTTGTTAGGGTAGGATAAGGGAAGTTTGAGAGAAGGAGATCTCTCTCACTCTTTTTTTTTTTGCCCAACATCTTAATTCGAACTCCCGTCAATTTAAGCACAATCCGCTCCCTACGGCACCCTATCCTACATTATAGTGGTGACACCCTAGTGAGACCGGTTGTGGTTGAATTGACCGGAGGTTACGGCTAAGAGCCAAGAACAGACGGACAAGGACCAAAAGGAAGGAACTAAGCGTTGGAAAGCCCAGCTTATACTCGCAAGTTTCCTTCCTAGTCGTGCTAATCTCCGTTGTTGCCGATTACCATAACATCAATATTAAGAGTAGAAACGAAAGAAGTGAGTGACTCCTAACTCAAACTAACCTAATCCTAACCCTAACAAGCTCTCTTTATACATATTTTAGCACATAGTTAATCTTAAACAAACCTGGACAAATCGGACATAACTCGTTAAAACACTAAGAAAAAGATTCCCATCTCTCCGTAGACCGATTCGCACTCATCCGGCTAGCTACCAAGCAAAACCGTCTTGATTGCGGTAATTAAAACTAAGCACACAAAATCATTATCAATCAAATGACGCCGTTGCCGGGGAGACGGTAGTTTATTTCTTTGTGTCATTTCGGGTAAATTTGTGAATATATATATAACCAAAAACAAAAAAAATATACTGTAAAAATCATCTTGTTATTTTTAATTCTTTTTTGTGCAAGTGTTCAGGATAGGAAGAAGATCAAGTTCAGTGCCAAAGTCGTGGGGAGTTAAACCCATATCTCGCGGCTACACCGTGGCGGATCAAGACGGAACCTCGATTGACTGTACAATTTTGGAGAAAATTCAGTGACCAAATCAAGATTCAGGGGTTCTAACCAAGAAGAGAAGACTGCATTTAGCACAAGGAAGAATTTTGAAGCTCCCACTTAACTGTAAAGCCGCGGAACCGCGGCACAAGTGCAGGTCTGACCGCGGAACCGCGGTCAATCTCTGACGTCAGCACCCAAAAATTCTCTGTGAGTATTCCAATCCTCTTCTCACCCCCTCTGAACTCCACTGAACTGTTCTTTCTGCAGCATTCTTTGCACAAACTCTCTTCCTCTCTCCAATAAAACTGTTTTTGTGCAGGATTTTTGCGCCGCCGCTAAATAAATTTTTGCAAGTGTTTTATATTTTTTGTTTGTTATTGCTTTGCATAAATAATACGGACTTTAAGGGGCTATAACACCAATTCAGATTGGATGGGGATTTCATCACCCTTCCTAAGACCCCAAAAATCACAAAAAGCATACGCATTGCCCTTGAGCTTAATAAAAAATATCTTGATTCAGCCAACTAAGGACTGTCGTGCTCAATAGGACAGAGGAAGGTTGTGGGCATTCGGTCGTCTATCTAAACTTGACTTTGTGGTGTCTAGGCTAGACAAGTGAGAAAGATAGTTTTAAAAGGCCCGTCTTACGGTGATTCGTGAGCGGAACCTTCCTTACCTCACTTGTGCTTGCCTGGCCACAATTGGCAGTGAAGAGACGATTTGAGGGTTATCTCACAACTTGTCACTTTGGAATAGTTAGGAATAGTCTAGTGGACTTTGAAGACCATAGCTCTAGGTATGATTGTGCATGTTTTGACTGTGATTGTTTGAAGTTGTGCCATAAATCCGTATCTATTTTTGCAAAACTCTTTCTAAAAAAAACAAAACAAAACTTTTATAAAAACTTGCCCTTTGTCACCAGAATTCCATTTCACCCACCTTTCATCAACATTTCTCCATTAACGTTTTCTTACCCTCACATTCTACGCTTTGACTATACTAAACTCGTTTAGTGTATTGATCAGTCGAAAATATTGTATATTTTAGCCGGCAATTTCCCTAACATTTGCACACATTTAGAAGTGTTCGGCATTCATATTCTACATATTAGCAAATCTGTCACAAAATATGAGATTGCATGTGTTAGACTTTTAAACCGACACTTTAAAGGAAATTAACCGCATTTCATGGCATCGCATCATTTCTGTATTTGCGCAACACTTGTCTTGAGTATGTGCAGGAAATACGGAAGAAAAAGCAAAAGAGCTGATCAAAAATACGCCAACTAAATCATTTCAGATCTGGTAGCAGTGCAGAAGGAATTAGATAATTCTATATATCAAAAGAAGGCCCATACAAAAGTACAAGCCCACAACAGAAGAATGAAAGCCCAAAGCTCCAACTTGGCCGCGCATCCGCGGCAATAGCCTCCTTATGCCGCGGAAGAGCGGCTCAGTGGTGACGTCATCTCCTCATTTTCAGTGCAAAGTTCTTCCAGCGGGACCCACACCTCATTGTGATACTTCAAATTACAGAATTACCTCGAAGATACTGCCAGATCAGCAAAGAAGATTAAAAAGGCTAATCCTAATTAGCTCCAAACTAATCCTCTTCTAGAAGCTCCCTCCTAACTAATCACATCTAGAAGCTTCTCCCCTAACTAACTTTTGGAGGGAAATTTGAATTTCCTCAACAAACTTTAGGAGGGAAACTTAGAATTTGAAATCCTAGATCTAGGGTTAGTTATCTATAAATAGTAGCCTAGATCTAAGGGTTAAAGGTTAATCAATAACCATTGGTTCATTCTTCACCATTTTCTTCCACAAGTCTCGTGACAAGGCTTGTGCGAAACCCTAACCCTAATTCCAATCCAAATTCAAGATCCCGAGTACAAATCAAGCAAGAAGCCTTCAACCTTTTAGGAGCCGAGCCGATCTTCAATCGGGCAAGTGATCCAAGCCGATCCGCGATCTACGGAGACGAGCGAAGCCAAATCGACGATCGAATTCTTCCTCTTGTAGTTCTTGAGCGAATGTAATGAAATTGTCGATATAAATAAAAGGTGAAATTCTTTTATCTTGCTTTCTTTTAATTCTTGCATCATGATTAGATCTCAATTTGTAATTGTTGTTCTTGTTGTGATGTGTGAGTAAAACTCCGCTCGTAAAGGAGTCGAGACGATTGTAGAATGATGATGTAACAAATCTTAATACGATTTTTAAGTCCTACGAGTTTTGTAAACCCTAGCAAGTTCAAGAATCGATGACCTAGTTTCGTAGCGATGCTTTCTTGATTGTGATCGCTCGAAATTAGGGATCTACGATCGTTTCTTGAATTTACTAGAGGCTAGAATATGAATGATATCGATGAATGAACAAGAGATAAGATGAAACCCTAGTTTCACAAGAAGTCTCTAATTCTCATCGATCATCATCGATCTAGTATCAATTCATCGAAGGATAAGAATACATAATTGTAAGATTACATCACATCTATAGATCCGATCGATTCCTACGAGCCTCATTTCGATTCTTGAGATTTGGTTTGGAAAAATCATCAAACGATTAATTCTTGATTCTATCTTCTAATGCTTTCTTAGATCTAGTATTTTCTAATTCTTGAACTTCAATTACAAATCTTGAATTGTTTGTTTTCTTTTCATTAAAGTTTCAATTCATCTAATTCAAAAGACGAACGATTACACTTTCCCTGTGGACGATCCGCACTCACATACAAACTACATCCGACACCGTAGTTGATTGCGGTCAAATATTTTTGGTTGTGATTTCTTTACCATTTCATACTACACATCAAGAATTCCTTTCAATCATGTATGTCCGGTTGGACTCGGGACACTAGTGCCCGTCTAGTCCGCGTTATGTTAGTCACTACCGACTACACGATCGACTCCGACGTCGAAACTCCCTCCACGTCTCTTTCACCCTTACCTTTGCCGGCCAACTCCGACGTTGACCGGGATTCTGTTCATACATCCTCACCTTCACCATTACCATCACCAAATTCTTCTTCTGAGATGTCAGGATTTCCTCCTAACATCCCTTTACCTCCCCCGGGACTAATTCCACCTCCATTGGGTGCGAATAACCCGCAACCATCTCCTGTTGAAGCGCCACAGTGAATTGCACTCTAGGATCGTTTCTATCCTACCCGCGCCGCACTCCCTACCAGTCTTTCACTTCCACCGGCCAATGGGGATAATTTTGAAATTAAACCCCACTTCATCAACATGTTGCCCAAATTTCACGGATGGGAATCCAAAGATGCCTACATCTTCATCAATAAGTTCCAGAATGTTTGTGCGATGATGAAGACAACCCAACTGTTCGATGATGCTATACGGCTACGAGTCATTCCTTTCACTCTGTGTGACCTTGCTAAAAAGTGGCTGTATAGCACTGCATCTCATTCGATAACCAGTTGGGACGAGTTTGTAAAAGCGTTTCTTAAAAAATTCTACCCAAATCATAAGACCATACGGATCTGAAACGAAATAAATCAATTCACCCAGCTTCCAATTGAACCTTTTTGGAAGTGCTTTGACCAGTACAAGGACCTCCTGGTTTAGTGTCCTCATCACGGTATAGAAAAATGGCAACTTTGTCAAACTTTATATGAGGGACAGAATCCAGCAACTAAGCAGTTGCTGGAGACCATTTGTCAAGGCCACTTCCTATCCAAATCTGACGAGGAAGCTTGGCAATTCTTCGACGATCTTGCGGAACAAACGCTGCAGTGGGAGAGCACACGACCAAACACTTCTTCTTCTATTACTTCTTCCGGTCTCTCTAGGGCAGGAGTTCATCAACTCGACATCTCAATTGCAATGAAGGCCGAGATGGCAGCAATCACGCGAAAACTGGAAGCAATTGAGAGCAAATTCTCATCTCCTTCTCCTGCCCCTGCTCTTCCCCTCGTACCATTTGCGCTTGTTGTTCGGATCCATCCCATTTGACCGAAGAGTGTCCTTACAACCCACCTTCTCAAGGACAGGATCAGGTCAATGCTGCATTTCAGTAAAGACCAAGAAACGATCCATACTCTTCCATATACAATCCCGGTTGGAGGAACCATCCAAATTTCACCTGGAATCAGAACCAACATCAGTTCCAAGTCCACAACAACTTCTAGAGGCCTCCTCCTCCTCAACAACAAGCTCAGCAACAAACTCAACAACTTCTGTAGCCTTTCCAACCCCAACCTTTTCAACATCCGACGAACAACTTTTCACCCTGCAACAATTCTTTCCCTCAAAACAATTTTGTTCCGTCAAACAACGATAAGGTTTTCTCGCTAGAACGGAGTCTGGAGGCGTTTGTAAAGCAACCGACTCAATTCACCGCCAACATCCAGTCTTCTATTCAGTCTTTTGTGCAACACACTGCTGCATACGGGCAAAACATCAAGACCATCGAAGCCCAGATTGCACAGCTGAATGCAACTTTAAGCGAGCGAAAGAAAGGGAAGCTTCCATCTCAACCACTCCCAAATCCTGGTCACCCACATAATGTACATGTTGCTCTTGAACAACAGAACCATAATATGAGTGCCGTGACTACATTAAGATCTGGAAGGATGCTGTACAACAACATTGGCACGCGGATAGATGATAATACTCCGGCCGTTTCTTCTACTCCTTCTTCTTCTGAGCCTATTCTCCATTCTTTAAAAAGCTCTTCTTCTTCAATCGCTGCTCTGAATGGACCCACATCTCACTCTACTAAAAATCCAGTTCTGGGATCTGTTCCAACTCTACAATCTCCTCCACAAATATTGGACTCAACCAATTTCAAAAATATTCCATTTCCAAACCGGTTGAGGTCCAATAAACAAAATCCACAAATGGAGAAGATTCTGGAGTTGTTTAAACAGGTTAACATTAACATTCCCCTCTTAGATGCAGTCCAACAAGTCCCTTCCTACGCAAAAATCTTGAAGGACTTGTGCACTAAGAAGAGGAAATCTCAGGTACCCAAGAAGGTTTTCTTAGCTAGTACCGTGAATGATGCTCTTACCCAAACTTTACCTCAAAAACGGAAGGACCCTGACTGTCTTACGATTTCAATAACCATTAGGGATAAGAACATTAACCGCGCTCTCTTGGATCTTGGTGCCAGTGTTAACCTACTTCTGTATTCTGTATATGAGCAACTAGGTGTAGGAGAGCTGAAACCCACACACTGTACTCCCCAAATGGCCGACCGATCTATCACCCATCCTAGGGGTGAGCTAGAGGATATGTTAATAAAGGTTGGGGACTTCATATTCCCCGTTAACTTCATTGTTTTAGACACACAACATGTAGCTAACCCCCGAAATCAAATTCCGATGATACTCGGTCGCCCATTTCTTGCAACCTCAAATGCTGTGATCAATTGTCGAAATGGTTCGATGAACATATCTTATGGCAACGTGAAAATTGAACTCAACATTTTTAAGTTAGGGAATCAGCCATCTGAACTAAGTGCTCATATACTAGATGTTTGTTCCATCTAGGAGATCACCCCAGAGGACTGTGAATTTGAAGAATTCTTGTTTGATCACAGTAATCTTGATGCCACTAGTGCGTTCCTCTTTGAACCTGCTGCTGCTTCCGCTCCCGATAATGATTATGAGTGCTTCACGTTTTCGAACGATCTTGGCTTGTCGCCACCTGAATTTGAATCTTTCGAATTTTTGAATGCGTTAGTTGAACCATCCAACTCGGTCGCATACACTCACTTTGAACCTCTGTTGGAATCTTTTGAGTTCGAGACATTTTCGCCAATCTTGCCTTCAGTCGTTTCACCTCCAACGCTCGAACTCAAGCCTCTGCTGCCTCACCTTAAGTATGCTTACTTAGGTGAGAATGAGACCCTCCCTGTCATTATCTCGTCTTCCTTAGCTCCAGAGCAGGAGAAAGCCCTTCTCACGGTCTTGCAATCCAATCGACAAGCTTTCGGATGGACGATGGCGGACATCAAGGGGATTAGTCCCTTGATCGTTGAACATCACATTCACCTGATGGATGATACCAAACCAGCTAGGGATCCATAGAGGCGGTTAAATCCAGTCATGAAGGAGGCTGTGAAGAAGGAAATCGTCAAATGTCTGGATAGTGGTATCATTTACCCTATCTCAGACATCCAGTGGGTTAGTCCTATACACGTTGTCCCTAAGAAGTCGGGCATTACGGTCCTCACAAATGAGGCGAATGAGTCGATCCCTACTCACACCCAGACAAGGTGGCGAGTATGCATTGATTATAGAAAACTCAACGCCACAACGCGGAAGGACCACTTTCTGCTACCATTCATTGACCAAATGCTTGAAAGATTAGCTGGACATGAGTACTACTGTTTTCTGGACGGCTACTTTGGATACAACCAGATTCCCATCGCCGAGAAAGACCAGGACAAAACCATGTTCACCTATCCTTTCGGCACGTTCACATATCGCCGCATGCCCTTTGGGCTATGCAATGCGCCCGCTACCTTCCAGCGGTGTATAATAGGAATTTTCTCTGACATGGTTGAGAAATTTTTGGAGATATTCATGGATGATTTCTCTATCTTTGGCGATTCTTTTGACGAGTGTCTGCAACATCTCGATGCTGTCCTTACCTGATGTAAGGATAAAAACCTCACGTTAAACTGGGAAAAATGCCACTTCATGTTACGCGAAGGTATTGTCCTAGGACATATCATTTCGCAAAATGGCATTGAGGTGGAAAAAGCAAAGATTGGAGTCATTTCCAATCTCCCTCCTCCCAGATGTGTCAGAGATATCCGAGCTTTTCTTGGCCACGCCGGTTTTTACAGACGGTTTATCAAATACTCTAGCAAGATTGCTAGACCCTTGACTCTTCTTCTGGCCAAGGATACCACATTCGACTTTGAATCGAGCTGTTTGACTGCTTTCGAATCACTAAAAAGCTCACTCACCTCTGCTCCCGTTCTTTCTTCACCTGACTGGATATATCCCTTTAAGATTATGTGCAATGCATCCGACTTTGCTATCGGTGCGGTCCTAGGACACCACATCGATAAAATGCCGTACGTAATTTACAACGCAAGCCGGACCCTGAATGACGCCCAAATGAATTTCACAACAACCGAGAAAGAGTTCTTGGCTGTTGTGTTTGCTTTAGAAAAATTCAGGCCTTATTTGATCGGCTCTCCAGTCATTGTCTACACCGATCATTCAGCTCTGCGGCATCTTTTCACGAAAAAGGATGCAAAATCTTGGTTAATACGTTGGATCCTCTTACTTCAAGAATTTAACCTTGTCATTAAGGATAAAAGAGGATGTGAAAACGTAGTGGCCGACCATCTTTCAAGACTTTCTTCTTCGCCGACGCTTCCTCTCCCAATTAACGATGTTTTTCCTGATGAACAACTCTTGACAGTATCGTATGAACCCTGGTTCGCAGATATTGTGAACTATTTGACGGCAGGACTAATACCGAACGAATGGTCAAGTCAGGATAGACTTAGATTTTTATCCCAACTAAAACACTTTTACTGGGACGAACCCTACCTGTTCAAGTACTGTCCAGACCAAATTATTCGTCGGTGTGTTCCTGATAATGAGTTCAAGAGTGGGCTGTCATTTTGCCAGGATCAAGCATGTGGCGGACATTTTGGCCCAAGAAAGACAGCTGAGAAAGTCTTGCAATGTGGCTTTTACTGGCCACAACTCTTCAAAGATGCCCATGATTATTGCAAGACTTTCTCTCGGTATCAACACTTGGGCTGGATTTCTAGGAGAAACGAGATGGCGCTCCAACCAATCTTGGTTGTTGAGATTTTCGATGTTTGGGGAATTGATTTCATGGGGCCGTTTCCCAGCACTTTTGGGAACCTGTATATTCTTCTAGCTGTTGATTATGTCTCTAAATGGGTCGAGGCAGTGCCAAGCCGGAAGAACGACAACAAGGTTGTCGTTAGATTCCTTAAAGAAAACATCTTTTCCTAGTTCGGGCACCCCCGCGCGATCATTAGCGACAATGGGACGCATTTCTGTAATAGGACTTTCGAGGCCTTGATGCGGAAATACTCTATTAATTATAAGCTATCCATGCTCAACCACCCTCAAACATGTGGGCAAGCCGAAGTTTCAAATCGGCAAATCAAGTAGATTTTGGAGAAAACGGTTTCCAAGAACCGTAAAGATTGGTCTTTGAAACTAAATGATGCCCTGTGGGCATTCCGCACTGCATACAAGACTGATCTTGGAATGTCTCCCTATCGGCTTGTGTATGGGAAGGCTTTCCACCTTCCTGTGGAAATCGAGTATCGTGCATTTTGGGCGATCAAAGAGCTGAACGTAAACCTTGAAGACGCGGGCAGCTATCGGAAGTTGCAACTCAACAAGCTGAACGAGCTCCGGGATGAAGCTTATGAAAACGCGGTTGTTATAAAGAACCGAACGAAGGTGTTTCATGATAAACACCTTACGCACAAAACCTTCACGCCCGGACAACAGGTACTTCTTTACAACACCCGACTACATTTTCATCCCGGTAAGCTTCGATCTCGCTGGAAAGGACCTTTTTTTGTGCGGAGTATATACCCGCATGGCGCTGTGGATTTGGAAAATCCAGAGGACGGTTCACTATTCAAAGTGAACGGACACAGGGTAAAACCATTCCTCACCGCAGAACCTTCGGAGGAGCTCCTGATGTTGCAGGAGCCAGTTTGCATTGACTAATCTACCTCCGCTTACCACCAAACTTCGGTTATCCAGCCATAAACAGTAGAAATACTGTTTCAAATAAGTTTGGGGGTATGTATATACCATTTTGTTTTTTTTGTTGTCGGGATATTTCTTGCCTGGTGAAATTCCCACTTGTAATAATTTGTAAAATAAATAAATAAAATAAAAAATAAAAAAGAGGGGCGAGGGGGGGGGGGGCTTTTGTAAATATTCAGAACAATCTATAAAATAAAAAATTAAAAAAATAATAAATTTTTTTATAAAATAAATAATTATTCTTTTTGAGAGGACTTTTGTACAAATGATTTACAGCCCCTATAAATACACCCTAGACCTTTTTCTCCGACTCCCGAGCCTTCCTTCAAACCCACACAGAAAACCCTAGCCGTCGCTTCAATCTCTACCGACGATCGCCTCCCCCCCTCCGCGCTTCCGCCATGATCACCGCTTTCATCCGCCGTCCTACCGCAGACTAGCCGCTTCTCCCTCTGAAATTTTCAGAGGAGGTTTGCATCTCTAAAATCTTCTCTGTAAATTTACAACTTTTTGCATTTCATTTCCATGGCTCCTACATTTCAATTTGAACAGGATTTCTCCCAATTATTTGTCCATGACATTTATGGTAGCTATTTTGGCGACGAGATCCGGAAACGCGGATGGAATTTCCTGTTGTTTAACCATCCACACGCGTTCGCGATTCCGGATCTCGTTGCGTGTTTCTTTGAAAGTATGGAGGAGGGATGTTTAGCAAAATACGGGTTTATACGCTTGTTGTGGGGGGGGGGGATCGGGAAATTGTTATAGATAGGGACTTCATTCATGAAGTCACTTTGATACATCGAATTCCCGTACACGATCAACCCCTCCGCTTTGAGGAGTACACGCCATTAATGGGAGATGATTGTTTTAGGGAACCTAGAAAGGGCATTCAGGCTCGAACGCTGTATGCGAATGTATTAACCATGTGCCGTTGGGCACAAAACAACATCTTTGGAAGTTTGCATAACACCACCTTTTTCACACCATCCCTATACATTGTGCACACATTAATGATAAAGAACCCTAGTTATGACATGTGCACTGTGCTACTACACTCGATTGGCGCCGGTAAAGGGCTGCCAATTACCCATACCCGATGTTACTGACACAACTGTAAGTCCACGTTGCCCACCTCGGTGCTTACGGGGAGGCGGAAAACATAATAAAAATCGGATTTTTATCAACTATAGGCAACATGGACTATGCTTGTGAGGATCTTTACTAAACAAAAACTTGCTAAAGCTAACATGAAAGTAGCTAAGTGGTAGAAAGGTTATACCTTTGGTCTTTTGTCCTTCTCTCCTTGCTCCTAGAAGTAGTGGAAGAAGGTCACCTTGCTCGTCTTCTCACGCCGAAGAAAGATCCACCCGAAAGCCTCAACCTTTGGCTTCAACTCCAAGCTAGGAGTAACTAGGGTGCAAGAAGTGCCAATACTTGAACCCTAGAAGAGAGTAGAGAAGATCAAGAGAGGGTTTTTCTCAAGCTCAAGTGTTTCTCAACACATGAGAGGGAGAGAGCTTGAGAGAGAGGAAGAACAAGAGAGAGAAATGAAATGAGAGAATGAGAAAATAATTGAGCCATTCTCACTAATATGTGTGAATTAATTTAATTGAATAATTAGCTAGATAATTATCATGGTAAATCATGACATGACCATTATCATTTCAATTTGCAAAGATCAAAAAGCATCTTCCAAAAGAAATGATGATGGTCAAAGTGTCAACCTAGGTCAACAAGTCAAAGAAGTCAAATGGTCAACAACCATAACCATGGACAAGTATTAAACTAATTACTAATTAACAATAATACACACATAAACATTAGGGTTAATAAAATGACAATAGCCATTAACCCTAATCAAGGTCCTCTCCCTCAATCTCAAGCAACTGTGCATACGCACCCGCATTCGTGATCCGAGGAACACGAACACAATGAGAAAAACCAATCTCAAATCATATACTAGGATCCGGCTTAAACCAAAGCCCGCTAGTATAAACTGTCCGGACAGCAAACGTGCACAAGTGCGCGAATGTGAACGAACCCTGTCGCAAAACCATGCGACCTCTACTCATTTTGCCTAAAGGCGAATAGCTCTCTGTGTGGGACTCTAAAGACTCGACACTACGCTGGCAGTGGGTTTAACCACAGACCGCAAGCGGCACTAGCTATACGTAACGGTCCCCAGGTAGATGTCGATAAGAAGACTGACGAGGTGAACCCCATCTGAACTCCTACTGAGCCTGTATGTGACAATCTCCGTACAATCCGGTCTGTTCGTCTGATACATCGCATGGCGGGCCTAGAGGGGTGGTGAACGTCAGTCCCCTAATAGCGGTACAAGTCATGCCGGAGTGAAGCCCAGAACACCCTGAGATAACACTGGAAACCTACCAGTATATCTCGCTTGCCCTGGCCAGGGACTACTCGTGTAATGGCTCTCCTGGACACAACGCGATGTCAACCCCCAATACCGGGAGAGACGAATCCTGTCTAACCGTCACTGCCTCCAAGTGCTTCGGGACTGCACCCAAAAACTACCTATTTGCACGACTCCTTTGAGCCGTGGTAGGGTAGTAATCAAAGTGCAGTGGGAACACACTCGAGGCGAAGTGACAGTGTCAAGTCAGCGGACTAAGCTGTACTCATGTCACCTGGGAACTGATAACTGACGATAGGTATAATACCAACCAACAGTTCCCGACGAGTCCTGTCCAGTGTACTCGTAACCCAACGAGCACCCGTATACTATCTCAAGTACGACGTACTGACGGCTGTGGGACAGACCGTCTCCCATACTGGGATGAGAAGCGCATACGCTAGTCTACTCCGGAGTATCGATGCCCTGTCTCGATAGTCCAACGACTAGGGACCTGTATAAGGATGTGCTTATAGATCACCCAGCTCCCACGAGTGCGAGCGCCATCACAACGCTGGTAATCAAGCAAAGATACTAAGGGCTCTACTAATATGTATATCAGCAATATGCTAAAAGAAACTGTTGCGCCACGGCAGCGCCCCGGCCGTCTTACTCGAGGCCAAATTGCGGAATCAAAAATTTTCCTTACTCGGAAACCGGCGCTACCGCGGACAAAGAAAACCCGGATCGTTAACCATTAACCTATACTAAATATCAAGTGATGGGAAGAGAAGTATACCGAGTGATCCGAGTCCTCCGGTCTTCTCTTTATCATCCCGATCTCCCGCGGAAAGTCTTGCCTCCACATCGTCGCCTCCTCGCCGGAAAGTGCACCACAACGCCTGCGTCTTTTACGGGCTCCCGCCTCAATACCGAGGCAACTCGAGCATGAAGCCGGCAACTCGACATGCTCAAGATGTGCTGTAGAATGTAGTGTAGAAGATGCTTGTCTCATTTGGGGTTTGTTGCCATGGTGATGGAGGAATCAAGAATAGAAAAATGGTGCTTGCATTTTCTAGCAAGAAAATGAGATCATGAATGAAACTCTCAAGATGAAGCTCTCTTCTTCTTCTTCTCTCTTTCTTTTTTTCTCTCATGAAAAACTTATCATATTCATCAAGTGAGAAGAATAAGGTGGAGGAATGAATATATCAAACAAGAGGGAGGTGAGTGTAGGAGAGCATGAAGGGTGACCACATCAAGAGACAAAGAAACATCAACCATGCTTAACCTCCATACCCTCATTAATGCAAGTGATGGAGCAAAAGATAATGATGCTATCATAATCAATCTTTATGCAAATAAATCCTCCACAAAGCGTTATTTGCAAACTTGCAAATAACCCCCTCCATCAGAAAAGTCCGGCCGGGAAAGAACAAAGGAAAAACCGGCCGGATCGGAATGCAAACTGGCAACTCCAGAAAACTGGTCCCGTAATAAATTACAGGAAAACCCCGACACTGTGCATACACACCCGCATCTGTATTTCGACCGGATACAGATGCAATGAGACAAAATCTACACTGTACTAAACTAGGACCCGGCTTAAACCAAAGCCGGCTAGTAAAAACCGTTCGATCCTGATCCGTGCAATACCGCACGTATCAGATCAAACCCTGCCATATAACTATACGGCCACTAGTACAAAACTGTCCGATCCTGATGCGTGCAATACCGCACGTATCTGATCGGACCCTGCCATATCTCCATACGGCCTCTACAGCGTTTCGCCCGAAAGCTGAGTAACTGAAAGTGTGGTGGACTCTAAAGACTCGTCAATACAATGGCTGTGGATTTAACCACTAGCACATCAGAGGTATAAGCCAATACGTAACGGGCCACCAGCTATTGACCAAAAGGGACGTCGATGAGCGAACTCATCCTGACACCCTACTGAGCCTGTCAGTGACAATATCCGTACAGTCCGGTCCGTTCGTCTATGAGGATCGCATGTCGGGCCTAGGGGGTTGGTAAAAGTCAGACCCCCAAAGGCGGTACAAGTCGTGTCGGAGTGTAGCCCAGAACGCCCTGAGATACTACTGGAATACCTACCAGTAAATCTCCTGCCTCGGCCGAGGGCTTTGCGTAATGGCTCTCCTAGACACAGCGCGACCTCACCCCCAATACCGGGAGAGACGAACCCCTGCAGATCCGCTCACTGCCTCCATGTGGCTCGGGACTGCACCCAACTAAAACCTGTTTGCACGACTCCTTTGAGCCGTGGTAGGGTAGTAATCAAAGTACAGTGGGAACTCACACGAGACAAATGACGATCTCAGGTCGATGAACTAACCTGTACACATGTCACCTGGGAACTGCTATCTGACGTATGGTATAATCCCAACTAGCAGGTTCCCGGCGAGTCCTGTCCGGTGTACTCATAACCCAATGAGCACCTGTATACATCTTAGGTGAACCAACTGACACCAGTGGCTTGTGAGACCGGCCACCGCCCCTCGTCGGGGTCTCGACTGTATACACTAGTCTACTAATGGAGTATCGATGCCCTGTCTCGAGACTCCTACGACTAGGGACCTTTTAAGGATGTGCTTATAAACTACCAGCTCCCACGTATATGATCGCCATCATACTGCTGGCAGTGAAGCAAGAATCCTAGGGGCTCTATCAACGTGTAATAGCGACATGTCAGGTCACCTAAAGCAGTACACGATGATAAAGATAAACCAGATAGCATACTATCATCTCGAGTAAGACTGTCCTACCGGGATAGGTCCTCTCTCAATCATTGCAATCACGTGCCTGTGATCCAATAATTGACTCTGAGGGCACTAACTCCAACAATCTCCCACTTGCACTCAAGGCTAATTATTGCGATGTCGCATACTCACAGCCCGTGTGATACCGAACACCCAACTCCTCTACTAGTCAGTCTCACAAAGCTCGTTTGTGAAACTATTGCGTTCGAGGAATAGCCTCAGTGAGTGGATCCGCTGTGATGTTTCTTTCTATGTCTCTCTATATCTCAAATTCGCGGAGAAAGCCATCTCCCGAAATGAGCAATACCTGTCTTAGAATGTCTGGATGTCTGATGGGACCTAGCTCATAAATGAACTCCAAATCCAAACTTCTTAGACTGTATCATCAACTGAACTTAATCAGTATCCTGCGCCATGCCTCCCTCAGTATTACCTTGGACCACCTGTCCAAAATACAGTCCCTCATCAGAGGGAGAACTATAACTCTGACAACCTCCTTGTCGTCCATGTCACCTTGGAAGCCTGGAATGATAACTGTCTCCCAAATGAGGCTGTCGTTATCATATCCCTAGAACATCCACTTATGTTCTAAGACTGCTTCCGACTGTTTCTCCAGGATTGGATCAATATCAACTTATTGCATCTAGTGCAAGAACAACATCTGGTGCGGTACTTGACATCTCATGATTGACTCAATTGCCTAAGCAAGTGATCTGCCAATCATGAGTATCCCTCTCCCCTTTAGTCTATAAGACACCTTTAGAGAGGGTGACTCCATCAACTGCAGGTGCACTACCGTGTCAGGAGTCGTCCATTCTAAATACTCATAGAATGCTGTCAAGGTACCCAGATTAGGAAACCACCCAAATCTAGATCTAAAACCATAGATCTAGTAACCAGTATGTCTGATATAATGTCCAAGTCCCTTTTGGAGAAAACACTGTGTGACGACCAAAGTATAACCGATCGTAGTATAGGAATATCACTTCCTACTACCTTCTCAACAGATCCATCCCCTGTTCTGATGATGCCAAACCTATGACTGTCACATCAGAAATAGATGATCTATCTCCGCTATATCTGCTTTAGTCTATAAATAGACATAAGCCTGATGTCCACCAATGCTTCCGCTGCTCCCACTGACTACGACAACCCTCTGGCAGAGTCATATAGACGCGCACTTCTAAAGCTAGTTTAGAACGACGCTATACTCATCCTCCTGCCGGGTCTCGCAGCCTGGAACAACAGCAATGGTAAGTGTGGGTAAACAAGAACTTCCCTGTCACCGTCCTTGAGGCTACCGTAGTACCTCTCGGGTGCCTGAAGTTACCCACCTTATCTGCGGAGTGGCCAATGGAATGTCAATCCAGATTGAATCTTTAGGTTCCTTATCAAATCTTCAGTAATCGTTTGTGGTTCTGGAATCACTTCCAGTCCTACCATACTCCCACTACTTTTTCTGAAAAAATCCATTTTTAATAAAAACTGTGGCGAGTCTAGAACAATATTGCTATTGTTCATCCAGATGGTAGAAAGTCAACCCACGTCATAGCCTGGGTCAACGCACAAAACAGCCATTACAGAAACGTGCCTTGAGTTGTCCAGTGTCTGGCTTTAAGTATAAGCCGGACAACTCCCCGTACCTTAACAACGTTAAGTTATAAACTGTTCTATATCCAATATAGAAACAGAGGCACTGATTTAATTGAACCAGATTCAAATCATGCAGCTATCTCTAGTGCATGTAAACTAAATGGAGAGAGGCCGATCAGCGTTACTCAACTTAGGAATTTTTCCAATTATGAGTAACCTGAAAGAGAATCCAGTTCTCTTAATCATTACTATCAACTGAACACCATACACAAGTATCTACATCTTCGATCACTTTGAAGAATCCCGATACTTGCTACACCTGGTTCTCTACTCTATTCAAATACCTATAACTCCTCAAAACTTAGACCCTGTGTTTCCACGAAAAACCTGTCTAAAAACTAGAGAAGTCATAAGTAAACCGAATATAGTACGAGGACCTACCCCTCTGTCCTGATGGACCCTGGACAACATACAATACTCTGTATAAGTCCGCTGAGTCTAACAACTCTTTCACTGTGCGTCGCAGGTTGAAAACTGTACTTATGGTTAAGAAGAATTACACCGCTGTTTAATGCTCCTTACCTAACCATCCACTGATATAGGTAAATGTCATCGACATAATATCAAAAGGTATATCTCACTCTATGAAAATAGACGTACAGATATATCAATTTGAAATTGGTGCATAACCGCGGATATTCAAAACCAAAAAATTGCCGTCCGGCAAACAACCCAGGTGACTTCCTCAAATATCACCGATTACAATGAATCCCGATATAGTGAGGATGATCACCCAATTCCCAATAACTTACTCCCACTCATCATCTGTAAAACCATACAGATGTGAGAATCATACCTGGTAAATACATACCCTGGAGCAAGTGTCTAACTGGGAAATCAGTTTTCCATTAACCGTACACAGTGAAACTGAAACATTGAAATGTTTCGTCGGGGTATCCTGGTATTCCTAGTAATGCCTCTACCATTATCCAGATTCATAACTATAACCGTATAATTCTTTGCCACCTCTCCAAATCCCTTTATATGTCTTTAGTCATTACCGTCTGCACACCCCTTTAGGCCAAATGGTTTTCTTCCTTCCCTACCGTTCGGCACTAGCCTATGGTTTGGAAGAAGACTATCCAATAAGCATAAAAGGGTGTACTGTCCTAATCCTAGGAGCACTCGCAAAGCGAGAGAAGGTGAAGATAAAAGACAACCGAATAAACCTTATTCCCATTTCTCCCGGACCAGAAACCATCCCCGAACTGGAACAAGTTCCTTTCGAGTTCGTATATAACCATACGATGGAGTATCCAATAAACTGTGGATCTTCGTAGTGATACGGAGTGTCCTGGAGAAATACAAAGGTGATTTAGGATTGGCGAAGAAATACTTGGTTTGGTCGTGAATATCAGTCGCAATTTACTTTGCCCTCCTACTAATCCCTTGCTTTGCCTTAACTTAATACCTTCTGTACACCGTTTAGGCTAACTGGTTTTCTTCATTCCCTACCGGTCGGCACCAGCCTATGGTTTGGAAGAAGACTATCCAATTTGCGTAATAGGTGTACTACTCCTAAACCAATGAGTACTCGCAACCTGAGAGAAGGTGAAAAGAAAAGACAACTGAATAGTCCTATCCGTTTTCTCCAGAACCAGAAACCATCCTCGAAGTCCTTCGAGTTCGTATCTAACCATACGATGGTTTTGTCCAATGGAAGTGGACGTTCGCAGTAATACGGGGCGTCCTGGAGAAAAGGGTAAAAGTAGGAGTGGCAATGAGGTCTGCAACTCTGACAATCCAAAAGCCAGTGTTAAGAAGGTTCGGTCAACTTGGTCACTGAGTCATAGTCCAGGGTCGGGTCAATGGTCGCTGCCAAAGAGAGAGAGAAAAGAAACACTCAGCGTGCACTCTAACCTAGATCAGAATGGTTATCACTATGTCTAATCTGGAAACCTCCCACTGTACCTCAAATTCTCCTCCAAACCTGAAAGAAGAACTAGTCGGGGTCACCCGAGGAGTAAACTAACTCATCAGTGGGAATCGGGATCCAACTATCATCGCATGATAACTTGACGGAATCCACTCAAGTCACCACACTCCAGAAGGTATGCGCATGCCTGGCAAGTTTCAGTTCTTTTGAAACTCCCGATGAGATTTTTACCCCAAGCGATTTATGACCTTGACTAGGTCAACAAACCATAAACCGCCAGTCAAGTTCAACCCGTCATTATTCTGGATTGCATTAAACCCACCCGTACGTGCCCTTGACTAGGTCAACAAGGCCGCACGACTGTCTCAACCAATCCCACTTATGCAACAAACAAGTACCACTTAGCTACCGAACACTACGTCTTGACTAGGTCAACAAACCCAGCACGAATACCAAATAATACCTGTAGGAAATGACGGAGGGCTACGGCTGGTTTTTGGCGAAAAACCTTTAACGTAATGAACTTGATATCGTTGAAGGAACTGCATAGCCTTTTATAAAAATATAGTGACGAAAACCTTTACTAAAGAGGTCACTCCCGGTGAAGGGATCTCGGCTCTTTCCCCGTAGAATGAGGTGCAGGATATTCCAACTGAATACCACGATGCAAAGCAAAAGTAATCGGCTATAGTGAAGTTAATGCCCTGACGCAAACTTCTGTCCAAGGGGTCACTCCCGGTGAAGGGATCTCGGCCCTTGCCTCGTCGACTGAGGAGCAGGATATTCCAAATGAATACCACGATGCAAAACAAAAGTGAACGTCCTTGCAATAACAGCTTTTTGAAAAGTGTTCCAACAACATCAGATTAGGTTTGTTTAGCTTGCATTGATCCGAATCAACGCAGTCCCATCAATTAATCACACCACAAAGAACGAAAATATACTGACGTACGTATATGCCATCCGCATTCGCCACTGGGTCCCGTCATCACCCGTTAGGTTAGCTAACTAACGGCAGAGCGGGGACTGGACTAGCGCGGATGAAAAACATATACAACATCTACTAATATATATACCAATATATAGTATTTCGCTCAAGGCGTGAATAAAATGCAACATCACAGAAATGTACAGCATCACAGAACAATACAGATATCTGGAAGCCCCGGGTTTCACAGAGCCGCTGCTGAAACCCGACGTTCCCTTGGTCGTGTGGATAGCCTGTGCAATGAAATCCTAGACCCCTACGGGCGCGGCAAGTCACCCGCCAAAACCTGAAGCGAGGCAGCCCCCTTCAGCTCCGTGAATGGACCACCCAGCACTTTATGGAATCCGGTAACTTGGGCACCCCTCCTGGGTCAACCTGTACCCCCTACGAGTGCGTCGAACAGCCCGCCAATTCCAGACTGAAGCCCCCTCCGTCCCAATGCCATGAGATGCGGGCTTGTTGCCCTCCAGAACCCGGCTATCCGTGCACCCCACCGTGGGGCAATCCTAGTACAGAATAGTAAAATATACATACACCGGGTACATCGACCGCAACCAGGTCGTGCCCCAAAAGAATAATACAAACAGGCAGTGACGGCAGTCCACATGTCGGACGCTCGCCCCGCAATATCAAATGTACATAATACAACAAAACTGAACTAGCATTGCATCCAGGCTATCCCCCACGACCGATCCGCAACAACACAGCATAAACATAGAACATCAACGTGAAAGTCACGTTCGCAAATCCGTCTAACCGGGCTATAGCAGTTAGACCGGATTTACCGATCGAGTGACATTCACGGTCGCAGATATAATGTAAATACTGTGAAATAATGTGTTTAAAATTTTCCGATTGACCAAAAATTAACAAGTGGGCCCCCAATCAAAACTGTAGCACTCACAGAAAACCTGGGCCCAAATTTAATATTCCAAAACCCCTAAAATAAGTCCATAAGTGCACTGCAAAAAACTAAGCACACGAACCCACACTCCTGCGGCGGAAGCGCGGCCAAAAGGGGGTTTTGGCCGCCCTTCCGCGGTCGTACGGAGGAGTCGTGTCACCAAATTTTTGCAGTGTTCTTAGAACTCCCTGCACATCATTCTGAGACCACCTGAAAAATTTTTAGACTCCAAAAAATTTCGACAGAAACTGATGTGAAGGAAAAATACGGTTTTTGGAAATTTTGGTCGATCGGAAACGCAAACACATCAAACGAAGCTAGGTAAGGTTAATGGCGTGGCTCTGATACCATGTTGCGCCACGGCAGCGCCTCGGCCGTCTTACTCGAGGCCAAATTGCGGAATCAAAAATTTTCCTTACTCGGAAACCGGCGCTACCGCGGACAAAGAAAACCCGGATCGTTAACCATTAACCTATACTAAATATCAAGAGATGGGAAGAGAAGTATACCGAGTGATCCGAGTCCTCCGGTCTTCTCTTTATCATCCCGATCTCCCGCGGAAAGTCTTGCCTCCACATCGTCGCCTCCTCGCCGGAAAGTGCACCACAACGCCTGCGTCTTTTACGGGCTCCCGCCTCAATACCGAGGCAACTCGAGCATGAAGCCGGCAACTCGACATGCTCAAGATGTGCTGTAGAATGTAGTGTAGAAGATGCTTGTCTCATTTGGGGTTTGTTGCCATGGTGATGGAGGAATCAAGAATAGAAAAATGGTGCTTGCATTTTCTAGCAAGAAAATGAGATCATGAATGAAACTCTCAAGATGAAGCTCTCTTCTTCTTCTTCTCTCTTTCTTTTTTTCTCTCATGAAAAACTTATCATATTCATCAAGTGAGAAGAATAAGGTGGAGGAATGAATATATCAAACAAGAGGGAGGTGAGTGTAGGAGAGCATGAAGGGTGACCACATCAAGAGACAAAGAAACATCAACCATGCTTAACCTCCATACCCTCATTAATGCAAGTGATGGAGCAAAAGATAATGATGCTATCATAATCAATCTTTATGCAAATAAATCCTCCACAAAGCGTTATTTGCAAACTTGCAAATAACCCCCTCCATCAGAAAAGTCCGGCCGGGAAAGAACAAAGGAAAAACCGGCAGGATCGGAATGCAAACTGGCAACTCCAGAAAACTGGTCCCGTAATAAATTACAGGAAAACCCCGACACTGTGCATACACACCCGCATCTGTATTCCGACCGGATACAGATGCAATGAGACAAAATCTACACTGTACTAAACTAGGACCCGGCTTAAACCAAAGCCAGCTAGTAAAAACCGTCGATCCTGATCCGTGCAATACCGCACGTATCAGATCAAACCCTGCCATATAACTATACGGCCACTAGTACAAAACTGTCCGATCCTGATGCATGCAATACCGCACGTATCTGATCGGACCCTGCCATATCTCCATACGGCCTCTACAGCGTTTCGCCCGAAAGCTGAGTAACTGAAAGTGTGGTGGACTCTAAAGACTCGTCAATACAATGGCTGTGGATTTAACCACTAGCACGTCAGAGGTATAAGCCAATACGTAACGGGCCACCAGCTATTGACCAAAAGGGACGTCGATGAGCGAACTCATCCTGACACCCTACTGAGCCTGTCAGTGACAATATCCGTACAGTCCGGTCCGTTCGTCTATGAGGATCGCATGTCGGGCCTAGGGGGTTGGTAAAAGTCAGACCCCTAAAGGCGGTACAAGTCGTGTCGGAGTGTAGCCCAGAACGCCCTGAGATACTACTGGAATACCTACCAGTAAATCTCCTGCCTCGGCCGAGGGCTTTGCGTAATGGCTCTCCTAGACACAGCGCGACCTCACCCCCAATACCGGGAGAGACGAACCCCTGCAGATCCGCTCACTGCCTCCATGTGGCTCGGGACTGCACCCAACTAAAACCTGTTTGCACGACTCCTTTGAGCCGTGGTAGGGTAGTAATCAAAGTACAGTGGGAACTCACACGAGACAAATGACGATCTCAGGTCGATGAACTAACCTGTACACATGTCACCTGGGAACTGCTATCTGACGTATGGTATAATCCCAACTAGCAGGTTCCCGGCGAGTCCTGTCCGGTGTACTCATAACCCAATGAGCACCTGTATACATCTTAGGTGAACCAACTGACACCAGTGGCTTGTGAGACCGGCCACCGCCCCTCGTCGGGGTCTCGACTGTATACACTAGTCTACTAATGGAGTATCGATGCCCTGTCTCGAGACTCCTACGACTAGGGACCTTTTAAGGATGTGCTTATAAACTACCAGCTCCCACGTATATGATCACCATCATACTGCTGGCAGTGAAGCAAGAATCCTAGGGGCTCTATCAACGTGTAATAGCGACATGTCAGGTCACCTAAAGCAGTACACGATGATAAAGATAAACCAGATAGCATACTATCATCTCGAGTAAGACTGTCCTACCGGGATAGGTCCTCTCTCAATCATTGCAATCACGTGCCTGTGATCCAATAATTGACTCTGAGGGCACTAACTCCAACAGAAACACATGCACATATTAAAGCAGAGACAAACCAAGTAGCATACTACCATTTCGAGCAAGATTGTATATACAACTGTAAATATCCCAAGCTTCCATCAAGTAATATACAAACTAGTATGATACAGTAATGGCCTCTAGGGCATATACACTAACAATCTCCCACTTGCACTAAGGCCATGTACTGGCGTATCGGAGACCTATCATCTCGATCAGCCGCTCGAACTGAGTCTGGGGCAAGGCCTTGGTGAATGGATCTGCTGTGTTATCCTCTGATGCAACTCTCCGGACCTCGATCTCCTGGCGATCCACGATCTCCCTGATCAGGTGATACCGCCTTAAGATGTGTCTGGATTTCTGATGGGATCTGGGTTCCTTCGCTAAAGCTATAGCCCCGTTGTTGTCGCAATACAGAGGTATTGGATCAACAATGGACGGAACCACCTGAAGTTCTCTCAAGAACTTCCTCATCCAGACAGCTTCTTTTGCGGCATCAGATGCAGCGATGTATTCCGCTTCCATCGTCGAGTCAGCAACGGTTTCCTGTTTGGAGCTCTTCCAACACACCGCCCCTCCATTGAGGGTGAAGACAAAACCTGACATGGACTTGGAATCATCCTTGTCACTCTGGAAGCTGGAGTCAGCAAAGGCCTCAATCTGCAGGTCTTTTCCGCCATACACCAAGAACATCTCCTTAGTCCTTCTCAGGTACTTGAGAATGTTCTTTACTGCTATCCAATATTTCTCCCCTGGGTTTGACTGATACCTGCTTACCACACTCAGTGCATAAGCCACATCTGGTCTGGTGCACAACATCGCATACATTATAGAGCCTACCGCAGAAGCGTAGGGTATAATAGACATGCGATCCCTTTCCAAATCATTCTTGGGGGACATCTCTTTAGAGAGGGTGATCCCGTGACAAGCCGGTAAATTACCGCGCTTGGAATCTTCCATACTGAATCTTTTCAGTATGGCGTCGATGTACCTGGACTGCGAAAGTCCTAATATCCTCTTGGATCTGTCACGGTAGATCCGGATACCCAGAATGTAAGAGGCATCACCCAGGTCTTTCATGGAGAACCTGTGTGACAAGAACCCCTTGACAGATTGTAGCATAGGAATGTCATTTCCTATTAAGAGAATGTCATCCACGTATAAAACGAGGAATACTACAGTTCTCGCTACAAATCTACAATAGATGCATGGTTCATCTGGATTTTTGATAAAGCCAAATTCCTTGACCGTCTCATCAAAACAGATGTTCCAACTCCGCGATACCTGCTTTAGTCCATAAATGGACTTAAGCAACTTGCACACCTTTCCGCTGCTCCCACTCTGAATGAAACCCTCTGGTTGATCCATATAGACACACTCCTCTAAATGACCATTTAGAAAAGCTGTCTTTACGTCCATCTGCCAAATCTCATAATCATGGAAGGCAGCAATGGCAAGAAGGATCCGAATGGATTTCAGCATAGCTACTGGAGAAAATGTTTCGTCATAGTCCAAACCAGGTCGCTGACGAAAACCCTTTGCTACCAGTCTAGCTTTATAGGTCTCAACCTGTCCATCTACACCAATCTTCCTTTTGGAGATCCACTTGCATCTTACGGGTTTTACCCCGTCTGGAGCAATGTCCAACGTCCATACTTTGTTGGTGTACATGGACTCCATCTCGGTCCGCATTGCATCCAGCCATTTTACCGAGTCGACGCTCTGTATGGCTTACTGGAAGCTAGTAGGCTCATCACAGTCTATGATGCAATCCTCTCTATCCCCGTCAATGAGAAAACCGTAGTATCTCTCGGGCGGATGAGACTGCCTACTACTCCTGCGGAGTGGCGTGGGAATGTCCTGATCTTTCGAACCCTCTGGTTCAACCAAGCTTTCAGTAATAGCTTGTGGTTCTGGAATTTCTTCCAGTTCTATTGCGCTCCCACTTATTTCCTTTTCTAAGAACTGATGTTCCAGAAAATGGGCATTACGAGAAACAAGGACTTTTTGTTCCTCTGCGTAATAGAAAAGATACCCCCTGGAGTTCTTTGGGTATCCCACAAACTTGCACAGTACTGAGCGTGCCTCGAGCTTGTCCGCATGCTGCTTTTTTACAAAAGCTGGACATCCCCAAATCTTCAGATATTGAAGATAGGGTTTCTTTCCACTCCATAACTCATATGGTGTGGTAGGCACAGTCTTAGTTGGAACTCGGTTCAAAAGGTATGCAGCTGATTCTAGCGCATATCCCCAGAACGATCGCGGCAACTCAGCGTTACTCATCATGGACCGTACTATATCCAATAGGGTTCGGTTCCGCCTCTCCGATACACCATTATGTTGCGGAGTGTATGGAGGAGTAAGCTGAGAGAGAATTCCATTCTCTTTTAAGTAACCCAGGAACTCGGCACTCAAGTATTCACCACCTCGATCAGATCTCAGTGTCTTTATACTTTTGCCTGTTTGTTTTTCTACTTCATTCTTATATTCCTGGAACTTATCAAAAGCTTCGGATTTATGCTTCATTAAGAAGACATGTCCGAACCTTGAGAAATCATCCGTAAAAGTAATGAAGTAAGAATAACCGCTTCGTGCATGTGTAGACATTGGACCGCACACGTTGCTGTGTACGAGTCCCAAGAGCTCACTCGCTCTTTCTCCGTGTCCAGTGAACGGAGTCTTTGTCATCTTTCCCTTGAGACAGGATTGACAAGTTGCATACGATTGATATTCGAACGAATCCAAATATCCTTCTGTGTGCAACTTAGTCAACCTTCTCTCATTGATGTGACCCAGTCTACAATGCCATAAGAAAGTTTTATTGATTTCTGGAGACTTTCTTTTGTGTGTATTCTGGACATTGAAAATCTGTGGTTAGTTTAAAATGTATATACCGTTGTTCAATGTACCTGACCCAATCAAAACTTGATTAAGGTGAATGTTCACTACATTACTTACAAATGCAAATTCATAACCTTCTTTAGATAATAAAGATACAGAAATGATATTACAGGTTGCATTTGGTACATAATAACAACTACGCAAAACCAAAAAATGTCCATCAGACAATCCCAGGTGATAGTCCCCCACGGCCTCAGCATCCATGCTAGCACCGTTTGCAACTCTGAGGGTCATGTCACCTGCCTTCAAAACTCTACGCTTTCTCAACGCCTGCAAGGAATTACAGATATGAGATCCTGATCCGGTATCCAATACCCAGGAAGTAGAGTTTATTGATAGACAGTTTTCAATAACATACACACCTGAAGCTGAAGCTGCAACTCGCTTCAAATCCTGTGTTCTGGTTTTCCAAGCCTTGCAATCCTGTTTCCAGTGACCACTTTTGTGACAATAGAAGCATTCTTCCTTCCCCACTAGCTTCCCCGCTATCTTTGTTGCTTTACCTTTTCCCTTCGTATCCACTTTACCGACACCTCCTCTTGGTTTGGCGGGGGCTTTCTTCTTCTTACCCTTGGCTTTCGCCTTGGATCTAGAAGAGGAAGATCCTCCAACAAACAAAGCGGATGTCTCTTTACCTTTCTGTAGGGTGCCCTCAGCACTCCTCAACATGTTCAGAAGTTCGGAAAGTTCTACCTCCTTTCCTTGCATGTTGAAGTTCAGAATAAACTGGGCGTAAGTGGAAGGAAGGGACTGGAGAATCAAATCAGTATAGAGTTCATTCTCCAACGTGGTCCCAAGGTCCGCGAGCTCCTCAATGTAGCCAATCATCTTAAGCACGTGTTCCGCTACCGATGATCCGACGGCCAACCTTGCCGAAAATAGCTTCTTCGACACTTCGTATCTTGCGATACGAGACTGCTCCCCATACAGTTCTTTTGTATGAAGAAATATGGACTCTAGGTCCATATTCTCGTGCCTCCGCTGATGTTCATTGTCCATCGAGGCTAATACGAGGCATTTGGCCTTTGCGCAATCTATCTCCCATGTCTTACGGATTTCCTTATCCGCGACGCTGGAGGTGGGACCTGGGACAGGGGGTGCTTTGGTGGTAAGGACATACCCCAACTTGTCGTAAGTGATTGCCATCTTGACATTCCTGAGCCAATCTTTGTAGTTTGGCCCTGTCAATATGTTTTTATCTAGTAATAACTTAAGTCCGGTCATCTTGAATGGTCGCTGCAATTAGGAGAGAGAAAAGAAACACTTTAGCATGATGCTCTTGCAAGTTTAGAGTGGTTTTTAATTTGTCTAAACTGGATGGCTCCCACTGTCTCTCGAATCCCTTCTCAAACCGTAAAGAAAGGATTAGTCAGGATTACTCTCACCGTACAATACTTGCTTAACCGTTCAGCCAGGCCAGTGTCGGTACTTCGAGGGAGGTTTTCCAACGCTTTCACGAAGTTTCTTAATTAAGTAACCTCTTTTCCCTGTGGGCGTAGCCCCGCTAACACCTTTCTAGACACCTACTAGGTTTATAGCATTGATCGTTAAGTGAGAGTTTTCCCGAGGAGTAGCATATACTCACAGTAGGATCGGGATCCAAATATCATCGCGTGATAAAACCGAAGGAATCCTACCAGAATCATCACACTCCAAATGGTATGCAAAGCTAGCAAGTTTCAGTACTTATGAAACTCCCGATGTGGATTTTTTCCCCATGCTCTTATGACCTTGGCGTGAGGTCAAAATGTCATAAGTCATATGTCAAGTTCTTCCCATCATTATCCCGGTTAATTTGAACCCACCCGTACCTACCCTTGATGTAGGCCAAAATGGCAGTACGACTGTCTCAAACCAATGCATTCTATCTATGCAACAAATAAATATCCGGCAGCTACCAATCACTATGCCTTGGCGTGAGGTCAAAATACATAGCTTGAATACTACCATATATTTAACTGAAATGATGGAGGGCTACGGATGGTTTTGGCGAAACCGTGAACGTAGTGAACTTGATATAATCGACGGAACGGGATAGCTTTTAAAAGGAGTGGTTCAAGCTCCGCGTTTAAAAGTTTAGTTTTGAAAAGAACCGAGTGGTTTTCAAAGTGTTCCAATCGACTTTTACTTGGTTTATTTTCTTGCATTAGTTCTTTTAATGCATCCCATCATTTAATCCTACCATTGCAGAAAACAACCAAAATATGACGTACGCTTATGCCATTCGCATCCGCCACGGGGCCCCGTCATCACCCGTTAGGTTACTTAACTAACGACAGAGCGGGGGCTGGGCTAGCGCGGCTGAAAAACATAAGCAACGCCTAAATAGTTATCATATATAAATATATAGCAATGATAGACATTACAGATCACAGATGAATACATTGGATATACTAGGAACCCGCAATCCGTTCGAGCCTGCAACGAAAAGCGGATTACACGGTCGCGGTGAATAGCCAAATACCCCACCCAAGACCCCTACGGGTGCGGCAAACTACCCGCCAAGTACCCGAAGCGAAGCAACCTCCCTCACCACCGTGAGTAGGCCACTCGGCACTTCGAGATACCCGGTAGTTTGTGCACCCCCTCCATGGGTCTATCCTAGGAGCAAAAACAGTAAAAAGAATTATACAATGACGGCTACAACCCCGACCCGGTTGTGCGGCCATACAAATAATAATATTACATCAATTTACATATTACAAATGAATGAAAGAGAAACAACACTCATCTCACATCCACCCCGGCTATTCACCCGCGACAATCCAACCCATTCATATACACATTCCAATATCAAACACAGATCACAGAGATGTATAACCCCGACTAATCGACTTATAGCGATTAGCCGACGTTCAATACATGCAAACATCACAGATATAACCTTTATAGTCAAAGTGTAGTGAAGTTCGGAAAAAAAAAATACGGAATTATAGGCCCCCAAAAACAAATTTCTATTCTGGAAAATCTGGGCACATATAATATATCTCAAAAATCCTAAAACCAATCCAGAGATACACTGCACCAAAATAGAGGCAGAAAGGAAACAAGACGGCCGCGGTTCCGCGGCAATAGCTTGTTATTGCCGCGGAAGCGCGGTCGTTTGGTCAGATCTCTGGCTCGTTTTTGGTGGTTATCTTTAAAAAACCCTGAGATGATTTTAGGTGTATGACAAATTTTGTTTTGACCAGAAAAAAATTTAACAGAAACTAGGGTTTTTGAAAAGTTTGGTTTTTGGATTTTTTTCGGTTCCGAACTTCGTTACACTTCACTACCTAGCAATTTTACGTTTAGTTAGGCTCTGATACCACTATAAGTCCACGTTGCCCACCCCGGTGCTTACGGGGAGGCGGAAAACATAATAAAAATCGGATTTTTATCAACTATAGGCAACATGGACTATGCTTGTGAGGATCTTTACTAAACAAAAACTTGCTAAAGCTAACATGAAAGTAGCTAAGTGGTAGAAAGGTTATACCTTTGGTCTTTTTTCCTTCTCTCCTTGCTCCTAGAAGTAGTGGAAGAAGGTCACCTTGCTCGTCTTCTCACGCCGAAGAAAGATCCACCCGAAAGCCTCAATCTTTGGCTTCAACTCCAAGCTAGGAGTAACTAGGGTGCAAGAAGTGCTAATACTTGAACCCTAGAAGAGAGTAGAGAAGATCAAGAGAGGGTTTTTCTCAAGCTCAAGTGTTTCTCAACACATGAGAGGGAGAGAGCTTGAGAGAGAGGAAGAACAAGAGAGAGAAATGAAATGAGAGAATGAGAAAATAATTGAGCCATTCTCACTAATATGTGTGAATTAATTTAATTGAATAATTAGCTAGATAATTGTCATGGTAAATCATGACATGACCATTATCATTTCAATTTGCAAAGATCAAAAAGCATCTTCCAAAAGAAATGATGATGGTCAAAGTGTCAACCTAGGTCAACAAGTCAAAGAAGTCAAATGGTCAACAACCATAACCATGGACAATTATTAAACTAATTACTAATTAACAATAATACACACATAAACATTAGGGTTAATAAAATGACAATAGCCATTAACCCTAATCAAGGTCCTCTCCCTCAATCTCAAGCAACTGTGCATACGCACCCGCATTCGTGATCCGAGGAACACGAACACAATGAGAAAAACCAATCTCAAATCATATAATAGGATCCGGCTTAAACCAAAGCCCGCTAGTATAAACTGTCCGGACAGCAAACGTGCACAAGTGCGCGAATGTGAACGAACCCTGTCACAAAACCATGCGACCTCTACTCATTTTGCCTAAAGGCGAATAGCTCTCTGTGTGGGACTCTAAAGACTCGACACTACGCTGGCAGTGGGTTTAACCACAGACCGTAAGCGGCACTAGCTGTACGTAACGGTCCCCAGGTAGATGTCGATAAGAAGACTGACGAGGTGAACCCCATCTGAACTCCTACTGAGCCTGTATGTGACAATCTCCGTACAGTCCGGTCTGTTCGTCTGATACATCGCATGGCGGGTCTAGGGGGGCGGTGAACGTCAGTCCCATAATAGCGGTACAAGTCGTGCCGGAGTGAAGCCCAGAACACCCTGAGATAACACTGGAAACCTACCAGTATATCTCGCTTGCCCTGGCCAGGGACTACTCGTGTAATGGCTCTCCTGGACACAGCGCGATGTCAACCCCCAATACCGGGAGAGACGAATCCTGTCTAACCGTCACTGCCTCCAAGTGCTTCGGGACTGCACCCAAAAACTACCTGTTTGCACGACTCCTTTGAGCCGTGGTAGGGTAGTAATCAAAGTGCAGTGGGAACACACTCGAGGCGAAGTGACAGTGTCAAGTCAGCGGACTAAGCTGTACTCATGTCACCTGGGAACTGATAACTGACGATAGGTATAATACCAACCAACAGTTCCCGACGAGTCCTGTCCAGTGTACTAGTAACCCAACGAGCACCCGTATACTATCTCAAGTACGACGTACTGACGGCTGTGGGACAGACCGTCTCCCACACTGGGATGAGAAGCGCATACGCTAGTCTACTCCGGAGTATCGATGCCCTGTCTCGATAGTCCAACGACTAGGGACCTGTATAAGGATGTGCTTATAGATCACCCAGCTCCCACGAGTGCGAGCGCCATCACAACGCTGGTAATCAAGCAAAGATCCTAAGGGCTATACTAATATGTATATCAGCAATATGCTAAAAGAAACACATGCACATATTAAAGCAGAGACAAACCAAGTAGCATACTACCATTTCGAGCAAGATTGTATATACAACTGTGAATATCCCAAGCTTCCATCAAGTAATATACAAACTAGTATGATACAGTAATGGCCTCTAGGGCATATACACTAACAACAACTGTGTCGCTATTTCTTCTCTCTTGAGGAATTCGATGTTTACATGCATGGTGGGGTTCCCATTCAATCCCTTCTTGAGGGTGTCTCCACATCCTACACGAGACTTCATGATTTATGGTCGCGCACCGAGCCGGCCGAAGATGTGATGGCGAAGACGCCCAGCTTGAGCTCGACAGCGAGCGATGAAGAGCTAACCGCCGCTGCAAAAGCACGCTTGATACGACGTACCCATAGGGGGTAGAACGAGTGTTGGGGATGCTGACAAATTTTGATCAGCATTTGACGAGTCTTGAACAGGGAATGTCCACCCTACTGGCACGAGAGGAAAGAGCGAGATCGAGGGGTCAGGGAATGGACAGGTGTGAGGCCGGAACGAGTGATGCCGCGTCTAGGAGACGCCGTAGGCAGCAGTGAGGGCACTGCTGTCGGTCAGTTTAGGGGTAGGGTTTGGTTGTAAATAGTAATCCTTGCATTCTGCATCTGCACGTTTTTTTGTTTTATGTAAATATTTGTTCTTTTACTTTGAATGTTTAAATTCCGCATCGTATTTTTTTTGCATTATTATAAAAAAATGAAAAAAATGAAAAATTAAAAATTAAAAAATGAAATAAAAAATATGGAAAAAATGAAAATTTCAATATTGGCCATTTTTGACTCAAGTTCGACATGACGGCTGACTAGTTAGAAAAAAACTAAATCCTAAACTTAGTAAATTAAAAACCCTAAAAATAACCTTCCTTGAAGTATAACTATAGAAAATATACGTCCTTGCAGTTTATTTAGAAATAAGCAATTTTGAGTTCAGTTCTTGAGCTAAGTTGAAATTAGGGAAGAGTATTGAAAGCTCTATTTGAAGAGTAAATCTGAAAAATAATTTTGAATCTTAAGTCCAAATTCTGAAAATATATACCCTATAAATCACACATACACACACCTTGAAACTTGGGATAGTAGAGCATACCTAGAAATACTCTTGCCTGAAAACCTAGTATGAAAGAAATAACGACATTTAAAGCTAACTACCAAAAGAGTATCATCGAAAAATATATCCGGTCTTGAAATAAAAAAAAGAAAAGAAAAGAAATAATAAATACAAGACCTGGAAACTGCTAGTTATGCTTTAATGCTCACACATTCAGTAATCGGCTGATTAATGCCTCAGGAAGCTGTAATAGCCGCATGAAAGATGCGTGATCAAATCCGTCCACCATTAATAAAGAAGTAGTGCTAGGTATTAAGGCAAGGGTATTATAGCTTGAATTGAATTTCTAAATGTAGGGGTGATATTTACACACACGTAGGGGTATATGATCAGAGTTTGGAGGAGAGATAGGAATGAAAAATAGGGATTATATCTTCAATAGAGATGATAAAAATTCCGGATTTGAGATTGTGTTTTAGAAGGAAAACTCAAGAGATGCTGAGAGCTTTATAAACTGGCAAAACGTATAGGATCTTAAATTAAATGAAAAGGAAGTGTGAAGAATAAGGGTTGATGATTTCTAAGTTAAAGATGATAGAGTTTCTTGCTAGAATGCTGAACTGTAGGATTAGAGTTAATGGCCAATTTGACCGGATTTTGTGAGTAGTATCCGCCGAAAACCCTCAGGAGACAACACTCCTCCTCTAGGGCAACATATAGGTTTAATGGCTTGTTGCACGAGCTCAGTGCAATCACGTTCCCTGCGAAAATGAGGTTAGGACTTTTTTGTGAATAAAATGGCTTTGCTAGGAACGAGCAAAAGATAAGTTTGGGGATATTTGTTTATATCAGATTTTTGCATTTTTATACCGCCCATTCTTGATCACATTGCATATAGGTAGGTATTCTTGATCCGTATTTGCTAAATAATTGTAGGTTATAGGTTTTCAGCTCTAAACAGTGAAAATCATGAAAAAGCACAACAAATTCAGGACTACTACCCACCACAGATAAAATACGGGTCTCCCCTCACCATCTGTCAGTTGCCGCCTACCAGTTCGAGGGACAAAATGGCAAATCATTGGTCATTTCATGTAGAAAGCACAAGAGGCAGCACTGTTAGTGTATATGCCCTAGAGGCCATTACTGTATCATACTGGTATGTATATTACTTGATGGAAGCTTGGGATATTCACAGTTGTACAGACAATCTTGCTCAATATATTAGTATGCTACTTGATTTGTCTCTGCTTTAATGTGTACATGAGTGTTTATTTATTATATCACCTAAACGCATTAGTAGAGCCCTTAGGATCTTTGCTTGATTACCGGCGTTGTGATGGCGATCACACTCATGGGGACTGGATAATCCACAAGCACATCCTTATACACGTCCCTAGTTGTGGGAGTATCGAGATAGGGCATCGATACTCCGGAGTAGACTAGCGTATGCGCTTCTCATCCCAGCACGGGAGACGGTCTGTCCCACAGCCGTCAGTACGTCGTACTTGAGATAGTATGCAGGTGCTCGTTAGGTTACGAGTACACTGGACAGGACTCGTCGGGAACTGATGGTTGGTATTATACCTATCGTCAGTTATCAGTTCCCAGATGACAAGAGTACAGCTTAGTCCGCTGACTTGACACTGTCACTTCGCCTCAAGTGTGTTCCCACTGTTCTTTGATTACTGCCCTACTACGATTCTACTGAGTCGTGCAAACAGGTAGTAGTTGGGTGTAGTCCCGAAGCACTTGGTGGCAGTGACGGTTAGACAGGATTCGTCTCTCCCGGTATTGGGGGTTGACATCGCGCTGTGTTTAGGAGAGCCATTACACGAGTAGTCCCTGGCCAGGGCAAGCGAGATATACTGGTAGGTTTCCAGTGTTATCTCAGGGTGTACTGGGCTTCACTCCGACACGACTTGTACCGCTATTAGGGGACTGACGTTTACCGCCCTCCTAGGCCCGCCATGCGATGTATCAGACGTACAGACCGGACTGTACAGAGATTGTCACATACAGGCTCAGTAGGAGTTCGGATGGGTTTACCTCATCGGCTTTCTTATCGACATCTACCTGGGGACCGTTACGTACAGCTAGTGCCGCTTGCGGTCTGTGGTTAAACCCACTGCCAGCGTAGTGTCGAGTCTTTAGAGTCCCACACAGAGAGTTTCCCTGCACTGAGAGAAACGTGTAGAGGCCGTATGGTTTTACGGCATGGCTGCGATCATTTACGTACACTTGTGTGCGTATGGTGTTCGGGCAGGAAGTACTAGTGGGCTTTGGTTTAAGCCGGATCCTAGTATTGCATGGATGGATTTGTTTTGTCTTCTGCGCATCCGCATTTTACGGAATGCAGATGCAGGTGTGTATGCACAGTTTTCCGGAGCGATGAAGGAGGAGGTGCCTCATTAGGGTTTTGGCAGTTGGTTCGGCCAAAACCGTTATGTGGCAGGCTCATTAGGGTTTTGACAGTTGATTCGGTCAAAACCATTTTGAGGCGGACTCTTTAAGGGTTTTGACAGTTCGTTTGGTCAAAACCATTATGAGCCGGGGACATTATTTACTAATCCTTTCATTGATAATTATGTTATGGCTAATTACATTGACCATTTGACCATCTTGACTTTGTTGACCGTTTGACCAAAGTTGACTAGGATCTTCTTAAAAGATCTAAAGTATTCTTTGGTTTTCTTTTTCTTTTTGTTATGATAATGGTCATGTCATTTGTAGCCATCACCTTTATCTTGATGGGATTAGTAATGATAATGTTTTTGCATTATTGCAACCATGGTTGTGTTTTCTCTTGGTTAAGTTTTTCATTTGCTCATTCTCATTCTCTCTCATAGAAAAGAAATGAGAAACATTTCCATGGTTGCTCCTCCTTCTTCCTCCTCTTGATTTTTCCTTTGATCTTATGTGTTGAGAGAAAGAGGATTTCACTTGACAAACACATCCATACATCTTCTCTACACAACCTAGGGCTTCTAGATTAGCAATCTCTTTGCCCTAGTTACCTCGGCTCGAGGTGGAGCTCGGTGTACATCTCTCGGGTGGATCGTCTTCGACTCAAGGAGGCCGCGGAGGTGACCAAAGTCCGGATCAACCATCGAAGCAAGCAAAGAGAAGAACAACAAGAAGAGAAGGAGTTCAAGTTGAGGTATAACCCCTAACCGAGTAGATAAATCTCTAGTTAGGATGCTAGTGTGTTGTTTAGTAAAGATCCGGCTTTTACGGTCCATGTTGCCAAGTCCAGAAAAATTTTTGTTTTACAGTTTCCGCAACCCCGCAAGTACCGGGAGAGGTAACGTGGACCCAACAGTGGTATCAGAGCCTAACTAAACACACCCTAGCATGTTACCAATGTATTAAGAATATCGACCGGACGAAAACCCGCAAAATTACCCCGGAAAATTCAGTTTCTGCCGATTTTTAGAACTGTTCCAAAATTAAAAATTCATGCACTAAAAATCGGCTCAGGGTTTTTAGAGAACACTGGAGAAAAATGATCCCCTAACTCGTCTAAAGCGCCGCGGTTACGCGGCATAAGCTTGCTTATGCCGCGGAACCACGGCCAAGTTGGCTCTGTTGGGGAATTTTTTTCCTGCAGTTTTCTTATTTGGGTATTTTGGGATTTTTGGTATATGACTTTTCTGCCCAGATTTTCCAGAAAGCAAAATTTGTTTTTGGGGCTTAAAAATCCGTATTTTTGGTCGATGTTCTGTAGACTTTGGCTAATGGTTATATCTGTAATGTTTTATGTGTATTGAACGTCTACTAATCGCTATACGTTGATTAGTAGGGGTTATACATATCTGTGATCTGTGTTGTTGATGGTTTGTGTATATGAACTCGTTGGATTGTCGCGGATGAATAGCCGGGATGGATGTGAGATGAGAGTTTCTTTTTCTTTCATTCATGTAATAAAATCTGTAAATTGATGTAATATTATTTGTATGGCCGCACAACCGGGTCGGGGTTGTAGCCGTCATTGTATAATTCTTTTTACTGTTTTTGCTCCTAGGATAGACCCATGGAGGGGGTGCACAAACTACCGGGTATCTCGAAGTGCCGAGTGGCCTACTCACGGCTTTGAGGGAGGTTGCTTCGCTTCGGGTACTTGGCGGGTAGTTTGCCGCACCCATAGGTGTCTTAGGTGGGGTATTGGCTATTCATCGCGACTGTGTAATCCGCTTTTCGTTGCAGGCTCGAACGAATCGCGGGTTCCTAGTATATCCAAAGTGTTCATCTGTGATCTGGATTTGCTATCATTGCTGTATATCTATATATAATAACTATTTAGACGTTGCTTATGTTTTACAGCCGCGCTAGCCCAGCCCCTGCTCTGTCGTTAGTTAAGTAACCTAACGGGTGATGACGGGGCCCCGTGGCGAATGCGAATGGCATAAGCGTACGTCATATTTTGGTTGTTTTCTGCAATGGTAGGATTTAAATGATGGGACGCATTAAAAGAACTAATGCAAGAAAATAAACCTAAAAGACGTTGTTGGAACAAGTTTTTCAAAAAGCTGTTATTGCAAGGACGTTCACTTTTGTTTTGCATCGAGGTATTCGGTTATGAATGCCCAGCACCTCAATCGACGAGGCAAGGGCCGAGATCCCCTCATCGGGAGTGACCCCTTGGACAAAAAGTTTGCGTCAGGGTAATAACTTCATCATAGTCGATTATTCTTGCTTTGCATCGAGGTATTCATCTTACGAATGCCCAGCACCTCACTCGACGAGGAAAGAGCCGAGATCCCTTCACAGGGAGTAACCTTTTTGGCAAAAGTTTTCGCCACTATGTTTTCAAAAAAATTACTAGGTTCCTTCAACAACATCAAGTTCATTACGTTAACGGGTTTTTTGCCAAAAACCCAGCCGTAGCCCTCCGTCATTTCTTACAAGTAACACTTAGTATTCGTGCTGCGTTTGTTGACTCCGTCAAGGCGTAGTGTACGGTAGCTAAATGCTGCTTGTTTGTATCGATATATGGGATTGATTGGGACAGTCGTATAACCTTGTTGACTCCGTCAAGGGTTATGCGGGTGGGCTTAATGCAATCCAGATAATGACGGGTTGAACCTGACTAGGGCTCTTTGATTTGTTTACTCCGTCAAGATCACTTGGGTCCTAGGGGCAAAAACCACATCGGGAGTTTCAAAAGTACTGAAACTTGCAGATTTAGCATACCTTCTGGAGTGTGGTGACTAGAGTGGATTCCATCTAGGTCAATCACACAGTGATAGTTGGATCCCGATCCCGCTGATGAGTTGGATTACTCTCGGGAGATTATTTCACTTAACAATCAATGCTATAAACCTAGTAGGTGTTTAGAAAGGTGTTAGCGGGGTTACGCCCCCAGGGAAAAGAGGTTCTTAAATTAAGGAACTTCACGAAAGCGTTGGAAAACCTCCCTCGAAGTACCGACACTAGCCTGGCTGAAAGGTTAAGCAAGTATTGTGACGTGAATTAAAACCCGGCTAGTTCTTCTTTTAAAAAGGTTTTAAGAAGAATTTGAGGAAACAGTGGGAGACATCCTGGTTAGATAAATTAATAAACCAATCTAATCTTGCAAGAGCATAGGCTGAGTGTTTCTTTTCTCCCTCTCCAGGTAGCGACCATTTCACGCCCTAATCAAGATAATAAAATGTATCGCTTGACCGATCCGAATTCTTATTCGGGGCTGGGGAACGTTGGTTCAGCTCTAACTTGTGACAACAGTCATGAGTATGAGAATGGGAAAGGGGATTGTATGGATTTTCAGGATACCCAGTTGAAGAAGAAGCATGGTTTTGCATCTACTTCAGGTGTTCTTGTAATTGAGAACTGTTTTACGGTCAGCCCTACCTCCTGGGTACTTGATACCGGATCAGGATCTCATATCTGTAATTTATTGCAGGGACTGAGAAAAAGTAGGAAAGTTGCACCGGGTGATATGTCGCTCAGAGTAGCGAACGGAGCACAAGTTAATGCGGCAGCCGTCGGTGAATATCACCTAGTATTGCCAAATAGCAAGACTATGATTTTGAACGATTGCTACTATGTACCCTCTATGGTTTGCAACATCATATCAGTTTCTTTACTCGATAAAGATGGATATAACTTTGTTCTTGACAAGAATATCATGAACATTTACCTTCATAAGGTATTGGTTGCAGAGGGTACACTGTGTAATGGTATCTACGTTCTAAATCAGAATACAGTTCTCAATATACAAAACACATGCAAGAGGAAGAATTCAGATACGAATGAATCCTACTTGTGGCATTGTAGACTTGGTCATATCGGAGAGAAAAGACTGAGTAAGTTGCATAAAAATGGACTCTTGAATGCGTTCGAGTTTTCATCTTTTGAAACTTGTCAGTCTTGTCTCAAAGGGAAGATGACCAAATCTCCGTTCACCGGACATGGAGAAAGAGCAGCAGAGCTCTTGGGACATGTACATAGTGATGTATGTGGTCCGATGTCTATACATGCAAGGGGTGGGTTCTCCTACTTCATCACATTCACTGACGATCTCTCTAGGTTCGGATATATGTATCTGATGAAACACAAATCTGAAGCTTTTGAGAAATTCAAGAAATTCAGAAAGGAAGTAGAGAACCAGACTGGCAAAAGTATCAAGATCCTCCGGTCTGATAGAGGAGGGGAGTACTTAAGTACGGAATTCCTCGATTACTTAAAAGAGAATGGTATTCTCTCTCAGCTTACTCCTCCTTATACACCACAGCACAACGGTGTATCGGAGCAGAGGAATCGTACCCTATTGGATATGGTTCGCTCCATGATGAGTAGTGCTGAGTTGCCTCTTTCATTTTGGGGACATGCGCTTCAGACAGCGGCATACCTATTGAATTACGCTCCATCCAAATCAGTTCCTAAGATTCCATATGAAATATGGAGTGGAAGAAATCCGTATCTTAAGCGATTTAAGATATGGGGTTGTCCGGCCTATGTGAAAACACAGAAACCGGACAAGCTAGAGGCACGGTCAGTTCTGTGTAAATTTGTGGGATATCCTAAAGACTCACTAGGATATCTGTTCTACCACACTGAGGAATAGAAGGTGTTTGTATCTCGCCACGCTACCTTCTTAGAAAGGGAGTTTCTTGCAAAAGAAACTAGTGGGAGTTCGGTAGAACTGGAAGAAATTCAGCGACTACAAAATGTAACTGAAAATTTGGAGGAACCGCTAAATTCAATAACCCTAAACGAACCTCAGCCACTCCGCAGATCTGGTAGGATTTCTCATCCGCCCGAGAGATACTACGGTTTTCTCATAGACGGGGATCGAGAGGATTGCATCTTGGAAGAAGATGACCCTACCAGTTTCAGGCAGGCCATTATCAGTAGGGACTCTGATAAGTGGCAGGAAGCAATGCAATCCGAAATGGAGTCCATGTACGCCAATAAAGTGTGGACCTTGGATATTGCTCCACCTGGGGTAAAAACCCGTTGGATGCAAATAGATCTACAAAAGGAAACTTGGTGTAGATGGGCAGGTGGAAACCTATAAGGCTAGACTCGTTGCAAAAGGTTTTCGTCAAAGACCTGGTTTGGACTATGACGAAACCTTTTCTCCGGTGGCTATGCTCAAATCCATTCGGATCCTACTTGCCATTGCTGCCTTCCATGACTATGAAATCTGGCAGATGGATGTTAAAACGGCTTTCCTAAACGGTTGTTTGGAAGAGTGCGTTTACATGGATCAGCCAGAAGGTTTCGTAGACAGTGGGTGCAGCGGGAAGGTGTGCAAGTTGCTTAAATCCATTTATGGATTAAAGCAGGCATCGCGGAGCTGGAACATCTGTTTTGATGAGGCAATCAAGGAATTTGATTTCATCAAGAACGAGGATGAACCTTGTGTCTATAAGAAGATTGTAGGACGAACAGTCGTATTCCTTGTCTTGTACGTGGACGACATTCTTTTGATAGGAAATGACATTCCTATGCTACAATCGGTCAAGCTATTTTTGTCACAAAGGTTCTCCATGAAGGACCTGGGTGATGCCTCGTACATTCTGGGGATCAAGATCTATAGAGATAGATCCAAGAAACTATTGGGACTTTCGCAGTCCAGGTACATAGAGACCGTACTAAAGAGATTTAGTATGGAGGGTTCCAAGCGCGGTAACATACCCGCATTGCACGGAATTACCCTCTCCAAGAAGATGTCTCCTAAGACTGACGAGGAGAGGGTTCGCATGAGCACTATACCCTACGCTTCGGCGGTAGGATCTATAATGTATGCGATGCTATGTACAAGACCAGATGTAGCTTACGCGCTAAGCGCGGTAAGCCGGTATCAGTCAGACCCAGGTGAGGACCACTGGACAACAGTGAAGAACATTCTCAAGTACCTGAGAAGGACTAAGGAGATGTTCCTGGTTTACGGTAATGGAGACCTCAGGGTCGAGTCCTTTACCGATTCAAGCTTCCAGAGTGACAAAGATGACAGCAAGTCTGTCTCGGGTTTTGTGTTTACCCTCAACGGAGGGGTGGTATGTTGGAGGAGTTCCAAGCAGGATACCGTCGCAGACTCGACGATGGAGGCTGAATACATTGCTGCAAGCGATGCCGCAAAAGAGGCGGTCTGGATGAAGAAGTTCATTGGTGAACTTCAGGTGGTTCCGTCCATTGTTGACCCAATACCTTTGTATTGCGATAACAATGGGGCTATAGCTTTAGCGAAGGAACCAAGGTCCCATCAGAAATCCAGGCACATCTTAAGGCGGTATCACCTGATCAGGGAGATCATTGATCGCCAGGAGATCGAGGTGCGGAGAGTGGACACAAAGGACAACACAGCGGACCCATTCACGAAGGCCTTACCCCAGACTCAGTTCGAGCGGCTGATCGAGATGATAGGTCTTCGATACGCCAGTACATGGCCTTAGTGCAAGTGGGAGATTGTTAGTGTATATTCCCTAGAGGCCATTACTGTATCATACTAGTATGTATATTACTTGATGGAAGCTTGGGATATTCACAGTTGTACAGACAATCTTGCTCAATATAGTAGTATGCTACTTGGTTTGTCTCTGCTTTAATGTGTACATGAGTGTTTATTTATTATATCACCTATACGCATTAGTAGAGCCCTTAGGATCTTTGCTTGATTACCGGCGTTGTGATGGTGATCACACTCGTGGGGGCTGGATAATCCACAAGCACATCCTTATACACGTCCCTAGTCATGGGAGTTTCGAGATAGGGCAGCGATACTCCGGAGTAGACTAGCGTATGCGCTTCTCATCCCAGCACGGGAGACGGTCTGTCCCACAGCCGTCAGTACGTCGTACTTGAGATAGTATGCGGGTGCTCGTTAGGTTACGAGTACACTGGACAGGACTCGTCGGGAACTGATGGTTGGTATTATACCTATCGTCAGTTATCAGTTCCCAGGTGACATGAGTACAGCTTAGTCCGCTGACTTGACACTGTCACTTCGTCTCAAGTGTGTTCCCATTGTCCTTTGATTACTGCCCTACCACGATTCTACTGAGTCGTGCAAACAGGTAGTAGTTGGGTGCAGTCCCGAAGCACTTGGAGGCAGTGACGGTTAGACAGGATTTGTCTCTCCCGGTATTGGGGGTTGACATCGCGCATTGTTTAGGAGAGCCATTACACGAGTAGTCCCTGGCCAGGGCAAGCGAGATATACTGGTAGGTTTCCAGTGTTATCTCAGGGTGTACTGGGCTTCACTCCGACACGACTTGTACCGCTATTAGGGGACTGACGTTTACCGCCCCCCTAGGCCCGCCATGCGATGTATCAGACGAACAGACTGGACTGTACAGAGATTGTCACATACAGGCTCAGTAGGAGTTCGGATGGGTTTACCTCATCGGCCTTCTTATCGACATCTACCTGGGAACCGTTACGTACAGCTAGTGCCGCTTGCGGTCTGTGGTTAAACCCACTGCCAGCGTAGTGTCGAGTCTTTAGAGTCCCACACAGTGAGTTTCCCTGCACTGAGCGAAACGTGTAGAGGCCGTATGGTTTTACGGCAGGGCTGCGATCACTTACGTACACTTGTGTGCGTATGGTGTTCGGGCAGGCAGTACTAGTGGGCTTTGGTTTAAGCCGGATCCTAGTATTGCATGGATGGATTTGTTTTGTCTTCTGCGCATCCGCATTCTACGGAATGCAGATGCAGGTGTGTATGCACAGTTTTCCGGAGCGATGAAGGAGGAGGTGCCTCATTAGGGTTTTGGCAGTTGGTTCGGCCAAAACCGTTATGTGGCAGGCTCATTAGGGTTTTGACAGTTGATTCGGTCAAAACCATTTTGAGGCGGACTCATTAAGGGTTTTGACAGTTCGTTTGGTCAAAACCATTATGAGCCGGGGACATTATTTACTAATTCTTTCATTGATAATTATGTTATGGCTAATTACATTGACCATTTGACCATCTTGACTTTGTTGACCGTTTGACCAAAGTTGACTAGGATCTTCTTAAAAGATCTAAAGTATTCTTTGGTTTTCTTTTTCTTTTTGTTATGATAATGGTCATGTCATTTGTAGCCATCACCTTTATCTTGATGGGATTAGTAATGATAATGTTTTTGCATTATTGCAACCATGGTTGTGTTTTCTCTTGGTTAAGTTTTTCATTTGCTCATTCTCATTCTCTCTCATAGAAAAGAAATGAGAAACATTTCCATGGTTGCTCCTCCTTCTTCCTCCTCTTGATTTTTCCTTTGATCTCATGTGTTGAGAGAAAAAGGATTTCACTTGACAAACACATCCATACATCTTCTCTACACAACCTAGGGCTTCTAGATTAGCAATCTCTTTGCCCTAGTTACCTCGGCTCGAGGTGGAGCTCGGTGTACATCTCTTGGGTGGATCGTCTTCGACTCAAGGAGGCCGCGGAGGTGACCAAAGTCCGGATCAACCATCGAAGCAAGCAAAGAGAAGAACAACAAGAAGAGAAGGAGTTCAAGTTGAGGTATAACCCCTAACCGAGTAGATAAATCTCTAGTTAGGATGCTAGTGTGTTGTTTAGTAAAGATCCGGCTTTTACGGTCCATGTTGCCAAGTCCAGAAAATTTTTTGTTTTACCGTTTCCGCAACCCCGCAAGTACCGGGAGAGGTAACGTGGACCCAACAAGCACAAGATCCAAGATTTCAACGCGGAGCTCAAGATAATCAAGGCAAAGATCCACATTATTTCATCTTTCTGGACTGCTGAAAATCTAGGAGAAAAATGAAGAGATTCTGAGAAACCAAGTGTACTAAACAGATAAGAACAACAACATGGAAAACCCCAGGAAAAATGACACTGCAATTCAACCAAAGGGCCATGGATCCATGGCCAATGTGGCACTTATGCGGCGGATCCGCGGCCTGTAAGGTTCTTAGGCACTAGAACAAGGTTCTACAAGGCATCAAACATGCCGTATTAAAATTTTTCAAGTGCCAAACAACCTAAGCAAGAATCTTTACTGGAGAATTAGGGTTATAAACGACAAGTAAACATCTTTACTTCTAAGTGATAAGGGATTGCAACCTTTGTAGTCCGTTCCTTCGCTTCATAAGCTCCGAGTTGAGGTCCCATCGTTGCGATCATCAAGCTCCCGGACTCTAGAGAGGCTCCATGAGGTGAATGAGGCATCCTTGTTTGAAGACTTCACAATCCAAGATGATCTACCTTGAGAAAACACAAACCCAAGCTATCACTTCACTAATGAGATATTAGTGAAGCAAACACCCTAATCTAAGTGGCTAGAATAGATGGGGATGATGAAGTAGGAATTTTTCTCTCTTTAAATTTCTTTTTCTCTCAAACATTCATCACAAATTTAAAAAGCTAGAAAGCTTTTGTGAGAAGGAAGAAGAAGATCAAGTGTGATGAATGAATGAATTATTGTGTGAGGTTAGAAAAGAAACCATGGGTTAAGCATGCCATGCTTAACCCTTGTAGAGAATAAACCATGGGCTTGGGTTAAAAGGTTAGGTTAACAAATATTTAGTAAATATCTAAAGAGTGGACAAAGTCAACATAATAAAATATCTCAACTTTAATCCATAATTTAGAATTAACTAAAAACAAAATGTTAACCCTAATCTAAACCCTAGAATGGTTTAATCTCATAAACCCTAGTTGCATTTGTAACCAAGCATGTTACAATATTATATATCACATATATAATATTTAATGTAACAAAAGAAAATAATACAATTAACATATATCACATATATATCAATGTATCATCAAGTGAGAAAAAGAATCATTTAAGTGAGCTTATATTAGTTAATACAATGTAATATATCACATATATAATTATACATTAAATTATTAAATCAACACTTGATTTAATAACCCGGCTATATTACATATAACCGACTAATATAATATGTAACTTTTTATCGAATCAACACTTGATCCGATAACCCGGCTATATCACATATACCCGGCCGATATCACTTATCGCGAGAATATAATACAGTATCTCATATCATATTAATCTCGGTCCCGCACATATCACATATATGCTCCTACTCCGTTTCGCTTGAGCCAGGAAAGCTCTGTGTAGGACTCTAAAGATTCGTCAATAAGCCGGCAGTAGGTGATGATATCAAACACCCACAAGCTGCAAGCGGTCAGCTAAACGTAACGGCCATCCGGGTATTGAGCGATCAAAAGATCAACAAGCAAGCTTGTACATTCTCCTGCGAATCCAATAAGTAAACACTACCGTACAGTCCGGTTTCTTCGTCTGATATGTCGCATATCCAGTCTAGGGGTGGTAAACGTCAGACCCGAGTAACCGATAAGTCGTGTCGATGCGAGGCTCATAACGGGGCGAGAAACTACTGATAACACTTACCAGTAGATCTCCATATCAGCCATGGCCAGGGACTTCCAGTTATAGCCAATCGAACACAGCGCAACATCAACCCCCAATACCGGGAGAGACGAAACCCCTCCTATCGCTCATTGCCTCCATGTGATTCGGGACTGTACCCAAAAGCCACCGTTTTGCACGTTCTTATGAACGTGGTAAGGTGGAAATCAAAGCACAGTGGGAATCACATAAGATTCTATGACGATCTCGGGTCTACAGACTAACCTGTACCAGTGTCACCAGAGAACTACTATCTGACGATAGGTATAATACCATCTAGGAGTTCTCGGCGAGTCCGTCCAGTGTACCCAGTCTCCACTGAGCACCCGTATACCATCTTTGATGTCAAACACCAATGGATGTAGGATCATCCATCGCCCATCACATGGGTCAAGATGCGTATACGCTAGTCTACTCTGGAGTATCGATGCCCTGTCTCGATACACCCTCGACTAGGAACAGTTATAGGATGTACTCTTGGACTACCCTGGCCCCACTAGTATGATCTGCATCATAGTCCTAGTAGTCAAGTACATATCTTAAGAAGTTTATCAACATATGAGAGCAAGACAGTAACTCTATACAAGTCAACATGTTTAGACAACGTGAAACCAGATAGCATACTATCATGTCGAGCAAGAAAGTCCTCTTTATATATATCCAAGCATCCAATATAATATACATCATATGTACAACAATAGCCTTTAGGGCATATACATAACTAACAATCTCCCACTTGCACCAAGGCCAGCTATTGTAGTATCTCATACCCAATATCCCGAAGAGTCTCTCAAAATGTATCTGGGGTATGGCCTTTGTGAGTGGATCCGCAGTGTTGTCCTTCGTGTCAACTCTGCTGACCTCGATCTCCCGGCAATTAACTATCTCCTGGATCAGGTGATACCGCCTCAGAATATGCCCGGATCTCTGATGGGACCTAGGTTCCTTGGCCAAAGCCACAGCTCCATTGTTATCACAATTAAGGTATTGGATGCTCAATGGACGGAACCACTCCAAGTTCAGTTATGAACTTCTTCATCCAGACAGCCTCTTTAGCAGCATCGTTGGCAGCGATGTATTCAGCCTCCATCGTCGAGTCTGCCACGGTTTCCTGTTTGGAACTCTTCCAACAAACCGCCTTTTCATTGAGGGTAAAGACAAATCCTGAGTGCGACTTAGAGTCGTCCTTATCACTTTGGAAGCTCGAACCGGTAAAGGACTCCACATGGAGTTCTCCGTTACTATACACCAAGAACATTTCTTTAGTCCTTCTCAAGTACTTGAGAATGTTCTTCACAGCTGTCCAGTGACTCTCTCCTGGATCTGCTTGATACCTACTCACTACACTTAGTGAGTATGCTACATTAGGTCTGGTACATAGCATCGCGAACATGATAGAGCCTACTGCCGAAGCATAGGGTATCTCTTGCATGCGAGCTCTCTCCAAATCAGTCTTCGGAGACATCTCTTTGGAGAGAGTGAGTCCAGAGATCGTAGGTAAATTCCCACGCTTGGATTCTTCCATACTAAACCTTTTTAGTATGGCGTCAATGTACCTGGATTGGGACAATCCTAGTATTCGTTTAGACCTATCTCTATAGATCCTAATCCCCAAAATGCAGGAGGCATCACCTAGATCTTTCATTGAGAATCTTTGTGATAAGAAGAGCTTGACCGAGTGCAGCATAGGAGCATCATTTCCTATCAAGAGTATGTCATCCACGTATAATACGAGGAAGACAACCTTACTCTCTGCCACCTTCTTGTAAATACAAGGTTCATCTACGTTCTTGATGAAGTCAAACTCTTTGACTACCACATCAAAACAGATGTTCCAACTCCATGATGCCTGCTTTAACCCGTAGATGGATTTAAGCAGCTTGCACACCTTTCCGCTGCTCCCACTGTCTACGAAGCCCTCTGGCTAAGTCATGTACACGCACTCCTCTAAATCACCATTTGGAAAGGTGGATTTAACATCCATTTTCCAGATTTCGTAGTCATGGTATGCAGCAGTGGCAAGTAAGATCCGGATGGACTTAAGCATAACCACTGGAGAAAATGTTTCGTCATAATCCACACCTGGTCGTTGACGAAATCCCTTTGCAACAAGTCTAGCTTTGAAAGATTCAACTTTTCCATCTACACCAAGTTTTTTCTTAAAGATCCATTTGCTCCCAATGGGTTTTACCCCTTCAGGAGAAACTTCCAAAGTCCATACTTTGTTGGTGTATATGGATTCCATCTCAGATCGCATTGCATCCATCCATTTCACAGAGTCCCCACTCGTGATGGCCTGCTCGAAGCTAGTCGGGTCATCATCTTCCATGATGTAGTCCTCGCTCCCACCATCAATGAGAAAACCGCAGTATCTCTTAGGTGGATGAGGAATCCTACTAGATCGGCGGAGAGGTTGAGGTTCGTTGGCAACTATCGAATCCTCTGGTTCCACTAAATCTTCAGTTGTAGTTTGTTCTGCTGGAACTTCTTCCATCTCTACCTCTTTGCCACTAATTTCTTTTGCAAGAAATTCCTTTTCTAAAAAGGTGGCAAGTTGAGCAACAAACACCTTTTGTTGTTCACCGTGGTAGAATAGATATCTATACGAATTGCTTGGATATCCCACAAACTTGCAAAGAACCGATCTTGCCTCGACCTTGTCCGGATTTTGCTTTTTAACATAGGCCGGACAACCTCATATCTTAACTCGTATAAGAGATGGTCTCTTCCCATTCCATATCTCATATGGAGTGGTAGGCACTGATTTGTTTAGAACTCTATTCAATAGGTATATGGCTGTCTCAAGCGCATACCCCCAAAATTAAATAGGCAACTCAGCAGTGCTCATCATAGAGCGCACCATATCTAATAGAGTGCGATTCCTCCGCTCCGATACACCGTTGTGCTGTTGTGTATAGGAAGGAGTGAGCTGAGAGAGAATCCCATTCTCTTTTAGATAGTCCAGGAACTCATAGCTTAAGTATTCTCCTCCTCGATCAGATCAAAGGATCTTAATACTTTTACCCATTTGGTTCTCTACTTCGTACTTATATTCTTTGAATTTCTCAAAAGCTTCAGACTTGTGTTTCAACAGAAACACATGTCCGTATCTTGAGAGATCGTCAGTGAATGTAATGAAGTACGAGGAACCATTCCCGGCATGTGTAGACATGGGACCGCATACAGCACTATGTATCAGTCCTAAGAGTTCCGTAACTCTTTCTCCGTTTCCACTAAATGAAGTTTTGGTCATCTTGCCTTTGAGACATGATTGGCAAGTGTCATACGATGAAAATTCGAACGGATTCAAATATCCATCCTTATGTAACTTAGCTAGTCGTGTCGCATTGATATGATCTAGTCTACAATACCACAAGAAGGATTCATTCATTTCTAAACTCTTCCTCTTGTGTGTGTTTAGTATATTAAGAATTGTAGTTTGATTTAGAACATATATGCCATTATTTAACGAGCCTGATCCAATCAACTTTTGATTCAGGAAGATGTTCATAACATTATCCTATAGTACAAAATTATATCCTTCTTTACTTAATAAAGAAACTGATATAATGTTGCATATCATGTTCGGTATGTAATAGCATTTGTTCAGAATCAATATATTACCACTTGGTAATACAAGGTGATATCGCCAACTGCTTTGGCTGCAACATTTGTACCATTCCTTACTTTTACGGAATGATCACCCATTCCAAGTTCTCTACCTTGTTCCCCTCCGAATGGCGGCGCACAGGACCGCGATGTCCTGACGCTGAGATTCGGGGCAGATGCTATTTGGTTTTATCCGTCCACCTCTCCGAAGATGCCAAGTTGATTTATGGCACCGTGTATCGGAGGTTTAGACGGATGCGGCCGATGTAGCAGACTTCGTCAGATTCCTCCTCGCTTGAGGGGTTTTTGATTGTGGGGACGCTCTTCCCTGCAGGCGCAAGCCCCTGTAGTTAATTACGTTACCGCGTCGCGGTAACAACTTTCTCCTTCTCCAGAATTTCACTTCGTGTCGTGTGTGTTTGTTTTGTTTGTGGTTGCCCGTGGATTGTATACGGAGACTGAGTAATGCCGTCGCCCGTAGGACGTGGATTAGTCCAAATCCGTATTTACTTAGATTTGGATTTGGTGTTTTTAGTTTAAGGATGCATTAGTCGCGTTGCGGCTAAGATCAACTTAAACGTTCGTTAAGGATACGATAGTCCTGTTTGAGACTAAGATCAACTTAACGTGATAATCCATTTAATATCCGGCCATCGGGACTCGTCACCTCTCTAACGTCGTTGAAGGATTACAACGGCAGATGTCAGAGGAGTTCAGAGATGTACCTTTGAACCAAGGTTGATTTGGAGTTTTATAGTCCGTTTGAATGTTTAAGGATACGTTAGCCGTGTTTGGGGCTAATATCAACTTAAACGGGACCGTTTAGATTCGAAAAAGAGCATTTGGATGCTCTATTGTTCCAGTTTAGGAACGTGGTGGTCCATCGCCAGTTTAGGGACGTGGTGGTCCATCATTAGTTTAGGGACGTTTCGGTCCGATATTAATTTAAGGACGTTTCGGTCCAATATTAGTTTAAGGACGTTTCGGTCCATGAGTTTAAGGACCCCGCAGTCCATATTCATGTGTGGTCATTGGGACCCGTCGCCTCTCTGACGTCGTTGAAGGATTACAACGATAAATGTCAGAGGAGTTCGGAGATATACCCTCGAACCGGAGATAAATTGATTTAGGAGAGTAATCTTGCTCAGTCAATTTAATTTGAGAACTTACGGCCAAAATTGGGCTAAGTCCAGTTGAAAATGTTCAACATTTTATTTGCTTTTGCATTGCATTTCTTTCTATTTTTATTTGGGCTCTGCCCAGAAAGGATGCAGAGTATTAATTTGTTTTGGGCTCTGCCCATTTATAAATGATGCAGAGCATCAATTTTACTTGGGCTCTGCCCTTTATAAATGATGCAGAGCATCAATTTTATTTGGGCTCTGCCCTTTTATTGCTTTGCAATTTATTTTGGCCTGCTAAGTCTTTTGATTTAGGCCTGGCCCTTTAGGAAATGCATTGCATTTATCAGGCGCTTTGCGCCAATCAGAGAGCGCAAGCGCTCGTAGTGTTGACACGTGTCGCGCAAGCACAGTGCGCTGCGCTAATGCGCTGTGCCTGCGCTGCTGACACGTGGCGCGCTCTGGTGGCTTGCGCCAATCCAGGAGCGCAACAACGCAGTTTGCAAGTGCAAGGCACTATGATTTGAGAATGTTTTAGATTCAAGAACCAATGGTTCATAAAAGAAGTGCAAAGCACTATTCGTTTTCTTGATCTAATTTAGATCAAAGAAAGAACAAGTTTTTTCTTATTTCAGGAACCAAAGGTTCATAAAAAAGTGCAAAGCACTGTTCTTTATTTTGTTTTTCTTGTTTTAAAGAACCAGTGGTTCATAAGAAGTGCAAAGCATTGTTTATTATGTGAAGATCATTGATCTTGTTTTTAGATCAATGATCTATTAGAAGAAATTTCTTCTATTTCATGAAGGTTATTTACCTTTTTCTTGAAGCTTTTTCAGAGTTCTCTCTGTTTGAAGCTCTTGATTTTTCAAGAAAATGTTCATGCTTCTTTTTTTTTATTTTAGAAAGAAGGTTCATTGGTCGTTGGGACCCACCACCTCTCCGACGACACTGAGAGATTACAGTGCCATATATTGAAGGTGTGGAGGGATGTACCCTTTGAACCATGTCTCACTCATTAGGCGGAAGAACAGGCTGAAAAGGCTTCTTTGCGTTCGCGCACGTGCGTCGCACGTGTTGGGCGCATGTGTGTCGCACGTGTTGGGCGCTCATATTTGCATGTGTTCGTGTATATGCCCTAGAGGCCATTACTGTATCATACTAGTATGTATATTACTTAATGAAAGCTTGAGATATTCACAGTTGTACAGACAATCTTGCTCAATATAGTAGTATGCTACTTGGTTTGTCTCTGCTTTAATGTGTACATGTGTGTTTATTTATTATATCACCTATACGCATTAGTAGAGCCCTTAGGATCTTTGCTTGATTACCGGCGTTGTGATGGCGATCACACTCGTGGGGGCTGGGTAATCTACAAGCACATCCTTATACACGTCCCTAGTCGTGGGAGTATCGAGATAGGGCATCGATACTCCGGAGTAGACTAGCGTATGCGCTTCTCATCCCAGCATGGGAGACGGTCTGTCCCACAGCCGTCAGTACGTCGTACTTGAGATAGTATGCGGGTGCTCGTTAGGTTACGAGTACACTGGACAGGACTCGTCGGGAACTGATGGTTGGTATTATACCTATCGTCAGTTATCAGTTCCCAGGTGACATGAGTACAGCTTAGTCCGCTGACTTGACACTGTCACTTCGCCTCGAGTGTGTTCCCACTGTTCTTTGATTACTACCCTACCACGGCTCTACTGAGTCGTGCAAACAGGTAGTAGTTGGGAGCAGTCCCGAAGCACTTGGAGGCAGTGACGGTTAGACAGGATTCGTCTCTCCCGGTATTGGGGGTTGACATCGCGCTGTGTCTAGGAGAGCCATTACACGAGTAGTCCCTGGCCAGGGCAAGCGAGATATACTGGTAGGTTTCCAGTGTTATCTCAGGGTGTATTGGGCTTCACTCCGACACGACTTGTACCGCTATTAGAGGACTGACGTTTACCGCCCCCTAGGCCCGCCATGCGATGTATCAGACGAACAGACCGGACTGTACGAAGATTGTCACATACAGACTCAGTAGGAGTTCGGATGGGTTCACCTCATCGGCCTTCTTATCGACATCTACCTGGGGACCGTTACGTACAGCTAGTGCCGCTTGCGGTCTGTGGTTAAACCCACTGCCAGCGTAGTGTCGAGTCTTTAGAGTCCCATACAGAGAGTTTCCCTGCACTGAGCGAAACGTGTAGAGGCCGTATGGTTTTACGGCAGGGCTGCGATCACTTACGTACACTTGTGTGCGTGTGGTGTTCGGGCAGGCAATACTAGTGGGCTTTGGTTTAAGCCGGATCCTAGTATTGCATGGATGGATTTGTTTTGTCTTCTGCGCATTCGCATTCTACGGAATACGGATGCAGGTGTGTATGCACGGTTTTCCGGTGCGATGAAGGAGGAGGTGCCTCATTAGGGTTTTGGCAGTTGGTTCGGCCAAAACCGCTATGTGGCAGGCTCATTAGGGTTTTGACAGTTGATTCGGTCAAAACCATTTTGAGGCGGACTCATTACGGTTTTGACAGTTCGTTTGGTCAAAACCATTATGAGCCGGGGACATTATTTACTAATTTTGTTATGGCTAATTACATTGACCATTGGACCATCTTGACTTTGTTGACCATTTGACCAAAGTTGACTTGGATCTTCTTAGAAGATCTAAAGTATTCTTTGGTTTTCTTTTTCTTTTGTTATGATAATGGTCATGTCATTTGTAGCCATCACCTTTATCTTGATGGGATTAGTAATGATAATGTTTTTGCATTATTGCAACCATGGTTAGGTTTTCTCTTGGTTAAGCTTTTCATTTGCTCATTCTCATTCTCTCTCTTGAAATGAGAAGCTCCATGGTTGCTAGCTAGCTCCTCCTTCTTCCTCCTCTAGATTTATCTTTTGATCTCATGTGTTGAGAGATAAAGATCCCACAAAGACAAAACCATTCATCTACCACTTCTACACAACCTAGGGCTTCTAGATTAGCAATCTCCTTGCCCTAGTTACCTCGGCTCGAGGTGGAGCTCGGTGTACATCTCTCGGGTGGATCGTCTTCGACTCAAGGAGGCCGCGGAGGTGACCAAAGTCCGGATCAACCATTGAGCATGCAAAGAGAAGAACAACAAGAAGAGAAGAATAACAAGAAGAGAAGAACAACAAGAAGAGAAGGAGTTCAAGTTGAGGTATAACCCCTAACCGAGTAGATAACATCTCTAGTTAGGATGCTAGTGTATTGTTTAGCAAAGATCTGGCTTTTACGGTCCATGTTACCAAGTCCAGAAAAATTTTTGTTTTACCGTTTCCGCAACCCCGAAAGTACCGGGAGAGGTAACGTGGACCTAACAGTGGTATCAGAGCCTAACTAAACACACCCTAGCATGTTAGCAAAGTGTTTAGAATTTCGACCGGACGAAAAACCGCAAAACACCCCGGAAATTTGTAGTTTCTGCCGATTTTTAGAACTGTTCCAAAATTAAAAATTTATACACTAAAAATCGGCTCAGGCTTTTGTTAGAAAACTGGAGAAATTTCATCCCCCAACTCGTCCAAAGCGCCGCGTTTCCACGGCATAAGCTTGCTTATGCCGCGGAACCGCGGCGGTGTTGGCTCTGTTGGGGAATATTTTTCTTGCAGTTTTCTTAGAGGGGTATTTTGGGATTTTTGGTATATGACTTTTCTGCCCAGATTTTCCAGAAAGCAAAATTTGTTTTTGGGGCTCATAAATCCGTATTTTTTGGTCGATGTTCTGTAGACTTTGGCTAATGGTTATCTCTGTAATGTTATATGTGTATTGAACGTCTACTAATCGCTATACGCCGATTAGTGGGGGTTATACACATCTGTGATCTGTGTTGATGATGGTTTGTGTATATGAACTCGTTGGATTGTCGCGGATGAATAGCCGGGATGGATGTGAGATGAGAGTTTCTTTTTCTTTCATTCATGTAATAAATTTGTAAATTGATGTAATATTATTTGTATGGCCGCACAACCGGGTCGGGGTTGTAGCCGTCATTGTATAATTCTTTTTACTATTTTTGCTCCTAGGATAGACCGATGGAGGGGGTGCACAAACTACCGGGTATCTCGAAGTGCCGAGTGGCCTACTCATGACATTGAGGGAGGTTGCTTCGCTTCGGGTACTTGGCGGGTAGTTTGCTGCACCCGTAGGGGTCTTGGGTGGGGTATTGGCTATTCATCGCGACCGTGTAATCTGCTTTTCGTTGCAGGCTCGAACGAATTGCGGGTTCCTAGTATATCCAAAGTGTTCATCTGTGATCTGGATTGGCTATCATTGCTATATTGTTATATATAATAACTATTTAGGCGTTGCTATGTTTTACAGCCGCGCTAGCCCAGCCCCCGCTCTGTCGTTAGTTAAGTAACCTAACGGGTGATGACGGGGCCCCGTGGCGAATGCGAATGGCATAAGCGTACGTCATATTTTGGTTGTTTTCTGCAATGGTAGGATTTAAATGATGGGACGCATTAAAAGAACTAATGCAAGAAAATAAACCTAAAAGACGTTGTTGGAACAAGTTTTTCAAAAAAAAGCTGTTATTGCAAGGACGTTCAATTTTTGTTTTGCATCGAGAGGGTTATGAATGCCCAACACCTCAGTCGACGAGGCAAGGGCCGAGATCCCTTCATCGGGAGTGACCCCTTGGACAAAAGTTTGCGTCAGGGTAATAACTTCACTATAGTCGATTATTCTTGCTTTGCATCGAGGTATTCAGTTTGGAATATCCTGCACCTCATTCGACGAGAAAAGAGCCGAGATCCCTTCACGGGGAGTGACCTCTTTAGCAAAAGTTTTCGCCTATATATTTTCAAAAAGGTGTATCATGTTCCTTCAACGATATCAAGTTCATTACGTTAACGGGTTTTTCGCCAAAACCCAGTCGTAGCCCTCCGTCGTTTCGGATTGATATTGCTTAGTATTCGTGCTACGTATTTCGTGCTCAGCCGAGGCATGGTGAACGGTAGCTATGTAATATTTTTCCGTAGGATACAAAGTGATTGGTTAGGACAGTCGTGCGGTCATTTTGGCTCAGTCAAGGACTCGTACGGGTGGGTCTAATGCAGTCACGATAATGACGGGTTGAACTTGACTAGGATCCTTTGATATGTTGGCTCAGTCAAGGTCACTTGGGTCCTAGGGGCAAAAACCACATCGGGAGTTTCAAAAGTACTGAAACTTGCAGATTTAGCATACCTTCTGGAGTGTAGTGACTAGAGTGGATTCCATCTACGTCATCACACTATGATAGTTGGATCCCGATCCCACTGATGAGTTGGATTACTCTCGGAAGATTATTTCACTTAACAATCAATGCTATAAACCTAGTAGGTGTCTAGAAAGGTGTTAGCGGGGTTACGCCCCTAGGGAAAAGAGGTTCTTGAATTAAGGAACTTCGCGAAAGCGTTGGAAAACCTCCCTCGAAGTACCGACACTAGCCTGGCTGAAAGGTTAAGCAAGTATTGTGACGTGAATTAAAACCCGGCTAGTTCTTCTTTTAAAAAGGTTTTAAGAAGAATTTGAGTAAACAGTGGGAGACATCCTGGTTAGATAAATTAATAAACCAATCTAATCTTGCAAGAGCATACGCTGAGTGTTTCTTTTCTCCTCTCCAGGCAGCAACCTTTTCACGCCCTAATCAAGATAATAAAATGTATCGCTTGACCGATCCGAATTCTTATTCGGGACTGGGGAAAGTTGGTTCAGCTCTAACTTGTGACAACAGTCATGAGTACGAGAATGGGAAAGGGGATTGTATGGATTTCCAGGATACCCAGTTGAAGAAGAAGCATGGTTTTGCATCTACTTCAGGTGTTCTTGTAATTGAGAACTGTTTTACGGTCAGCCCTACCTCCTGGGTACTTGATACCGGATCAGGATCTCATATCTGTAATTTATTGCAGGGACTGAGAAATAGTAGGAAAGTTGCACCGGGTGATATGTCGCTCAGAGTAGCGAACGGAGCATAAGTTAATGCGGCAGCCGTCGGTGAATATCACCTAGTATTGCCAAATGGCAAGACTATGATTTTGAACGATTGCTACTATGTACCCTCCATGGTTTGCAACATCATATCAGTTTCTTTACTCGATAAAGATGGATATAACTTTGTTCTTGAAAAGAATATCATGAACATTTACCTTCATAAGGTACTGGTTGCAGAGGGTACACTGTGTAATGGTATCTACGTTCTAAATCAGAATACAGTTCTCAATATACAAAACACACGCAAGAGGAAGAATTCAGATACGAATGAATCCTACTTGTGGCATTGTAGACTTGGTCATATCGGAGAGAAAAGACTGAGTAAGTTGCATAAAGATGGACTCTTGGATGCGTTCAAGTTTTCATCTTATGAAACTTGTCAGTCTTGTCTCAAAGGGAAGATGACCAAATCTCCGTTCACCGGACATGGAGAAAGAGCAGCAGAGCTCTTGGGACTCGTACATAGTGATGTATGTGGTCCGATGTCTATACATGCAAGGGGTGGGTTCTCGTACTTCATCACATTCACTGACGATCTCTCCAAGTTCGGATATGTGTATCTGATGAAACACAAATCTGAAGCTTTTGAGAAATTCAAGGAATTTAGAAACGAAGTAGAGAACCAGACAGGCAAAAGTATCAAGATCCTCCGGTCTGACAGGGAGGGGAGTACTTAAGCACGGAATTCCTAGATTACTTAAAAGAGAATGGTATTCTCTCTCAGCTTACTCCTCCTTATACACCACAGCACAACGGTGTATCGGAGAGGAGGAATCGTACCCTTCTGGATATGGTTCGCTCCATGATGAGTAATGCTGAGTTGCCTCTTTCATTTTGGGGACATGTGCTGTTGACAGCTGCATATCTATTGAACGATGTTCCGTCTAAATCTGTGCCTAAAACACCGTTCGAGATATGGAATGGTAAGAAGCCGTATCTCAAACGCATTAAGATATGGGGTTGTCCGGCCTATGTAAAAGTACAAAATCCGGACAAACTTAAGGCACGTTCAGTTCTATGTAAATTTGTGGGATATCCTAAGAACTCCGCAGGATATCTGTTCTACCACACCGAGGAACAGAAGGTGTTTGTATCTCGCCACGCCACCTTTTTAGAGTGGCAATTTCTTGCAAAAGAAACAAGTGGGAGTTCGGTAGAACTGGAAGAAATTCAGCGACCATAAAATGAAACTGAAAATTTGACAGAACCTCAGAATTCAATAACCCCAGAAGAACCTCAGCCACTCCGCAGATCTGGTAGGATTTCTCATCCGCCCGAGAGATACTACGGTTTTCTCATTGACGGGGATCGAGAGGATTGCATCTTGGAAGAAGATGACCCTACCAGTTTCAGGCAGGCCATTATCAGTAGGGACTCTGATAAGTGGCAGGAAGCAATGCAATCCGAAATGGAGTCCATGTACGCCAATAAAGTGTGGACCTTGGATATTGCTCCACCTGGGGTAAAACCCGTTGGATGCAAATGGATCTACAAAAGGAAACTTGGTGTAGATGGGCAGGTGGAAACCTATAAAGCTAGACTCGTTGCAAAAGGTTTTCGTCAAAGACCTGGTTTGGACTATGATGAAACTTTTTCTCCGGTGGCTATGCTCAAATCCATTCAGATCCTACTTGCCATTGCTGCCTTCCATGACTATGAAATCTGGCAGATGGATGTTAAAACGGCTTTCCTAAACGGTTGTTTGGAAGAGTGCGTTTACATGGATCAACCAAAAGGTTTCGTAGACAGTGGGAGCAGCGGGAAGGTGTGCAAGTTGCTTAAATCCATTTATGGATTAAAGCAGGCATCGCGGAGCTGGAACATCTGTTTTGATGAGGCAATCAAGGAATTTGATTTCATCAAAAACGAAGATGAACCCTGTGTCTATAAGAAGATTGTAAGACGAACTGTCGTATTCCTAGTCTTGTACGTGGACGACATTCTTTTGATAGGAAATGATATTCCTATGCTACAATCGGTCAAGCTATTTTTGTTACAAAGGTTCTCCATGAAGGACCTGGGTGATGCCTCGTACATTCTGGGGATCAAGATCTATAGAGATAGATCCAAGAGACTACTGGGACTTTCGCAGTCCAGGTACATAGAGACCATACTAAAAATATTTAGTATGGAGGGTTCCAAGCGCGGTAACATACCCGCATTGCACGGAATTACCCTCTCCAAGAAGATGTCTCCTAAGACTGACGAGGAGAGGGTTTGCATGAGCACCATACCCCACGCTTCGGCGGTAGGATCTATAATGTATGCGATGCTATGTACAAGACCAGATGTAGCTTACGCGCTGAGCGCGGTAAGCCGGTATCAGTCAGACCCAGGGGAGGACCACTGGACAGCAGTGAAGAACATTCTCAAGTACCTGAGAAGGACTAAGGAGATGTTCCTGGTTTACGGTAATGGAGACCTCAGGGTCGAGTCCTTTACCGATTCAAGCTTCCAGAGTGACAAAGATGACAGCAAGTCCGTCTCGGGTTTTGTGTTTACCCTCAACGGAGGGGCGGTATGTTGGAGGAGTTCCAAGCAGGATACCATCGCAGACTCGACGATGGAGGCTGAATACATTGCTGCAAGCGATGCCGCAAAAGAGGCGGTCTGGATAAAGAAGTTCATTAGTGAACTTCAGGTGGTTCCGTCCATTGTTGACCCAATACCTTTGTATTGCGATAACAATGGGGCTATAGCTTTAGCGAAGGAACCAAGGTCCCATCAGAAATCCAGGCACATCTTAAGGCGGTATCACCTGATCAGGGAGATCATTGATCGACAGGAGATCGAGGTGCGGAGAGTGGACACAAAGGACAACACTGCGGACACATTCACGAAGGCTTTACCCCAAACTCAGTTCGAGTGGCTGATCGAGATGATAGGTCTTCGATACGCCAGTACATGGCCTTAGTGCAAGTGGGAGATTGTTAGTGTATATGCCCTAGAGGCCATTACTGTATCATACTAGTATGTATATTACTTAATGGAAGCTTGGGATATTCACAGTTGTACAGACAATCTTGCTCAATATAGTAGTATGCTACTTGGTTTTGTAGGGTTCCTAGGCACTCTCTAGAGGTCTCACAAGGCATCGAACATGCCAATTTCAAATTTTAACGGTGCCGAGAAACCCTAGAACGGATCGTTGGCTAGAAAACTAGGCGAAAAAGCGAGCTAGTTAACACTTAACTAAAAGATAACGGAAATACAACCTTTGTAGATCCGGTGCTCCACCTCCATAGCTCCGCAATGAAGTCTCCTCGCTGTCCATAACAAATCCCGGGCTCTAGCGTCGGCTTCATCGGAGAATAGACGGTCTAGGTCATCGACGACGTGCCGAAGATGATCTGCGTCGAAGCATCGCTAGATCAAGCTCCACCTTCACCAAGCCATGAAAACTTGTGAAGGAAACACACTCTACTACTTGGCAAGAGGTAGAGGATGAAGAAATAGGAAGTGGGTAGACTTTAGAATTGGATTTCTCACTCATTTCCATCAATCACCATTGATGGAGCTTGCTTTCTTCTTTGAAGAAGATGAAGAAGAAGAAGAAAGAGTTATGATAAGTTAATTAAAAAAGAAAAGAATAATCAAACCTTATCATAACATGACCATAGTTAAGTGTAGAGAACTAATCATGGTTCAATGCAATGGTTAGGGTTAAGCTAAAAGACAAAATGGTCATATGGTCAAAGCTTCATGAAGCTTCATCAAGCTTCATGAAAGAAAGAAAGAATGATAACCATTTTGTTTTCTTTTGTCATTTCATTTTAATCCAAATAAAAAGATAAATGAATGGACAAATAAATAGAAACCTTAACTATATACTTAACCTAGGTTTAATTCTTTACACTAACCAATGTTGCATGCATCATCAAACATGATACAATCAAGTGCACAAAAATATATCGCATATACAATGCGCACACCCGAGTGAGAAAATCCATCTTAAGTGAACCGATACTAGTTAATGCAAAGTAATATATCAAATATATAATTATGCATTAAATCATTAAATCAACACTTGATTCAATGATCCGGTCATGTCGCACACAACCGACTAGTATACAATGTATCGACTTATCGAATCAATCCTTGATTCGATAACTAGGTTATATCGCATACAACCATTCGACACATTCATCGCGAGAATGAAATACGGTATCACATACACGTATTATTCTCGGTCCCGCACATATCTCATATGCGCTCCTATTTCGTTTCGCTTGAGCCAGGAAACCTCTGTGTAGGACTCTAAAGACTCGTCAATACGCCGGCAGCAGATGATGATCATATCAAACACCCACAAGCCGCAAGCGGTCTGCTAAACGTAACGGCCACCCGGGTATTGAGCGATCTGAAGATCGACGAGCAAGCCCGCTCACACTCCAGTGAATCCAACCAGTAACACTACCGTACAGTCCGGTCTGATCGTCTGATATGTCGCATATCTCGCCTAGGGGTGGTAAACGTCAGACCCCAATAGCTCGATAAGTCGTGTTGATATGAGGTCTATAACAATTCGAGAAACTACTGGTAACACTTACCAGTAAATCTCAGCAACCCTGGCCAGGGATTTCCTGTTATAGCCAATCGAACACAGCGCAACATCAACCCCCTATACCGGGAGAGACGAATCCCCTCCTATCGCTCATTGCCTCCATGTGACTCGGGACTGTACCCAAAAACCACCGTTTTGCACGCCCTCTTGGACGTGGTAAGATGGAAATCAAAGCACAGTGGGAACCACACAAGACTCTATGACGATCTCGGATCAACAGACTACTCTGTACCAGTGTCACCAGAGAACTGCCATCTGACGTGAGGTATAATACCATCTGGGAGTTCTCGGCGAGTCCGTCCAGTGTACCCAGTCTCTACTGAGCACCCGTATATCATCTCCGATGTCAAACACCAATGGATATGGGATCATCCATCGCCCATCTGTATGGGTCGAGAAGGTATACGCTAGTCTACTCTGGTATATCGATGCCCCGTCTCGATACACCCACGACTAGGGACTTTGAAGGATGTACCTATGGATTACCATGTCCCCACTAGTATGATCCGCATCATAGTCCAGGTAGTCAAGTACAGATCCTAAGGGCTTTACCAACATGTAACAGAGAGACAATCAGTGTACACGTTAAGGTAAAGTTCAACCAGATAGCATACTATCATGTCGAGCAAGAAAGTCCTCCCTATATATATATCCTAGCATCCACTACAATGTACATCCAATGTACAGTAATGGCCTCTAGGGCATACATATAACTAACAATCTCCCACTTGCACTAGGGCCATCTGTAGCAGTGGTTGTAGTATCTCATACTCAACCATCCCATAAAAGTGTCTCTCTATGGGAACAGGCCTTTGTGAGTGGATCCGCTGTGTTGTCCTCTGAGTCTACTCTCTAAATCTCGATCACCCTGGAGATCATCCATCTCCATGATCGGGTGACACTGCCTTAGAATATGTCTGGATCACTGATGGGACCTGCGTTCCTTGGCATAAGCCACAACTCCATTGTCACACAATGGGAGGAACATGGTTCATCTTATGAACCAATATATATACCCAAACAGCCTCTTTGGTAGCATCTTAAATAGCGATGTATCAAGCCTTTATCGTCTAGTATGCCACGGTATCTAGCTTGGAACTCTTCCAACATACCGTCCCTTTACTGAGGGTAAAGACAATGCATGCGACTGACATTCAGTCGTCTTTATCACCCTGGAACCTTTCCAGTGATTCTCCCCAGAATCGTTTGATATCATCTCACTACAAATAGTGAGAATCCTAACATCCAATTAAATCTATCTCATAGATCCAAAACTCAGGATTTAGGAGGTATCACTTTGATCCTATACGGAGAATCTTTGTGATAAACGGAGATTGATCGAGCGTAGCATAAGAAACTCCTTTCTTATCAAGAGTATGTCATCCACGTACTCTACGAGGATCACCACCATACTCCCTACTACCTTTTTGTATATACAAGGTTCATCTACCATTTTGATGATGTCAAACCGTTTGACTATCTCATCAAAACAGATGTTCCAACTCCGCGATGCCTGCTTTATCATATAAAACATCTTGCACACGTTTCCGCTGCTCCCACTGTCTACGAAGCCCTCTGGCTGTGTACTTATAGACGCACTCTTCTAAAACATCATTTAGAAAAGCAGTCATGACACCCAACCACCAGATATCATAGTCATGGTATGTAGCCGTGACAAGTAGGATCTGGATGGACTTAAGCATAGCTACTTGAAAAGGTTTCATCATTATCCACACCTGGTCAATGATGCAAACTTTTAACAAGCCTAGCTTTGAAAGTCTCAACTTTTCTATGTACACCAAGTAATCTTCTCAAGATATACTTGCTCCTGAAGGGGATTTAACCCTCCAGATATAGCAACCAAAGTCTATACTTTGTTGGTGTATAAGGATTCCATCTCAGATCACTAAGCATCCAGCCATTCTTATAGAGTCTTACTCCTGATGGCCAGCTCGAAACTAGTTGGGTCATCATCTCATGATGCAATCCTCGCTCCCACTGTCATAAAGAAACCGAAGTAACTCTCAGGTGGGTGAGGAAACCTACTAGATCGGCGGAGAGGCTGAGGTTCGTTGGATTCTACTGAATCCCTTGGTTCTACCAGATCATCTGCTGTAGCTTGTATAGCTGGAACCTTTCCAGTTGTACATAACTTACCTTGCCTCAAGCTTGTCCGGATTTTGCTTTTAGACATAGGCCGGACAACCCCAAATCTTAAGGAACTTAAGATATGGGCTCTTCCCTTTCCATATCACATATGAAGCGGTAGGCATAGATTTGATTCGAACCCTATTCAATAGGTATACAGTTTCTCAAATGCATAACTCCCAAAAGGAAATAGGTAACTCAGTAGTACTCATCATAGAGCACACCATATCACATAGGGTGTTATTGCTCCGCCCCGATATACCATCGTGCTATGGTGTATACGGAGGAGTAAATGCTGAGAGAGAATCTCATTCTCCTTTAGAAAAGTCCAGGAATTCCATGCTCAAGTATTCTCCTCCCTGATCACATCAAAGGACATAATACTTGTACCCTTATTGGTTCTCTACTTCTAACTTATATTCTGTGAATATCTCAAAAGGTTCGGACTTGTGTTTCAACAGGAACATAGGTCTGAATCTTGAGAGATTATCAGAGAATGTAACGAAGTACAAAGAACCAGTCCTGGCATGTGTAGACAGGGGAGCTTCATACATCAACATGTATCAATCCCAAGAGTTCACTAACTCTTTCTCTGTTTCCAATAAACAGAGCTATGGTCATATTATCTTTGTGACATGACTGGCAAGTTTCACAAGATGTAAATTCAAACTGATTTAAATATGCATCTACATGTAACTTCAGCTAGTCGGGTCGCATTGACATGACCTAGTCTACAATGACTCAAGAAGAAGTCGTTCATTTCTGAACTCTTCCTCTTGTGTGTGTTCCGTATACTAAGAACTGTAATTTGATTTAGAACGTCAATGCTTTTAGATAACGTGCCTGAACCGATCAACTTTTGATATAGGAAATGTTCAAAACATTATCTGACAATACAAAATTATATCGTTTCTTTACTAATAAAGAGACAGATATGATTTTGTATATCAGGTTCGGTATCTAATAACATTCGTTCAGAATCAATGTATTGATAATACAGGGTGACAGTGACCAACAGACTTGGCTGCAACACTTGCCCCGTTTTCTGCCTCATGAAACTTATCACCCGTTCTCAGTTCTCTACCTTTCTGTAGCCCTATGTAACATATTACATATCTGGGATCCTGATCTGGTATCACATACCCAGGACGTAAAGAATACTGAGAAACAGTTCTCTGTAATGAACACACCCGAAGATGATGCATCAGCATGCACTCTCTTCGTTTGGGCGGCATAGGAATTCTGGTAATCCCCAATTTCCTGCTCTGTTTTATAACAACTATAGGTTGGAGCAGGACCAACGTTCCCCAGCTCAGTATAACAAGCGGGTTCGGTCAAAAATCCGTATTATTATCTTGATTAAGGCGTGATATGGTCGCTACCTGGAGAGAGAGAGAAGAAAACACTCAGCGTGCGCTCTGGCAAGATCAGATTGGTTATTATTTTATCTAATCAGGATGGCTCCCACTGCTTTTTATCAAATCTTCCTTCAAACCCTAAAAGGAAAGACTAGCCGGGATTAATTACACACTACAAGTTCGCCAATCTTTCAGCCAGGCCAGTGTCGGTACTTTGAGGGAGGTCCCCCGTGCTTTCGCACGAACCTAATTAATGTAAACCTCGTTTTCCCAGAGGCGTAACCTCGTTAACACCTTTCTAGACACCTACTTGATCGGCTAATTGTAATGTATAAAACTCTCCCGGGAGTAACTCTTACTCGCAGCGGGTATCGGGATCCAACTATCTCATAGAAGGTATGCAATCTCATTGCAAATTTCAACACTTGAAATTCCCGATAATATTTTGCCCCGAACGATCTATGACCTTGACAAGGTCAACAAACCATAGACCGCAGATCAAGTTCAACCCGTCATTTCTTGATTGAATCAAACCCACCCGCACGACCCTTGACAAGGTCAACAAGGCCGCACGACTACCCTAACCCAATCTGCATCATATGCATAAGCATAGAAATACTGGTTAGCTACCGCACACTGCGGGTTGACAAGGTCAACAAACGCAGCACGAATACTAAACAGAATTTATCTGAAACGACGGAGGGCTACGACAGGTTTTTCTGAAAACCTTTTGTGTAATGAACTTGATATCGTTGTAGAATCAAATGATTTTAAAATGGAGTGCTTTTGAGGCTTTTCTAGTTTTGCTAAAGGAGTCACTCCCGGTGAAGGGATCGTCGGTCCTTTCCTCGTCGAATGAGGTGAGGGATATATCATATATATCACTGTGCAAAGCAAAAACACTTAAAAGCAATCAAAAGACAAACCGAGTGTGTAGCATCTGCCAGTTATTGCTAAAGGAGTCACTCTCGGTGAAGGGATCTCGGTCCTTTCCTTATCGAATAAGGTGCAGGATATATCACATATACCGCTGTGCAAAGCAAGAATTGTAGCTACCTGTTTTATTTTGAAATTCAATTCTACAACATCTTAGGTTTCTTTCATTTCATTAATCTCATTAATGAAGTCCCATCATTTAAGTACCTAAACATCACAGATAAATACGACGTACACTTATGCCATCCGCATTCGCCTCGATGTCCCCTCATGCACCGTTAGGTTAGGTAACTAACGGCAGAGCGGGGCAGGGCTAGCGCGGGTGTAAAACATAAGTAACGTCTATATAATATATCATATATACTATATACTGTATCTATCACAGAACATCACATGATCACATCACAGATATCGCAGCAGAAGAATCATATGAAATATTGGATATACTAGGACGTCCGTGTTTTCAATACGAGCCAATATAAAACACGGATTCCACGGTCGCGATGAATAGCCAAACCCACACCCCTAGACCCCTACGAGAGCGGCAAGCAACCCTACCAATTCTGGAGTTAGGAGACGCGGACTCGACTCCTCGAGTTGGTCTCCTACTGGACTCCAGAACCCGGTTACTTATGCTCCCCTCCTTGGGTCTATCCTAGTGCAGAAAAGTAAATAATATACAAAGGGTGACAACTTCCGCAACCTGAAAGTGCCCCAATAAAAGAATATTACATACAAGTTTTTACATGAATGAAATGAAAAACACTCATCTCACATAAAAACCCCCCGGCTATTCAAACACGACGATCCAATATAACATATCCAGCAACACATAACATCACATGTCATCAACGTAAGTAAATATGCACATCCCAATTGTCGTTGACATATAGCAACGAAACCGGCGATATCACATATTACACTTACGGTCACAGAAAAGAAAGTGTAAAACTACAACGGTTAGAATCCACAACCTTTTTAGACATCGCATGCCTAATCAAATGAATACCTTAGACATCACATGCCTAACAATTATAAACCCCGCATTTTAGTCTCAAAATCGAAAACTCTTTTCAATATCAAGTCGGGCAATTCAACAGGATTCCCGACAATTTGATCGAATGCTCGTCGCAAACTTTAGTAGGCGGCCGCACCCCTAATACCGTCGACGAAGTGCACTAAGGCGGAACACCGCTGCCGCGAGCACCCGAACGGATGCTTTCGGCGACGGGGTTCTCCTACAGTCACTTGGTCGGGGCTATGGAGTGAGGCTGTCTATTAAGTTTACCCGGCGAGTATCCGCGTACGCTACGTGATTGCGACGGACTTTTGATCACATCAAAATTCCGTGGCAACCGATCAAGTGAGACTAAACTGCTATGTTTATAACATTCATTCAGTTATCTCATAACTTCTTGTGAATTCCAATTATTGTATCACATTCCAGATAATTAGAAAATGTTAGACTTTCCGATCGAACAATCGAACACCCAAGTTTTCCCGGTACAGCTCAACACATGAAATAAGTCTAACAACATTCAGTTCGTGCCTCAGTACCAACGGTCCAGCCGTAGAAGGGTCAAGCCAACGCCTCACATGTGGCACGCCGTACTGCCCCAAACCCGAAGGTTCAAAGGGCAGTTCAAGACGGTCACATAATCGAGTTAAGGTTTGTTGTCTTCTAGAGGGTCCATCGAGTTACTTGCACTACTTAGAACGTCGTTAAACTACGGAAAAATCCAACACTTGGAAATTTCCCGACAGGGGAAAAATTGGGTATTTATATCCGGTCGAACTTTTTAACATATTCTAAAAATTATCCGGAAAGCCAAATAGACAAAATTTGATGCCCCGATCGAAACACCGAATCCGCAAAACAACTCCAGAAAATTCAACTCTTGAATAAATTTTAAAAATTCCCAGAAAACTCAGCATCTGACAAAATGAATTACTGTGCAAAAAGGGGAGGATGACGTCACCTAGTTGCCGCGGAACCGCCGCAGAAGCCAGGCTTCTGCCGCGGTTCCGCCGCCGTTTACACTGTTCATGAATAAATTTTTGCGTCGTAATTCTTAGAATTCCCTGCTGAATTTTTTACGAATTTTTAATCTGGAAAAAACCCTGTTTTTAGAAAAAGTCCAGAGAGCACTTTTGAGTTGGGGTTTCGGGTTCGTTCGGGTTTAAACTTCGTCTGGACTTCGCCTAAGGCTCTAGCTAGACTCTGATACCACTGTAGGGTTCCTAGGCACTCTCTAGAGGTCTCACAAGGCATCGAACATGCCAATTTCAAATTTTAACGGTGCCGAGAAACCCTAGAACGGATCGTTGGCTAGAAAACTATGCGAAAAAGCGAGCTAGTTAACACTTAACTAAAAGATAACGGAAATACAACCTTTGTAGATCCGGTGCTCCACCTCCATAGCTCCGCAATGAAGTCTCCTCGCTGTCCATAACAAATCCCGGGCTCTAGCGTCGGCTTCATCGGAGAATAGACGGGCTAGGTCATCGACGACGTGCCGAAGATGATCTACGTCGAAGCATCGCTAGATCAAGCTCCACCTTCACCAAGCCATGAAAACTTGTGAAGGAAACACACTCTATTACTTGGAAAGAGGTAGAGGATGAAGAAATAGGAAGTGGGTAGACTTTAGAATTGGATTTCTCACTCATTTCCATCAATCACCATTGATGGAGCTTGCTTTCTTCTTTGAAGAAGATGATGAAGAAGAAGAAAGAGTTATGATAAGTTAATTAAAAAAGAAAAGAATAATCAAACCTTATCATAACATGACCGTAGTTAAGTGTAGAGAACTAATCATGGTTCAATGCAATGGTTAGGGTTAAGCTAAAAGACAAAATGGTCATATGGTCAAAGCTTCATGAAGCTTCATCAAGCTTCATGAAAGAAAGAAAGAATGATAACCATTTTGTTTTCTTTTGTCATTTCATTTTAATCCAAATAAAAAGATAAATGAATGGACAAATAAATAGAAACCTTAACCATATACTTAACCTAGGTTTAATTCTTTACACTAACCAATGTTGCATGCATCATCAAACATGATACAATCAAGTGCACAAAAATATATCGCATATACAATGCGCACACCCGAGTGAGAAAATCCATCTTAAGTGAACCGATACTAGTTAATGCAAAGTAATATATCAAATATATAATTATGCATTAAATCATTAAATCAACACTTGATTCAATGATCCGGTCATGTCGCACACAACCGACTAGTATACAATGTATCGACTTATCGAATCAATCCTTGATTCGATAACTAGGTTATATCGCATACAACCATTCGACACATTCATCGCGAGAATGAAATACGGTATCACATACACGTATTATTCTCGGTCCCGCACATATCTCATATGCGCTCCTATTTCGTTTCGCTTGAGCCAGGAAACCTCTGTGTAGGACTCTAAAGACTCGTCAATACGCCGGCAGCAGATGATGATCATATCAAACACCCACAAGCCACAAGCGGTCTGCTAAACGTAACGGCCACCCGGGTATTGAGCGATCTGAAGATCGACGAGCAAGCCCGCTCACACTCCAGTGAATCCAACCAGTAACACTACCGTATAGGCCGGTCTTATCGTCTGATATGTCGCATATCTCGCCTAGGGGTGGTAAACGTCAGACCCCAATAGCTCGATAAGTCGTGTTGATATGAGGTCTATAACAATTCGAGAAACTACTGGTAACACTTACCAGTAAATCTCAGCAACCCTGGCCAGGGATTTCCTGTTATAGCCAATCGAACACAGCGCAACATCAACCCCCTATACCGGGAGAGATGAATCCCCTCCTATCGCTCATTGCCTCCATGTGACTCGGGACTGTACCCAAAAACCACCGTTTTGCACGCCCTCTTGGACGTGGTAAGATGGAAATCAAAGCACAGTGGAAACCACACAAGACTCTATGACGATCTCGGGTCAACAGACTACTCTGTACCAGTGTCACCAGAGAACTGCCATCTGACGTGAGGTATAATACCATCTGGGAGTTCTCGGCAAGTCCGTCCAGTGTACCCAGTCTCTACTGAGCACCCGTATATCATCTCCGATTCCAAACACCAATGGATATGGGATCATCCATCGCCCATCTGTATGGGTCGAGAAGGTATACGCTAGTCTACTCTGGTATATCGATGCCCCGTCTCGATACACCCACGACTAGGGACTTTGAAGGATGTACCTATGGACTACCATGTCCCCACTAGTATGATCCGCATCATAGTCCAGGTAGTCAAGTACAGATCCTAAGGGCTTTACCAACATGTAACAGAGAGACAATCAGTGTACACGTTAAGGTAAAGTTCAACCAGATAGCATACTATCATGTCGAGCAAGAAAGTCCTCCCTATATATATCCTAGCATCCACTACAATGTACATCCAATGTACAGTAATGGCCTCTAGGGCATACATATAACTAACAGGTTTGTCTCTGCTTTAATGTGTACATGTGTGTTTATTTATTATATCACCTATACGCATTAGTAGAGCCCTTAGGATCTTTGCTTGATTACCGGCGTTGTGATGGCGATCACACTCGTGGGGGCTGGGTAATCTACAAGCACATCCTTATACACGTCCCTAGTCGTGGGAGTATCGAGATAGGGCATCGATACTCCGGAGTAGACTAGCGTATGCGCTTCTCATCCCAGTACGGGAGACGGTCTGTCCCACAGCCGTCAGTACGTCTACTTGAGATAGTATGCGGGTGCTTGTTAGGTTACGAGTACAATGGACAGGACTCGTCGGGAACTGATGGTTGGTATTATACCTATCGTCAGTTATCAGTTCCCAGGTGACATGAGTACAGCTTAGTCCGCTGACTTGACACTATCACTTCGCCTCGAGTGTGTTCCCACTGTTCTTTGATTACTACCCTACCACGGCTCTACTGAGTCGTGCAAACAGGTAGTAGTTGGGAGCAGTCCCGAAGCACTTGGAGGCAGTGACGGTTAGACAGGATTCGTCTCTCCCAGTATTGGGGGTTGACATCGCGCTGTGTCTAGGAGAGCCATTACACGAGTAGTCCCTGGTCAGGGCAAGCGAGATATACTGGTAGGTTTCCAGTGTTATCTCAGGGTGTATTGGGCTTCACTCCGACACGACTTGTACCGCTATTAGGGGACTGACGTTTACCGCCCCCTAGGCCCGCCATGCGATGTATCAGACGAACAGACCGGACTGTACGAAGATTGTCACATACAGACTCAGTAGGAGTTCGGATGGGTTCACCTCATCAGCCTTCTTATCGACATCTACCTGGGGACCGTTACGTACAGCTAGTGCCGCTTGCGGTCTGTGGTTAAACCCACTGCCAGCGTAGTGTCGAGTCTTTAGAGTCCCACACAGAGAGTTTTCCTGCACTGAGCGAAACATGTAGAGGCCGTATGGTTTTACGGCAGGGCTGCGATCACTTACGTACACTTGTGTGCATGTGGTGTTCGAGCAGGCAATACTAGTGGGCTTTGGTTTAAGCCGGATCGGATGGATTTGTTTTGTCTTCTGCGCATCCGCATTCTACGGAATACGGATGCAGGTGTGTATGCACGGTTTTTCGGAGCAATGAAGGAAGAGGTGCCTCATTAGGGTTTTGGCAGTTGGTTCGGCCAAAACCGCTATGTGGTAGGCTCATTAGGGTTTTGACAGTTGATTCGGTCAAAACCATTTTGAGGCGGACTCATTACGGTTTTGACAGTTCGTTTGGTCAAAACCATTATGAGCCGGGGACATTATTTACTAATCCTTTCATTGATAATTTTGTTATGGCTAATTACATTGACCATTGGACCATCTTGACTTTGTTGACCATTTGACCAAAGTTGACTTGGATATTCTTAGAAGATCTAAAGTATTCTTTGGTTTTCTTTTTCTTTTGTTATGATAATGGTCATGTCATTTGTAGCCATCACCTTTATCTTGATGGGATTAGTAATGATAATGTTTTTGCATTATTGCAACCATGGTTAGGTTTTCTCTTGGTTAAGCTTTTCATTTGCTCATTCTCATTCTCTCTCTTGAAATGAGAAGCTCCATGGTTGCTAGCTAGCTCCTCCTTCTTCCTCCTCTAGATTTATCTTTTGATCTCATGTGTTGAGAGATAAAGATCCCACAAAGACAAAACCATTCATCTACCACTTCTACACAACCTAGGGCTTCTAGATTAGCAATCTCCTTACCCTAGTTACCTCGGCTCGAGGTGGAGCTCGGTGTACATCTCTTGGGTGGATCGTCTTCGACTCAAGGAGGCCGCGGAGGTGACCAAAGTCCGGATCAACCATTGAGCATGCAAAGAGAAGAACAACAAGAAGAGAAAAATAACAAGAAGAGAAGAACAACAAGAAGAGAAGGAGTTCAAGTTGAGGTATAACCCCTAACCGAGTAGATAACATCTCTAGTTAGGATGCTAGTGTATTGTTTAGCAAAGATCCGGCTTTTACGGTCCATGTTACCAAGTCCAGAAAAAATTTTGTTTTACCGTTTCCGCAACCCCGAAAGTACCGGGAGAGGTAACGTGGACCTAACAGCACGTAGCGCACATGGATCTTGCGCATATGCGCATTATGGGGGGAGCAAGCTCCTATGGAGAATGAGTCTCCTTTGAATATTCTCTTGTGGTGCGCACGTGCGTTGCACGTGGTGCGCGTGTGGCGGGCACAAGTGCGTTGCACGTGGCGCACATGCGCATTATGAGGAGAAGCAGAGCTTCTATATATGGAGAACATGCTCCTTTTAATATTATTAAATATTCTCATGTGGTGCGTACGTGCGTTGCACGTGGTGCCGCATGGCGGGCACACGTGTGTTGCACGTGTCGCATTATGAGGAGAAGCAGAGCTTCTATATATGGAGAACAAGCTCCTTTTAATATTATTAAATGTTCTCATATGGTGCGCACGTGCGTTGCACGTGGTGCCGCATGGCGGGCACACGTGCGTTGCACGTGGCGCACATGCGCATTATGAGGAGATGCAAAGCTTCTATAAATGGAGAACAAGCTCCTTTTAATATTATTAAATGTTCTCATGTGGTGCGCACGTGCGTTGCACGTGGTGCCGCATGACGGGCACACGTGCGTTGCACGTGGCGCATATGCGCATTATGAGGAGAAGCAAAGCTTCTATATATGGAGAACAAGCTTCTTTTAATATTATTAAATATTCTCATGTGGTGCGCACGTGCGTTGTACGTAGTGCCGCATGGGGGGCACACGTGCGTTGCACATAGCGCACATGGCGCTTGCGCATATGCGCATTATGGAGAAGCATGCTCCTATCTTGGAGAGCTAAGCTCCTTTGGAGAACTAAGCTCCTTTGAGTATTGAATCCTTTGAGGATTTAACTCTACCCTAGGTATCCCCTCTTATTTATATGGGAGTGATAGAGAAGCCATCTCTCATTTTCCCGATGTGGGACTAAAAAATGCATTCCCCATGTAGTAGAGCATTACTTTAGATTATACGTGCATAACACATTTGCTCATAACTTTTGATCTCGGATGAATTATGAGGCCCATAATTTATCAAATCGAAGGCCTATTCGAGATGCTTTCAATATCATCAGAATTTAGCCATTTCTCGTTCCGGAGTTTGTCAAAATACAGCTCGGAAAATACTGGTTCGCATCTTCTTCCTTAGATCACATGTGCATAGACATTTGCTCATAACTATTGATCCCGGATGAATTATGAGGCCCATAATATATCAAATCGAAGGTATTTTCAAGATGCTTTCAATACCATCAGAATTTAGCTATTTCTCATTCCGAAGTTTTTCAAAATACAGCTCGAAAAATACTGGTTCGCATCTTCTTCCTTAGATCACATGTGCATAGATATTTGCTCATAACTTTTGATCCCGGATGAATTATGAGGCCCATAATATATCAAATCGAAGGATTTTTCGAGATGCTTTCAATACCATCATAATTTAACAGTTTCTTATTGGGGAGTTTATCAAAATACAGGCCGGAAGATACTGGTTCGCATTTTCTTAAGCGTATCGCTGCCATTTGATCCTTGGACTCTTTCGCGCAGAAATTTTTGGTGGGAACAAATGCCCCCCACTACTTTGCCCACATAAGTATATATATGGGTGAAGTAGTGCAGAGTAATGCATAGCGTATGACCAGTTTCGGGTTGGTATATAACTTTCAGAATCTTGATCTGAGAAGATAACGAGCGGACACGAGCGTCGTCATTTATCATTGACTCAAATCTCGACTCTTAAAAGATATAGTTCCAAACTCTCAATTCCATGAGCCGCACCCTTCTATTTCTTTATGTTTTACTCTGTTGTGAAGTAGTTTATATGCTCATGAGTAACTTCTCCATTTCAGTGGCATGTAGCTTTAGTAAGTGTGGCTCATAGATGGTCCATCTTAACCTCTTTGTAGGGCAGTAATGGCTTAGAAGACAGGGGTAGGATCTGCCACCTAAGACTTTTCAACTTTATGAGCCGTGAGGGTCTCATAAAGACTTTTCTCCCTACGGATCGAGAGGATCTCGTAGGTGTATTTTCTCCTTAGGAATCGTGAGAATTCTTAAGTGCATTTTCTCTTATAAGTCGTAAGGATCCTATAAGAGAATTTTTCCCTCCTACGAGTCGAGAGGACTCGTAAGCGGTTGTTTCCCTCCTTGTCGAAACTCGACTTCGGAGAGTAAGACCCATGGATAGTATGCAAGAGACCATTTTGGATTGACTTGCAGGGTCCCATTGTTCAGGAAGCAAGTTTTTTAGTCCCTGCTGCCTGAGGCTTCATTTGCAAGTTGAGACGAATCGGGAATTTCCCGCGGAGACACTGGTTTCTCTGCGAGTCGACGCGGATCAGGAGGCTCTCGTCAAGGAGTGTTTGTATCCGTGAGTCGAGGAATTTGCTAGGGATTATTTGTTTCCCAAGCGCCAAGGATTATTTGTTTCCTTGGGGTTTGAAACGAGTCGAGAATTTCCCACGGAGGCACTGGTGGCTCTGCGAGTCGACGCGGATCAGGAGGCTCTCGTCAAGGAGTGTTTGTATCCGTGAGTCGAGGAATTTGCTAGGGATTATTTGTTTCCCAAGCGCCAAGGATTATTTGTTTCCTTGGCTTTGAAACGAGTCGAGAATTTCCCACGGAGGCACTGGTGGCTCTGCGAGTCGACGCGGATCAGGAGGCTCTCGTCAAGGAGTGTTTGTATCCGTGAGTCAAGGAGTTTGCTAGGGATTATTTGTTTCCCAAGCGCCAAGGATTATTTGTTTCCTTGGGGTTTGAAACGAGTCGAGGATTTCCCACGGAGGCACTGGTGGCTCTGCGAGTCGACGCGGATCAGGAGGCTCTCGTCAAGGAGTGTTTGTATCCGTGAGTCGAGGAATTTGCTAGGGATTATTTGTTTCCCAAGCGCCAAGGATTATTTGTTTCCTTGGGGTTTGAAACGAGTCGAGGATTTTCCATGGAGGCACTGGTGGCTCTGCGAGTCGACGCGGATCAGGAAGCTCTCGTCAAGGAGTGTTTGTATCCGTGAGTTGAGGAATTTGCTAGGGATTATTTGTTTCCCAAGCGCCAAGGATTATTTGTTTCCTTGGGGTTTGAAACGAGTCGAGAATTTCCCACGGAGGCACTGGTGGCTCTGCGAGTCGACGCGGATCAGGAGGCTCTCGTCAAGGAGTGTTTGTATCCGTGAGTCGAGGAGTTTGCTAGGGATTATTTGTTTCCCAAGCGCCAAGGATTATTTGTTTCCTTAGGGTTTGAAACGAGTCGAGGATTTCCCACGGAGGCACTGGTGTCTCTGCGAGTCGACGCGGATCAGGAGGCTCTCGTCAAGGAGTCTTTGTATCCGTGAGTCGAGGAATTTGCTAGGGATTATTTGTTTCCCAAGCGCCAAGGATTATTTGTTTCCTTGGGGTTTGAAACGAGTCGAGAATTTCCCACGGAGGCACTGATGGCTCTGCGAGTCGACGCGGATCAGAAGGCTCTCGTCAAGGAGTGTTTGTATCCGTGAGTCGAGGAATTTGCTAGGGATTATTTGTTTCCCAAGCGCCAAGGATTATTTGTTTCCTTGGCTTTGAAACGAGTCGAGAATTTCCCATGGAGGCACTGGTGGCTCTGCGAGTCGACGCGGATCAGGAGGCTCTCGTCAAGGAGTGTTTGTATCCGTGAGTCGAGGAGTTCGCTAGGGATTATTTGTTTCCCTAGCGTTGGGATGAACCGTCGGAATTTGGCTTCGTTTTCTGGCGGATCCTGTTGGGAAAGTATGGTTCCCTCTTTGTTTACGCCCTTGGATTGTATACAGGGATCGATGTGATCTTAACTGTAGGGCCAAAGTTTTATCATTATTTTTTTTTGTTTTATCTCCGCGATGCTCTATCATTTCAGCTTTTATATCGCGAAGGTCGCGATTGCCCAATCATTTCGGCTATTTTTCGCGGTGCCCAATCATTTCGGCTATTTATTTTATTTTTACTCGCTGCTTTTTACTGCGAGTTGCCCAATCATTTCGGCTATTTTGCATGCATACATTTTTACTTGCTGCTTTTTATTGCAAGTTGCCCAATCATTTCGGCTATTCCGTATGCATGTGTGGCCTGCTGGCTTTCCGCCGTAAACCTGGAATAAGACACCGATTTCGGCATCAGCACCGCTACAACTGGGATATTGCCAGGAGCGAATCATCATTTGCCTCTGTCGATGTCGAACAAAGGTGGCTTAGCGATCAGGGTTAGGGTCCTGTCAGCTAAGGCTTTTGACTTCATGAGCCGTAAGGGTTTCACGAAGTTATTTCTCCCTACAAGTCGTGAGGATCTTGTAGGTGTATTTTCTCCTTAGGAATCGTGAGGATTCCTAAGTGCATGTTCCTCTGTAAGTCGTAAGGATCCTACAGGAGGGTTTTCTCCTTGTAAATCGAGAGGACTTACAAGGGTCGCTAACCATACGAACATATCCCCAATCACGGATGAGACTTGGTTAGGGAAATGTTTACTTGCGCCCGTGGATTGTATACAAGGGTCAGTATTGAACCACTTGTAGGGAAATATTGGAAGTTTTGTAGGGGTTTGCTTAAGCATAGGTTTAGGTCTCTGTAACTTAAGACTTTCAAATCCTATGAGCCGTGAGGGTCCCATAAGAGAGTTCTCCTTACGAGTCGTGAGGATCTCGCAAGTGTATTTTCTCCTTAGGAATCGTGGGGATCCCTAAGTGTGTTGCTCCTTTGTGAGTCGTAAGGATCTCACGTAGGTGGTTTCTCCTTACAAGGTCGAGAGGACCCTATAAGTGTCCTTTAACGAGGTTGCGCCTGTAAGTCCACGTTGCGACCCCCGGTTCTTACGGGGAGGCGGAAACGGTATAAAACTCAAATTTTTAACGCATGGGGCAACATGGACTAACAAAGTCGGGATCTTTTCTAAACTAAAACTAGCTATCATGCTAAAGGGAGTTAGCTACTCGGATGAAAGGTTATACCTAACTTGAACTCCTTCTTCTTGAAACCTTGTAGAGGTTGATGGTTCTTTCCTCGTTGCCTTCTTCCGTCAAAGATGGATCCACCTGAGGGTTCAACCTTCGGGCTCTTTCTCGAACTTAGAGTGAACTAGGATCTCCGGCTTGCTAAACCTTTAACCCTAGAGAGAGTAGAGAGTGTCTTTGGGGTGTTTTTCTTTCAAGGAGAGGGATTCTCAACACATGAGAAGGATTCTCCTTGAGCTAGAGGAAGAAGAAGATGAAGTGAGGAGAGAGAAGCAATATGATAGAAATGAGTTCTTTTTCTTTTGCAACCATAACAAAAGCAAAAAGAATTATCAAATTAATAATAATAATGAAAATGAAATAGTTGATGGAAGGTTTAGGAATGACCATTATCATTTCATTCATTAAATGAATTTTGCTAGAATCAAAGAGCATCTTTGCAAAGTAATGATGATGGTCAAACATTCAACAATGGTCAACTAGTCAACCATGGTCAACAAGTCAACAAAAACCCAACCATGACACAATTTCATTTTATTAATATTATTAATTGATATAACATAAATCCATTAGGGTTTGGAAAAAGACGACTGTCAACTGTGCATACGCACCCGTTCCGAAACCCTAATGAAAGTCCTCTTCCTCCTCCTCAAACAACTGTGCATACACACCTGCATTCTTGTTCCGAGGAACATGAATACTGAGAGATAAAAGCAACGCCAAAACATATACCAGTATCTGACTCAAACCAGAGCCAGCCAGTAATATCCGTCCGGACTCCAAACGTGCACAAGTGCGCGGATGAGAACGAACCCTGTCGCAAAACCATGCGACCTCTACTCTGTTTTGCCCAATGGCGAATAGCCCTCTGTGTGGGACTCTAAAGACTCGACACATACGCTGGCAGTGGGTTTAACCACAGACCGCAAGCGGCACTAGCTGTGCGTAACGGTCCCCAGGTAGATGCCGACAAGAAGACTGACGAGGTGAACCCCATCTGAACTCCTACTGAGTCTGAGTGTGACAATCTCCGTACAGTCCGGTCTGTTCGTCTGATACATCGCATGGCGGGCCTAGGGGGCGGTAAACGTCAGTCCCCTAACAGCGGTACAAGTCGTGTCGGAGTGAAGCCCAAAACACCCTGAGATAACACTGGAAGCCTACCAGTATATCTCGCTTGCCCTGGCCAGGGACTACTCGTGTAATGGCTCTCCTAGACACAGCGCGATGTCAACCCCCAATACCGGGAGAGATGAATCCTGTCTAACCGTCACTGCCTCCAAGTGCTTCGGGACTGCACCCAACCATTACCTGTTTGCACGACTCCTTTGAGCCGTGGTAGGGTAGTGATCAAAGTGCAGTAGGAACACACTCGAGGCGAAGTGCCAGTGTCAAGTCAGCGGACTAAGCTGTACTCATGTCACCTAGGAACTGATAACTGACGATAGGTATAATACCAACCTGTCAGTTCCCGACGAGTCCTGTCCAGTGTACTCGTAACCTAACGAGCACCCGTATACTATCTCCAGTACGACGTACTGATGGCTGTGGGACAGACCATCTCCCACACTGGGATGAGAAGCGCATACGCTAGTCTACTCCGGAGTATCGATGCCCTGTCTCGATAGTCCTGCGACTAGGGACCTGTATAAGGATGTGCTTATAGATTACCCAGCCCCCATTAGTGTGACTGCCATCACAACGCTGGTAATCAAGCAAAGATCCTAAGGGCTCCACTAATGTGTATAGGTGATATACTAAAATAAACACAAGTACACATTGAAGTAGAAACAAACCAAGTAGCATACTACTATATTGAGCAAGATTGTTTATACAAGGTGAATATCCCAAGCTTCCATTAAGTAATATACAAACTAGTATGATACAGTAATGGCCTCTAGGGCATATACACTAACAATCTCCCACTTGCACTAAGGCCATGTACTGTCGTATCGAAGACCTATCATCTCGATCAGCCGCTCGAACTGAGTCTGGGGCAGTGCCTTGGTGAATGGATCTGCAGTGTTTTCTTCTGAAGCAACCCTCCGAACCTCGATCTCCTTGCGATCCACGATCTCCCTGATCAGGTGATACCGCCTTAAGATGTGTCTGGATCTCTGATGGGACCTGGGTTCCTTCGCTAAAGCTATAGCCCCGTTGTTGTCGCAATACAGAGGTATTGGATCAACAATGGACGGAACCACCTGAAGTTCTTTCAAGAACTTCCTCATCCAGACGGCTTCTTTTGCGGCATCAGATGCAGCGATGTATTCCGCTTCCATCGTCGAGTCTGCAACAGTTTCTTGTTTGGAACTCTTCCAACACACCGCCCCTCCATTGAGGGTAAAGACAAAACCCGACATGGACTTGGAATCATCCTTGTCACTCTGGAAGCTGGAGTCAGCAAAGGCCTCGATCTGGAGGTCTTTTCCGCCATACACCAAGAACATCTCCTTAGTCCTTCTCAGGTACTTGAGAATGTTCTTTACCGCTATCCAGTGTTTCTCCCCAGGGTTTGACTGATACCGGCTTACCACACTCAGTGCATAAGCTACATCCGGTCTGGTACACAACATCGCATACATTATAGAGCCTACCGCAGAAGCGTAGGGTATAATAGACATGCGATCCCTCTCCAAATCAGTCTTGGGAGACATCTCTTTAGAGAGGGTGATTCCGTGAAAAGCCGGTAGGTTACCGCGCTTGGAATCTTCCATACTGAACCTTTTCACTATGGTGTCGATGTACCTGGACTGAGAAAGTCCTAATATCCTCTTGGATCTATCATGATGGATCCGGATCCCCAGGATGTATGAGGCATCACCCAGGTCTTTCATGGAGAACCTGTATGACAAGAACCCCTTGACAGATTGTAGCATAGGAATGTCATTTCCTATTAAGAGAATATCATCCACGTATAAAACGAGGAATACTACAGTTCTCGCTGCAAATCTACTATAGATGCATGGTTCATCTGGATTTTTGATAAAGCCAAATTCCTTGACCGTCTCATCAAAACAGATGTTCCAACTCCGCGATGCCTGCTTTAGTCCATAAATGGACTTAAGCAACTTGCACACCTTTCCGCTGCTCCCACTCTGAATGAAACCCTCCGGCTGGTCCATATAGACACACGCCTCTAAATTTCCATTTAGAAAAGCGGTTTTTACGTCCATCTGCCAAATCTCATAATCGTGGAAGGCAGCAATGGCAAGAAGGATCCGAATGGATTTCAGCATAGCCACTGGAGAAAAGGTTTCGTCATAGTCCAAACCAGGTCTTTGACGAAAACCCTTTGCAACAAGTCTAGCTTTATAGGTCTCAACCTGTCCATCTACACCAATCTTCCTTTTGAAGATCCACTTGCATCCTACGGGTTTTACCCCGTCTGGAGCAATGTCCAACGTCCATACTTTGTTGGTGTACATGGACTCCATTTCGGTCCGCATTGCATCCAGCCATTTTACCGAGTCAACGCTTTGAACGGCCTGTTGGAAGCTAGTAGGCTCATCATAATCTATGATGCAATCCTCTCTATCCCCGTCTATGAGAAAACCGTAGTATCTCTCGGGCGGATGAGACTGCCTACTACTCCTGCGAATCAGCGTAGGAATGTCCTGTTCTTTTGAACCTTCTGTTTCCATTAAACTTTCAGTAATAGTCTGTGGTTCTGGAATTTCTTCCAGTTCTACTGTGCTCCCACTTATCTGGTTTTCCAAAAACTCAGTTTCCAAGAAGTAGGCATGATGAGAAACAAGAACTTTTTGTTCCTCTTCACAATAGAAGAAATATCCCTTGGAGTTTTTTGGATATCCCACAAACTTGCACTGCACTGAGCGTGCCTCGAGCTTGTCCGCATGCTGCTTTTTGACAAAAGCTGAACATCCCCATGTCTTAATGTGACTGAGATGGGGCCTCTTCCCACACCACATCTCATATGGTGTAGTAGGCACAGTCTTAGTAGGAACTCGGTTCAAAAGGTACGCAGCTGATTCTAGCGCATACCCCCAGAATGATCGCGGTAACTCAGCGTTACTCATCATGGACCGTACCATATCCAATAGGGTTCGGTTCCGTCTCGCCGATACACCGTTATGTTGCGGAGTGTATGGAGGAGTAAGCTGAGAGAGAATTCCGTTCTCTTTTAAATAATTCAGGAACTCGGCACTTAAGTATTCTCCACCTCGATCCGATCTTAGAATCTTGATACTTTTGCCGGTTTGTTTCTCTACTTCATTCTTATATTCCTGGAACTTTTCAAAGGCTTCGGACTTATGTTTCATTAAGAAGACATAACCGTACCTTGAAAAATCATCCGTAAAAGTAATGAAGTAAGTGTGACCGCTTCGCGCATGTGTAGACATTGGACCGCACACGTCGCTGTGTACGAGTCCCAAGAGCTCGCTCGCTCTTACTCCGTGTCCAGTGAACAGAGTCTTTGTCATCTTTCCTTTGAGACAGGATTGACAAGTGGCATATGATTGATATTCGAACGGATCCAAATATCCTTCTGTATGTAACTTAGTCAACCTTCTCTCATTGATGTGACCCAGTCTACAATGCCATAAGAAAGTCTGATTAATATCTGGAGACTTTCTTTTGTGTGTATTCTGGACATTGAAAATCTGAGGTTGGTTTAATACGTATATACCATTGCTCAGTGTACCTGACCCAATCAGAACTTGATTAAGGTGAATGTTTACAACATTACTTACAAACGCAAATCCATAACCTTCTTTTGAAACCAAAGATACAGAAATGATATTACAAGTTGCGTTGGGTATAAAAAAGCAATTACGCAAAACCAAAACATGCCCATCTGACATTCCCAGGTGATAGTCCCCCACGGCCTTAGCATCCATGCTAGCTCCGTTCGCAACTCTGAGGGTCATGTCACCTGCCTTCAAAAACCTACGGTTTCTCAACGCCTGCAAAGAATTACAGATATGAGATCCTGATCCGGTATCCAATACCCAGGAAGTAGAGTTTATAGAAAGACAGTTTTCAATAACATACACACCTGAAGCTGAAGCCGCAACCTGCTTCAGTTCCTGTGTCCTGGCCTTCCAAGCCCTGCAATCTTTCTTTCAGTGTCCACTCTTATGACAATAGAAGCATTCTTCCTTTCCCACAAGCTTCCCCGCTATCTTTGTTGCCTTTTCCTTTCCCTTCGTACCCACTTTACTAACACCGCCCCTTGGTTTGGCGGGGGCTTTCTTCCTCTTTCCCTTGGCTTTCGCCTTGGACCTAGAGGAAGAAGATCCTCCTACAAACAAAGCGGGTGTTTCCCTACCTTTCTGTAGGGTGCCTTCTACGCTCCTCAGCATGTTGAGGAGTTCTGAAAGTTCAACTTCTTTTTCTTGTAAGTTGAAGTTCAGTATAAACTGGGCGTAAGTGGATGGAAGGGACTGGAGAATTAAATCCGTATAGAGTTCACTTTCCAACGTGGTCCCAAGTTCCGCGAGCTCCTCAATGTAGCCAATCATCTTAAGCACGTGGTCCGCTACCGATGATCCGACGACCAACTTTGCCGAAAATAACTTCTTCGACACTTCGTATCTTGCGATACGAGACTGCTTTCCATACAGTTCTTTTGTATGAAGAAATATGGATTCCAGGTCCATATTCTCGTGCCTCCTCTGGTGTTCGTTGTCCATAGAGGCAAGCACGAGGCACTTGGCCTTCGCGCAATCTATCTCCCAAGTCTTACGGATTTCCTTATCCGCGACGCTGGAGGTGGGACCTGGGACAGGGGGAGCTTTGGTGGTAAGAAGATACCCCAGCTTGTCGTAAGTGATTGCCATTTTGACATTCCTGAGCCAATCTTTGTAGTTTGGCCCTGTCAGTATGTTTTTATCTAGAAGTAACTTAAGTCCAGTCATGTCGATTGGTCGCTGCAATTAGGAGGGAGAGAAGAAACACTTTAGCACGATGCTCTTGCAAGTTTAGAGTGGTTTTTAATTTGTCTAAACAGGATGGCTCCCACTGTCTCTCGAATCCCTCCTCAAACCATAAAGGAAGAATTAGTCGGGATCAATCCCACCGTACAATACTTGCTTAACCGTTCAGCCAGGTCGGTGTCGGTACTTCGAGGGAGGTTTTCGAACGCTTTCGCGAAGTTCCTTAATTTAAGAACCTTTTTTTCCTGGGGGCGTAGCCCCGCTAACACCTTTCTAGGCACCTACTAGGTTTATAGCATTGATCGTTTAGTGAGAAATTTCCCGAGGAGTAGCATATGCTCACAGTAGGATCGCGATCCAAATATCATCGTATGACGAAACTGAAGGAATCCTACCAGAATCACCACACTCCAAATGGTATGCAAATCTAGCAAGTTTCAGTACTTATGAAACTCCCGATGTGGATTTTTGCCCCATGCTCTTATGACCTTGACTTTGGCCAACAAATCATAAGTCACATGTCAAGTTCTACCCGTCGTTCTCCAGGTTAATTTGAATCCACCCGTACCTACCCTTGACTTTGGCCAACAAGGCAGTACGACTGTTCCAAACCAACGCATCTATCTATGCTGCACATGAATACCCAATAGCTACCAATCACTATGCCTTGACTTTGGCCAACAAACACAGCTTGAATACTATTGACTATTCATGTGAAACGACGGAGGGCTACGAATGGTTTTGGCGAAACCGTGAACATAGTGAACTTGATATAATCGATGGAACGAGATAGCTTTTAGAAGGAGTGGCTCAAGCTCCGCATTTAAAAGTTAGTTTTGAAAAGAACCGAGTGGTTTTTCGAAAGTGTTCCAACGATTTTAACTTGGTTTATTATCTTGCATTAGTTCTTTTAATGCGTGATATTCTTGCATTAGTTCTTTTAATGCGTCCCATCATTTAATCCTACCATTGCAGAAAACAACCAAAATATGATGTACGCTTATGCCATTCGCATTCGCCATGGGGCCCCATCATCACCCGTTAGGTTACTTAACTAACGACAGAGCGGGGGCTGGGCTAGCGCGGCTGTAAAACATAAGCAACGCCTAAATAGTTATAAATATATAGCAATGATAGACATTACAGATCACAGATGAATACATTGGATATACTAGGAATCCGCAATCCGTTCGAGCCTGCAATGAAAAGCGGATTACACGGTCGCGGTGAATAGCCAATACCCCACCCAAGACACTTAATAAAGCATAAATCCGAGGCTTTTGAGAAGTTTAAGGAGTATAAAAATGAAGTAGAGAAACAAACTGGTAAAAGCATCAAGACACTTCGATCTGATCGAGGTGGAGAATACTTAAGTACCAGTTTCCTTGAATACTTGAAAGCAAATGGAATACTCTCTCAGCTTACTCCACCTTATACACCTCAGCATAATGGTGTATCAGAAAGAAGGAATCGCACGCTATTAGATATGGTGCGATCAATGATGAGTAGTGCTGAGTTACCACTTTCCTTCTGGGGATTTGCTCTAGAAACAGCCGCATATCTATTAAATAGAGTTCCAACTAAGTCTGTACCAACCACTCCATATGAAATGTGGTGTGGGAAGAGACCATATCTCAAGTATATCAAGATATGGGGGTGTCCGGTATATGTTAAAAAGCATAATCCGGACAAGCTCGAAGCACGATCGGTTTTATGCAAGTTTGTAGGATACCCCAAGCATTCAAGGGGGTACATGGTCTACCACACTGAAGAACAAAAGGTGTTTGTCGCTCGTCACATTGTCTTCTTAGAAAGCGAATTTCTTGCAAAAGAAATTAGTGGGAGCGCGGTAGAACTGGAAGAAATTCCAGAACCCCAAACTGCAACCGAGGACTTAGAAGAATCTCAGATTTCAATAGAACATGACGAACCAACGCCACTCCGCAAATCTAATAGGCTTTCTCATCCTCCTGAAAGATACTATGGTTTTCTTCTTGATGGGGATCGAGAGGATTGCATCATCGATGATGATGAGCCTACTAGTTTTCAGCAGGCTATCACAAGTAGCGACTCAGTGAAGTGGCTGGATGCAATGAGATCCGAAATGGAATCCATGTACACCAATAAAGTATGGACTTTAGAAGTTGCTCCTCCTGGGGTAAAACCAGTTGGGTGCAAATGGATCTTCAAAAAGAAGATTGGTACATTTGGACAAGTGGAAACGTACAAAGCTAGAGTAGTAGCAAAAGGTTTTCGTCAAAGACCAGGATTGGACTATGATGAAACTTTTTCGCCAGTAGCTATGCTTAAATCCATTCGGATCATGCTTGCCATTGCTGCCTTCCATGACTATGAAATCTGGCAAATGGATGTAAAAACAGCTTTTCTAAATGGACATTTAGAAGAGAGTGTTTACATGGATCAACCAGAAGGTTTCTTAGACAGTGGGAGCAGCGGAAGAGTGTGCAAATTGCTTAAATCCATTTATGGGTTAAAGCAAGCATCGCGGAGTTGGAACATCTGCTTTGATGAAACAGTCAAGGAATTTGACTTTATCAAAAATGTAGATGAACCATGTATTTATAGGAAGATTGTAGAAGGAGCAGTAGTCTTCCTCGTTTTATACGTCGACGACATACTACTGATAGGGAATGATATCCCTATGCTACAATCAGTAAAGCTCTTCTTGTCACAGAAATTCTCTATGAAAGACTTGGGAGATGCATCATACATTCTGGGCATTAAGATCTATCGTGATAGATCTAATAGAATATTGGGACTTTCACAGTCCAGGTATATAGACACTATACTAAAGAGATTTAGTATGGAAGATTCCAAGCGCGGCAATATGCCCGCTTGTCACGGAATCACCCTCTCCAAAGAGATGTCTCCAAAGACTGATGAATAGAGGGCTCGCATGGGCATTATACCCTACGCTTCGGCGGTAGGCTCAATAATGTATGCGATGTTATGTACCAGACCAGATGTGGCTTACGCACTTAGTGTGGTAAGCAAGTATCAATCGGACCCAGGTGAGAAACATTGGATAGCGGTGAAGAACATTCTCAAGTACCTGAGAAGGACTAAGGAGATGTTCTTGATTTACGGCAATAGAGACCTCCAGGTAGAGGCTTTTACCGACTCCGGCTTCCAAAGTGACAAGGATGATTCTAAATCTATTTCGGGTTTTGTGTTTACCCTCAATGGAGGAGCGGTAAGTTGGAAGAGTTCCAAACAAGATACCGTCGCAGACTCAACTATGGAGGCTGAGTATATAGCTGCTAGAGAAGCCGCAAAAGAGGCTGTCTGGATAAGGAAGTTCATTTCTAAACTTCAGGTGGTTCCGTCCATTGCCAATCCAATACCTTTGTATTGCGATAACAATGGCGCTGTAGCTTTAGCGAAGGAACCAAGGTCCCATCAGAAATCCAGGCATATCTTAAGGCGGTTTCACCTGATCAGGGAGATCGTGGATCGTCGGGAAATCGAGATACGGAAAGTAGACACAAAAGACAACACGGCAGATCCATTCACCAAGGCCATTCCTCAAGTACAGTTCGAGAGGCTTTTTGAGATGTTGGGCATGCGGTACGCAAGCAACTGGATCTGGTAGAGACAGTGGGTACTCATTGCGCTAATTATAGGCCTTAGTGCAAGTGGGAGATTGTTGGATATATATGCCCTAGAGGCCTACATTGTATAGGATGCTTGGAATATGTATATACATGACAGTCTTGCTTGATATGATAGTACGCTATTTGGTTTGACTTTGTCTTAACGTATAATATATTTTACTTGGTATTTATATATATATGTTGATAAAGCCCATAGGGTGTTTGTCTGACTACTGGCGTTGTGATGGCAGTCATACTAGTGGGAGCTGGATAGTCAATAGGCACACCCTTAGATGTCCCTGGTCGCAGGAGTATCGAGATTGGGCATCGATACTCCGGAGTAGACTAGTGTATACATATCTAGACCCTGACGAGGGGCAATGGATTGGTCCCGCAACCATTGGTGGTGTTCACCTAAGATTGTATACAGATGCTCACTGGGTGTGAGTACACCGGACAGGACTCGCCGAGAACTGACTGGATGGTATTATACCTAACGTCAGATAGCAGTTCTCAGGTGATATGTGTGCAGATAGTCCGTTGACTTAAGGTCATCATTTGTCTCGTGTGAGTTCCCACTGTGCTTTGATTGTTACCCTACCACGGCTCAAAGGAGTCGTGCAAACAGGTTTCAGTTGGGCACAGTCCCGAGCCACGTGGAGGCAGTGAGCGACTGTTAGGGATTCGTCTCTCCCGGTATAGGGAGTTGATATCGCACTGTGGTCGGTTGGTCATTACCATAAGTCCCTGGCCAGGGCTGATTGAGAATTACTGATGGAATGATCAGTAGATTCTCGGGTGGTCTTGAACCATACCGACACGACTTGTACGGTTATTAGGGGTCTGACGTCCACCACCTCCCTAGACCGTACATGTGATACTCTTAGACGAACAGACCGGACTGCGCGGATATTGTCACAGACAGGCTCAGTAGGATTTCAGATGGGTTACCTCATCAGCTTTCTTATTGACAACTACCTGGGGACCGTTACGTACAGCTAGTGCCGCTTGCGGTCTGTGGTTAAACCCACTGCCAGCGTAGTAGTTGAGTCTTTAGAGTCCCACACAGAGATTTCCCAAACCCAGGCGAAAAGATATAGAGGTCGTATGGTTTTACGACAAAGGTTCGGACGCATACGTGTTTGAACGCACGTACGACATTCGGACAGTTTTTACTAGCCGGCTTTGGTTTAAGCCAGATTCTAGTATCAGGTTATTGGATTTATACAGTCTAAAGTTTTTCCGTGTTTTCACGGATGAGAGGGGCGTTCTCGTAATTTTCCGAGAAGCTTCTAGAAGGATGTGACATGAAGGGAGAGGTGGCATTTTCATTTAATGAATTAGTGACTCATTGTGAATGATTCATCATATCATTAATGCATTATTAAATGCTTAATGACTCATATAATGAATCACCCACTTGCATTAATGAAACATGATGAATAATCTCTTATTATTCATTTCTTTTAATTCATTATGTTTCATATATATCAAGTGAGAAGCTTTTTTCATAAAATATAATTTTCATTATCATCTTCTCACTCTCTCTCTTCAAGTTCTCTCTCCTTCATCAAGCCTAATCCTACCCCTCATGAGTTGAGAACAAGGATTAGGAAAGACTAATTACTCCATAACCTATCTCTACATCACCTTAGCTACTCTATTTAGCAACTAGAGAAACTAAGTAACCTCAAGTTTAGAGGTTATAGCTTGGATTAGGGTTCTCGGGTGGATCGTCTATCACGGGAGAAAGCCGAAGAGGACGTGGAGATCCAAAGAGGCCGTAGACAACATCAAGACGAAGGACTAGAACCGTTTGGTATAATCTCTTAGCATAGTAGTTTAAAACTCTATAGCTTTTGTTAAAACTTGTTTAGCAAACGATTCATACGGTTAATCGATGTTTGATCATAGAACTTGATTGTTATTCATATTTTCGTCTCCCCACAAGTATTGGGGTGTTGAACATCGACTTACACACCTGCATTCTTGTTCCGAGGAACATGAATACTGAGAGATAAAAGCAACCCCAAAACATATACCAGTATTTGACTCAAACCAGAGCCAGCCAGTAATATCCGTCCGGACTCCAAACGTGCACAAGTGCACGGATGAGAACGAACCCTGTCGCAAAACCATGCGACCTCTACTCTGTTTTGCCCAATGGCGAATAGCCCTCTGTGTGGGACTCTAAAGACTCGACACTTACGCTGGCAGTGGGTTTAACCACAGACCGCAAGCGGCACTAGCTGTGCGTAACGGTCCCCAGGTAGATGCCGACAAGAAGACTGACGAGGTGAACCCCATCTGAACTCCTACAGAGTCTGAGTGTGACAATCTCCGTACAGTCCGGTCTGTTCGTCTGATACATCGCATGGCGTGCCTAGGGGGCGGTAAACGTCAGTCCCCTAATAGCGGTACAAGTCGTGTCGGAGTGAAGCCCAAAACACCCTGAGATAACACTGGAAGCCTACCAGTATATCTCGCTTGCCCTGGCCAGGGACTACTCGTGTAATGGCTCTCCTAGACACAGCGCGATGTCAACCCCCAATACCGGGAGAGACGAATCCTGTCTAACCGTCACTGCCTCCAAGTGCTTCGGGACTGCACCCAACCATTACCTGTTTGCATGACTCCTTTGAGCCGTGGTAGGGTAGTGATCAAAGTGCCGTGGGAACACACTCGAGGCGAAGTGCCAGTGTCAAGTCAGCGGACTAAGCTGTACTCATGTCACCTAGGAACTGATAACTGACGATAGGTATAATACCAACCTGTCAGTTCCCGACTAGTCCTGTCCAGTGTACTCGTAACCTAACGAGCACCCATATACTATCTCCAGTACGACGTACTGATGGCTGTGGGACAGACCATCTCCCACACTGGGATGAGAAGCGCATACGCTAGTCTACTCCGGAGTATCGATGCCCTGTCTCGATAGTCCTGCGACTAGGGACCTGTATAAGGATGTGCTTATAGATTACCCAGCCCCCACTAGTGTGACTGCCATCACAACGCTGGTAATCAAGCAAAGATCCTAAGGGCTCCACTAATGTGTATAGGCGATATACTAAAATAAACACAAGTACACATTGAAGTAGAAACAAACCAAGTAGCATACTACTATATTGAGCAAGATTGTTTATACAAGGTGAATATCCTAAGCTTCCATTAAGTAATATACAAACTAGTATGATACAGTAATGGCCTCTAGGGCATATACACTAACAGCGCCCTTTCAGGTTTTCACAAACACTCGCCGGTAGTCCTGCTGTTTTTACTCACGGAGTCCTTTCGGGTTTTCATCCGTGCCCATTTTGCTTATGGACATACCGTTTTTTTTTATTCTTCTTATTTTCTTTTTCTCTTTTTTTTTACGAGGTCGCGCCCTTTCGGGTTTTCACGAACACTTGCCGGTAGCCCTGCTGTTTTTACTCACGGAGCCCTTTCGAGTTTTCATCCGTGCCCTTTTTGCTTATGGACATACCGTTTTTATTTATTATATTTTTTTTAATTTTTTAATTTTTTTATTCATCTCGTCAGCCTAAGGATGCTGCGGTATTAGTTTAAGGACGTTTCGGTCCGCTATTAGTTTAAGGACATTTCGGTCCGATTTTGAGAAGGCTGGCTACTGCTGATAGAGTTTGAGCTTAGGAAGATAGCGAGCAGAGATAGTCGTCGTCATCTACTATTGACCTAGGCTGTGGCTCATTAAGCATAGTATCTTTTTAGGAAGCGACCGTTTATCGGCCTGAAAGGCCTTTCACCGTGCATATCCATAAGCAGATAGGCCCCACCCTGGTAGACCTTATTTATGATGTACGGGCCTTCATAGTTTGGTTCGAATTTTCCCCGCTTGGCGCGATTGGGGATCATGGGTCTTTTGACCACTACCACGAGTTCGCCTTGGCGGAATGTCCTCGGTCGGGTCAATCTTTCATATGAGCGCGTCATCTTTGCTTTATAAGCTTCCAGATTTTGCTGTGCTATGAGCCGGGTTTCATCGAGGGCGTCAAGCTCATCAAGCCGAAGGTGAGCATTTTCTTCGTCTGTCAGCTCGTAGTGGACTGCCACTCGTAGAGAGGGTAGCTCTATCTCGAGGGGAAGTACTGCTTCCGTACCGAATACCAACGCGTACGGCGTTGTGTTTGTGGCCGTTTTAAATGTAGTTCGATACGCCCAAAGGGCCTCTTGCAGTCTCTCGTGCCAGTCTTTCTTATTTCGAGACACCGTTTTCTTTATGATCTTTGTCAAGGTCTTGTTGAAAGCCTCGGCTAGACCGTTAGCTCGCGGATTATAAACCGAGGAATATCTCCAGTCTATATTGTGTTGTTGCGCGAAGCGACTGATCTTGTGGCTTCTGTAAGCTGGCCCGTTATCGGAGATGATCCGTCGCGGAGTTCCAAACCGATATATGACGTGCGTCTTGAAGAAGTGGAGGATATTCTCCGTCTTTACTTCCCTCAGCGGTACTGCCTCTGCCCATTTGGAGAAGTAGTCAGTCGTTGCCAGGATGAAACGATGTCCTCTAGACGATGCTGGTTCGATGGGGCCGACTATATCAGTCCCCCACATTTCGAATGGCCAACTAGCCACTGTTGGATGTAGTGGATTTGGATGTTGGTGGATGAAGTCCCCATGAATTTGGCATGAATGGCATTGCTTCGCATATTCGAGGCAGTCCTGAATCATCGTGGGCCAGTAGTAGCCCATCCGTTTTATCTTCATCTTCATATTCGGGCCTGCTTGGTGAGAACCGCAGAGTCCGTCGTGAACTTCCTGAACGACTCTTTTCGCTTCGTCAGGTCCCAAGCATCTCAACCACAGAGAATCAAACGATCTCTTGTACAGAGTATCGTTGACGAAGGCGAAAGATAGAGCCCGCTTCATGTGCTGATGTCTTGTGGACGCTTCTTCAGGCAATCGGTGGGACTTAAAGTAGTCTATGAAGACTTCCCTCCAATCCTCGGCCTTTTCCCAGTCTTTTATTTGAAGAGCCATTCGCTCAGTCATTTCCTTTTCTTCGGATGATTCCGGAGATATTTCTGCTGGGGCAAGCACTCGACGGCTTTGTACCACGATTCTAACGTCATCGAGGTTCTTGTCAGCCAGTTCTTTAGCAAGTTTGGCCAACGCGTCTGCTTTGCTGTTTTCCGTGCGCGGTATGTTCTCTAAAGTATAGGAGGGAATTCGGGTCAACAGTTGTTGTACTTTTTCTCCGTACTTCACCAATTCTGGATTGCACGTTTGGTAGTCGCCGTTTACTTGACTAACGACCAGTTGAGAATCCCCGTATATGAGGTGGTCTTCAATTCCCATGTCAATGGCGATCTCGAGGCCTGCTATCAAAGCTTCGTATTCGGCTTCATTGTTTGTCCTCGGCTCTGTTAAGGAGAAGGCGAAGCGCATAATCCCTCCTTGTGGAGTTACGAAGATGAGGCCTATCCCCGATTTGATTATAGGGGTACTTTGTTTGCGCTTTTTCATGGAAGATGCTCCATCGAAATAAAGTTCCCATTGGGTATCACCACCGTGGATCGCGTCAAACGCATGTTCGTCTGGCAAATCCCAATTCAGAGGAGAATCAGCCGGTATCGGATGCTCAGCGAGGAAATCGGCGATGGCCTGGCCTTTCACTGCCTTGAGAGGTTGATATGTTATCGAGAACTCCATCAAGAGCAGAGCCCATTTAGCGAGTCGACCTGTCACTATGGCCTTTGACATTAGATATTTGAGAGGGTCCACCTTCGAAATGAGACGGACTTCATGTGCTAACGCGTAATGTCTGAGCTTTATTATCGCAAAGATTAACGCCAGGCAGTGTTTTTCAATGGGGGAGTAGTTGCTTTCTGCCCCCAGTAGAACTCGACTTAAGTAGTAGAGTGCTCTTTCTTTCCCTTGGTCATTCTCTTGTGCCCATAATGCGCCTAAAGAACCTTCGAGGGCGGTTGTATAAAGAATGAGGGGTTTTCCCTTGACCGGAGCAGCCAACACCGGCGGGTTCTGCAGGTACTGTTTAATTTCGTCCAGCGTGCCCTGGCATTTTTGATCCCAGATGAATGGGGTTCCCTTCTTCATCAGGTGACTGTAAGGGCGGCACTTTCCAGATAGGTTGGCTATAAATCGCCGAACATATGCGAGCTTTCCTTGGAGAGACCGCAACTGTTTGAGAGTCCTCGGCGGAGGCATTTCCATGATCGCCTTGATCTTAGACGGATCTATTTCGATACCCCGGTGTCGGACGATGAATCCTAAGAATTTGCCCGAGGAAACTCCGAATGCACACTTAAGAGGGTTCATCTTCAAGTTGTATTGTCGAAGGCGTTGAAATACGGTCTTCAGATGTTCGAGATGTTCCTCATATGATTTTCTTTTAACCACGAGATCGTCGATATAGCATTTGACGATTTCGTGTATAAGGTCATCGAAGATTTTCGTCATGGCCCTCTGATAAGTAGCACCGGCGTTCTTTAAACCGAAGGGCATCACTTTATAACAGAATATACCTAGAGGGGTCCTGAAGGCTGTGTGCTTTTGGTCTTCGGGATGCATCTTTATCTGGTTATACCCCGATGAGCCGTCCATGAAGGAGAAAACCTCATGAGTGGATGTATTGTCTATCATCAATTCGGTGACGGGCACTGGGAAATCATCCTTCGGGCAAGCTTTATTGAGATCCCGAAAGTCCACGCATATGCGCACCGTCCCATTTTTCTTCATCACCGGAACGATGTTAGCGATCCATTCAGGATATTGAACCTCCTAATAAAGCCGGAGTCGATCAGCTTCTTGACCTCGGCGTTGATACTCATCTCGAGCTCAAGCCGCATTTTCCTCGGCGCCTGTTTGACTGGCTTGATGTTCGGGGATATCGCCAATTTGTGTACAGCAATTTCTGGATCTAGTCCCGGCATTTCGGAATAGTTCCACGCGAAGCAATCTCTATGCTGCAGAAGCACATCCTTTAACGCAGCTACCCTTTCTTCAGATAGTAACTCGCTGATGAATGTCGGTCGTGGATCGTTTGCCGTCCCCAACTCAATATTTTTGAGGTTATCTGCAGTGGTATGGATTCCATTTTCCAGCTCTTTTTGCGCTGGTGGGAATTCTGAGATTATTTCGTCGCTGCTGTTTTCGAAGCACCAAGGGAACTCATCTATGTCCTCGGGCTCTTCTTTTAATATTGTAATCATGTGACAGGTGCGAATTCGCTTCCAATCCCGATGTAGAACCGGTTCTTCTTTCGTGGCCTTGGGCTCGTGTTTCTGTGGCGGCGCTACCCTCCAGTTGTCAGACAGAGCGAACTTGCCCAGCTGGTACTGATCTTCGACCCAATTCTTAAAGGTGAAGCAGTCTTCGAGCGGGTGCCCTATTACTCGATGGTAAGAGCAATAGTTTGGGCCAGAGACTTCGCTTGCTTGTTCGGGGTGCTTGGATTCCGGCAATGTAAGCATTTGATGCTTTAGAGCAAGATCAAGTATCTTCTTCGTCTTGTCCTGAGGAAACGAGTACGCTCGGCCCATTTTCTTCATGAGGGATAGATCAATAACGCTCAACTCCCGTTTGCGCGGCTTCTTAGCCCTGCTTTGTTGCTGTTGAGCGCCTTTTTGGCATTTCGACTTATTTCTGCTTCTGCGCCGAGCCTTCTTTATAACAGGTTGGCAAGGAGCGGCATTTTCATCTTTTATGGCTTGTTGGAGAAGGCATTGCGTCTTGGCTTTCTCGTAGATGGCCGTCTCACGGTTGTGATCATCTCGGACTTTTTGACCAGCTTTCTTTATAAGTTTGTCCATTTGTTCCTCGAACGACGGACTGGGCTCCTTTGCATCTGGAACTTTCACTGGCTTAGGATTAGCGTCCTCCCATTGAGCATCCGCTTCTTCATCAAGGTTATACACGACGTAGCAGCCGGGTAGTAACTCTCGTTTCTTTGACCGGATGTATCCAAGCCCTTTTGTTTCCATTCTCCCGTTAGGCAGTTTGCGTTGAGTCCCGGGGACGTTCCAGACCCTGTCATAGAATTTGGCCTTTCTAACGGTCTGTTTGAAGGGTATCCCCTGGCGTTTCAGCAGCTTTTTCAAACCTTCCGTATAATATCTGGGGAGACGGATAGGCTGAAGCCTGTCGAGCGTAGAATCCGCGCCATGCCAGATTTCTTTTTCTACCTTGGTTTCTTCAGAGCGGTAAAACAGAATTGCTTTCTCGCTCTCTCGCCTGGGAGGGATGTAGAATGTTTGTAGCTCTTCTACATTATAAATATTAAGTGCATCCAGTTCTTTACGGTGTTTAAGCGGCACTATGGCGACTTGTAGACTTTGCTCTTCGTTAGCGGACGTTCGTATGGAAGGTCGAGCAGAGAATACAACACGGATCTCATCTTCCGAGTCGCTACCAAAAACCAACGTAGGAGTGGACGGTCCTGGCTTGTTGTGTTGGGGCTGACCCGAATACACTATCTCCTCTTCTTCCTCGGTATCACTACCGAAGACAGGGATGGTGGCGTTAGCTTTGATCTCCGGCTTGTGACACCTCTCCGTGTCTTCGAAATCCGGTAAGAAGTATTTGGCATCTTCATATTTGCGGACCTTGTTCACAGAGAACGGGTTTAGTTCTCCCGTCACGGTATACTCGAAACCAATCTTAAAATACTTCATACACTGATGTTGTGTAGAAGGGATGATGTTGTACTCATGTAACCATGGTCGGCTGAGCAAAGCGTTGTAGCATGTCTTGGCGTCTATGACGTGGAACTTAACGTCCGTGACGAGTAGCCCGAAGCGTAGCGTCAGTATCACAGACCCAAGGGTTCTTGATGACTGGGAATCGAACCCGGAGATGGTGATCTTGTCACGAGCGAGGTGCTGGACGCTCATGCAGATTTCCTTTAACACCCGCACGTTGAGTAGGTTAACGGACGACCCGTTATCAATCAGGATTTTGCCTATCTATATATCATGGCAGTATCCCGAGACATAGAGAGGGCGATTGTGTTCGCACGTCCCAAGTAGAAGGTCTTCATCGCCAAAAGTAACATCGGCCGTGTGCACTTCCTCCAATTCATCCTTCATCTTTTCCTCGGCCAGGCATGCTTGGAATTGTTCCGGGTCTTGGAGCGCCTTAATCAACGAATCTCTCGCCTCTTTTGATAGCAAAAGGGCGTCAAGAATGCTGAGCTGTGAGGGCAGCTTCCTCAGATGTGCTAAGACGTTGTAATCCACCTTATTCTTCTTTGGTGGGTCTTTGGCAGCTAGCTCTTCCACCACTTGGTCATCTAAGACGATATCTTCAATGGCCTTTTCTTTCCCTTTATCTTTTTTGTTCGAGGGTCCGAGGTTCTTTTCGGGCAGCGTGCGATTACGTAGCCGGATATTTTCGCAAACCTTCGGTTCTTCTTCTTTTCTCGAAGCGGACTCTTTGAAGAGAGGGGCAAGTTCTAGCTCTTCATCAGAATCACTCCCGAATGTAGGCACTTGTGATCTACCGGTGTTGACCATGCAACAATCGCCAGCAGTTCTTTTAAGCCCTTCGGTCGTATTTCTTTGCTCTCGACGAGTTTTACACTTTTCCCGCTTAAAGCGTTGTCGATGAGCAACATATCCTTGCCACCATCTATCGAAAGCTTTGCACTCTTGAGTGGGGTGCGAAATTTTTTGATGATATAAGCAATAGGAGGGGTGCGTTTCCATTTCACCAGTGATGTTTCCTTCAGAGGATGGTAGCTTCATGCCCATTGATATGGCCTTAGCAAACTTTTTCCTCATCTTGAATTGGCTTTTGTCGGTAGCGGAGGTGTTTAGCTCCAACGGGATCGTCTCAGCTCCTTCATCAAGTCGCTGGTGCTTGGCCCTTTCAAATATAGCCGCCTCGCGCTCCCGATCAGCTTTACTTTTCAACCGAGCTTCATTAAGGAATGCGTCAATTACCTCATCTGATGGCCCCAGAATTTTTGATTCAGGATCTGCCCCCAGCGCTCCAGTACTAGGAGTTTCTTCATCGTTCATGAACGAATGGGAAATTACATGACAGCTCGCCACGCATTCTTCAGATTCATCTGACGAACTTTCTCCCTCAGCTTCCTGTTGAAAAACGTGATTGAGGAACTCTTGGAGCGTAATGGGAGTCCGTGCCTTTTGGTTGTATTCATCCAGCGCGTCAATTTTCTTTTGTAAGTCCGTGCGTTTGCCGCCAGGCTTCACGGGCTTCTTAGATTTCTTCTTCTTCTTTTTCGAAGATTTTGACGGCTGGCTGCAAGTGCTTGAACCGCCACCATCGGTCTTTGGAGTTGGACGTGGCTTCAACATCCTTTCAATGACCTGCGGTTCCAACGGGTTCTTCCACTTGATCGCTGGACATGTCTGAAGATCGTTTAGCATCCTCTTTGTCTTGGCTGATAATACAATTTCCCAAGGAGCTTCTTCAATGACGGAGCATGTTGCCCCCGGCGTATTCGTCCCCTTAGAGGTGTGGGGCTGCGGGGGATTCACCTTCCATTTGTCAGATAACGCGAACATGCCCTGTCGGTACTGGTTTTCAAGCCAATTCTTGAAAACGTAGCAATCTTCGATCGGATGGCCCAGTACTCGATGATAAGGACAGTAGTTGGGCTCGTTGACGTCACTTGGTTGCAACGGACGTTTTGGATCCGGCAGATTTATGAGTCTGTTGCGCAACGCCAGCTCGAATAACCTCCTCGTTTTATCGCGGGGAAAGGAATAAGGACATCCCATCCTATCCTCAAGGGGTACGTACGGGCGCATATTATTTTGACGAGCAACCGGCTTCGAGTCGCTCGGTTGTTGTTGAGCATTAGCGACGACGATCGCTTTTCCCTTCCCTTTGTCATTTCGGGAGTCCGGCCTTGGGAGAGGGGGTTTATGGCCCATTTGATCCATTTGCGCTAGCTTATCAATCAAGGCCTGGAAGGTAGTCGGCTTGAAAAACATCATAAATTATGAGATGGTTGCTTGCGGATCAAGGGTTCCCACAAACAAACCCACCGCGGGAGCTTCTTCAATGCGCTGCTCACACTTCGACCATAAGTTCCGCCATCGTATAGCGTACTGAACCCACGTGTCGCCGGGTTTTACCCTGGCGTTAATCAGTGCTGTCATCGGGGTACGTTCACTGGCGCTTGCAAAACGCTGAGTAAACAACAGCTCCATCTCCGTGAAGGTTTTAATAGAGTCGTTTGGGAGCTCAGAGTACCATTCGAACGCCGTATCTGATAAGCTTCCAACAAACTGGCGAAGCAACAGCTTGTCATCACCGCCGGTGTTGCCGCAGAGTGCCATGAACTGGGCAACATGCTGATGAGGATTGCCCGTCCCTTTGTAGACATGGAACTTGGGAATTGTGTAACCTGGTGGGTACTTGATTTGATCGTACCAACTTGGATATGGCCGCCCCATTTTTACGACCAGACCGGCCGCTTCGATCGGATGATGAACCCGTATTTGTTGGGCTATGTACTCATCCAAATCAGCTTTAGAGATTGTATCTTCTTTAGCCGTGGACAGAGCTGGTGGAGGATTCGACGTCTCTCCCCTATCATCTTCAAGGATGATCGGGGGATCTTCAGCAGGTGGATCTTGTTGAATCATCATACCCACCATATCCTGGAACAGGAGGGCCATTTTCTTTATGTTGGCTGCCTGCTCCGCAGCTTCTTTATCTTTCTTCTCCAGTACGCGACGAAGGAATTCAGCGTCCGTTTCTTGTTCTTGACGCTCGTCCGAGAACGTTTCAGGGGTTTCTTTTGGCCCTGTAAGTGTGGCCATAGCGTTCATCATCTCTTAGAGCTTCTGCTGCTGCTCCTGAGCCTTGGTCACTGACCTCGTGTGCGGTCTATGACCTGTTGATATGCGGCTATCCTCCTTTCCCGATGCCACATAAACTGTATGAACTATCATGCCCCCGGACTTAGGGCGTTTAGGCTCACCACCTTTGGCATTTGCCGCGGGCGTGGGGGTTTTCTCCGGCCTTCTTCTTTTGTTGGCCGTTGAAGTGGAGGGGGACGTTGCAGTAGGCATCTTGGTGATTGTTGTCCTTTGTTGTTTAATTGGACGGTCCTTTTCTTTTTGCACCTTCGCCTTCTTCTGTTGACGAGAATGACCTAGGTCAATCACGGAGTCTTAAGCCCTACGCCAAACCTTGTATATTTTTGAGGACAGCCGTTGAGGGGGATGTTCTTGCTTCGTTTCTGGAGCTCTCTCCGCAGGTGGAGGAGATCTCTTCAATGTAGCGGTTGGAGAGTTCTTCCGTACCCTTCTCAGCAGTTCAAAGCTGTTCCCAGTTGGAACAGCAGCGTTGACTTCCACCACTGGAGCCGGTGGAGTTAGCCCTGAGGGAGAGTTGCCCCCTGCCTTCCTCACTCGTTGCCAATGGCGACGTCGAGCATGACGAGCCGTTGGGACTGACTCGGAGATTGAGACATCTTCTTTTTGCCCCCTGTCTGAATAAGGCGCCGCCGGTGTTAACCTCTTAAAGACTGAGGTTGTCTTTTGAGGGGTGATATTTAACCTGTCGAAGACAGATCCTCGAGTAGGGGGAGGAGCAGGAATCGTCAGCCTTGAAAAGACTGACTCTTTGACAGGGGAAGCCGCCTTGACGACTTCTGGAGCAACAGTTATTGCCTTCTTCGGGACAGCCAATTTAGAGTTCTGATTTAGCCTGGTGAAAACAGAGGCTGTCGGTTTGGTAGTGAGCGACCCGTTGACAGGGGCCGTCGTAGCAGTGAGCCTGTCGAAGACCGACTTTTTGTTCACTTCCGGTGCAGGTATTGGCGTAGGGAAGCTTGTAGGTGGGATCATGGTCCCGAAGAACAGACCAGTGGTGGCTTGGGTCACCTGGTCTACCGGCAGAGTGAGGAAGGAAGCCGCTTGGGGCCCATATGCTACACCTCCGGGGGAGGTGGAGCGTCCGTTGCAGTGGCACTTCGAGCAGTTGGTGCAGTTAGAGGCCATTGATGCTTGAGTTCTGCGCCAGGCAAAAGACCAAATCTTAGTAACTTGAAATCCGAAGGCAACCATTTAACAAACCGCGATTGGTTCGCGAGGACGACATACGAAGTGTGGAGTGGAAAGAGGAAAAGGTCCCACCGGGCGTGCCAAAATCTGTTCCCCTCCGAACGGCGGCGCACAGGACCGCGATGTCCTGACGCTGAGATTCGGGGCAGATGCTATTTGGTTTTATCCGTCCACCTCTCCGAAGATGCCAAGTTGATTTATGGCACCGTGTATCGGAGGTTTAGACAGATGCGGCCGATATAGCAGACTTCGTCAGATTCCCCCTCGCTTGAGGGGTTTTTGATTGTGGGGACGCTCTTCCCTGCAGGCGCAAGCCCCTGCAGTTAATTACGCTACCGCGTCGCGGTAACAAATTTCTCCTTCTCCAGAATTTCACTTCGTGTCGTGTGTGTTTGTTTTGTTTATGGTTGCCCGTGGATTGTATACGGAGACTGAGTAATGCCGTCGCCCGTAGGACGTGGATTAGTCCAAATCCGTTTGTACTTAGATTTGGATTTGGTGTTTTTAGTTTAAGGATGCATTAGTCGCGTTGCGGCTAAGATCAACTTAAACGTTCGTTAAGGATACGATAGTCCTGTTTGAGACTAAGATCAACTTAACGTGATAATCCATTTAATATCCGGCCATCGGGACTCGTCACCTCTCTAACGTCGTTGAAGGATTACAATGGCAGATGTCAGAGGAGTTCAGAGATGTACCCTTGAACCAAGGTTGATTTGGAGTTTTATAGTCCGTTTGAATGTTTAAGGATACGTTAGCCGTGTTTGGGGCTAAGATCAACTTAAATGGGGCCGTTTAGATCCGAAAAAGAGCATTTGGATGCTCTATTGTTCCAGTTTAGGGACGTGGTGGTCCATCGCCAGTTTAGGGACGTGGTGGTCCATCATTAGTTTAGGGACGTTTCGGTCCGATATTAGTTTAAGGACGTTTCGGTCCAACATTAGTTTAAGGACGTTTCGGTCCAATATTAGTTTAAGGACGTTTCGGTCTACGAGTTTAAGGACCCCGCAGTCCATATTCATGTGTGGTCATTGGGACCCGTCGCCTCTCTGACGTCGTTGAAGGATTACAACGATAAATGTCAGAGGAGTTCGGAGATATACCCTCGAACCGGAGATAAATTGATTTAGGAGAGTAATCTTGCTCAGTCAATTTAATTTGAGAACTTACGGCCAAAATTGGGCTAAGTCCAGTTGAAAATGTTCAACATTTTATTTGCTTTTGCATTGCATTTCTTTCTATTTTTATTTGGGCTCTGTCCAGAAAGGATGCAGAGCATCAATTTGTTTTGGGCTCTGCCCATTTATAAATGATGCAGAGCATCAATTTTACTTGGGCTCTGCCCTTTATAAATGATGCAGAGCATCAATTTTATTTGGGCTCTGCCCGTTTATTGCTTTGCAATTTATTTTGGCCTGCTAGGTCTTTTGATTTGGGCCTGGCCCTTTAGGAAATGCATTGCATTTATCAGGCACTTTGCGCCAATCAGAGAGCGCAAGCGCTCGTAGTGTTGTCACGTGTCGCGCAAGCGCAGTGCGCTGCGCTAATGCGCTGTGCCTGCGCTGCTGACACGTGGCGCGCTCTGGTGGCTTGCGCCAATCCAGGAGCGCAACAACGCAGTTTGCAAGTGCAAGGCACTATGATTTGAGAATCTTTCAGATTCAAGAACCAATGGTTCATAAAAGAAGTGCAAAGCACTATTCGTTTTCTTGATCTAATTTAGATCAAAGAAAAAACAAGTTTTTTCTTATTTCAGGAACCAAAGGTTCATAAAAAAGTGCAAAGCACTGTTCTTTATTTTGTTTTTCTTGTTTTAAAGAACCAGTGATTCATAAGAAGTGCAAAGCACTGTTTATTATGTGAAGATCATTGATCTTGTTTTTAGATCAATGATCTATTAGAAGAAATTTCTTCTATTTCATGTAGGTTCTTTACCTTTTTCTTGAAGCTTTTTCAGAGTTCTCTCTGTTTGAAGCTCTTGATTTTTCAAGAAAATGTTCATGCTTCTTCTTTTTTATTTTTATTTTAGAAAGAAGGATCATTGGTCGTTGGGACCCACCACCTCTCCGACGACACTGAGAGATTACAGCGCCATATATCGAAGGTGTGGAGGGATGTACCCTTTGAACCATGTCTCACTCATTAGGGGGGAAGAACAGGCTGAAAAGGCTTCTTTGCGTTCGCGCACGTGCGTCGCACGAGTTGGGCGTATGTGCGTCACACGTGTTGGGCGCTCATATTTGCACGTAGCGCACATGGATCTTGCGCATATGCGCATTATGGGGGGGAGCAAGCTCCTATGGAGAATGAGTCTCCTTTGAATATTCTCATGTGGTGCGCACGTGCGTTGCACGTGGTGCGCGCGTGGCGGGCACACGTGCGTTGTACGTGGCGCACATGCGCATTATGAAGAGAAGCAGAGCTTCTATATATGGAGAACATGCTCCTTTTAATATTATTAAATATTCTCATGTGGTGCGCACGTGCGTTGCACGTGGTGCCGCATGGCGGGCACACGTGCGTTGCACGTGTCGCATTATGAGGAGAAGCAGAGCTTCTATATATTGAGAACAAGCTCCTTTTAATATTATTAAATGTTCTCATATGGTGCGCACGTGCGTTGCATGTGGTGCCGCATGGCGGGCACACGTGCGTTGCACGTGGCGCACATGCCCATTATGAGGAGAAGCAAAGCTTCTATAAATGGAGAACAAGCTCCTTTTAATATTATTAAATGTTCTCACGTGGTGCGCACGTGCGTTGCACGTGGTGCGCACGTGCGTTGCACGTGGTGCCGCATGTCGGGCACACGTGCGTTGCACGTGGCGCACATGCGCATTATGAGGAGAAGCAAAGCTTCTATATATGGAGAACAAGCACCTTTTAATATTATTAAATATTCTCATGTGGTGCGCACGTGCGTTGCACGTAGTGCCGCATGGGGGGCACACGTGCGTTGCACGTAGCGCACATGGCGCTTGCGCATATGCGCATTATGGAGGAGCATGCTCCTATCTTGGAGAGCTAAGCTCCTTTGGAGAACTAAGCTCCTTTGAGTATTGAATCCTTTGAGGATTTAACTCTACCCTTTCTAAGAGGTATCCCCTCTTATTTATATGGGAGTGGTAGAGAAGCCATCTCTCCTTTTCCCGATGTGGGACTAAAAAATGCATTCCCCATGTAGTAGAGCATTACTTTAGATTACACGTGCATAACACATTTGCTCATAACTTTTGATCTCGGATGAATTATGAGGCCCATAATATATCAAATCGAAAGCCTTTTCGAGATGCTTTCAATATCATCAGAATTTAGCCATTTCTCGTTCCGGAGTTTGTCAAAATACAGCTCGGAAAATACTGGTTCGCATCTTCTTCCTTAGATCACATGTGCATAGACATTTGCTCATAACTTTTGATCCCGGATGAATTATGAGGCCCATAATATATCAAATCGAAGGTGTTTTTAAGATGCTTTCAATACCATCAGAATTTAGCTATTTCTCATTCCGGAGTTTGTCAAAATACAGCTCGAAAAATACTGGTTCGCATCTTCTTCCTTAGATCACATGTGCATAGACATTTGCTCATAACTTTTGATCCCGGATGAATTATGAGGCCCATAATATATCAAATCGAAGGATTTTTCGAGATGCTTTTAATACCATCATAATTTAACAGTTTCTCATTGGGTAGTTTATTAAAATACAGGCCGGAAGATACTGGTTCGCATTTTCTTAAGCGTATCGCTGCCATTTGATCCTTGGACTCTTTCGCGCAGAAATTTTTGGTGGGAACATACCTCTCTTTAGCCCATGCAACAAATTACATATGTGGGATCTTGATCCGGTATCTAATACCCAGGACATAGAGTGAACTGAGAAACAGTTCTCGATAATAAACACACCCGAAGAAGATGCATCAACATGCTTGTTCTTCGTTTGGGTGGCGTGGGATTCCGGATATTCTCCTATTTCCTGCTCTGTCTTATAACAATTATATGTTGGAGCGGGACCAACGTTCTCCTGCTTAGTATAATAAGCGGGTTCGGTTAATACATCCATATTATTATCTTGATTAAGGCCTGACATAGTCGCTACCTGGAGAGAGAGAAGAAAACATTTTAGCGTATGCTCTTGCAAGATTAAATTGGTTATTATCTTATCTAATCAGGATGGCTCCTACTGCTTTTATCAAATCTTCCTTCAAACTCTAAAAGGTAAAACTAGCCGGGATTAATTACACCTTACAAGTTTGCCAATCTTTCAGCCAGGCTACTGTTAGTACTTTGAGGGAGGTTCCCCGTGCTTTCGCACGGACCTAATTAAAATAAACCTCGTTTTCCCAGAGGCATAACCCCGTTAATACCTTTCTAGACACCCACTTAATTGGCTAATTGTCTTGTGTAAAACTCTCCCAGGAGTAACTTTTACTCGCAGTGGGTATCGGGATCAGACTATCTCATAGAAGGTATGCAATCTCATTGCAAATTTCAACACTTGAAATTCCCGATAATGTTTTGTCCCTAGCAATTTATGACCTTGGCTAAGGTCAACAAATCATAAGTGCTAGCCAAGTTCAACCCGTAATTTCCTGATTGAATTAAACCCACCCGCACAACCCTTGGCTAAGGTCAACAAAGTTGTACGACTACCCTAACTCAATCACATCTTATGTTTTAGCAGATAAACACTAATTAGCTACCGTACACTACGACTTGGCTAAGGTCAACAAACGCAGTATGAATACTAACTAGTCTCTATCTGAAATGACGGAGGACTATGACAGGTTTTTCAGAAAACCTTTCGCGTAATGAATTTGATATCATTGTAGAAACAAGTGATTTTGAAAAGGAGTGTTTTTGAGGCTTTTTCTAGTTTTACTAAAGAGATCACTCCCAGTGAAGGGATCTCGGCTCTTTCCTTATCGAATAAGGTGCAGAATATTTCACAAATACCGCTATGCAAAGCAAGAACTATAGAAGCAATAAAAAACAAAACCGAGTGAGTCGTAGCATCTGCTAGTATCGCTAAAGAGGTCACTCCCGGTGAAGGGATCTCGTCTCTTTCCTTATCGAATAAGGTGCTGGATATTCTACAAAGAATACCGCTATGCAAAGCAAAAACTAGAGCTACCCTTTTTATAAATTTGATTCTACAACATCTTTTAAGTTTCTTTTCTTTCATTAATCTCATTAATGAATCCCATCATTTAAGCTTCCTAAGCATCACAGAAGAAACGAAAATACAATGTATGCTTATGCCATCCGCATTCGCCACAGTGTCCCGTTATGCACCGTTAGGTTACTTAACTAACGGCATACCGGGGCGGGACTAGCGCGGGTGCAAAACATAAGCAACATTTATTATATATCATATATACAATAATAAAGCATTCTTCTCACGCATATAATATAATCACATCATATAATATCAGCAGCATAAGATAACATATGAAATATTGGATATATTAGGAGGTCCGTGTTTTATTTTGAGCCTGTATAAAACACGGATTTCACGGTCGCGATGAATAGCCAAACCCATATCCCTAGACCCCTACGAGAGCTGCAAGCAGCCCTACAAATTCTAGAGTTAGGAGACCCGGACTCGACTCCTCGAGTTGGTCTCTCACTGGACCCTAGAACCCGGTTACTGTATCTCATATCATATTAATCCCGGTCCCACACATATCACATATGTGCTCCTACCCCATTTCGCCTGAGCCAGGAAAGCTCTATGTAGGACTCTAAAGACTCGTCAATACGCTGGCAGTAGGTGATGATCATATCAAACACCCACAAGCTGTAAGCGGTCAGCTAAACGTAACGGCCACCCGGGTATTGAGCGAACAGAAGATCAACAAGCAAGCCTGTACATTCTCCTGCGAATCCAATCAGTAATCACTACCGTACAGTCCGGTCTCTTCGTCTAATATGTCGCATATCCAGTCTAGGGGTAGTAAACGTCAGACCCCAGTAACCGATAAGTCGTGTCGATGTGAGGCTCATAACGGGTCGAGAAACCACTGATAACACTTACCAGTAGATCTCCATATCAGCCCTGGCCAGGGACTTCCAGTTATAGCCAATCGAACACAGCGCAACATCAACCCCCAATACCGAGAGAGACGAAACCCCTCCTATCGCTCATTGCCTCCATATGATTCGGGATTGTACCCAAAAGCCACCATTTTGCACGTTCTCATGAACGTGGTAAGGTGGAAATCAAAGCACAGTGGGAATCACACAAGACTCTATGACGATCTCGGGTCTACAGACTAACCTGTACCAGTGTCACCAGAGAACTGCTATCTGACGATAGGTATAATACCATCTAGGAGTTCTCGGCGAGTCTGTCCAGGGTACCCAGTCTCCACTGAGCACCTGTATACCATCTTTGATGTCAAACACCAATGGATGTGGGATCATCATATGGGTCAAGATGCGTATACGCTAGTCTACTCTGGAGTATCGATACTCTGTCTCGATACATTCTCGACTAGGAACGGTTATAGGATGTACTCTTGGACTACCCTGGCCCCACTAGTATGATCTGCATCATAGTCCTAGTAGTCAAGTACATATCCTAAGGGCTTTATCAACGTGTGAGAGCAAGACAGTAACCCAATACAAGTCAACATGTTTAGACAAAATGAAACTAGATAGCATACTATCATGTCGAGCAAGAAACTCCTCTCTATATATATCCAAGTATCCACTATAATATATATCATATGTACAACAATGGCCTCTAGGGCATATACATAACTAACAAGGTCGAGGCAACTCATTGTTGGATCGGATTTTCAGGGTAGTTTTGTAATTGTGTAAAGGCTCAGATTTTATCCCTAGGTTTTCATGTATCTGCCTATAAATAGCCCAGTTCCAAGTCAAGTAAAGGATGCTTTTTCTTGTATTAGGATTTAGGATAAGAGTTTGTATCTTCTTCTTCCTCTTCATCTTTCTCCATTGATATTGTAGTGAGCTTCATGAGTGAATGATGAATAAAGAAGAGTTCTTTTAACATGCATATCTTATAATTGTGTTCTAATATTTTGCTTGTAATTTTATTTGTTAAAGTAGTTGTTGTTATTTGTTTGTTTATTTGCTTTCTTCTTCTCGTTTTCTTTATCCTTACAACAATAATGATTAAGTGTGATCCTTGCCTAAGTGAGGTCCCAAATAGCTAGTTGTGATTCTCTAACTCATTTCTTTCTTTGTTTTATTTTCTTTTTCTTTTTAATGGGTGAGCAGTTTCTCACTTGTTAGGGTAGGATAAGGAAAGTTTGAGAGAAGGAAATCTCTCTCACTCTTTTCTTTGCCCAACATCTTAATTTGGACTCCCATCAATTTAACCAAAATCTGCTCCCTACGGCACCCTATCCTACATGATAGCGGTGACACCCTAGTGAGACCGGTTGTGGTTGAATTGACCGGAGGTTACGGCTAAGAGCCAAGAACGGACGGACAAGGACTAAAAGGAAGGAACTAAGCGTTGGAAAGCCTAGCTTATACTCGCAAGTTTCCTTCCTAGTCGTGCTAATCCCCGTTGTTGCCGATTACCATAATATCGATATTAATAGTGGCAACGAAAGAAGTGAGCGACTCCTAACTCAAACTAACATAATCCTAACCCTAACAAGCTCTCTTTATACATATTTTAGCACATTGTTAATCTTAAACAAACCTGGACAAATTGGACTTAACTCGTTAAAACACTAAGAAAAAGATTCCCATCTCTCCGTGGACCGACCCGTACTAATCTGGCTAGCTACCAAGCGAAACCGTCTTGATTGCGGTAATTAAAACTAAGCACATAAAATCATTATCAATCAGGCATTTCTAAATGGTGATTTGGATGAATGCGTTTTTATGGATCAGCCAGAGGGCTTCATTGATAGTGGAAGCAGCGAAAAGAAATGCGGGTTGCTTAAATCCATTTATGGATTAAAGCAGGCATCACGGAGTTGGAACATCTACTTCGATGATACAACCAAAGAGTTTGATTTTATCAAAAATGTAGATGAACCTTGCATTTATAAAAAGATTGTTGGGAGTACAATCACATTCCTTGTATTGTACGTGGATGACATTCTCTTGATAGAAAATGACGTTCCTATGCTATAATCGATCAAACTATTCTTATAGCAAAGGTTCTCCATGAAGGACCTGGGTGGTGCCTCGTACATTCTAGGCATTAAGATGTATAGAGATAGATCTAAGAGATTGTTGGGATTATCCCAATCAAGATACATAGATACTGTACTAAAGAGGTTTAGTATGGAAGATTCCAAGCGAGATAATTTACCCGCTTGTCACGGGATCACCCTCTCTAAAGAGATGTCTCTAAAGACTGATGAAGAAAGGGGTCGCATGAGCATTATACCCTACGCTTCGGTGGTAGGATCTATAATATATGCGATATTATGTATTCGCCCAGATGTAGCTTACGCACTGAGTGTAGTAAGCAGGCATCAATCCAATCCAGGGGAGAAATATTGGACAGCTGTGAAGAACATTCTTAAGTACTTACGAAGGACTAAAGAAATGTTCTTGGTGTATGGTAATGGAGATCTCCAAATGGAGGCCTTTACCGATTCCAGTTTCCAAAGCGATAAGGATGACAGCAAGTCCATCTCGGGTTTTGTATTTACCCTTAATGGAGGGGCGGTGTATTGGAAGAGTTCCAAACAAAACACTGTCACTGACTCAACGATGGAAGCTAAGTATATAGCTGCCAACGATGCCGCAAAAGAGGCTGTCTGGATGAGAAAGTTCGTTTCTGAACTTCAGGTGGACCCATCCATTGCTAATCCAATACCTTTGTATTGCGATAACAATGGAGCCATGGCTTTGGAAAAGGAACCACGGTACCATCGGAAATCCGGACATATCTTGAGGCTGTATCACCTGATTAGGGAGATCGTAGATCGCCAGGAGATCGAGATACGGAGAGTGGACACAAAGGAAAACACGGCAGATCCATTTACCAAAGCCATCCCTCAAGTCTAGTTCGAGAGACTGTTCAAGATGTTGGGCATGCAGTACGCCAGCAACTAGCTATAGTGTAGACAGTGGGTACTTATTGCGCCAATTATAGGCCTTAGTGCAAGTGGGAGATTGTTGGATATGTATGCCCTAGAGGCCTTTATTGTATAGGATGCTGGGGATATGTATGTGCAGAAACAATATTGCTCAATATGATAGTACACTATTTGGTTTCACTTTATCTTAACATGTGATGTGTTTCACTTAGTATTTCATATCTTGTATATATGTTGATAAAGCCCTTAGAATGTTTGCTTGACTACCAGGACTATGATATAGATCATACCAGTGGGGCTTGAGTAGTCCGCAAGTATATCCTTTAATAGTTCCTAATCAAGAGAATATCGACATAGGGCATCGATATTACAAGAGTAGACTAGTGTGTATGTTTCTTGACCCTGTATAGGGGCGATGGTTGATCCTAAAACCATTGGCGTTTGACATCAAAGATTGTACACAGGTGCTCATTAGAGAATGGGTACACCGAACAGGACTCGCCGAGAATTCCTAGATGGTATCATACCTATCGTCGGATAGCAGTTCTCTGGTGACACTTGTACAGGTTAGTCTGTAGACCCGAGATCGTCATAGTGTCTTGTGTGGTTCCCACCGTGCTTTGATTTCCTCCCTACTACGGCTCATCAGAGTCGTGCAAACAGGTGGATTTTGGGTACAGTCCCGAATCACATGGATGCGGTGAACAATAGAATGGGTTTCGCCTCTCTTGGTATAGGGAGTTGATGTTGCGCTATGCTCGATTGGCTATAATAGAAAATCCCTGGCCTGGGTTGATGAGATTTACTGATAAGTGGTATCAGTAGTTTCTTATACCGTTATGAGCCACACATCGTCATGACTTATCAAGTTACTGGGGTCTGACGTTTTCGCCCCCAGACTCAGTATGCGACATATCAGACGAAGAGACCAGACTGTACGGTAAGTGTTACTTATAGGCTTGTTGGGGTTAGGATGAGTTCGTTCGTCGGCCACCTTTTCGACAAGTACCTGGGTAGCCATTACGTACAGCTAGTGCCGCTGACGGACTTGTGGTTAAACTCACTACCAGCGTACTGTCGAGTCTTTAGAGTCCCACATAGAGAGTTTCCCTGGTTTAGGTGAAACGATGTAGAGGCCATAAGGTTTTACGGCAGGGTTTCGATCATATACGTGTACTGTCTACACGAATGATGTTCAGAAGTATAATACTGATAGGTTTTGGTTTAAGCCGGATACCAATATTATATTATTGGATTATTGGTGTCTCATTATATTCGTATTTTTTGGAATATGAATATGGGTATATTTATACAGTATACGGCAAGGGGCATTCTTGTAATTATACAAGAAAAGGCTTCTAGAAGGAGAAACCTCATATATGGATTTTATTTTGTGAAAATAAAATTAATGAGGTGGAATTTGGAGTATGGATGAAAGCATGGCTAATTGAATATTGTATTCATTTGGATCTACTATTGAAGCATGGTTGGTTATTTTTGAGAAAAATAATCCATACTTCAACAATTCAAACCTTAGCCATATCATTTTCATTCACAAGACTTTAGTTGATTCTTACTCTCTCATTCTCTTTCCAAATTATCTCTTCTCTCAAGCTCAACCCTAACCCTTTATATGAGTTGTGATTCATAGGGTATTGAGATCAAATAATCCTCTAGATATTCTCTACATCATCTAAGTAGTCTTCTTTAGCACATTAGACCATTTAGTAACTGATTAGTCGAAAATATTGTATTTTTAACACGGCAATTTCCCTATCATTTGCACTCATTTAGAAGTGTACGGTATTCATATTTCACATATTAGCAAAACTGTCGCAAAATATCAGATTGCATGTGTTAGACTCTAAAACCGGCATTTATAAGGAAATTGACTGCATTTCATGGCATCGCATCATCCCTATATTGCGCAACACTTGTTTTAAGATCTGTGCAGGAAAATCCAGAAGAAAGGCCAAGAATTTATACGGTACCGATCAAACATTACGCCAACTCAATGATTTCAGTTCTGGTATCAATCCAAAGGGACAAATACAAATCAACATATCAGATAAAGGCCCAAGTATCCACCCAAGACCACACCAGAAGAACCAAGCCCCAAGGAGCCTACTTGGCCGCGGAACCGCGGCCTAAGCCGCCTTGTGCCGCGGTTCCGCGGCGGATCTGCCACGTCAGCACCAAAACTTTGCACCAAAATTCTTCATTCAGGGCCCACATTCAGCTCATGTACTTCAAGTTCCAGAAGACTCCAGAGGTTTCTGCCAGATCAGCAAACTAGGGTTTCTAAGCTTAATTAATCCTAGCTTAAAACCTAAGCTAGCTCTTAACAAACTCTTTCTAGAAACTCCTCAACAAACTTTTGGAGGGAATTGTAATTTCAAATCTAGACCTAGGGTTTGGGAAGTCTATAAATAGAAGCCTAGACCTAGGGTTATGAATCTAATGATCTTTACCCAATTCTAGTATCAATCTAGACCCATTCACTTTCTTCTTCCACAAGTCTAGTGAGAGGACTTGTGTGAAACCCTAACCCTAATTCCAATCAAAAGCCAAGATCCCGAGTACCCATCAAGCAAGAAGCCTTGCAACCTTTTATGAGCCGAGCTGATCTTCAACAGAGCAAGTGGTCCAAACCGATCCGCGACTCACGGAGCCGAGCGAAGCCAATTCGACAATTTAGTTCTTCCTCTTGTAGTTCTTGAGCGACTGTAATCAAATTGTTGATATAAATAAAAGGTGATATTCTTTTATCTTGTTTTCTTTAAATTCTTGCATCATGATTCAATCTAAATTTCTAGTTGTAATTCTTGTTGTGATGTTTGAGTAATACTCCGCTCGTCGAGGAGTCGAGACGATCAATAGAATGATGATGTAATATATTTTAAATCGATTCTTGAATCCTACGAGTTTTGTAAACCCTAGCAAGATCAAGAATTGACGACCCAATTCGTTGCGATGCTTTCTTGATTGATATCGCTCGAGATTGGGGAGTACGATCGTTTCTTGAAATTGCTAGAGGCTGGAATGTGAATGATATCTACGAAAGAACAAGGGTTAAACGATGAAACCCTAGTTTCATCAAGAAAGCCCTAACTCTCGTCGATCATCATCGATCTAGTATCAATCCTTCGAAGGACAAGAACACGAAATCTTGAGATTACATCACGTCTATAGATCCGATCGATTCCTACGAGCCTCATTTAGATTCTTGACATTTGGTTGGAAATATCATCGAAACCCAATTCTTGATTTTTTTATCAGTTTCTTGATTCTTGATTAAACTAGTGACACCTGAATCAATCGATAAAATCTTGAATCATGTTTTCTTTTCTTTTCGATTAACTTTTCAATTCAAACAAATTAAATACAGAAACGAATCGCACAATCCCTGTGGACGATCCACACTCGCTTACGATCTACAATTGACACCGTAATTGATTGCGGTCAAATATAATTCTTTGATTGTGAATTTTATTCAATATTACCGACACATAGAAACTTATTCGCTTTATTCGATTTACACAAACAAGAAAATATTACAATCAAATGAAACCGTTATCAGGGATCATTTGAGTTGATTTACTTACACAGTCTCGAATTTTACGATCAATCAAATGGCGCCGTTGCCGGGGATTACGCGCTAATTCGTTTCATTTTATAGTTTGAATTGAAAGATTTATTCTATTGTGATTTTTGAGATCAAAATTCGTGCAAACCCTAAACGATTTGTTGTGGTTCATTGCAAGGAAATCTGGAGCTGTTTGGAAATTGAAGAAATTTTTTGGAATATACCAGAGGACAGGGGAAGTGAACATGAACATTCCCTAAAAATTTTGTGCAGTGTTCTCTTCAAATGACCGCGGAAGGGCGGCATTAGCCATCTATTGCGGCGGAACCGCGGCTTGGTGGAGGGTTCTCTGTACAATTTTGCTTCAGGTGACTTCTTACCTTCTTCTCTCTCCTCTTTTTAGCTCCAACTAATAATTTTCTGCAGGATTCTTTGCAAATAATCGCAGCTCGCAAATTGCAAAATTAAATTTGTGCGTGATTTTGTTTCTTGGTTGTTTGCATTCTAAATACGGATATTAAGGGGCACGGCCAAATCCAAATTAGGTGGGGAGTTCATTACCCTTCCTAGGCCCCGAAAACCACAAAACTTGCATCCGCATTGACCCACATTAACTAAAAGAAATCTAGAGACGACTCTAAGGACTGTCGCGCTCACTTAGGACAGAAGAAGGCCGTGGGTAATTCATTGCTTATCCGCGTTTTCTTGTGGTGCCTAGGAAAGTGTGTCGAAGGCTAGTGGTTATTAATTAGGTCCACTACTTACGTAGTGGTGTACCTTCCCACTTACCTGGCACTTACCTGGCCACAGGGCGACAAAGAGGCAGTGGAGGATTCTATCCTGCGACTTGTCTTTTGGCAGTTAGGAGCGGTCTAGAGCCGGACCTAGGTGACCACTAGATTCTAGGGTTTTTGTGCTGCATTTGTTGTGTCGCATCATTTTTTTCAAAAATCCGTCCCTTTTTCAAAGCAAACACCGCATTCATTCATTTACCCCTAATTATAAGCCAACGCTGCCACTTGTACTAACCCTTTTTAGTACAAGATAGGCTGGACACGGGATTCTAGTGCCCGTTTAGTCCGCGTACCCTTTATCGACTCCGAAGTCGATATTTCTCCATTTACCATTCCTTTACCCACTACCACACCCATACCGATGGATCCGACTCCATCAAAATTCTTTAACCCTAATCTGCCGCCGTCCGTTGGTGCGCAGAATCCACCCCGCATCTCTCTCCAGGAGAGGTGCTATCCACTGCGAGGTCCTCTTTCGACCTGCTTATCTACACCACCAGCCAATGGGGATAACTTTGAGATTAAACCCCAATACATCAACCTTTTACCCAAATTCCACGGACTCGAGACTGAGGACGCTTACGTTTTCATCACAAAATTTGAAAACGTATGCGCAATGATGGGTACGTCACAACTTTCAGTGGATGCGATGCGTCTACGACTTCTTCCATTTACATTGTGCGATATAGCCGAGAAGTGGCTATATAACACTACCGCACACTCAATCACGAATTGGGAAGAATTCGTCGCTGCATTCCTTAAGAAATTTTACCCAATACAAAAGACAGCTCGAATCCGTAGCGAACTCAATCAATTTGCCCAGCTCCCTACTGAACCATTCTCTAAATGCTTTGAACGTTTCAAGGATCTTTTGGTTCAGTGTCCTTATCACGGCATCCCGAGATGGGAGCTTTGCCGAATCATTTATGAGGGCATTAACCCAAATACTAAACAGAGCCTTGAAAACATGTGTCAAGGTACTTTTATGACCAAGGATGATGGGGATGCTTGGAAGTATTTAGAAGAGTTCGCTGAAAAATCACTATAGTGGGAGAGTGGAACCCAACCATTGAATAGGGGTGGCGTACACCAAATAGATGTGTCCATAGGTGTTCGAGCTGAGATGGCAGCAATGCAAAAGAAGCTCGACGCTATGGAACACAAATTTGCAGCAGCCTCCCTAAACCCAGCGTCGCTCCCCAAAATTGTTTGTGGGTGCTGTTCTGATCCGTCTCATTTAACGGAAGAATGTCCATTAAACTCTGCGTTTCAAGGTCACGAGCATTCTAATGCCGCATTTCAACGACCTAGAAACGATCCATATTCTTCCACGTACAATCAGGGTTGGAGGAATCACCCGAATTTCGCTTGGAACCAAAACCAATCTCAAAACATGGTTCCAAATATGAATCAATTTCAAAGGGCTCTTCCTCCACCACAACAGCAACCCCTTCAACTCACTCAGCACCCCTACCAGTCACAAAATTTCCAAAACCAGGGCAATACTCCTGCACAGTCTAATCCTATGCAGTCGTCCTGTTCTGACGAATTCTCTCAATTCACTCAAACCATGATATCACTTTTATCAAATTTCATAGAGGTTTCGACTGAGGTTAGATCTTCCGTCAGTGAGATAAAGAAAAACTCAGCGTCCCAAGCTGAGAGTATCAGATCGATGGAAGCTGAAATCGCACGCCTTAAAGCCGAAATGAGTGCGAGAGAAAAAGGGAAACTTCCCTCTCAACCCCTACAGAATCCTGGGCATTACAATGTAAATGCCATCACAACGTTGAGATCGGGAAGAGTGCTGAACAATCATGTCGGGGAAAGTATTGATGATACTGAAAATCATATCAACACCCCGGCTGAGACCTTTCCACACACACACACACACTTCTCCTTCTGATCCTTCTTCTTCTACCACACCATCTTCTCGAGAGCCTATTCTCCATTTCCAACTAGGCTCGACACCTGAACCCAACCCTTATAGTTCTCCACAGACGGTCCCCACACCTCTTTTGGGATATCGTCTACCCCCTCTTTCTTCTCCTATGATGGACCCGGCGCTTATTGCGAAAGCTCCTTACCCGAATCGGTTAAGGGGTAATAGAACGAGTCCTCATATGGAGAAAATTATGGAAATGTTCAAACAGGTTAACGTCAATATCCCTCTCCTAAATGCAATTCAACAAGTCCCCGCTTATGCGAAAATTCTTAAGGACTTATGCACTAGGAAGAGGAAGACCCAAGTGCCGAAGAAGGTCTTTATGGCTAATAATATCAGCACTGCTTTTATTCCCCAGCTACCAAAGAAACGAAAGGACCCAGGATGTCCTACAATATCGATTTCGATTGGGGGTAAAAACATAAATCGTGCTCTTTTAGACCTTGGCGCAAGTGTTAACCTCCTTCCATATTCTGTCTATGAGCAATTAGGGATTGGAGAGCTGAAACCTGCTCATTGCACTCTCCAGATGGCAGGCCGCTCAATCACCAAACCAAGGGGTGAATTAGAGGATGTGTTGATAAAGGTCGGGGAATTTGTTTTCCCTGTAGACTTCATTGTGCTCGACACACATCCTGTAGCAAACCCCCGGGGCCAAATTCCGGTGATTCTGGGTCGTCCTTTCCTTGCCACTTCCAACGCTGTTATAAACTGTAGAAATGGTTCAATGAACTTATCATTTGGAAATATGACCATTGAACTAAATATCTACAAAGTTGGAAGTCAGCCATCAGAACCCTCTGCTCATATTTTAGATGTGTGCTCTGTCCATGAGATCGCTTCCGATAGTTGTGGAGCTGAGGAACTTTGCTTTACTGATCTCGATGACATTACCACATCTCTGTTTGATTTCACACAAGATCTTAGTGATGACACTTTTTCTACACTTGAGTCCTGCACTCCTGACTTTTCTCCACCCGAGTCTGTATCTTTCACAGGCTTTGAGCTTCTTTGTAAATCCAAAAATCACTCAATAATCCCTCCTTCTATCATTTCTCCGCCTGAATTAGATCTCAAAATTTTACCGTCTCATCTGAAATATGCTTATTTAGGTGAGAAGGAGTCTTTACCGGTTATAATTTCTGCTTCTCTAGCATTAGAGCAAGAGAATGCACTTTTATCCGTATTGAGATCTAACAAAGAGGCGTTTGGTTGGAGTATGGCGGACATCAAAGGGATTAGTCCCTTGATAGTTGAACATCATATACATGTGATGGATGATGCCAGACCAACCCGAGAACCACAGAGACGGTTGAATCCCGTCATAAAGGAAGCTGTAATGAAAGAGATCGTCAAATGCTTAGATAATGGTATTATATACCCCATCTCCGATAGCCAATGGGTGAGTCCTATACATGTCGTTCCTAAGAAATCTGGCATCACTGTTATAACCAATGAAGCAAATGAGTTGATTCAGACACGCGCCCAAACTGGGTGGCGTGTATGCATCGATTATAGAAAACGCAATGCTGCCACAAGGAAAGACCACTTTCCTTTACCATTCATTGATCAAATCTGGAACGCTTAGCAGGACGAGAGTATTATTGTTTTATGGACGGATACTCAGGCTATAATCAGGTCCCCATCGCCAAAAAGGATCAAGATAAAACCACTTTTACTTGTCCTTTTGGTACCTTTGCTTACAGTCGCATGCCCTTTGGGTTATGCAATGCTCCCGCTACCTTTCAGCGGTGTATGATGGGGATATTCTATGATATGGTAGAGAATTTTCTGGAGATCTTTATGGACGATTTCTCGATTTTTGGAGACTCTTTTTCTGATTGCCTTGCGAATCTTGACGCTGTTCTTACTCGTTGCAAAGAGAAGAACTTAACTTTGAACTGGGAAAAATGCCATTTCATGGTCCAAGAAGGAATTGTACTTGGACATGTCATTTCACAGAAAGGCATTGAGATTGACAGAGCTAAGATAGATGTCATTCAAAACCTCCCTCATCCCAAAAGCGTCAAAGATATTCGATCTTTCCTTGGCCACGCGGGCTTTTATAGGAGATTCATTAAGGATTTTAGCAAAATTGCTAGACCTTTAACTCTTCTCCTGGCCAAGGATACGACCTTCCATTTTGACTCGGACTGCGAAACAGCTTTCGACTCACTTAAACACTCACTCACTTCAGCCCCCGTTTTATCATCACCAAACTAGGACTACCTCTTTGAGCTGATGTGTGACGCATCTGACTTTGCAGTAGGTGCAGTCTTAGGACAGCACATTGAAAAGATGCCACACGTAATATACTATGCAAGTAAGACCCTGAATGATGCGCAAATCAATTATACAACCACAGAAAAAGAACTTTTAGCGGTTGTATTTGCATTAGAAAAATTCAGGCCTTACTTAATTGGCTCACCTATAGTTGTGTATACTGACCATTCCGCTTTAAAACATCTTCTGGCGAAGAAAGATGCAAAAGGTCGACTAATACGTTGGATCCTACTGTTACAAGAATTCGATCTTGTTATCAAAGATAAGAAAGGATGTGAAAACGTAGTAGCTGACCATCTTTCACGCATCTCTTCTTCCCCTGTGACCCTGCCGATCAATGACTCGTTCCCAGATGAACAACTCTTGAGCATATCCAATGAACCATGGTTCAGAGATATTGTGAACTATCATGCTACGGGACTGATACCCAGCGATTGGTCAAAACAGGACAAATACCGTTTTCTATCCCAAGTAAAACACTATTACTAGGATGAACCCTATCTGTTTAAATATTGTCCTGATCAGATCATTCGCCGGTGTGTCCCAAATGAAGAGTTCAAGAGTGTTCTTTCTTTTTGTCATGATCAGGCCTGTGGAGGTCACTTCGGTCCTAAAAAGACAGCGGAAAAGGTTTTGCAATATGGATTTTATTGGCCGACCTTATTTAAGGACGCATTTGAGCATTGCAAAACCTGTACACAATGTCAGTATACGGGTAGAATATCCCAGAGAAATGAAATGCCTCAGCAACCCATCTTGGTTGTTGAAATATTCGATGTTTGGGGCATTGATTTTATGGGTCTCTTTCCCAACTCCTTTGGGAATTTGTACATACTGCTGGCGGTTGATTATGTCTCAAAGTGGGTAGAAGCCATTCCATGTCGCACTAATGACAAGAAAGTTGTCATTAAGTTATTGAAAGGGAATATCTTCTCGCGATTTGGGCACCCACGCGCTATTATTAGCGATAATGGGACACATTTCTGCAACAGGTTTTTCGAGACTTTGATGCGGAAATACTCAATCAACCACCGACTTTCTACACCCTATCATCCCTAAACAAGCGGGCAGGCTGAAATTTCAAACAGACAAATCAAACTTATCCTGGAGAAAACTGTTGCTAAAAATAGAAAAGACTGGTCGACCAAACTGACGGATGCTCTTTGGGCATTCCGAACTGTATATAAAACCGACCTAGGGATGTCTCCATATAGGATAGTGTTTGGAAAAGCATGTCATTTACCCGTCGAGATAGAACATAAAGCATTGTGGGCTATTAAGGAAATAAATTTTGATTTAAACCTTGCTTGCAACTTTCGGAAGCTGCTACTTAATGAGCTAATCGAACTCCGCGATGAAGCTTATGATAACGCTGTGATCATAAAGAATAGGACTAAGGTTTTTCACGATAAAAACATTTTGAGGAAAACATTTTCACCTGGTCAACAAGTCCTTCTTTATGATTCACGATTACACCTTCACGTGGGTAAGCTCCGATCTCGATGGAAGGAACCTTTTGTTGTGCGGTCTGTATACCCGCACGGGGCAGTAGAGATAGAAAATGTTAAAAACGGCACATTTTTCAAAGTAAATGGACATAGATTAAAGCCGTATTTTTCCACTGACCCCACGGAGGAGCTCTTATTCTTACAAGAGCCAGTTTATTTGGATTAGAATTCCTCCGTCTCACCTTCATATCCTGTATATTACTGCATCATCTTTTGAATGAAGGTGAGTGAAAAGAATAAGTTTGGGGGAAGTTCTTCACTTATATATTTTGCCCCCACTAATAATTCCTCCAGACTTACAGGTTTTGTAGATATAGCTGTTGGCAACAGTGAGGACACTGTTGAAATCAAGTTTGGGGGAGGTTTGTGCTTATTTTTGCATCATTTGCATATCATTTGCATAAGCACAAAACATTTCTTTTAAAAATCTATAAAAATTGAAAAAATTTCAAAACCCATAAAAATTTAAAATTTTTCAAGTATAAAAATATTTTAATATTTACACTTTTTTGTATATAAATAAGATAATGAAAGTTTAGATGGTGAACATTTACATCCATGAGATTAGAAAAATTTAAGAAAACCACGAAAATTAGAAGTTTTCTTATACGAACTAGTAATAAGTAGTTATGAGCCGTTGTCCCAAGGGTTAGTAAGATGAAAGACGTCACTAATCTGAGGATAAAAATAAGTTTGAAAAATAGTTTCTATTCTGGAAGCCAAACATTTTGAACGTTGATACCCTGCTATTCGCACTTACACACGTCTTAAAGCCTGGGATAGTAGAGGATACCTTGAAATGCTCTTGTCTTAAAGCCAAAAGTATGAAGGAAATAATAAAAAAAATGAAGAAAATATAAAGTGGTGAGAAAAATGGACACTGGTTTTGTTATCACTAAGGGTAATAAAAAATATATAGCGAGGGTGCCTCTTCACCTAGTGCCCTAAGGCCAACTGGTCTGGGAGTCACTGCTATGCCTGAGGTGGTGCAAGACGAGGAAAATACACCAAGTAAGCAAGCACTGGAGTAATCGGTCGGTTAGTATCTCAAGAAGTATTAACGGTCGCATGAAAGTGTGTGAGCAATCTCATTTAAATATTCATTAATTAAAAAAGTACTGAGGTTGATGGGCAAGAGTATGATAGCTTGAATTGAATTCTCCGGGTGTAGGGATGTCTTTACACACACGCAGGGTTATATGATCGATGTTTGGAAGAAAGATAGGAATGAAAAATAAGACGATGTTTTATTGAGGGAGGACGTGATTTCTAACATTTTTTCATGACCATTAAGATAGGGCTCATGACAACCGAAAAGCTAGCTTAGTTGGAAACCCTAATTTTCAAAAGCTTTTCTTTTACAATTCTTTTCTTTAAATGTAATATGCATGATCTTTCTTTTATTATTGGATTTTGTGGGTGCAATCCGCTGAACAGGAGACAACACTCCTCCTACTAGGGACACCTAGAGGTTTAAAGGCTTGTTGCACGTGCTCAGTGCAATCGTGTTGCCTACGAAAATGTGCTAGTTAGTTTTTTTCTCTTTCTTTATTTTCTCCTTATCTTTTTTAATAAAAAGTTCGCTCGAGATGATCGAAATTAAGTTTGGGGGAATTTGATTAGTCGAAAATATTGTATTTTTAACACGGCAATTTCCCTATCATTTGCACTCATTTAGAAGTGTACGGTATTCATATTTCACATATTAGCAAAACTGTCGCAAAATATCAGATTGCATGTGTTAGACTCTAAAACCGGCATTTATAAGAAAATTGACTGCATTTCATGGCATCGCATCATCCCTATATTGCGCAACACTTGTTTTAAAATCTGTGCAGGAAAATCCAGAAAAAAGGCCAAGAATTTATACGGTACCGATCAAACATTACGCCAACTCAATGATTTCAGTTCTGGTATCAATCCAAAGGGACAAATACAAATCAACATATCAGATAAAGGACCAAGTATCCACCCAAGACCACACCAGAAGAACCAAGCCCCAAGGAGCCTACTTGGCCACGGAACCGCGGCCTAAGCCGCCTTGTGCCACGGTTCCGCGGCGGATCTGCCACGTCAGCACCTAAACTTTGCACCAAAATTCTTCATTCAGGGCCCACATTCAGCTCATGTACTTCAAGTTCCATAAGACTCCAGAGGTTTCTGCCAGATCAGCAAACTAGGGTTTCGAAGCTTAATTAATCCTAGCTTAAAACCTAAGCTAGCTCTTAACAAACTCTTTCTAGAAACTCCTCAACAAACTTTTGGAGGGAATTGTAATTTCAAACCTAGACCTAGGGTTTGGGAAGTCTATAAATAGAAGCCTAGACCTAGGGTTGTGAATCTAATGATCTTTACCCAATTCTAGTATCAATCTAGACCCATTCACTTTCTTCTTCCACAAGTCTAGTGAGAGGACTTGTGTGAAACCCTAACCCTAATTCCAATCAAAAGCCATGATCCCGAGTACCCATCAAGCAAGAAGCCTTGCAACCTTTTATGAGCCGAGCTGATCTTCAACAGAGCAAGTGGTCCAAGCCGATCCGCGACTCACGGAGCCGAGCGAAGCCAATTCGACAATTTAGTTCTTCCTCTTGTAGTTCTTGAGCGACTGTAATCAAATTGTTGATATAAATAAAAGGTGATATTCTTTTATCTTGTTTTCTTTAAATTCTTGCATCATGATTCAATCTAAATTTCTAGTTGTAATTCTTGTTGTGATGTTTGAGTAATACTCCGCTCGTCGAGGAGTCGAGACGATCAATAGAATGATGATGTAATATATTTTAAATCGATTCTTGAATCCTACGAGTTTTGTAAACCCTAGCAAGATCAAGAATCGATGACCCAATTCGTTGCGATGCTTTCTTGATTGATATCGCTCGAGATTGGGGAGTACGATCGTTTCTTGAAATTGCTAGAGGCTGGAATGTGAATGATATCTACGAAAGAACAAGGGTTAAACAATGAAACCCTAGTTTCATCAAGAAAGCCCTAACTCTCGTCGATCATCATCGATCTAGTATCAATCCTTCGAAGGACAAGAACACGAAATCTTGAGATTACATCACGTCTATAGATCCGATCGATTCCTACGAGCCTCATTTAGATTCTTGACATTTGGTTGGAAATATCATCGAAACCCAATTCTTGATTTTTTATCAGTTTCTTGATTCTTGATTAAACTAGTGACACCTGAATCAATCGATAAAATCTTAAATCATGTTTTCTTTTCTTTTCGATTAACTTTTCAATTCAAACAAATTAAATACAGAAACGAATCGCACAATCCCTGTGGACGATCCACACTCGCTTACGATCTACAATTGACACCGTAATTGATTGCGGTCAAATATAATTCTTTGATTGTGAATTTTATTCAATATTACCGACACATAGAAACTTATTCGCTTTATTCGATTTACACAAACAAGAAAATATTACAATCAAATGAAACCGTTATCAGGGATCATTTGAGTTGATTTACTTACACAGTCTTGAATTTTACGATCAATCAGTAACCTCATTAGTAGAGGTTGAAGCTTGATCAAACCTCTCGGGTGGATCATTTATGGCGTAGAAGAGACCAGAGACCGAGATCAACTCTAGCACCCAAAGAACCTATGAGCGCAGCGGAAAGATGACTCGAAGGACAAGTTCAAGAAGGTATAATCCCTATCATAGTAGTTAAAACTCTTAGATAAGGTTACAAGTTGTGGTTTAGTATAAGATCCGGGAGTAAAAGTCGATGTTGCATGCTTCAAAATTATTGTTTGCTAATTCCGCCTCCCCACAAGAGTTGCGGTGGTGTGCAACATCTACTTACAGGACCCCACCGTAACCCAAGTAAGCCAAAAACCCGGAATCTAAACTTTTTTAAAGAAATAATGGAGGTGAAGTTTTGAAAAGGTATTTTAAATGAAATCAAGTTCCTTTTTAAAGTAAAAGTAATGTTTGAATGAAATCATGTTTGAAAATATATACGTTGTTTAAAATCGGGCAGTAGCTCCTTTATAAATTTTGATCAAAACCAGAACATAAACATATATGAGCGTCCCCAATCGGGAGCTATCTCATTGCCCAATCGGCGGAATCATAACCACGCAATAATATACGACGCCCAAGGCGAAGATCACTACAAGAACAAATAAAAAAAATACTAAATGCATCATCAAGTCGACTATATCCAAACTCGTCATCTAAAAAAATAACATATAAGTCTCATCTCTAAGTCCACATAAATATACAAGTTTTGGTCGATGGAGTTTTTTTACTAGATCACAAAATAATATACATATATGAGAGGTAGTTACGATCCAACATGTAACCCACCTACCAGAGCAATCACCGAAAAGAAATGTTTCGGCAAGCCACTACTGATCCGAATAGTCAGTCCTGCAGGAAACTAAGGCACAACAGGGATGAGTTTTGAACTCATGAGTAGAAGATATCATAAGGTAGAAATTGAAATGCATGACGATCTACTCAGGTCATACAGTATAATACTATCATATTATGTAATAACGAATATAAATATGTATATGCATAAGTATCACATCAGTATCTATAAGCGCGTCATATCGGATCGCGCACAACACACATGATCCCTATGATCAATCAATATAAAGAAAAATACCATACACAACATATATATCATCAAGTGAGTGTCCATCATCGACACTCGAAATCATCGTATCATCGAGTGTCCAGCATCGACACTCAAAATCATCATAAATCCTGTGTCCAGTATCGACACGTAAAATCCAGATATCGTAGGCACTGTCTCGTCAGATAGGTCGTCTCTCGATATCAATAGCCCAGGTCGGTATCTCCCGGATATCCGTCGTGCTCTAATCTATCTCCGGTACAAATGTCCTTACTAGGCTCCCTGCCTCACATGCGGTCTTCCTATCCCTCGGCCTCGATCGGGTCCACCATGTATCCGATTGTATACTCCCCCACTCAGTCCGGATAACGTAGCATATCCACAACCGTATAGCTCCCCTACAAGGTTCAGAATAAAATCAAATCAAAAAACATCAAACTTATGGTAGACACCAACTCATCATATTAAGAGAAAACCGCATTTTTAAAATATACTCAAATTTTGTAAATCACATCGCGGTTCTCAAATCCATAGAAAATATCCAGTTCCGAAGAACAACATTTGCATAATTCATTTTGATGATAATATATATATATATATATATATATATATATTTATGTATGCATGTTTATAGCAGTATCCCATACTACTGAGATATATCAACATCATACAACCTATGTCGATCATATACGAATATCCATGGTAATGGTATTCACATCTCAAATCAGCAAATATCATAATGCGTCGTGCATATATATAGTCAACACATAAACAGACACGGCAGTTCCTACTGTGTCATAGCAATACTAATGATGTGTAGTGTATCATACGTGTCTGTACTCTTGCAATATGGCAATCATTAGTAGTTGTGCAAGTGTTCTATCAATATGTTTGCATAAGATTAGTTCTCAATTCCTACCAACAGCATATATACATAACTACTAATCAATTCGCTGTATATAGGGAAGTCATAATAAACCGTATCGATATCTACATGGATATAGCATAGTATAGCAGTCCTACAGTGTCATGAAAGTATCAATAATGTATTGTGTAACATGCGTGTTTATAATATGTACAACATAGCAATCATTAATAGTTGTGCTGTGTTCTATAAGTGTGTTTGTATAGTATGTCAATTGTAAACTAGCCTACAAAGCTAATTCGAACTAATAGCATACGCGTAGCATATACAATAAGGTAATCGATGCGCGAACGTATAAGGAGTAGAACAATTATAATGTGAAGAGGCGTTAATATAGATAATTACTTATGAGTTATATGGTAATAGTTTAAAATAGAACGAAACTTTATCACTACTACAATATGGGGTTGCCCCTACGGATGATGAAATCCGTAGGGGCAGATTTTTCTTGCCCCTACGGACTAAGCCGTAGGGCCAAATGGTTGTCCCTACGGTGCCCGACATTTTAATTTAAAAATATTAAATCGTAATTTGTTGTTTGGCCCTACGGATCCGCAAACCAATAACCTACGGTTATGTCCGTAGGGGCATCTAAATGGGAATTTAATAAAAAAAGGCACAGAAATGCCCTACGCCTCGATCTCTTTCCCTCTCGTTCCCAAAATTTTCTCTCGTTCCCGCGTCTCCAATTTTCTCTTCGTCGCCACTGCGCGCCCTCCGTTCTCAGCCCGCCACCGCCTTCCGTTCTCGGCCCACCACCACCCTCGTTCTTCCTCGTCGAGTTCCTCGTCGCCGATTGCGTGCGTCGTCAACCGCCAAGCGTCTCCGTCGTCTCCTCCACTGTTTACAGGTAAGTAAATCTCCAATTAAACATAATTGTGATGATGTTAGGGCTAGTGTTCAGGGTTCGGGTAGGGATGAGGGTTAAGGTTAGGCATCGGGTTCAGTTTATGTTAGGGTTAGGGTTAGGGTTAGGGTTAGGGTTGGGGCTCGGCTGGGGCTGGGGCTGGGGTTTAGCTGGGGCTGGGTCTGGGGTTAGGGTTAGGTTGGGGCTAGGGTTGGGGTTGGGGTGGGGCTGGGCTGGGCTGGGGCTGGGGTTAGGATTAGGTTGGGGTTGGGGTTTGCTGAATTTGGCAAACCTGAGAAGAATTTCCAGCAATTTTAGCCTAGTTTGATTACTATAATTATTGTTGATCGAGAAAATCTTGGGTCCTTCTAATCAAACATTGTTTGTTACTGTATGTCAATGAGTACTGATAAAAGAAAAAACCGATTTCAAGTGGAAATTAGGTATGTACAATGTTCTAATATAAAAATTAAGAAATCCCTTTTATTTAAATATAAAGCATATGTTTCATGTTAACAATAGGAGTTTGGCTTCAAGCATGGTTAATTATATATGGATCTATGTTTATAATTATGAAAAAGAGTATCAACTTAGAACTATCATACTATCATGTTGATCTGCATGGTGAACTGATGAATGTGTCTAAATTTTATATAATCTCCTAGAAATACCTTGATGCCTTGTATCGATAAATTTCAGGTTAATTAGTTAATTAGGCATATGGATTGTTATATTATAGGTGAGCCGAATATCAAGAAATTGTAGAATTATTGGATTTATGAGTTTTGATAAACATTGATTTGATAAAAAAAATGGTAATTTGTAATATCTTAGTTTTTCCCAAGTTAGGGCTTCAAGCCAAGGTTGTTCTCCTCGTCGCCACCGCCGGTTTCGTCGCCACTGCAGTTCTCGTCGCCACCGCGGTTCAGGTCGTCGCCACCGCCGTTCAGGTCGTCGCCCCAGCCCCAGCAGCCGTTCAAGTGAGTAAATCTCGAGGTAAGTTAAAGAATTTATTGGATTATTTTAGGCTTAGGGTTCATGGCGTGCGAGTTGGGGTTGGGCTGGGGTCGCGGTCGTAGTCGGGGTCGGGTTAGGGTTGGGGCAGGGGCTGGGCTGCGGGGTCGGGTTTAGGGTCGGGGTAGGGTTAGGGTCAGGGTCGGGGAAGCGTCAATTTATTAAATTTTTTATTGGGGGTGCGGCTGGGGCTGCGGGCTGGGGCTGGGGCTGGGCTGGGGCTGGGGCTGGGGTTGGGGCTGGGGCTGCGGCTAGGGCTGTGCGTCCTCCAGAGGGCGATCATAGGATCGGTGAAGTGAGGTGGCTGGATATGAGATACGATGGATTTCCATGTGTTCAATGGAATGCTGAGGGTCAGAGTCGGTTATTCATATATCTCCCAAAAAAGAATGAGTTTGTTATCAAAGGTGTATTGACTTCTACATCAAGGAATATCAGTTATATGTCATCCAGTGACTAAGTCTGTTTCTGGCCCAACCATATTTATGAATCGTTTCTTCTTTTTCCTTCTTACGTATATTTACTAGTTCAGACTGTATGCACCTCTGCAATCAACGCCGAGAACTTGTACATTATAGGTTAATAGACATATGCTATGAAATCACGGTGCATATCGAATTCATGATATGTTATAGTCCCTCATTATTTTTACTGTGGTGAGAAAGCAGTCGCTGGTGGCCACAAGCCATAGAATTGGCAGTTGTCCTACCTGCGATAACATCTTACAAATCATCAGTAGACATCTCTGTTATATTAATCTTTTAATGTCTGCATGCATGCATGTTTATTTGCATATTTCCACTTGTTTGTGCCATAGTTTTTGTGTGCATGTGTGCGTGTGTGCCACAGTTATATTTACTTCTACATCAAGGAATATCAGTCGCATGGCAGGATTTAGTCCGGTTTTGGCCTAACCGTATTTATGAATTTGTCTTTTAGATGTTTTTCTGAGTGTCACATCGTTCTCACCCAAGTTTGTAAGCCATGTTCATTATTCTTTCAATTCTTTTAACTTGAATATGCCAGTTATTGTTCCGTTTACTATAAAGTTGCAACAAAGAGTCTCTGTTAGCACTTCCATGCACCCTTTACATGTTTTTATCATATCCACTCCTATCTATCCAGAAAGTCAACATCTTCTGGTATTTGTTTTCAAAAAGAAAAGATAAGAGAGGAAAAGATATTTGTCCGTCTCATATTTGAGCCATACTTTTGATTTTCTTGCAGATTCTGGGTTGATTTTCTGTGATAATTCATAAACATAGTAATATTTGTAATGTTTCTTCTTGTTAGTCTAGCTTTCCTCTTATGAATGCCAACACTGTTTTTGCCCTCCTTTTCTTCGTGGCACATGATATCTTGCACCTCTCCTCTCGAAAACTTATTTCTCTTTTATTTTATATATCTTTATTTTATTTTATCTTATTTGCTACGCTTTGTTTTGTTTTATTATATTTTTCCTCTGCTAATTATATTCTTCTAGATCATGTTTGCCTAATCTATCCGAGGCTTAGCATAATCTAGTTGCGATAAACAATTCCATCTTCTGCTACTATGGTGGCACTGAGAAACTTCCATTTAGAAATGACAGCACGTATTTTGTGGAAGTACTGTACATAAGTAAAACCACAACGGGCATAACAAATTTGTTGACCAGGTTCCGATTACTGTGTGAAAGTTGTTCGGATGAAATTCTAATTCTGGTGGAATTGAAACCGATAACCGGTTCATATGGTGATTTAGGCTGCTTCAGTGATATTTGTGCCTACATTGATGTCTCAAGCAACGAATCAAATGATGTGGATCACAAACTAATTAAATAAATTTTGAATACCAATCTGGACTGGGATTTGAATACCAATCCTAGTTTGCTACACTTTTTTTTATATATAGTAGATGGTGATACTTCTTTAAGTAAAAACAACCCTACACTTAAGCGAAATCATAAATCGAAACACACACATATAGAATACAACTCATACATGGGTATCCTCAAATCTAACTTTCATTGAATTTGCACGCGCACTTAAAATAACAACCTTTATACTAAAAAATTATGTATGCCATTACTTAGTAGTTTATGGTTTTTAGACGCAAAAGCCATTTGAGAAATACTTTTCCTACCCACTATTAATCCATATTCTCAATATAGTCATTGAATTTGCACGCACACATAATAAGAAGGAGAAGACAGTAATGTGGCAGAAGAAGAAGGAGAAGACAGTAATGTGGCAGAAGAAGAAAAAAATGACATTCCTTGTTCTCTGTTTCAGCATCAATCTTCTGATATGAACTAATGATGGCTTTCACATAGGCTTTTCCCTTTAGAGACTTCTTAGTGTCCAATAGAAAGCATAAATCAGATTTGTGCAGGTCAGGTTCTTCTATGACTTTCAAGAGTCTCAACTGATTCTGTAAATTACACCCTAGTTGGGTGATACTTTTACCACTTCTCACTGCAGGTGCGCTCTCTAATATCCATTTTGAATGTAATATTATCGATATTCAAAATGGATATTAGAGAGCGCACCTGCAGTGAGAAGTGATAAAAGTATCACCCAACAAGAGTGTAATTTACAGAATCAGTTGAGACTCTTGAAAGTCATAGAAGAACCTGACCTGCACAAATCTGATGTATGCTTTCCATTGGACACTAAGAAGTCTCTAAAGGGAAAAGCCTATGTGAAAGCCATCATTAGTTCATATCAGAAGATTGATGCTGAAACAGAGAACAAGGAATGCCATTTTTTTCTTCTTCTGCCATATTACTGTCTTCTCCTTCTGCCACATTACTGTCGTCTCCTTCTTATTATGTGCGCGTGCAAATTCAATGACTATATTGAGAATATGGATTAATAGTGGGTAGGAAAAGTATTTCTCAAATGGCTTTTGCGTCTAAAAACCATAAACTACTAAGTAATGGCATACATAATTTTTTTAGTATAAAGGTTGTTATTTTAAGCTTTCCCTTATAGAGATATGATCTAACTGCATCTATAAACTATAAGTGTTCAGAAAATTATGATAAGAAACCATAAGAAAGGGTCGTAGCCATGCATAACCTTGAATCTACATACCAAATCATGCAAAAGCATGCACTTATTGTCACCTTGCCTTGGAATATAAAATATCTTGGAAGACTATAAGCGAGCATTTAAATCTTGATAGTTTTTGACTTCAACATATATTTTTCTCAAGTACCATGAAATATACTTCCTCCGTATAAACCGTTTTCAGGAAGATGGATTAATAATGACAAATTATCCATTGTGGCTCACTAGGTTAGGATTTTCTCTTCTATTGACCATCTTACTAATCTGCTTGGTAAATTTATTCGGAACCGGCTGCGAATCATTAAAAGACATGCATAAGAAAGAAAGCTAAAATACAGATATATAGCATACCGATACATCGAAACTTCAAAGTTGCGATGGCAATCCAGAGATATTTATTTCTACACACGTGGTGCACGTGCGAATGCGTCAGGCATCATGGACAAATATTTCAGAACATGGAAAGTATTATTCGTATAAAGTAATTAAAACTTTTAAACACCTTGGGTAGATATTTTCTTAGTTGATGCAATCATATCATGAGGACTAAATTTAAGCTATTATACATATGCATATGTATTTTTCTAACCTAATATATTTCATACACACACACACACAGAGAGAGTGAGAACACCAGTTTAGTAGAGAAATCAGCTAGCAGGACCCTGAAGAAATGGAGTCCATAGCATTGCTCATCATCATCATCCATGATCCCTTTGAAAAAATATTATCAAAGGGATCATGGATGATGATGATGAGCAATACTATGGACTCCATTTCTTCAGGATCCTGCTACCTGATTTCTCTACCTACCTGGTGTTCTCTGTGTGTGTGTGTGTGTGTGTGTGTGTGTGTGTCATATATTAAGTTAGAAAAATACATATGCATATGTATAATAGCTTAAATTTAGTCCTCATGATATGATTGCATCAACTAAGAAAATATCTACCCAAGGTGTTTAAAAGTTTTAATTACTTTATACGAATAATACTTTCCATGTTCTAAAATATTTGTCCATGATGCCTGACGCATTCGCACGCGCACCACGTGTGTAGAAATAAATATCTCTGGATTGCCATCGCAACTTTGAAGTTTCGATGTATCGGTATGCTATATATCTGTATTTTAGCTTTCTTTCGTATGCATGTCTTTTAATGATTCGCAGCCGGTTCCGAATAAATTTACCAAGCAGATTAGTAAGATGGTCAATAGAAGAGAAAATGCTAACCTAGTGAGCCACAATGGGTAATTTGTCATTATTAATCCATCTTCCTGAAAACGGTTTATACGGAGGAAGTATATTTCATGGTACTTGAGAAAAATATATGTTGAAGTCAAAAGCTATCAAGATTTAAATGCTCGCTTATAGTCTTCCAAGATATTTTATATTCCAAGGCAAGGTGACAATAAGTGCATGCTTTTGCATGATTTGGTATGTAGATTCAAGGTTATGCATGGCTACGGCCCTTTCTTATGGTTTCTTATCATAAATTTCTGTACACTTATAGTTTATAGATGCAGTTAGATCATATCTCTATAAGGGAAAGCTTAAAATAACAACCTTTATACTAAAAAAATTATGTATGCCATTACTTAGTAGTTTATGGTTTTTAGACGCAAAAGCCATTTGAGAAATACTTTTCCTACCCACTATTAATCCATATTCTCAATATAGTCATTGAATTTGCACGCGCACATAATAAGAAGGAGACGACAGTAATGTGGCAGAAGGAGAAGACAGTAATATGGCAGAAGAAGAAAAAAATGACATTCCTTGTTCTCTGTTTCAGCATCAATCTTCTGATATGAACTAATGATGGCTTTCACATAGGCTTTTCCCTTTAGAGACTTCTTAGTGTCCAATGGAAAGCATACATCAGATTTGTGCAGGTCAGGTTCTTCTATAACTTTCAAGAGTCTCAACTGATTCTGTAAATTACACTCTTGTTGGGTGATACTTTTATCACTTCTCACTGCAGGTGCGCTCTCTAATATCCATTTTGAATGTAATATTATAGATATCCATGCCTGTTTATGTCAAAATTACTTATATTGTCAATGTTTGATTGTCTAGTTGTTGGTGATGCGTCCATATCAGGGACAGAGGCCACTCCCGTTCCTCCAGGTATGTTTATATATTATATAGGGCATGTATATTGATTTAGAATGCTATATCATAAATATACACACATTCCTTTTGCTCTTAGTCGTCCAACTCATTATCATGGGCTGCTTGATGAGATTAGATTTGCGCCTGATGATCTACAAGAGCTTGTTCACTCCCTGTCATATGTGTAAGCAGCGCTATATGCGAGTTTACCTTGTTAGTATGTATGTACTGAAATTAATTAATATTATTCAAATTTTGATACATACAGATACCAGAGGAGCACATCTTCTATATCTGTAGGTAAGGCTTTGAATTTGTTGATTTTGGTATTTCTTGTCAATTTTATAGACCGGTATGTGCTAAATATAATGTTCTGACAGTTGCTAGGGGAAGACAGCATTCGAGGCTGCTGACCCCAGTCCTGGACGCCGCACACGGACGGCACCACGGAGGTTGGGAGAGAGGCCGAGGACTGGGCTCTAGCAGGGCCCATATGAGGTTGGACTCCACCCCGGTGGTTACTTCCTCCGTCTCCAGTGAGCGACGTATCCAGCAGGAACTGGAGAGCTTGAAGGCCACCGTTCAGGAGTTGAATGAGATGCTGGTATGTATACTACTTAATAGTAAAATATAATGTCATATCATAGATATCAACATATCCAATATCAGTACATAGCCTGAGCTTATTTGGTTGTAGACTTATGTTTTATTAATCATACATGTACATATCTAATTAAAATAAACTACAGTTTTCCAAACTAGATATCCAAATGGGGTTTCGAAATAACTCGATAATGCTAAGAATTCGAATGTGGGTGTAGGAGCGGGTGGTTGAGCAGGCCCAGGCCTCGGGGATCGATTTTACCGGACAGAACGATCCGAGGCTGCTGACCCCAGTTCTGGACGCCGCACACGGAGGGCACCACGGAGGTTGGGAGAGGCCGGGGATTGGGCCCTAGCAGGGCCCATATGAGGTTGGACTCCACCCCGGCGGTTACTTCCTCCGTCTCCAGTGACCGGCATGTCCATCATGAACTGGATAGCTTGAGGGCCAGCGTTCAGGAGTTGAAGGAGATGCTGGTATGTATACTACTTTATAGTAAAATAACATTTCATATTATATACATATCAACATATCCATAATTAGTACGTAGCTTGAGCTTATTTGGTTTTAGACTTAAGTTTGATTAATCATACATACATATGTAATTGAAATAAACAACGCTTTTCCAAACTAGATATCCAAACAGGGTTTCGAAATAACTTAATAATGATACGAATTCGAATAATAAACAGTTCTTACACGCTTCTTACGCACGTTATATCCAGACGCGACAGGGTAGATCGGCCGAGCCTCCACATGCATCTCCTTCGGCTGCGGCTCCGCAAGCCACTACATCGGCTGCGGTTCCGCAGACAGCTCCTGTAGCTCCACCGCCCACTCAGACTCCCGCAGCCGCGGCTCCGCAAGCGACTACCTCGACGGCGGCTGCGCAGACCACATCGCCGGCTCCACATGCCGCTCAGACTCCCGCTCGCGACGAATTGCAGAGTTTATTGACCGAGGAGCAGGCGCGCGTTATTCTATCGTTATTCAGAGGTGGAGCTGGACCGAGCTAGGGTGGATTTTTGGTTCTTTTTTTTTGAAACATGTATTTATTTATATCATACACATTGTACTACATTTTGAAACGATATTGATATTGGTTTGTATTTATATCATATTCAGTTTTTGTGTTTCTTTTGTATATTATATATATGCGTGAGATGTGATTATGAATACTGCAATATATGATTTGATTGATGTATATATTATTGTGCACAGGGCGGGAAAAAATCAAGCAGCCCATTTTTTAAAAAAAATTACAGACAATATGTACCTACGGATTAATCCGTAGGCACACATGTTACCCCTACGGATATCTCCGTAGGGGCAAAATATCAGCAGTAACTGATATTTCCCCCAGATCTCAGTGCCAGGGGGTTGGGAAAGCCCCTACGGATATAACCGTAGGGGCTACTGACTCTCCCCTACGGCGTTATCCGTAGGGGCCAAATATCAGGAATCCTGAATTTGTGCCCCTACGGAAACGTACCTACGCATATATCCGTAGGGGGTAGTACATGCCCCTACGGGTATATCCGTAGGGCCAAGTAATTTATTAAAATAAACCGTAAATAATATAAAATCTTATACCCTACGGCTTAATCCGTAGGGGCAACTGGACCTACACATATATCCGTAGGGGCAAAAATTTAACCGTAGGGGCAAGTTCAGGGCCTCAACTTGCACCTGCGGCCTTTGCACCTACGGGGTATTTTTGTGCCCCTACGTATATATCCATAGGGGCAGTGGGTTGCCCCTACGGATAAATCCGTAGGGGCAACCCTTCTTTGTAGTAGTGTATTTTGGAAATAAGGAGTCTACGATGTTTTGAAATAGATATCATTTGAAATTCGTAGCGCATCCTTGACATTATCATTTTAAAGTAAGTAATGGATCATTAGTATTCAAAATAAGTATAGCTCTAAACATCTCATAAAGTCCCAATCGGGGTTTAGAAAGACTCTCTGAGTCAAAAGAATATCGGCTGTATTCGAAAAATCTATACTCATTATATCATGTACGGAATCTCCCTTGTACGATATCATCCAATCAATACGTGTTAAGAATTCATCCACACGCGCAAACGCGTATGTTTTGGAAACGGATATGATTTTAAGAAAATGGATTGCGCATGCGAGATCGTCCTCATTTTAAAATTTATAAACTTCAAGTGCACGGCGCGTTGTCGCAAGCCAGCAAGTACGGGTCGATCCGCAGGGAATTGTATATTAGGTCTTGTTATTTTAAGGTCCAACAAATAACGAATGGTTTGGTTTGTCACAAAAAATGAAAGAATATGAAAACAAAGAAAAGCAAGCAAAGAAGGAAGTGGTTGTGGCTTTGACTCGGAAGGTCGAATCGCGACGATTCCTTCGACGCTCCCTTGATCATGAGTTGTCCGTCCTTACGTCGATTCCGGCATGAAGCATGACTTGTCAAGGCGGTTGCAGAGCACAAATCATCAAATTCCGATATTCACCGTAAAACACGAAACGGGTTCGTTTTGTTCACTTACCATTTGTATGTCCGAGCTTGGGGTATCAATACTAAGCACGAGGGTTAGCAAGCTTACCACAATATCAAAAACACAAATTAGTGAGTAAGAGCAAATGATTTCAGTGTTAAGTGTGCTAAATGTTTGTGATGGTATATGGTATATGAAACCAGCAGATTTGTCAAGTCACTTAATCGCAAAATACCACAACCAAACTTAGCAAACTTAACACCAAATTGATTCTAACCTTAGGCTTGCAAGATGGGGTTTGTGGGGAGAAAATGGTATGTGATGAGGTTACAAAGTAACCATGGAATCAACATACCATATCAACCCATCCAAAGTACAATACTAAGTTTATAATTATATTAAAGCACATTAAACATTAATAAGAGGAGGAGGAGGCAAAGCCTTTCATCTCACCTCCTTACTATTACCACAACCAAAGATATTAGTTAAGCATGATAACAAGAAAAGCAAATCAAGTATAGAAAAGAAAGAAAATAACAAAGCAATATATTAACACTTGAAGTTGAGTTACAAGATATTGGTAACTTGTTCAACCTCCATAATGAAGCTCTCAAGAGAAAGCTTCAAGAGAGAAGAAGAAGAGACCAAGTTAAATCCCACTCACTCTCAAGCCTAAACCAAAAACAAAAGAAACTATAAAAAAATGGATATACTATGTGAGTATGATTCAGCCCTTCCCTTGCTCACCGATCTGGCTTTTATAGGCACCAAAAAATATTAAACAAGTAATAAAAATAAGGTGATGTGACTGCAAGGAAGGGACAGAGAAAAGATGGGGGCAAATGGGGCAAAGGGGGCCGGCGGGCTCGGATTTCTTGAGGCTGTGGCTGGCCAAAATCCGAGCACATGGGCTCGTGTTGGTTGTGTGGTCTTGTGTCAACTCCAACATTATCCTGGTGCTGTTTGATTTGTCTAAAATAACCTGATTTGCATTTAGAGATTTGGAGGGAAACTTGAATCAATATATCACATCAACACTTTCAGCATTTATCACACATGTCCCCTCACTTGCATAGACCATCATTTGTGTGCCATGGGCAGCCCCACCATGGTCCATGCCAAAGAGCTAGTGTCACACATGTATTGTGTTAGACCAAAAATTGTGTGCACACTTGTTTATTGCAAAAGAGCTCTTTGGATATCGGTCGGTTCTTTGTTCTGATTACAGTGTCGGCTCCAAATGCTATATCCATGATATTGATTTGTCTTCAGTGTTGTATCATAAATATCTGTAATCTGTAATTACTGAGCAGACACTGGTTAATAGTACTGATATATAACAAAATAGATAATGAATGAGCGGTATTAAAATGCAGTTTTCTGAGATGAACAAATACTCCCAAACTTATCTTTTGCTCGTCCCGAGAAAAACAAAAATCCTAGCATCACTTTCGTAGGGAACGCGATTGCACTGAGCATGTGCAACAAGCCGTTAAACCTCTAGGTTTCCCTAGTAGGAGGAGTGTTGTCTCCTGAGGGTTTTCAGCGGATTACATCCACAAAATCCAGTCAAGTTAGCGTGGCGGAAAAACTGTTGATTCTAATTTTAAGTCAGAGATCAAAGTTAGAAGTTCTATTACCCAAGTCAAAAACGTTAAACCCTATTTTTCACTCCTCACAACTTGTTTATCATAAGCTTATACGCGTCTTTACGTGATTGTGCGGATAGTGTCAATAAGTTTTTAAGAATTTGATTAGGGTTATCTTGTCATAAATATGGACCAGGATAAACTTCTGAAGGATCACACGAGTTTGAAAGGAGTTAAGATTTTCTCAAGTTTTTGTTCACAAGTTAGGTTTCAAGTCAGAATTTATATCATTTTTAACAGAGAACCTAAGTCTTATTTTTTCTCCCACCTTTCACCCAGTGTTGTTCATACACACCCTTCTTTATCGTGCAAAATATCTTAATAAATATACCTTCATATCTCCGCGAAAAAAACTGTTTTAATAGAAAATTCGTCTCCGCCAAGATTATTCTCCCACAAAGAACCGTGAGGATTTTTAACCCGGAGAGAACACTTGCTTAGCTTGTTTTATTTGACGATTGGGAACTTAGCGAGCTTTGGGTCAATGACTCCCAAACCAGATGGTTTTAGGGCATTAGGTGTAGAGACACCCCAAGGACTTAATTACCCAAGTTACCAAGGCCACAAAACAAAAGACTCATTTTATTTTAAAATATTCTGAATTCAGTGAAAACGGAGATATAGCCAACATTTCTTTTTAAATCCGAAGACGTTACATGTGGATAAGGTGTGTAATTACTCCAACAGGGGTCCAGATGGGTTATTTTTCAGACTTATAGCTTCTATTAATACTTCAATAATATCCTTCATATTCACTTAACTGTATGAACTATTCTTGATAATGTTCAACTCAAAACAAACCTGTTTGATCCAAAAGATATTTATCAGTTTTCAAAAGTTTGAGACATGTCAGAGCTTTCATCTAATTCTCAAGAACATATGACACGTGTAAAGTGATATAAAAGACGCATATCAGCTACGGTTAAACACAAGGGAAGGTTATTTTTCGGGTTGGCGGTCTCATAAAAAGGATTTAGTTATTTCAACCTATCAACCGAACCATTAGACTTCGAATCTAAGTTCCCTTGCTAGCTAACATGATAAACAAGTTTTTATATTTTGAAGAATTATTTTAATTTTTATAAGTTTTTTAATACAACGCAATACAAAAGCATATATGAAATGCAATTATATGCAAAGGAAAGAAAAATACATAATGAAAGTGCTGAAATGCAGGAAATATGCACATGCAACTATATGCTGATACAAAATACAACCAAAACAGCTCTACCCCCAAACTGAATATGACGATGTCCTCATCGTCGCTTAGCTTTGCTCTTGGCTCTGCTGCTCCCGCTTGCTTCTTCTTGGTTTGCTAAGATCTGGCTGAGTTATTCCTTTATTTCCTTATTTTGCCTAATCAAAGTCTTGATGCCACGGACCTCCATCCTGTGTAATTCATAGGGATCTGTTGGAACGTCCTCTCCCAAGTAAATCTATGAGGAAGTCTGCGGTGCCGCATGCTCGCTGGGGTCAGTGGGTGACCAAATCTGCTGCTCACTCCTGCCGTCTGTATAGCCTGGTGAGATCCTCTCTATCTCCATCGGGGCGGTGTCATACATCGTGATGCAGGCTGCGAAATCATCGTCCACCATATAGTAGCGACAAATTTGGGTGACGAGGATGGGAAGTAAAGATTTACGTGCGGCGACACTTTCCTTGACTGTGGCAAATAGCATGCTCGCCATGCAAAATTGAAAATTTTTGGTCATTAAACAATGAACCATGTGCCCCACAATCGCTGGAAAAGATGAAACTCGAGCGATCCCCCTGACGTTACGGTAAGCCCAGCGGCAAGCCGTATAGACGTTTCTATAAATCTGCTGGGCATTTAGCCCAGCATCTCGTAACTCGCACCTGTCCCCCATAATTGTCCTATACTGGGCCAGCTCCAATGATCTCTGAAAACCAGGTCGAATAAGGATGTTGGTGATATTGGATATTGTATCTGCTGAAAATACCCTCCATCTATCCTGAAAGTGAAATCTAATGCGATCCTGGAGTATCTCACCATTTCTAAGCACGTCATAGAACTCATCTACCAAGTGTTCACAAGAACATAACCCCTCTTCCCCATACAGCAAAAAATCCCACCCCAACTGTCGGATAGCATTATGGAAATAGCTCTCGAACACCTCATGGGTAAATACATCGACAAAATTTCATTCTAATTTGAAAGGGGCCATGATCTATGGGTTGGTGAAGTTTGCAGAAAATTTAAACAGTGTAGGAGAGGGGGGAAGAGAAAATCTTACAGCTTTGACAAAGGAAAACGGCGATTGGAGGAAGTACGGCCAGCCTCGCAGGATTATTCGATGCTGTCGCTGGTCGGATTCCGAGGAGATGGGCTAGGGTTTTGGAGGAAGGTGCGGGGAAAGCAAAGAAAGGATATGGTGCTGTTTGAGAACTAAAAATAAAGGGTTCGGGTAGGGATGTTGGCTATATAAATGACATTTTACAAAAAAAAACCCAACAAAAAGAAAACCCCATTTTTTTACAATTTTACTCAAACAAAAAGTTAAATCAGTGTTGTCCCCAAACATCAGCACTCATCCCCTAACGGGTGAGATCTTATTTTCAAAAAAAAACGAAGAAAAACAAAGATTAATTACAGTATTCATAAGTTAAATGACATTGCTAGTCCAGAAATTAATACCAGCCACAAAAAAAATTTATCGATATAATGTAGGGGCTGGTAAAAGAATATGTATATAAAAATTAAAAATAAAAAGAACATGTTAGTTGTTAGTGAAGGGCATGGGTGTGTATGAGTAGGGATCAGAAGACGTTGAAAGTGAAAATGATGTTTTGAAGAGGTCAATGAATTGTTGCCCGGATGAATTGAATGTTCAAAAAGCACATGTCGAGTTTCGGAGTCAATCTCGTTTAAAAACTGGATTTCATTCGCAAAATATATGGAAAAAGAAAGGTTCATGGGATGTTCCCTAATTGATCCTGACTCAAACTCACCGAGGATATCCAGTTCATCCGCAAATAATTCTTCAAAACTCTCTGTGAAAGACTGGTTTTCAAGGATGTCTTCCTCCCTATAATTCTGTACAATCCTATACTCACTACTATAGCTCACAATTCCCAAAGCACGTTCTTCTTCATTACATTCATATCTGGATAGGTTTATGTCATTTAAAATGGTAGGTTCCCACCCCAACGTTTCTTCCGAAAAACAATATCACTAGGTGATATAAAAATTGTGGGTTCCTGATCATTGATCTCTTCCAACAACCTATTCAAACCATACCCGTCAAAATCATAAGATTCCTCCTCTAAAATAGGAATGCAAAAATCAGTCGGTGGTTTTTCTTGTGTATCCTGATAACACTTATTCAATTCAATTGCATCGTCATCTATGAAATCATCAAAATTCAATTGGTCGTTTATCTTACTTGGGTGACTTCCTAGATGACAGATATCAACACTATATGGTTCTAATTGACTGTGTTTACTCTTTAGAATCACGACAGCTACATGCTCTTCAATTCTAGCCAAAGATTAAGCTTGAGCATGAAACAATTGCTCAGACTGCTGTATACACAGGGCTAGTGTTGCAGCTATTTGATTCTCGACCGCAATCATCACTTCAATACCTTTCTCTAAAGCGGTCAACCTAGCATCCATCTCACCATCATTCCCTAAGGATGGGTCAGTTGTTTCAGGAAGAGAGGGTTGTGATGGTGGTGATGCTAAAGCAGTTACCCTGTCAACTTCTTTCTCTAAATCTTTAATCATTAGGTCTTTAATTGAGGTGGGACTGGGTTCAAGAGTGTTAGGTGGGTAGCCATTATCAAAAATTTGGGACGGTTGGTCACCCCCTAGAAAAGGACAATTTTCATGAATGTAGAAAGAATCGTGGAAATTTGAACAAAAGAATTGGGACTGAGTATAAACAAAAGAATAAGAATCGTGAGAAATTGAATTAAATTGTGTATCACCCATATCAACAAGAATTCACAAATGTCATAAAGATAAAGAATATCACACCCCTAGCAGTCTATGGTATGCTAGTCAACTAGACCTGCTCAAGAACCTGATTGTCGAAGTATAACTGTGTCGAGAAACGGGCTCAAGATATACAGATCATGAAGCCAGGTAAGTGCAAGAGAGAAGGGGAGGTTTTCCAACGCTTTCACGAAGTTCCTTAATTAGATAACCCTTTCTCTTGAACACTTGCCTAGACACTCCGTGAACGATATACCGTTAAGCGGTGTTCTAAACACAGTCAACTTCTCCCAATGAGCGCGTAGTCCTTAAAGTCAAAGTTCTAGTTGATTTTAAATTACCGCGGGTATGCAAGAATGCAGTTTTGTGATTTGTGGGCTATGAAAAAAGGTGATGAAATCCTTTACCGTATCTTGTTTGGTCTTTTTGCCCTTAAATCCGTATTAAGATGCAAATGCGCAATCAGTTAAAAGAATTCAAGACATCAATCAATAAATCAATTCTTTTTCAGTTTAAATTTAAGCGCTGCAAAAAATATGGTTAGTTCTCTGTGCAATTGGTGGCAATCTTGTGCGAAAAATCCTGTAGAAGATAGAATAGTGCAATGCGTCGGATTTAAGAGGAATGTGTTAGGAACTACGTACCGATGTGATTTGGGTTAAGAAACCCCTTGAAGTGATTACGGGTCTTTGATTGTTCGCTTACGCGGGTCAAACACCCGGATCTTTGGCACTATACTTTACTAACGTTTTTTAAATTGAATTTGAGCTTCGCTCCGCACTATCGCTGGTCGTAATTCCTTAAAAACTGAAGTGTCGGAAAAATACGATATTTAATGTCAAAAAGCGATATATATGCCCCAATTCCCGCACACTCAAAATTATAAAAATCAAACAATACCACTAGAGTACTGATAACACACTGTAGATCACAAAAAAAGAAAAAAATCAAAAACACCCTGATTGGGCCGGCGAGCTCGGATTTCTTACTGATGTCGCCAGCCCAATGATGATAATTTGTGCTCGAATTTTGTGTCGATCTTTCAGGCTATATTAGTATTCCAATGGTATAACTTGATTTTTTAGTTGAATCACAGAGTGCTAGCAGGTCTGAAAGACAGAGAACAAATTAGAAAAAAAAATTGTTTTGTTAGTTTTGAAAAAATTGAGTTAAAAGTTAGTTTTGAAAAAATTGAGTTAAAAGTTAGTTTTGTTAGTAAGAACCAGAAATAACAATACCCAATATTACCAATTCCCCGGCAACGGCGCCAAAAACTTGTTGGGAACTCACCCGCGCGCGCAAATGCGTATGTTTTGGAAACGGATATGATTTTAAGAAAATGGATTGCGCACGCGAGATCGTTCTCGTTTTAAAATTTATAAACCACAAGTGCATGGTGCGTTGTAGAAAGCTAGTAAGTACGGGTCGATTGATTGTTACGTTTTTGCCGTGTCGTATTTAGAAAGAATTTTGAAATTACCGCAATAAAAAACGGTCCTTGACTAGCGTATACGCTTCTCGACCAATATGATGGGCGATGAATGATCCCATATCTATTGGTGTTTGACTTCAGAGAAGGTATGCGAGTGCTCAGTAGAGACTGGGTACACTGGACGGACTCGCCGAGAACTCCCAGATGGTATTGTACCTCACGTCAGATGGCAGTTCTATGGTGACACTGGTACAGGTTAGTCTGTAGACCCGAGATCGTCATAGAGTCTTGTGTGATTCCCACTATGCTTTGATTTCCACCTTACCACGTTCAAGAGAACGTGCAAAACGGTGGCTTTTGGGTACATTCCCGAGTCACATGGAGGCAATGAGCGATAGGAGGGGTTTCGTTTCTCCCGGTATAGGGAGTTGATGTTGCGCTATGCTCGATTGGCAATAATAGGAAATCCCTGGCCAGGGTTGCTGAGATCCACTGGTAAGTGTTATCAGTAGTTTCTCGAACCGTTATGGACCTTGGATCGGCATGACTTATCAGGCTATTAGGGTATGGCGTTATACCACCCCCAGGCAGTGATATGCGACATATCAGACGAAGAGACCGGACTGTACGGTAGTGTTACTGATTGGATTCGCAGGAGTGCGAGCAGGCTTGCTTGTTGATCTTCTGATCGCTCAATACCCGGGTGACCGTTACATTTAGCAGACCGCTTGCGGCTTGTGGGTGTTTGATATGATCATCACCTACGGCCGGCGTATTGACGAGTCTTTAGAGTCCTGCACAGAGGTTTTCTGGCTCAAGCGAAACGGAGTAGGAGCGCATATGTGATATGTGCGGGACCGAGATTAATGCGAGTATGTGATATCGCATTCTATTCTCACGATGTGTGACATGATTGGTTATATGTGATATAGCCGAGTTATCGGATCAAGCTTCGATAAGATGTTGCATTTGATATTAGTCGGTTATATGTGATATAGCCGGATTATTAGATCAAGTGTCGATTTAATAATTTAATGTATAATTATATATTTGATATATTACATTACATTAACTAATATTATCTCACTTAAGTATTGATTTTTCTCACATGATGATACATTGATATATATGTGATATATGTTAAATGTATTGTTTTCTTCTTGACACAAAATATATATGTGATATATATAAGTGTGGCATGCTAGATTACACATGCAACATGTATGTATGAGACTTATACCATGCTAGGGTTTGTAGGGTGTTTTTCGTCATCCCATTGAGATGGGAATACGCGCGCGCTTGTCAGGTGTACTACAGATTCCCCCTACCTAGGGTAGGCCAGGGTTTATTGATTGTGGGGCTTCGAATCTCCGGTAGCCGCGGACTAAGTTACCGTTAATTACCCCTCGCCTTTGGGGCGAGGGAACCTCCAATTAACGGGTTAAACTGGTCATGCGAACTCAATGTGCAGTGTACGTGTGTGTTGTTTTGGAAGGGGGTTTGGATATATCGGGAGCCACGCAGAGTTTTTACGAGGGCCCCGCTACCTGGATAGCGGGTTGGGGGTCAAGGGGGCTAGTAGCCCCCTTGCGGGGTGCGGGGCAGCGCCCCGGCCCAAAATTTTTTTTGAGGGGGGACAGTGTTGTGGAGTGTGTGTGTATCTGTACATATATATACATGTATACATACATAAAAAAAAGGAAAAAAGCGCCCAAAGGACGTGTGGGGTCAGCGTCTTGAGCGCTGTGCGCTTAGGTGCTGTGCGCTTAGGCGCTAGCGCGCCACGTGTCGGCACGTGGGCGCTTTGCGCTTGAGCGTTAGGCGCTTGAGCGCAAGCGCGCCCCGTGTCGGCACGTGGGCGTTTTGCGCTTGAGCGCTGGGCGCTTGAGCGTAAAGCGCTCGAGCGCTAGCGCACCACGTGTCGGCATGTAGGCGCTTGGCGCTTGAGCGCTGGGCACTTGAGCGCTTGGGCGCCGACGAGAAAAATAGGCTTTTAGCCTCAGAAATTCTCGAAAGTGAAATTAGGGTGGAGTGAAAACTCCTAAGCTGTTTTGAAGCCGAGGAAGGGCTTCTCCCTTTGAGCCCTAGTTCTTCCTCAAAGTGGGGTTTCTGGAGATGGGTCTCCTTCTTCCTCCTCTGTTGGCAGGATCTTGAAGATCAAGAGATGTGAGATGTTAAAAATCTCTTCTTTTTGAGATCTAATGGAAGATCTGAGTTTCCCTTTTATGGGTTTTGTGGTGAAAAACTATTTGGTTTTATAAAATGAAGAGTAAAACTCTTGATTTAATTCAAAAGAAAGAAGAAGGTTTTAGAACCTTGAGGAAGGAGAGAGATCTCAGATCTAAAAATTTTTTTTGGAGAGAGAAAAAGTCCTCGGGATATTTTCATTATCCTTGCCTTTATAGGCTATACACTTTACATATAGCCCCTTGGGCTTTACAAAAATGGCATTTTAGCCATCCCATGGCTCATGTGCCATTTCTTTTTGCACATAAGCCATGGGCTTATAAAAATTTGGCTTTATGCCCATTTCGCATACATTCATGCATAAAAAATTACATAAAAAATTATTTATTACATGATCTATATTTTGGCATGGAGAAGGCTGGCCGCGGGCTCGACTTGGGCATGGGCCCGCTTGACCTGGGCTTGGGCCCACCTGGCTTGGGGGTTGACCTTGACTTTGACTCGGTCAACCGGTGTGTAAATTTTTACCCCAACAAATTTCCCCCCATCAATAAATGCACACAGCATATTTGAGTTGTGTGCATGAAATTGATGGATCTTGAAGCTGAACTTCGAGGTGGAACATCATTCCGGGGGCGGAGCATTATCCCGGGGAGCATGATTCCCGGGGATTGGAGCATCATTCTGATTCGCGAAGCATAATTCCAGGGTCGGAGTATCCTTCGGGGAGCATGATTCCCGAGGATCGGAGCATCATTCCGATGAGCAGAGCATGATTCCAGGGATCGGAGCATCATTCCGAAACGCGGAGCATAATTCCAAGGAACGGAACATCATTTCGAAGGGCGGAGCGTGATTCCAGGTATCAGAGCATGATTCCAAGGATCGAAGCATCATTCCGAAGAGCGGAGCATGATTCCAGGGGATCGGAGCATCATTCCGATGAGCGGAGCATGATTCCAGGGTTCGGAGCATCATTCCGATGAGCGGAGCATGATTCCAGGGATCGGAGCATCATTCCGATGAGCGGAGCATGATTCCAGGGGATCGAAGCATCATTCCGATGAGCGGAGCATGATTCCAGGGTTCGGAGCATCATTCCGATGAGCGGAGCATGATTCCAAGGATCGGAGCATCATTCCGAAGAGCGGAGCATAATTCCAGGATTCAGAGCATCATTCCGAAGGGTGGAGCATAATTCTAAGGATCAAAGCATCATTCCGAAGAGTGGAGCATAATTCCAGGATTCGGAGCATCATTCCGAAGAGCGGAGCATGATTCCAAGGATCGGAGCATCATTCCGATGAGCGGAGCATGATTCCAGGGTTCGGAGCATTATTCCGAAGAGCGGAGCATGATTCTAGGGATCGGAGCATCATTCCGATGAGTGGCAGACATTCTGACCGAAGCATAATTTCGATGCAGAGTTTGATTCCCAGGCGAAGTATAATTCCGACAGGGAAGGCAGGTACTCCGAGGCGAAGTATGATTCCGATACGGGGTACATTCTAAGACGAAGCATGATTTCGACGTAGAGCTTGCTGGTTTGATTTGATTCGAGTTGACATCAGCATCGCTATACTGGAATATGGTACCAGAAGCGAATCATCATTTGTCATGAGAGGATTTGAGAATTGGTTTTGGTTTGGCATCTATATTGCTACACTGGAATAATGCCTGGAGCAACTCATCATTTTCCCCGGGAGGATTTGAGAATTGGTTTTTGCTTGGCATCAGTATCGCTATACTGGAATATGGTACCAGGAGCGAATCATCATTCGCGCATGCTTATCAGGAAGCGATGGCTTAGGAGACATGTTTTAGGTCCCTATCACCTAAGACTTTTCAATTTTGTGAGCCGTAAGGGTCTCACAAAGCATTTTCTCCCTACGAGTCGTAAGGATCCCGTATGTGTATTTTCTCCTTAGGAGTCGTGGGGACTCCTAAGTGTGTTTCTCCTTTATGAGTTGTAAGGATCTCACGCGGGAATTTTCTCCTCACAAAGTCGAGAGGACTTTGCGAGTGCATTTCATCTCCTTTTCACGAGTTTTCACCCTTTCGGGTTTTCACAAACTCGCCGGCAGTCCTGCTGTTTTTACTTACGGAGCCCTTTCGGGTTTTCATCCGTACCCATTTTGCTTGTGGACATACCTTCTTTTTTTTCTTCTTCTTTTTTTCTTTTTCCTTTTTTCTTTGAATCTTCCCTGCCGGTGGGACTTTGAATGTGGTCTCGCCGGTAGGACTTGGGAGAGATTGGGATCGTTTTACACCCGTGGATTGTATACGGTTTTGCAGGATGTATGATCCAGACCGTAGGGCCATAAAAATTTCGGGACTTTGTTGGCGTCTGCATCGCTGCACTGGAATATGGTACCAGGAGCGACTCATCATTCGCCACTTGGGGATTTGGATTTGGAATTTGGCTGGCGTCTGCATTGCTGCACTGGAATATGGTACCAGGAGCGACTCATCATTCGCCATTGGGGTATGGGATTTAGAATTTGGTTGGCGTCTGCATCGCTACACTGGAATATGGTACCAGGAGCGACTCATCATTCGCTACTTGGGGTATGGGATTTGGAATTTGGTTGGCGTCTGCATCGCTACACTGGAATATGGTACCAGGAGTGGCTCATCATTCGCCACTTGGGGGTTGGGGAGCGATGGCTTAAGAGACAGGTTTAGATCCCTACCACCTAAGACTTTTCAATTTTATGGGCCGTGAGGGTCCCATAAAAACATTTTCTCCCTGCGAGTCATAAGGATCTCGCAGGTGTATTTTCTCCTTAGGAGTCGTGGGGACTCCTAAGTGTGTTTTTCCTTCATGAGTCATAAAGATCCCACAAAGGTTTGTTCTCCTCATGTATCGTGAGAATACATGAGTGGGTCTTCTCAATGGAGCATAATTCCAAAGGCGAAGACCAGCCGCGTAACTGGTGATTACGGTGCGGCATGAGGGTGATGAGAATTATTTGAGCCCGTGGATTGTATACGGTAGTCAATTTGGGGACTAACCGTAGGGCTGGGAGAATTTTGAAAAATTGGCTTTTGGTTGGCGTCTGCATCGCTACACTGGAATATGGTACCAGGAGCGACTCATCATTCGCCGTTTTTTTTTGTTTTTGTTTTACCGTGATTGCTCTATCATTTCAGCTTTTTTTATCGCGAAGATCGCGATTGCCCTATCATTTCGGCTTTTATTCGCGGTTGCCCCATCATTTCGGCTTTATTTTCATCTTTATTTTACTTGCTGATTTTTATTGCGAGTTGCCCTATCATTTCGGCTTTTCTTTATTTTTCTTTTATTTACACATTTTTTGTTTATTTACATATGTATATTTATTTATTTTTTACATTCCCAGTTTAACGACTTAGAGGTCGACTGTTCCCAGTTTAATGACGTGGTGGTCGACTGTTTTCAGAGAAAGGCAGATGTCTGAGAGAATCAGTTTCACGAAGATCTTCGGTCTTCGTTTGTGTAAAATTGGCGGTTGCGACTTGACTGTTTATTAACACGCCTTTGGACAGTTCTATCTCTCCTGCCTTGTATTGCTTCTCGACCCAATTTTTGAAGACGAAGTAGTCCTCAATGGTATGACCTATCACTCTGTGATAGGGGCAGTATTTGGGGTCGTCGGTCATATTCGCTTCCTGTGGTCTTTTTGACTCTGGCAGTTGTAGACCGTTCCTCAGGGCGTCTTTGAATATTTTACGGATTTTGTCCCTTCTGAAGGAATAAACCTTGTCCAGCTTCTCTTTCAGTGGAGATTCTCCTCCCTCTCCGAACACTGGCTTCCGAGGCTGGTTGGCACTAGGCCCGCTTATCCCTCGCTTATTTCGGTTAGCCGAAGTGTTAAAAGACTCAGAATCGTCGGGATTTTCACCTTTGCGATTATCGTCCTTTCGGTTTCTCCAGGACCTATTGTTATTTTGGGAGTCAGAAGAGAACTCCTGCTTTGAGCGTTCCAACATCTGGACTTTCCTGGTCAGCTCTTGGAATGTTTTGAGACCCGCGGTGCATAGAAACGGGGCCATCCAATTGTTGAGATTTCCGACGAGGAGACTGACAGATTGGTCCTGCTCTATCGTCGGTTCACATTTGACGGAGAGATTGCGCCATCGGGTTATAAAATCCGTATTGCTTTCGTTGTTCTTGGGCTTGGTCCTTACGAGCTCGGCAATGGTGATCTTATCGCGGACGCTCATGAACCTTTGTCGAAACAAAGATTCCATTTGGACGAGAGTAGTAACGGAGCCATCCGGTCTGCTCGCGTACCAGTCGAAAGCAACATCGGTCAAGCTATTAACGAACTGGCGGAGGAGAAGCACATCGTTGCCCCCAGTGTTCCCGCATGAGGCTTTGAAGTGGGCGATGTACTGATTCGCATTTCCCGTCCCATCGAATCTTCCGAATTTGGGGATGACATAGCCGCTAGGAAATTCTACCAGATTATACTGAGCAGGATATGGTCTCCCACTACTGCTGATATCTTTTTGCGCTTCGTCTTTAGGCCACCAATGTTTTGACTTTGCTGGCAACCAAATCCATGATTTGATCTTGAGTTAGCGGGCTACTGTCATCGGCAGCCAAGACATTTCCCGAGATAGGATGCGACTGATTTTCATGCGGTCTGCCCACTTTTGGATTTGAGGGAACGGGCGTCGGCTTTTTCGGGACACCGTTTCGCGGTTCATGAGAGCCCTGCACCTGATTGGGCGGCTGAGAGGCAAGTTGGGCCGTGAGCTGTAAGACGACATTTGTCAAGTCGTCAATTTTTGAGTAGAGCTTGGCCATCTCCTTGTATTTGCTTCTGAGCTGCTTTCGGAGCTCTTGGAGAAGTTGCTGCTCTGCGTTCTTGGGACGGAAGATTGGCTCATCTTCGCTTTCCGAGCCCGACTCCTCATGGACCGAAGGGTCTTTCTGCTTATCATCCTCATCGAGAGGGTTTTCATCATCCAGCGGAAGCGGCTGTTCTTGGGAAGCGGAAACCACATTCAAGCCAGATGGGATCTGAGATGTGGTGGCCCCGTCCTTGCTCTTGCTGCGCGTGCCCACCGTGTAGACAGTGTGGACTACATATCCAGCCATTTCCCCATCTTTGGCGGGGTAACCCTGTTCTTCGAACCCCATGAGGTTCAGCCTAGCAGGAGCCCTAGCCCTTTTGTTGGCTCTATATCTGAGCCTTTTCTGCCTTAGCTTCTCAATTTTAAGGGCTTGGCAGGCATCTGTTTCCTGGGAAGCCACCGTGAGTCGATTAGCGGGGAGCTTAGAGAAGACACCCGATCGAGCAGTTGTCAGGGGCACCGCCGGAGCTTGCTTGAGACGCCTTGTTGCATAGTTGGTGTTGATGTCCTTGCCCCCAACTGGGGCCAAGGAAATTCGTTCAGACAGCGACTTGCGCTTGGGTTGGGGCGCCGTCGAGATCACCACATTTGGTCTCCTGCCTTTCAAGACCGGTCTGTCTGTTGCTGGAGCTTGAGGAGCTGGAATGGCGTTAGCTGGCATGAACAAAATAGAGCCGAATTGTAGCAGCGGCTCCTCTCATTGTCGCCCGAGACTGGCCGGAAGGACTGTCCTGGAGTCTATCTTCATCGTGTAGGAGACGAGAGCTGAGTTCATCTTTGGAGACATTGTTGAGAAGTGATTGCTTGAAAACCTGCATGAAAGAGAATTATTTTAGTATAAATATAGATATGTATTTTGATTGAGTTCGCATGAACGTTTAACCCGAAATATGGGAGGAGAGATCCGTTCCACCGGGCGTGCCAGAATCTGTAAGGTGTTTTTCGTCACCCCATTGAGATGGGAATACGCGCGCGCTTGTCAGGCGTACTACAGATTCCTCCTGCCTAGGGTAGGCCGGGGTTTATTGATTGTGGGGCTCCGAATCTCCGGCATCCGCGGACTAAGCTGCCGTTAATTACCCCTCGCCTTTGGGGCAAGAGAACCTCCGATTAACGGGTTAAACTGGTCATGCGAACTCAATGTGCAGTGTACGTGTGTGTTGTTTTGGAAGGGGGGTTTGGATATATCGGGAGCCACGCAGAGTTTTTACAGGGTCCCGCTACCCGGATAGCGGGCTAGGGGTTAAGGGGGCTAGCAACCCCCATACAGGGTGGGTGGCAGCGCCCCGGCCCAAATTTTTTTTTTGAGGGGGGACAGTGTTGTGGAGTGTGTGTGTATCTGTACATATATATACATGTATACATACATAAAAAAAGGAAAAAACGCCCAAAGGACGCATGGGGTCAGCGCCTTGAGCGCTGTACGCTTAGGTGCTAGCGCGCCCACGTCTCGGCACGTGGGCGCCTTGCGCTTGAGCGCAAGCGCGCCACGTGTCGGCACGTGGGCGCCTTGCGCTTGAGCGCAAGGGTGCCACGTGTCGGCACGTGGGCGCCTTGCGCTGGAGTGCTGGGCGCTGGAGCGCCACATGTCGGCACGTGGGCGCTTTGCACTGGAGTGCAGGAGCGCCACGTGGGCGCTTTACGCTTGAGCGCTGGACGCTTGAGCGCTAGCGCGCCACGTGTCGGCACGTGGGCGCTTGGCGCTTGAGCGCTTGGGCGCCGGCGAGAAAAAGAGGATTTTAGCCCCAGAAATTCTCGAAAGAGAAATTAGGGTGGAGTGAAAACTCCTAAGCTGTTTTGAAGCTGAGGAAGGGCTTCTCCCTTTGAGCCCTAGTTCTTCCCCAAAGTGGGGTTTCTGGAGATGGGTCTCCTTCCTCCTCCTCTGTTGGCAGGAGCTTGAAGATCAAGAGACGTGAGATGTTAAAAATCTCTTCTTTTTGAGATCTAATGGAAGATCTGAGTTCCCCTTTTGTGGGTTTTGTGGTGAAAAACTATTTGGTTTTATAAAATGAAGAGTAAAACTCTTGATTTAATTCAAAAGAAAGAAGAAGGTTTTAGAACCTTGAGGAAGGAGAGAGATCTCAGATCTAAAAATTTTTTTGGAGAGAGAAAAAGTCCTCGGGATATTTTCATTATCCTTGCTTTTATAGGCTATACACTTTACATATAGCCCCTTGGGCTTTACAAAAATTGCATTTTAGCCATCCCATGGCTTATGTGCAAAAAGAAATGGCACATAAGCCATGAGCTTATAAAAATTTGGCTTTATGCCTATTTCGCATACATTCATGCATAAAAAATTACATAACAAATTATTTATTACATGATCTATATTTTGGCATGGAGGAGGCTGGCCGCGGGCTCGACTTGGGCATGGGCCCGCTTGACCTGGGCTTAGGCCCACCTGGCTTGGGGGTTGACCTTGACTTTGACTCGGTCAACCGGTGTGCAAATTTTTACCCCAACAGGGTTAAGCTAGGGTTTTATTTATTTTAAGCTAATTCAAACATTTGGTTTAAGTCATGGTAGATATTTTGTGCAAACAAGATAACTATTGACCAAGTCAACTTGTTTGTCTAGCTTAGGATATTTATTTAACCCAACCCTTAACCTTAGTGTATGGTTTATTCTCTACAATGGTTAGGCATGATATTTTGTGACCATGGTTGCATTTGTAACCTCATGAGTTCATTCTTTCTTTCATCACAACTTCATCTTCTTCTTCCTCATTCTTGAGATCTCTTGATTTTGACAAAGTGATGAAACCTTGTGAGAAAATGATTTCTAAAATGAGCAAGATTCCTACTTCATCATCCTCTACTACTTGCCATTTAGTATAGGGTGTTTGCTTCACTAATTTTAAGATTAGTGAAGTGATAGCTTGGGTTAGTGTCTCCTCGACGTAGATCATCTTCGGCCTCGAAGACTTCGAAGCAAGCATGTTCGTTTCTTCATCGGAGCCTCTCTAGAGTCCGGGACTTCATGATCGCAGCGAAGGGACGATTACACGGAGCTAATGAAGTGAAGGACCGGTCTACAAAGGTTGTATTCCTTGTTCACTTCTATTTGCAAAGTTGTTTGCATTACTTTCCGTCGATTTCTAGTTTACGATTCATGGTTAGGGTTAGCTAGAACGGCAAATTTTTGAATTTGGCATGGAGGATGCCTCCCGAAACCTTGCTGCCATGCTAGGAAACCCTTCAGTGGTATCAGAACCATGCTAGAAATTTATACGGATTTTGTTAAGATTACGAAACCGAAATACTCTGAAACTTGAAACACGGAAACTCACTTTCTGTCAATTTTAAATTGTTGTCAATTTTTTTTTAAACAAGTGCAGAATTATATTTGTGTAAATATATGAACATGGAAGAAAATTGGGACCCTGTGCTCGTATTTTGGCCGAGCACATGGGGGGAAAATCCGAGGTGGCGGCCCCAGATTAGAATTTTGGTCTCAAAATTTTTTCATGTTCTGTGCTCTGGGTTTTGGTGTTTCAGGTGTTGTCTGTTTTTGCTAATTTTGCATGTGATGTAATCTTACTCTATAAGTAATTCGGAGTGTTTTGTAATCGTAGTTTTAACATTGTTTCCGGTTATTCGCATGTTGTCTAGGCGAAGTTAAAAAGTTCGATCGAATGTCAAAACCCCATTTTTCTAAGTTTAACGTAGTCGGAAAAATATGCAAGTAATCCTATGAACCCTCTAGAAGAATGAAACCCTAACTCGACTTTTTGGATCACGGAACCGCGGTCAAACCCTAAGGTTTGCCGTAGTTCCGTGGCGACATGAGTGAGGCTTGGATTTGCCCTTCTACGGCTGGTGCATAGGTACTGTGGCATATTCTGGGTATTATTAAAACTATGCTCAAGTATTGAGCTGTCGGGAAATTATGGGACTTTGATGAATCGATAGAAAAGTTTAACGTCGTCCGGGTATCATGTGATGGGATACAATATTTGGAATCCACAAGTAGTTATGAGATAACTAATTTGAATGTTATAAATCTAGCAATTTAATCTCATTTGATCGGTTGTCGCGGGATTATAATGTGATCAAAAGTCCGTCGCAATCACGTAGCGTACACGAATACTCGCCGGGTAAACTTAATAGATAGCCACGCCCCATAGCCCCGACCAAGTGACTGTAGGAGAACCCTGTCGCCAAAAGCATCCGTTTGGGTGCTCGCGGCAGCGGTGTTCCGCCTTAGTGCACTTCGTTGACGGCATCGGGGGTGCGGCCGTCTACTAAAGTTTCCGACGAGTATTCGATCACGATGTCGGGAATCTTGTTGAATTGCCCGACTTGATATTGAAAAGTGTTTTCGAGATCGAGACTAAAATGCGGGGTTTATAATTGTTAGGCATGCGATATCTAAGGAATTCATTTGGTTAGGCATGTGATGTCTAAGATGGTTGCGGATTCCAACTGTTGTAGTTTTTCACTTTCTTTTCTGGGACCGTAAGTGTAATATGTGGTGTATCGCCGGTTTCAGTGCTATATGTCAACGACAATTGGGATACGCATATTTACTTATGTTGATGACATGTGATGTTATGTGTTGCTGGTATATGTTATATTGGATCGAATAGCCGGGGGTTTTATGTGAGATGAGAGATTTTATTTTCATTCGTGTAAAAATTCATTGTATGTAATATTCTTTTATTGGGGCACTTCCGGGTTGAGGATGATGTCTCCATTGTATATTATTTATTTTTCCGCATTAGGATAGACCCAAGGCGGGGAGTACAAGTAACCGGGTTCTAGGGTCCAGTGGGAGACCATCTCAAGGAGTTGAGACCGGGTTTCCTAATGTCACGACCCGAAAAGTACGGAACATGACCGGCACTTAAATTACGAAATATCTCGAGGCGTACGTAATCTAAGTAAGCCAAAACCCAGAAATCAAAACCAAGTAAAGCAGTAGAGTGAGGGAAACCAATTTAAATCAAGTAGTTTAGCAACATAAGCCGAAATATGCATTTTTAAAATCACAAGTCTTTTCTGAAAATTTCCGCAGAGTTTCCTTTGTAAATACAGGCCCTGAACGGGGTACAACATGATAAATATATGCATGAATGAAAAAAAGGCATCCCTAAGCGGGAGCTAGCTCTTCGTCAATCGACGGTCACAACCACGCAAGCAATATAATATACAATGACGAAGAGCGAGGATCAAAACTGAAAAGGAAACTCTAACAACATGAAATCCATAATAATACAACGCGACTCTAAGGTCGAAAAAATATACATTACCGGTCTCTAATTCTGAATAAATATACAAGTTTGGTTGATGGAGTTACTAGATACAACTAAATAAAATAAAGGTACAATAGTGGTCATGATACAAGTGAACCCACCTACCAAAGCAATCACCCGGAAAGGAAGCAGTGTGCCAGCAAAGCCGTAATGGAACCAGTACGGCAAAACCTGCAAGAAACTGTGGCACAACGGGGGTGAGTTGCCGACTCGTGAGTAGAAAACATCACCGAGCAGAAATTGTATGTATGACACAATCCTAGGTCAATACGATCAATATATAAATATCCTCAATATGATAAAGTCTGAAGCATGAAAATGTGGCAAGGGTAAACATCTACCAAGTGTAATACCGAGTGCTCGTGTCAGTGCCTCAGGTAGCAACATATCATATGAATGAGGTATGAATGCATGAAAATAGAATACATGTAAATGAAGAAACTGCTTTCATAATTTAGTGAGATTTTTGTATATTTAAAACGAGGTATCATCAATGAAATCAACATAAATAGTGTCTAGCATCGACACAAAACATAAATCCCAATATCTCAATATCTCAGGCTCCGGCTATCCGGACTGGCCTATATCATCAAATCTTAATACCTCGGTATCTCATAATCTCAGTGTCTCAAATCTCACTATCTAGGGCTCCGTCAGTGCGGATCGGCCCCTATCATCAATCACACGACCACGAACGGTATCCTCCAGATATCCGACACGCCAGGTAAAATCACCGGTAGGCAGTCTGCCCCTGCCAGGCTCATCGTCTACACCTCGATCTTCTTGCCCCGGGGTACCTTACCGGGTCCACCATGTACCCGCAGACGGTTCATCCAACTCCTCGAATCGGGTCTCGAAATCCATCTCATAACCGAGAAAACATCATGGTGGACGACTCATACATCATGAGAAAACAACACTTTTCATTTTAAAAAGAGAGAGAGAGAGAAGTTTATACATATTCTTGCGGTTTTCTCCCAAATCCAGGAAATCTGATGAAAATCCGAAATCCAATCATAAATAGCGAGTAAACAGTGAATATCGGCATAAAACTCCATAATACTGCATAGCAGTGAATAATAATATGCATAAAGTAGCAAGTAATAACTGCAATGTCTAAACTGGCATATAAGGCAAGTACACTAATATCATGTCGAAACTATCAGCTAACAAGCTATGTCAATGAAATAATATTCTCTAAAGTGTACGTGATATGGCAATTACCGATGATGATGATGTGTGTGAGCTGGCAAGTAAGTGTATGTGGAACATACGCAACATCGGTAATGGTGCTGGTGTCCTAACAACATGATTTCAATACTAACTGTCACGATCCGAAATATTAGCTCGTGACCAGCACTTGAATCACGCAACGTCTAAAGGCGTAACGGAATTCAAGTAAGCTGAAACCCAGAATTCTAAACCTTTTAAGAAAAATAAAGGAGGTGAGGTTTTGAAATAAAGGTATAATGAAATCAAGTTTTCTTAATGCATAGAAAAGGAACATGAATGATGCAAGTGAAATTTACTAGTTTGAAAACATGTTTCGTCTTTTAAAAATTTGGGCAGCACCTCCTTTGTAAATTTTGATCCAAAACCACAAACACATAATAATGATAAAGGCATCCCCAAGCGGGAGCTAGCTCTTCGCCAAACGGCGGATCACAAACACGCAATACAGTATAAATAAGTATACGACGCCCAACAGCGAAGTTCACCACAAAAAGATAAATAAATCAGCAAGACATCAAAACCACAAGTAGCGAAAACCCCTCGCTCTAAGTCTCGCAACCACAATCTCACTAAGTCTCATTACTTATACAATTTACTAAATTAGATTGATGGAGTTAATTAGATACAATATGAATTATAGATACAAGAGTGGGTACGATACAAATGCCCCACCTACCAATGCAAAACACCCGAAAGCAACTGTGTGCCAGCGAAGCCGCTACTGATCCAAGCGGTCAACCTGCAAGAACTGTGGCACAACGGGGGTAAGTTGCCAACTCGTGAGTTGAAAAATATCAACAGATAGAAATCGAATAAACAACGACTCCTAGGTCAACTATATCATTAAGGTCATATTTTGATATCTAGGGTGACCGGGTCTGTATATGTGCCAACAAGGTAGTCAATACCTAAATGCATGCGGATATCATCCGACAATATAATCAAGGTATGTATGCATGTGGATCTCGTCCAACCCTATAATAAATGTCTATATGCACATAAATATCATAAAAGAGTGTGCATGAAAGTATGAGGATATAAATCAACGGTGTCCCTCGCGACACATCAAATCATGGAACCTGGGTGTCCAACATCAACACCTGAAAACATCATGAAACCCGTGTCTAGCATCGACACATAAATCCTCATATCTTGGGCTCCGTCAGTCCGGATCGGCCCATATCATCTCTCGACTCCGGTCGGTATCCTCCGGATATCCGCCGAGCCCAAATACTATCACCGGTAGGTAGTAGTCCCTCTGCCAGGCTCACCGTCTGTATACACAGCATCCCTTTCTTGCCCCGGGGTACCATACCGGGTCCACCATGTACCCGCAATCGGCCTCATCCGCCTCCTCGAATCAGGTTTCACATGCCGCTCTCAGAACCGAGAAAACACATGGTGGACGCACTGAAATATTATATCAAGAGAAACCGGGTTTTTAAAACAGTGCACATTTTCTTAAAATAATACCACGGTTCTCAAATCCAGAAATCTCATGAAAACAACATATCTCAATGCGTAAAATCATAGAGTATGATGTATGCGACATATGATAAAAATATAAGCATATCCGAATATCATGCAACATGGAACAGTGATATGACACATTAAGGGAAAACCGCTCTTTTAAATGGATCCAGTTTTGAAAATATCTCATACGGTCCCCATTTTTCTAGAAATCAAAGCCAGCATCATCTATGTATGTGAAATATGAATGTATATAGGTACGGATGTGCAAGTGGATATATACGCAAGTATGAGTGTATCAATGTATGTGTGCACCAATATGGATATATAACGTGTATGTGCGCAATATGGATATATCAATGTATGTGTGCACTAATATGCATATACAATGTGTATGTGCGCAAGTATGGATATATCAATGTATGTGGGTACCAATATGGATGTACAATGTGTATACGCGTAAGTATGGATATATCAATGTATGTGGGTACCAATATGGATGTACAATGTGTATATGCGCAAGTATGTTATGCGAAGAGTCATGTCATGATGCAGCAATCCTACTGTGTAGTGACATGGTAATTATCGATGATGAAGTGTGTGAGCCTACAAATCTGTGTGCGTGTAACATACGCATCATCGATAATGGTGCATGCGTACTAGCACAGGTATAAGCAATGCAATGAGAATAATATGAATGCAGCATAAGGTAAATCATATGCAAATGTTGACGGTTATACGTATCTAACATGACCGAGTCGGTGAATCTATCAATCGGCATCCATCCTCACAATATCGCGTACGGTATAATCCATCGTACGGCATCCTTTAGTCAAGGGTACGGACCAATCATAAAGTCAAACTCATCACGTACGGAATAGATCATCGTACGGCGACATTTAAAACATTAGGGATCCTATAAACCTTTACGACAATGAGGGGGTACAGACCTAACGTCACGTACGACATATCACACATGTTTCATAACATATATAAATGTAACCATATACCTATGTCTCAGGTCACATCCATAACGATCTCATATCAGGGGATCGACAAGGTATCAACCATCTCAATCGACTCGCATCCGTATACCAAAATATCATCATATCATCATATCCGCATTATATTCTTTCATCGTATTTATATCTCACATCAAGTCGAGTTTACATATATATTCTACCTCTACTATAAGTATAAATATCTAATCTAACATACACATTCGAACCATACAAGCAGATTTAAAAAAAAGCGAATCGTAGTTTTGAAAATAGGGGTTACAGTGTTTTTAAGGAAAAGATATCATTTAAAAATCCATAACATCCCTCAAGATATCAGTTTAAAAGATGCATACGATTCTTCATTTTGGAAATAGGTATGGTTCATATGACACATCTACGTCGACTATCTAGTCCTATAGTACCCTAAACGGCAATATCAACAAATATCATCCTCAAATCCTGTTATCACATATTATCCGTATCATTTCACTTCTAACTATCATTTAGTTTCCAATATAGTTTCTCTAACTACCATTTAAGTCTATCCATAGTTTTCTATTAAAGGTTTCATTAACCATAAACTATATATAAATCGGTTTCCATCAAAGTGTGCGGGGGTGCTATACGCCATCCACCCGACTTCCTCCGTGGATATAGATCCACTCACCTTGGTCTTCGCTTACCGTAGTCGACGACGCCATGATCCGTCGCCTCGGAATCCACGCAAGGGTACCTACAATAACAACACATATCGCAACGCTATTAAAATCAAGTTCTGAGATCCAAAACGGTACGCGCATTGCTCGTAGGTTAGAACCTATAGCATACGCGTACAAAATCAACCAAACAACCCTTGTTGTTGATATATGAACATCCCACAACCAAATACAAATCCAAATAACAAGAATTAGCATTTCAAATTATGGAAAACAAAGCCAAAATCATACCAAAAAGCTCCCAGATTTTGACTCAGGTGAAATTTGGATGAACAAACAAGTATAGGGTGTTGTATATGGGGTATTTGAGCTACTGGAACGACCTGAAACCCAAATGCCACCAAATGGCCGGCCACTTAGCCTAAAATTCCGGCCTCCTCGGCCCCATGGCCTCTGTTTGGGTTCGTGTGGTCGGGGTGGTCTCCTAGTACCCTAATTTTGTCCCTGGTATTGTTTGGTTTCCTCAAAAATTCCCCGGGTTGCTCCAGATTTTCCTGCACACCCTTTATTCCCACAAAACCGTCATGAACTCTAATCCTAAATCTGTATTTTTGTTTCCCATACTCATTCTCAGGTCTTAAACATCCCCTAAACATCCCCTCAACAGCCACTCAAATATCACCAATCCACAACTTCACTCAAACCCTCACTAGGATTTTCCAATTTCCACAAATCACCACCAAACCATCTCTAAGCTAAACTAAAATAGAAAGAAGCATAAAACTAGCTAAATGGAAGAAGCTATACCACATTCAAGCCACTCTAACTAAAAGAGACGGGGTTTAATTTTTGTGAAGGGAGTATTAGGTTTTGGGGATTATTTGGAGATGGATCCAGGGTTTGAAGTGGAGGGATGTGGGGTTGGAGGAAGATGAAGAAGGAGGAGGAAAATGATGGGGGAAAGTGATTAGGCAGTAGCCCCCCTCTCTCTCACTTATTCTCACTCTCTCTCTTTCTCCAATCATACCCTTTTTCACTAATTTACCCTTTTGCCATTTCTTTTTCTTTTCTCTTTTAAATTTCAAAATCAAATCACATAATACCCATAAAACAACACAAATGAAATAACATGTAATATGTCATGGTGCACTAACCATGAAAACTGTAGAAACACGGATTTGGCTTAATCGCGATTAGCAGTGTACTAATCGGGGTTTTATCGAAACTGCATATAATAAATTTTAAAACTGCCAAATCCTTAAAATATATTTTTAAATGAATAAATTATTTTAATTTCCAATTATTTCACAATTATTGGTATATATTTATACCCTTTTTCGAAAACCCCAATTTCGCAAATCGGGCAGTTTTCGGGAAATATATTATTTTAATATTAAATTCCAAAAATAATATTTTATATTTTCTGAAATGTTACAATCTTTCCCCCTTAAATAAATTCGGTCCCCGAATTTAAATTTAAACCCCCAAAATCTAAAACATTTCAATGATCAGCTCAAATCGACGGGGCTTCGAAATCACGGAAGATGCAGAAACACACAGCGCGTCAAGTGTTAGTTATATGTATGCCCTAGAGGCCATTACTGTATATACGATGTATATTGTAGTGGATGCTAGGACATATATAGGGAGGACTTTCTTGCTCGACATGATAGTATGCTATCTGGTTGTACTTTATCTTAACATGTACTCTGATTGTCTCTATGTTACATGTTGATAAAGCCCTTAGGATATGTACTCGACTACTCGGACTATGATGGGATCATACTAGTGGGGCCACGGTAGTCGATGAGTATATCCTATAACTGTTCCTAGTCGAGGGTGTATCGAGACAGGGCATCGATGCACCAGAGTAGACTAGCGTATACGCATCTTGACCCATATGATGGGCGATGGATGATCCCATATCCATTGGTGTTTGACATCAAGGATGGTGTACGGGTGCTCAGTAGAGACTGGGTACACTGGACGGACTCGCCGAGAACTCCCAGATGGTATTATACCTCACGTCAGATGGCAGTTCTCCGGTGACACTGGTACAGAGTAGTCTGTTGACCCGAGATCTTCATAGAGTCTTGTGTGATTCCCACTGTGCTTTAATTTCCATCATACCACGTCCAAGAGGGCGTGCAAAAAGGTGGCCTTTGGGTACAGTCCCGAATCACATGGAGGCAATGAGCGATAGGAGGGGATTCGTCTCTCGCGGTATAGGGAGTTGATGTTGTGCTGTGTTCGATTGGCTATAACCGGAAATCGCTGGCCAGGGTTGCTGAGATTTACTGGTAAGTGTTATCAGTAGTTTCTCAAACTGTTATAGACCTCATATCGACACTACTTATCAAGCTACTGGGGTCGGACGTTTACCACCCCTAGGCGAGATATGCGACATATCAGACGACGAGACCGGACTGTACGGGAGTGTTACTGATTGGATTCACAGGAGAACTAGCGGGCTTGCTTGTTGATCTTCTGATCGCTCAATACTCGGGTGGACGTTACGTTTAGCACATCGCTTGCGGCTTGTGGGTGTTTGATATGATCATCACCTACTGCCGGCGTATTGACGAGTCTTTAGAGTCTTACACAGGGGTTTCCTGGCTCAAGCGAAACGGAGTAGGAGCACATATGTGATATGTGCGGGACCGAGATTAATACGATATGAGATACCGTATTCTATTCTCACGATTTGTAACATTGATCGGTTGTATGCGATATAGCCGGATTATCGGATCAAGTGTTGATTCGATAAGTTGTTACTTTTGATATTAGTCGGTTATAGCCGGATTATTAAATCAAGAGTTGATTTAATAATTTAATGCATAATTATATATTTGATATATCACATTGCATTAACTAGTATTAGCTCACTTATGATTTATTTTCTCACTAGTTTGTGCACATTGTTTATATATGATATATGCAAGTGTACATGTTTGTATTATGCTTGATGATACACACAAGATGGGTGTATGAGACTCATACCAAGATTAGGTTTAAGATTAGGGTTATTAGTTTATCTTAAGATTTAACAAAAGGATTAAACTTGGTCAAAGTTGTCAAGCTTGAAGAAGCTTGGAGAAGCTTTGACAAAGTCCACTCTTTTGTCATTTCTTTTGATATTCTTTAACCTAACCTTTAACCTAAAGCCTTGGTTAATTCTCTACATGAGTTAAGCATGAGGGCTTAACTCAACCATGGTGATATAATTCATTTGGATAAGTTTTCATTTGGATGGATAATTCTTTTCTTCTTCTTCTTCATCATCAAGCTCCATCCAAAAGCTTACTAGCTCCAATGGTGCCTTGAGCAAAAGAGTGAGAAAATCAATTCTAAAGTGAGCCCACTTCCTACTTCTTCATCTTCTACCACTTGCCATGTAGAAGAGTGTGTTCGCTTCACAAAGTTTATGACCTAGTGAAGGAATAGCTTGAGTTAGTGTCTCCCCGACGTAGATCATCTTCGGCCTCGAAGTCACGTTCGTTCTTCTCATGGAGCTTCTATGGAGTCCGGAGTTCACGATCACAGCGATGGGGACATCTACACGAAGCTAATGAAGTGGAGGACCAGATCTACAAAGGTTGTAATCCCTTTAACTTAGTAGCAAAGTAGTTTTCTTGGTTGTTTTTCGCCTATCCTCTAGTTAACGATCTTCATTAGAGTTTCTCGGCACATAAATTTTTGAATTTGGCATGGTTGATGCCTTGTGGAACCTCATGAGTGTTCCTATGAACCCTACATCAAGTGCGCATGAAAACGAGTACAAAACTCAAAATTCGAACTCCGTCAAGCGTCACGGAAATCATCGGATTCGCACGCATATCCTCGGAGTTACAATAGAGATACAAATCTCGAAATCCCCCACTGAAATCTAATATACACTAGTCAAATACTATAATACGTGTATAGTACGCATCTTTGGAAAACTTCTAAATAAAAGTCATGCCAAAAATCTTTTCTTAATCGCCGCGTGAATGCGTAACTCAAGGCATAAGTGACGGACGCTCGTTTGTAAAATAATAATATATGTCCATATATGTTTTCCTAAATACACGTTCCGTCGTTTTCAAAATATCCCAAAAGGTTTTTCCTTTATAAACATTCGTGTCGCTCACGGACACATAGGAAATAGCGAGACTATAGCTCCTTTTCAAAAACCTCTTGGTAATGTTTTAATGCATGCAAAGTACTCAGGTACTGTCCTCGGACCAGTCCTGTTCGGCTACTTCATAATATAGTGCCTATCATGAAAACTGTTAGTTATATGTATGCCCTAGAGACCATTAATGTACATAGGATGTATATTGTAGTGGATGCTGGGACATATATAGGGAGGACTTTCTTGCTCGACATGATAGTATGCTATCTGGTTACTCTTTACCTTAACGTGTACACTGATTGTCTCTCTGTTACATGTTGGTAAAGCCCTTAGGATGTGTACTTGACTACCTAGACTATGATGCGGATCATACTAGTAGGGACATGGTAGTCCATAAGTACATCCTTCAAGGTCCCTAATCGTGGGTATATCGAGACGGGGCATCGATGTACCAGAGTAGACTAGCGTATACCTTCTCGACCCATACAGATGGGCGATGGATGATCCCATATCCATTGGTGTTTGACATCGGATATGATATACGGGTGCTCAGTGGAGACTGGGTACACTGGACGGATTCGCCGAGAACTCCCAGATAGTATTATACCTTACGTCAGATGGCAGTTCTCTGGTGACAATGGTACAGGTTAGTCTGTAGACCCGAGATCGTCATAGAGTCTTGTGTGATTCCCACTGTGCTTTGATTTCCACCTTACCACATCCAAGAGGGCGTGCAAAACGGTGGCTTTTGGGTACAGTCCCGAATCACATGGAGGCAATGAGCGATAGGAGGGGATTCGTCTCTCCCGGTATAGGGAGTTGATGTTGCGCTGTGTTCGATTGGCTATAACCGGAAATCCCTGGCCAGGGTTGTTGAGATTTACTGGTAAGTGTTACCAGTAGTTTCTCGAATTGTTATAGACCTCATATCGACACGAGTTATCGAGCTATTGGGGTCTGACGTTTACCACCCCTAGGCGAGATATGCGACATATCAGACGACGAGACCGGACTGTACGGTAAGTGTTACTGGTTGGATTCACAGGAGTGTGAGCGGGCTTGCTCGTCGATCTTCTGATCGCTCAATACCCGGGTGGCCGTTATGTTTAGCAGACCGCTTGCGGCTTGTGGGTGCTTGATATGATCATCATCTGCTGCCGGCGTATTGACGAGTCTTTAGAGTCCTACACAGAGGTTTCCTGGCTCAAGCGAAACGAAATAGGAGCGCATATGAGATATGTGCGGGACCGAGAATAATGCGTGTATGTGATACCGTATTCCATTCTCGCGATGAATGTGTCGAATGGTTGTATGCGATATAACCTAGTTATCGAATCGAGGATTGATTCGATAAGCCGATACATTGGATACTAGTCGGTTATATGCGACATGACCGGATCATTGAATCAAGTGTTGATTTAATGATTTAATGTATAATTATATATTTGATATATTACTTTGCATTAACTAGTATTGGTTCATTTTAAATGGATTTTCTCACTTGAAGTTCACAAGTTGTATATGTGATATACTTTTGTGCACTTGTTTGTATCATGTTTGATGATACATGCTAACTTGAGTTTGTGTGTATGATTAAACCATGGTTATATGAATGGTTAGGGTTTTGTTTACTTATTCATTTATTTATTTTGTTTATTTATTTTTGCAAAATAAATGAATGGAGGCTTTCTTTGTTTGCTAGTTGAAGCTTCATGAAGCTTTGACTAAGTGACCATTTTTGTTTTCATGCTTAACCCTAGCCATTCCACTTAACCCTAGTTCATTCTCTACACTTGACCATGGTTGCTATATGATAAGTATTCCTTTTATTTTCTATTTTTTTTGAAATACTTATCATATTATCTTCTTCTTCTTCTTCTTCTTCTTCAAGATGAAGAAGCTTGCAACCAACAATGGTGCCTTGAGAAAAAGAGTGAGAAATCTAATTCTAAAGTGAACCCACTTGTTATTTCTTCATCCTCTACCACTTGCCAAGTAGTATAGGGTGTTTTATTCACAAGTTTCTTGACTTGGTGAAGTTGGAGCTTGATCTTGTGTTGCCTCAACGTAGATCATCTTCGGCATCGAAGTCGACGACCTAGTCCGATCATTTCTTCGATGAAACCACCGCGAGAGTCCGGAATCCGATGGGTACAGCGGAGGGACTTCATCACGGAGCTATGGAGGTGGAGGACCAGATCTACAAAGGTAGTATTTTCGTTCACTTATTAGTTAAGTTGTTAACTAGTTGCTAGTTTCGCCTAATCTCTAGTCAACGATCCGTATTAGGGTTTCTCGGCACTTGTAAAATTTGAAATTGGCATGGTTGATGCCTTGTGAGACCTCCTTAGAGTGCCTAGGAACCCTTCAGTGGTATCAGAGCCTAGCTAGAGCCTTAGGCGATGCGTAGACGATGTTAGAAACCCGATCGAACCTGAAACCCCAATTTTTCACCCTCTCTGTACATTTTTGAAATTCGTGGAATTTTGTAAATTAAAAATGCTTAACAAATTCAGCAGGAAATTCTAAGAATTACGGTGCAAAAATTACCTAATGATGTGTCTAAAACGCGGCAGAACCGCGGCATTAGCCGCCTATTGCGGAGGTTCAGCGCCCATTTAGTTTCTTCAGTCAACCATTTTTGCACAGTAACTTCTTTATTTAAATGCTGAGTTTTATGGGAATTTTTAATATTTACTCAAGAGTTGAGTTTTCTGGGTTGTATTAGGGACTCGATATTTCGATCGGATTGTCTAACTTTGTCTATGTGTTTTTCCGGATATTTTTAGAATATGTTAAAAAGTTCGACCGGATATAAATACCCACTTTTTCCCCTGTCGGGAAATTTCCAAGTGTTGGATCTTTCCGTGGTTTAATAACGTTCTAAGTAGTGCAAGTAATGCGATGGTCCCTCTAGAAGACAACAAACCTTAACTCGATTATGTGACCGTCTTGAACTGCCCTTTGAACCTTAGGGTTTGGGGCAGTACGGCGTGCCGCATGTGAGGCGTTGGCTTGACCCTTCTACGGCTGGACCATTGGTACTGAGGCATGAACTGGATGTTTTTAAACTTGTTTCATGTGTTGAGCTGTTTCGGGAAAACTTGGGTGTTTGACTGTTCGATCGGAAAGTTTAACATTTTCTGTTTATCTGGAATGTGATACAATACTTGGAATCCACAAGTAGTTATGAGATAACTGAATGAATGTTATAAACATAGCAGTTTAGTCTCACTTGATCGGTTGCCACGGAATTTTGATGTGATCAAAAGTCCGTCGCAATCACGTAGCGTACGTGGATACTCGCCGGATAAACTTAATAGACAGCTACATGCCTTAGCCCCGACCAAGTGACTGTAGGAGAACCCCGTCGCCGAAAGCATCCATCTGGGTGCTCGCGGCAGCGGTGTTCCGCCTTGGTGCACTTCGTCGACGGCATCGGGGGTGCGGCCGTCTACTGAAGTTTGCGACGAGCATTCGATCAGGATGTCGGGAATCTTGTTGAATTTCCCGACTTGATATTGAAAAGTGTTTTCGATAATGAGACTGAAATGCGGGGTTTATAATTGTTAGGCATGCGATGTCTAAGGAATTCATTTGATTAGGCATGCGATGTCTATACAGGTTGCGGATTCCAACTGTTGTAGTTTTACACTTTCTTTTCTGTGACCGTAAGTGTAATATGTGATATCGCCGGTTTCGTTGCTATATGTCAACGACAATTGGGATGCGCATATTTACTTACGTTGATGACATGTGATGTTATGTGTTGCTGGATATGTTATATTGGATCGTCGTGTTTGAATAGCCGGGGGGGTTTTTATGTGAGATGGGTGTTTTTCATTTTCATTCATGTAAAAGCTTCTATGTAATATTCTTTTATTGGGACACTTCCAGGTTGCGGAAGATGTCACCATTTGTATATTATTTTCTTTTCCGCACTAGGATAGACCCAAGGAGGAGGGCACAAGTAACCGGGTTCTGGAGTCCAGTGGGAGACCAACTCGAGGAGTCGAGTCCGGGTCTCCTAACTCTAGAATTGGTAGGGTTGCTTACCGCTCTCGTAGGGGTCTAGGGGTGTGGGTTTGGCTATTCATCACGACCGTGGAATCCGTGTTTTATACTGGCTCGTACTGAAAACACGGACGTCCTAGTATATCCAATATTTCTTATGATTCTTCTGCTGCGATATCTGTGATGTGATCATGTGATATGTTCTGTGATGGATACTGTATATAGTATATATGATATATTATATAGACGTTACTTATGTTTTACACTCGCGCTAGCCCTGCCCCGCTCTGTCGTTAGTTACCTAATCTAACGGTGCACGAGGGGACATCGAGGCGAATGCGGATGGCATAAGTGTACGTCGTATTTATCCGTGATGTTTAGGTACTTAAATGATGGGACTTCATTAATGTGATTAATGAAAGAAAAGAAACCTAAGATGTTGTGGAATCGAATTTCTAAATAAAATCAGGTAGCTACAGTTCTTGCTTTGCACAGCGGTATATATGATATATCCAGCACCTTATTCGATAAGGAAAGGACCGAGATCCCTTCACCGGGAGTGACTCCTTTAGCAATAACTGGCAGATGCTACACACTCGGTTTGTCTTTTGATTGCTTTTAAGAGTTTTTGCTTTGCACAGTGATATATATGATATATCCTGCACCTCATTCGACGAGGAAAGGACCGACGATCCCTTCACCGGGAGTGACTCCTTTAGCAAAACTAGAAAAGCCTCAAAATCACTCCATTTTAAAATCATTTGATTCTACAACGATATCAAGTTCATTAAGCAATAGGTTTTCAGAAAAACCAGTCGTAGCCCTCCGTCATTTCAGATAAGTCCTATTTAGTATTCGTGCTACGTTTGTTGACCTCCGTCAAGGCGTAGTGTGCGGTAGCTAACTAGTATTTATCTGTTTATGCATATGATGCAGATTGGATTAGGGTAGTCGTACGGCCTTGTTGACCTCCGTCAAGGGTCGTGCGGGTGGGTTTAATTCGATCAAGAAATGACGGGTTGAACTTGACTAGTAGCCTATGGTTTGTTAACCTCCGTCAAGGTCATAGGGTGCTAGGGGCAAAATTATCGGGAATTTAAAGTGTTGAAATTTGTAATGAGATTGCATACCTTCTATGAGATAGTTGGATCCTGATACCCACTACGAGTAAGAGTTACTCCTGGGAGAGTTTTATACATTACAATTAGCCGATCAAGTAGGTGTCTAGAAAGGTGTTAATGAGGTTACGCCTCTGGAAAAACGAGGTTTACATTAATTAGGTTCGTGCGAAAGCACGGGGACCTCCCTCAAAGTACCGACACTGGCCTGACTGAAAAATTGGCGAACTTGTAGTGTGTAATTAATCCCGGCTAGTCTTTCCTTTTAGGGTTTGAAGGAAGATTTGATAAAAATAGTGGGAGCCATCCTGATTAGATAAAACATAACCAATCTATTCTTGCAAGAGCGCACGCTGAGTGTTTTCTTCTCTCTCTCTCCAGGTAGCGACCATATCACGCCTTAATCAAGATAATAATACGGATTATTGACCGAACCCGCTTGTTATACTGAGCTGGGGAACGTTGGTCCCGCTCCAACTTATAATTGTTATAAGACAGAGCAGGAAATTGGGGATTACCAGAATTCCCGTGCCACCCAAACGAAGAAAGTGCATACCGATGCATCATCTTCGGGTGTGTTCATTACAAAGAACTGTTTCTCTGTATCCTCTACGTCCTGGGTATTTGATACCGGATCAGGATCCCAGATATGTAATCAGTTACATAGGGCTACAGAAAGGTAGAGAACTGAGAACGGGTGATAAGTTTCATGAGACAGAAAACGGGGCAAGTGTTGCAGCCAAGTCTGTTGGTCACTGTCACCCTGTATTCTAAATACATTGATTCTAAACGAATGTTATTAGATACCGAACCTGATATACAAAATCATATCAGTCTCTTTATTGGTAAAGAAATGATAAAATTTTGTATTGTTGGATAATGTTTTGAACATTTCCTATATCAAAAGTTGATCGGTTCAGGCACGTTATCTAAAAGTATTGATGTTCTAAATCAAACTACAGTTCTTAGTATACAGAACACACACAAGAGGAAGAGTTCAGAAATGAACGAATCCTTCTTGAGGTATTATAGACTAGGTCATATCAATGCGACCCGACTAGCTAAGTTGCACAAAGATGCATATTTAAATCAGTTTGAATTTACATCTTGTGAAACTTGCCAGTCATGTCACAGAGATAAGATGACCACAGCTCTGTTTATTGGAAACAGAGAAAGAGTTAGTTAAACTCTTGGGATGATACATGTTGATGTATGAAGGTCCCCTGTCTACACATACCAAGACCGGTTCTTTTTACTTCATTACATTCTCTGATGATCTTTCGAGATTCAGACCTATGTTCCTGTTGAAACACAAGTCCGAACCTTTTGAGATATTCACAGAATATAAGTCAGAAGTAGAGAACCAAAATACGGGTATAAGTATTATGTCCTATGATGAGATCAGGGAGGAGAATACTTGTGCATGGAATTCCTGGACTATTCTAAAGGAGAATGAGATTCTCTCTCAGCATTATTCCTCCGTATACACCATAGCACGATGGTATATCGGGGCGGAGCAATCACACCCTATATGATAAGGTGTGCTCTATGATGAGTACTACTGAGTTTCCTATTTCCTTTTGGGAGTTATGCACTTAAGAAGCTGCATACCTATTGAATAGGGTTCAAATCAAATCAGTTGCCTACCACTTCATATGTGATATGGAAAGGGAAAAGCCCATATCTTAAGTTAGTTAAGATTTGGGGTTGTCCGGCCTATGTCTAAAAGAAAAATCCGGACAAGCTCGAGGCAAGATCTGTTATGTAGGACTGGAAATGTTCCAGCTATACAAACTGCAGCTGATGATTTGGTAGAACCAAAGGATTCAATAGTAACCAACGAACCTCAGCCTCTCCACCGATCTAGTAGGGTTCTTCACCTACCTGAGAGTTACTTCGGTTTCTCTATGACAGTGGGAGTGAGGATTGCATCATGAGATGATGACCCAACTAGTTTCGAGCTGGCCATCAGGAGAGAGGCTCTGTAAGAATGGCTGGATGTTTATCGATCTGAGATGGAATCCTTATACACCAACAAAGTATGGACTTTGGTTGCTATATCTGAAGGGTTAAATCTCCATCAGGAGCAAGTATATCTTGAGAAGATTACTTGGTGTAGATGGAAAAGTTGAGACTTTCAAAGCTAGACTTGTTAAAGGTTTTCGTCATCGACTAGGCGTGGATAATGATGAAACCTTTTTCCAGTGGCTATGCTTAAGTCCATCCAGATCCTACTTGCCACGGCTAAATACCATGAGTACGATATCTGGCGGTTGGGTGTCTTGACTGCTTTTCTAAATGATGATTTAGAATAGAGCGTCTATAAGTACACAGCCAGAGGGCTTCGTAGACAGTGGGAGCAGCGGAAACGTGTGCAAGATGTTTTATGTGATAAAACAAGCATCGCGGAGTTGGAACGTCTGTTTTGATGTGTTACTCAAAGAGTTTGACTTCATCAAAATGGTAGATGAACCTTGTATATACAAAAAGGTAGTAGAGAGTATAGTTGTGATCCTCGTAGAGTACGTGGATGACATACTCTTGATAGGGAAGTAGTTTCCTATGCTACGCTCGATCAATCTCCGCTTATCACAATGATTCTCCACATAGGATCAAAGTGATACCTACTAAATCCTGGGTTTTGGACCTATGAGATAGATCTAAATGGATGTTAGAATTCTCACTTGTTGAAGTGAGATGGTATCAATCGATCCTGGGGAGAATCACTGGAAGTGTTCCAGGGTGATAAGGACGACTGAATGTCAGTCACAGGCATTGTCTTTACCCTTAGTAAAGGGACGGTATGTTGGAAGAGTTCCAGGCTAGATACCGTGGCATACTAGACGATAAAGGCTGGATACATCGCTACTTAAGATGCTACCAAAGAGGCTGTTTGGGTGTATATTGGTTCATGAGATGAACTGGGTTCCTACCATTGTGTGACAATGGAAGTGTGGTTTAGGCCCGGGAACCCCGGTCCCATCAGTGACCCATACATAATTTAAGGCAGTATCACCTGATCATGGAGATAGTTGATCTCCAGGGTGATCGAGGTTAGAAGAGCAGACTCAGAGGATAACACGGCGGATCCACTCTCAAAGGCCTATTCCCAGAGAGAGACTTTTATGGGATGGTTGAGTATGAGATACTACAACCACTGCTACAGATGGCCCTAGTGCAAGTGGGAGATTGTTAGTTATATGTATACCCTAGAGGCCATTACTGTACATAGGATGTATATTGTAGTGGATGCTGGGACATATATAGGGAGGACTTTCTTGCTCGACATGATAGTATGCTATCTGGTTACTTTTTACCTTAACGTGTACACTGATTGTCTCTCTGTTACATGTTGATAAAGCCCTTAGGATGTGTACTTGACTACCTAGACTATGATGCGGATCATACTAGTAGGGACATGGTAGTCCATAAGTACATCCTTCAAGGTCCCTAGTCGTGGGTATATCGAGACGGGGCATCGATGTACCAGAGTAGACTAGCGTATACCTTCTCGACCCATACAGATGGGCGATGGATGATCCCATATCCATTGGTGTTTGACATCGGATATGATATACGGGTGCTCAGTGGAGACTAGGTACACTGGACGGACTCGCCGAGAACTCCCAGATGGTATTATACCTTACGTCAGATGGCAGTTCTCTGGTGACACTGGTACAGGTTAGTCTGTAGACCCGAGATCGTCATAGAGTCTTGTGTGATTCCCACTGTGCTTTGATTTCCACCTTACCACGTCCAAGAGGGCGTGCAAAACGGTGGCTTTTGGGTACAGTCCCGAATCACATGGAGGCAATGAGCGATAGGAGGGGATTCGTCTCTCCCGGTATAGGGAGTTGATGTTGCGCTATGTTCGATTGGCTATAACCGGAAATCCCTGGCCAGGGTTGTTGAGATTTACTGGTAAGTGTTACCAGTAGTTTCTCAAATTGTTATAGACCTCATATCGACACGACTTATCGAGCTATTGGGGTCTGACGTTTACCACCCCTAGGCGAGAATGCGACATATCAGACGACGAGACCGGACTGTACGGTAAGTGTTACTGGTTGGATTCACAGGAGTGTGAGCGGGCTTGCTCTTCGATCTTCTGATCGCTCAATACCCGGGTGGCCGTTACATTTAGCAGACCGCTTGCGACTTGTGGGTGCTTGATATGATCATCATCTGCTGCCGGCGTATTGACGAGTCTTTAGAGTCCTACACAGAAGTTTCCTAGCTCAAGCGAAACGAAATAGGAGCGCATATGAGATATGTGCGGGACCGAGAATAATGCGTGTATGTGATACCGTATTCCATTCTCGCGATGAATGTGTCAAATGGTTGTATGCGATATAACCTAGTTATCGAATCGAGAATTGATTCGATAAGCCGATACATTGGATACTAGTCGGTTATATGCGACATGACCGGATCATTGAATCAAGTGTTGATTTAATGATTTAATGTATAATTATATATTTGATATATTACTTTGCATTAACTAGTATTGGTTCACTTTAAATGGATTTTCTCACTTGAAGTTCACAAGTTGTTTATGTGATATACTTTTGTGCACTTGTTTGTATCATGTTTGATGATACATGCTAACTTGAGTTTGTGTGTATGATTAAACCATGGTTATATGAATGGTTAGGGTTTTGTTTACTTATTCATTTATTTATTTTGTTTATTTATTTTTGCAAAATAAATGAATGGAGGCTTTCTTTGTTTGCTAGTTGAAGCTTCATGAAGCTTTGACTAAGTGACCATTTTTGTTTTCATGCTTAACCCTAACCATTCCACTTAACCCTAGTTCATTCTCTACACTTGACCATGGTTGCTATATGATAAGTATTCCTTTTATTTTCTATTTTTTTTGAAATACTTATCATATTATCTTCTTCTTCTTCTTCTTCTTCAAGATGAAGAAGCTTGCAACCAACAATGGTGCCTTGAGAAAAAGAGTGAGAAATCCAATTCTAAAGTGAACCCGCTTCTTATTTCTTCATCCTCTACCACTTGCCAAGTAGTATAGGGTGTTTTCTTCACAAGTTTCTTGACTTGGTGAAGTTGGAGCTTGATCTTGTGTTGCCTCGACGTAGATCATCTTCGGCATCGAAGTCGACGACCTAGCCCGATCATTTCTTCGATGAAACCACCGCGAGAGTCCGGAATCCGATGGGTACAGTGGAGGGACTTTATCACGGAGCTATGGAGGTGGAGGACCGGATCTACAAGGTTGTATTTTCGTTCACTTATTAGTTAAGTTGTTAACTAGTTGCTAGTTTCGCTTAATCTCTAGTCAACGATCCGTATTAGGGTTTCTCGGCACTTGTAAAATTTGAAATTGGCATGGTTGATGCCTTGTGAGACCTCCTTAGAGTGCCTAGGAACCCTTCAAAAACAAGGTGCTCAAAAGCAAAATCAGCCTCAAAAGGCGTATCCAATAATCGCGTGCGTCTGGTGCGCACGGAAATCAAATCCAAATACAAATGCCACAATTGGCACAAAAGCAAAACTCAGTGCAACGGGTGTGCATGAAAGCATCTGTCCAGTGCAACGGGTGTGCACGACAACAATATCAAGTGCATCTAGAGTGCATCCGGTGCAACTAACATGCACGAATGAAAATCCTAATTGAGTGCATCCGGTGTGCACAAAACCACATCTCATATCATGCGCCTAATATACACAAAAATCCAATCCAAAGTGCGTCAGGTCCGTAAAAGCATCTAGTGCAGTAGCATGCACGAAAACAAACGACAAGTGCCCACGCGCACGAAAACACAAGTCGGATAACACAAATGATCAAAGACATAAATCGGTGCAGCAATGCACAGAGTATAAATCTAGCGCAGCTAATGCACAAAACATAAATCCAGAGCAACAAACGCACAAAATATAAATCTAGTGCGACAAATGCACGAAATATAAATCTGGTGCGACAAACGCACGAAATATAATACGGTGCAACTGCGTGCACAAAATGCATATCAATGCACTACAAGCACATATAAGCTATACCTGTTAGTGAGTGCTGCATGCTCCCACAACTCTTGTGGCGCGGCGGAAGCGGTGAACGAAAATTTTCTTTGCATATAACACGCACTTAACCGAAGATCTTGTCTAAACCACAACTAGTATACCCTAACTAGAGATCTTATCTACTATGTTAGGGATTATACCTTGATGATACGGTCCTTCGGGTCTTCTCTTGGATGCAACTCCTTTGCTCCTTTCTCCTCTTTTGGTGAACTCCTTGGCTCCTTTAGATGTTGCCGATGTTTTCGATCTCCGGCTACCGAAGACCTAGATGATCCACCCGAGAGTTTTCGTGCAAGCTAGAAACTCTTCTCAAGAGTTTAACCGAGAGACCAAATTTGCTACAAGAGGTCACTAGGATGATGTAGAGATAATTGTATTGGATTAACTTGAAATCCTAAGCTTTGGATTCATATCTCATGTGAGGGTTTAAGCTAGAAAGAATGATAACCATCATTTTCTTTCTTTCTTCTTATACACTTGTTATGATACACTTATCATAATTTTGTGTAGGATTGGAATGCATTGATTTCACATCTCATGTGAAGGTATTTATAAGAAGAAGTGGGGGAGAGAATAAGTGCATTTCATAATTAAAAAGTTTAAGCATGATGAAAAAGAAAATAGCACTAACTAAAGCATGTATTATGAAAAAAGTATCATGCTTTAATAGTACATCCACTTCAACAACCACATTATCATACTTATACCTTTTAATTTACACCTCACTAATTTATTTTCACAAAATAAATGATGTCATAATTATGTCATTATGAGGTGGCACCTTCTAGAAGGTATTCTTGTAACAATTACAAAAATACCCCTCCTCCGTATACCGTATACCGTATACTGTATACACGCATCCGAATTCCGAAAAATACGAATACAATTAATCCAATAATATAATACCGGTATCCGGCCAGTATTATTCTTCCGATTATTATTCCTGTAACAATTACACGAACATAATCGAAAACCTGTCGCAACACCTTACGGCTGCCGTAACAACTTACGGTCTCTACATCTGTTGCCTGAACGAGGGAACCCTCTGTGTGGGACTCTAAAGACTCGTCAGTACGCTGGCAATGGGTTTAACCACAAGCACGTCAGTGGCACTAGCTGTACGTAACGGCTACCTAGGTACATGACGAAAAGGTGGCCGACGAGCGAACTCATCACAACCCTTACGAGCCTGTAAGCAACACTTACCGTACAGTCCGGTCTCTTCGTCTGATACGTCGCATATGAAGTCCAAGGGTGGTAAATGTCAGACCCAGGTAACTTTATAAGTCATGTTGATTTATGGCTAATAACAGGTCGAGGAACTACTGATAACACTTATCAGTAAACCTCGAGAACCCTGGCCAGGGATTTAGGTGTTATAGCCGATCAAACATAGCGCGACATCAACTCCCTATACCGGGAGAGACGAAACCCCTCCTATCGCTCACTGTCTCCATATGATTCGGGACTGTACCCAAAATCCACCTGTTTGCACAACTCAGTAGAGCCGTGGTAGGGAGGAAATCAAAGTACAATGGGAATCACACAAGACTCTATGACGATCTCGGGTCTACAGACTAACCTGTACAAGTGTTACCAGAGAACTGCTATCTGACAATAGGTATATATACCATCTAGGAGTTCTCGGCGAGTCCGTCCAGTGTACCCAGTCTCCACTGAGCACCCGTACACCATCCTTAATGTCACACACCGATGGATATGGGATCATCCATCGCCCATCATATGGGTCAAGATGCGTATACGCTAGTCTACTCTGGTGTATCGATGCCCTGTCTCGACACACCCTCGACTAGGAACAGTTATAGGATGTACTCATAGACTACCGTGGCCCCACTAGTATGATCTCATCATAGTCCCAGTAGTCGAGTACAAATCCTAAGGGCTTTATCAACATGTAACAAAAGAGACAATCAGAGTACATATTAAGATAAAGTACAACCAGATAGCGTACTATCACGTCGAGCAAGAAAGTCCTCCCTATATATGTCCAAGCATCTACTACAATATACATCGTATGTACAGTAATGGCCTCTAGGGCACACATATAACTAACAATCTCCCACTTGCACTAGGGCCATCTGTTGTTGTATCACATACCAAACAATCAGCTGTGGTTTAAGTATCTCATACTCAACCATCCTATAATAGTCTCTACTGGGAAAAAGCCTTAGTGAGTGGATCCGCTCTGTTGTCCTCTGTATCTACTCTCCTAACCTCGATCTCCCTGGAGATCAACTATCTCCATGATCAGGTGGTGCTGCCTAAGAATTATATCTGGATTTCTGATGGGACGGTAGTTCCTTGGCTAATGCCACAACTCCATTGTCACAAAATGGTAGGAACGAAGTTCATCTTATGAACTCATATATATCCAGACTTTATCTTTGGTAGCATCCTTAGTAATGACGTATCTTGCCTTTCTAGTATGTCACGGTATCTACCTTGGAACTCTTCCAACATACCGTCCCTCTACTAAGGGTAAAGACAATGACTGCGACTGACATTCAGTCGTCCTTATCACCCTGGAACCTTTCCAGTGATTCTCACCTGGATTGATTGATACCATCTCACTATAACTAGTGAAAATCCTAACATCCAATTAGATCTATCTTATAGATCCAAAACCCAGGATTTAGGAGGTATCACCTTGATCTTATATGGAGAATCTTATGTGATAAGCGGAGATTGACCGAGTGTATCATAGGAAACTTCTTCCCTATCAAGAGTATGTCATCCACGTACTCTACGAGGATCACCACCATACTCCATACCACGAGGTTCTACCATTTTGATGAAGTCAAACTCTTTGACTACCACATCAAAACAAATGTTCTAACTCCGCTGTGATTCTCCCCAGGATCAATTGATACTATCTCACTACAACTAGTGAGTATCCTAATATCCATTTAGATCTATCTCATAGATCCAAAACCCCGGATTTAGGAGGTATCACCTTTGATCCTATATGGAGAATATTTATAATAAGAGGAGATTGACTGAGCGTAGCATAGGAAACTCCTTCCCTATCAAGAGTATGTCATCCACGTACTCTACGAGGATCACCACCATACTCCCTACCACCTTTTATGTATATACAAGGTTCATCTAATATTTTGATGAAGTCAAACTCTTTGACTACCACATCAAAACAGATGTTCCAACTCCGCGATACCTGTTTTATCGCATAAAACATCTTGCACACTTTTCCGCTGCTCCCACTGTCTACGAAGCCCTCTGGCTGTGTACTTATAGACGCTCTCTTCTAAAACTTCATTTAGAAAAGCTGTCATGACATCCAACCACCAGATATCGTAGTCAAGGTATGTAGCAGTGGCAAGTAGGATCTGGATGGACTTAAGTATAGCTTTGAAAGTCTCAACTTTTCCATGTACACCAAGTAATCTTCTCAAGATACACTTGCTTCTGATGGGGATTTAACCCTTCAGATAAAGCAACCAAAGTCCATACTTTGTTGGTGTATAAGGATTCCATCTCAGATCGCTAAGCATCCAGCCATTCTCACAGAGTCCCACTCCTGATGGCCTGCTCGAAACTAGTTAGGTCATACCACTTTGGCCAGGCAACAACCCCATCCCATAGGGTCGCTGTGGCACCAAAAGGTCCCTCAGCAGCTACTTTCTACGCATGCCCCCTTGCGAGGACTACAACCCGTCGGAACACCTTCCGGTCTCGGGACACGCTGGGGTAATATGAAATCCTCGCTCCCACTGTCATAGAGAAACCGAAGTATCTCTTAGGTGGGTGAGGAAACTTACTAGATCGGCGGAGAGGGTGAGGTTCGTTAGAGTCTATTGAATCCTTTTGTTCTACCAAATCATCTGCTGTAGCTGGAACTCCTTCCAGTTCTACCTCATGACCACTAATTTCTTCACAAGAAATTCCCTTTCACAAAGGTGGCATGCTGAGAAACAAAACAACTTTTGTTCCTCGGTTAGGTCATCTGTTGTAGTTTGTATAGCTGGAACGCCTTCCAGTTCTACCTTATGACCACTAATTTCTTCACAAGAAATTCCCTTTCACAAAGGTGGCATGCTGAGAAACAAAACAACTTTTGTACCTCGGTTAGGTCATCTGTTGTAGTTTGTATAGCTGGAACGCCTTCCAGTTCTACCTTATGACCACTAATTTCTTCACAAGAAATTCCCTTTCACAAAGGTGGCATGCTGAGAAACAAAACAACTTTTGTTCCTCGGTTAGGTAGAAGATATTCCCTTGCTAATGCTTGGGATATCCAACAAACTTCCACAGTTTTGACTTTGCCTCGAGTTTGTCCGGATTTTGGTTTTTAGACATAGGCCTGACAATCCCAAATCTTAACATCTTTAAGATATGGGCTCTTCCCATACCATATCACATATGGAGTAGTAGGCACCTGATTTGATTGGAACCCTATTCAATAGGTATGCAGCTTCGCAAGTGCATAACTCCCAAAAGGAAAATAGGAAACTCAGTAGTACTCATCATGGAGCACACCATATCACATAGGGTGCAATTTCTCCGCCCCGATATACCATCGTGCTATGGTGTATACGGAGGAGTAATGCTGAGAGAGAATCTCATTCTCCTTTAGAATAGTCCAGGATTTCCATGCTCAAGTATTCTCCTCCTTGATCTCATCAAAGGACATAATACTTATACCCATTTTTGGTTCTCTACTTCTAACTTATATTCTGTGAATATCTCAAAAGTTTCGGACTTGTGTTTCAACAGGAACATTTGTCTGAATCTTGAGAGATCATTAAAGAAAGTAATGAAGTACAAAGAGCCGGTCATGGCATATGTAGACATGGGACCTTTCATACATCATCATGTATTAATCCTAAGAGTTCACTAACTCTTTCTCTGTTTCCAATAAACAGAGCTATGGTCATCTTATCTATGTGACATGATCGGCAAGTTTCACAAGATGTAAATTTAAACTAATTTAAATATGCATCTAGATGTAACTTCAGCTAGTCGGGTCACATTGATATGACCTAGTCTACAATGCCTCAAGAAGGATTCATTCATTTCTGAACTTATCCTCTTGTGTGTGTTCTGTAAACTGAGAACTGTAGTTTGATTTAGAACGTCTTATGCTTTCAGATAACATGCCTGAACCGATCAACACTTGATATAGGAAATGTTCAAAACATTATCCATCAATACAAAATTATATCCTTCTTTACTAATAAAGAGACTGATATGATGTTGTATATCAGGTTCGGTATCTAATAACATTCGTTCAGAATCAATATGTTTGTTAATACAGGGTGATAACTGCCAACTTCTTGGCTTGCCACAATTGCACCATTTCTAACTCTTGAAACTTATCACCCGTTCTCAGTCATTTACCTTTCTGTAGCCCATGTAACAGATTACATTTGTGGGATCCTGATCCGGTATCATTATGCCCAGGACGTAAAAGATACTGAGAAACAGTTCTTTGTAATAGACACACCCGAAGATCATGCATCAACATGTACTATCTTCGTTTGGGTAGCATGGGATTCTGGTAATCCACAATTTCCTGCTCTGTCTTATAACAATTATAGGTTGGAGCGGGACCAACGTTCCCCAGCTCAGTATAACAAGCGGGTTCAGTCATTATATCCATATTTATTATCTTGATTAAGGCATGATATGGTCGCTATTTGGAGAGAGAGAGAAGAAAACACTTTAGCGTATGCTCTTGCAAGATTAGATTGGTTATTATCTAATCCGGATGTCTCCCACTGTTTTTATCAAATCTTCCTTCAAACCCTAAAAGGTAAGATTAGCCGGGAATAATTACACCCTATAATTTCGTCAAATTGTCTTGTGTAAAACTTTCCCAGGAGCAACTCTTACTCGCAGCGAGATCAGGATCCAACTATCATATAGAAGGTATGCAATCTCATTGCAAATTTCAACTCTTGAAATTCCCGATATGGTTTCTACCCCTAGTCACTTATGACCTTGGCTATGGTCAACATATCATAAGTACTAGTCAAGTTCTACCCGTCATTTCGTGATTAGCCAGACCCATCCATATGACCCTTGACTATGATCAACATAATCACATGAATGTCCTAACTAATCGCATCATATGCTTTGTAGGAATACATCACTAAGCTACCGTACACTACGCCTCGGCTATGGTCGACATACGTAGCACGAATACTAAGTACTCTACTTCCTAAAATGACGGAGGGCAACGGATGGTTTTTATGAAAACCTTTAACGTTTTGAACTTGATATCGTTGTAGAATCAAGTGGGAAGGAGTGGTTTAAGCTCCAGTTTTAAAAATCGAATGGTTTTGTAGTATCTTTCTAATTTTGCTAAAGAGGTCACTCCCGGTGAAGGGATCTCGGCTCTTTCCTTATCGAATAAGGTGCTGGATATATAAATACCACGATGCAAAGCAAAGTTAGATCAACTATAAAATCAATTCGAGTTCTTTGTAACATTTTCCAGTTTCGCTAAAGGGGTCACTCCCGGTGAAGGGATCTCGGCCCTTTCCTCATCGAATGAGGTGCAGGATATTCAAGAATACCACTATGTAAAACAAAATCTAGAGTTACCCTTTTTTTTCAAAAAGTTTGATTCTACAACATCTTTAGGTTTCTTTCTCTTAACATTAATCACATTAATGTGGTCCCATCATTTACGTTTCCTAAACATAACAGAAAAGAAACGCAAATAGAACGTACGCTTATGCCATCCGCATTTGCCACTGGGCCCCGTCATGCACCGTTAGGTTACTTAACTAACGGCAGAGCGGGGGCTGGACTAGTGCGGGTGCAAAACATAAGCAACGTTTATTATATATATCTCATATATAAATATAACCATTTCAGATCACAGATGAATGCATTGGATATACTAGGAATTCCGTATTTCATTCAAGCCCTTAATGAAAAACGGGTTCCACGGTCGTGATGAATAGCCAAAACCCCCCTAGACCCCTACGGGTGCGGCAAACTACCCGCCAAATTCCCGAAGTGTAGCAACCTTCCTCAACAATTGAGTAGGCCACTCGGCACTTGGAGAACCTGGTAGTTTGTGCACCCCACCTTGGGTCTATCCTAGGAGCAAAAACAGTAAAAAGAAATTATACAATATAACATTGCTTTTTACAAATTACATAGAATGATAGAAAAGGAAAAACACTCTTCTCACACACCCCGGCCATTCATCACAACGATCCAACACATTCATATACACATACCAACATGGTATCAGAGCTTAACTAAACCACAATTAGATGTTATCCAAAAGTTAGAAGCTCGATCGACAGTTTTTTCACCCGAAAACTCGTATTCTGCCCTTGGTGCTGTCAGTTTTTGAAAGTGTTCCAAAATAAATTTGACATGTCTTAAAAATACAAGCAGGGTTTTCTAAGAGCACAGAAAAAATTTGGAAGTCTAACTCGGCTAAAGCGCGACGAAACCGCGGCCAAACCCATGGTTTGGCCGCGGAACCGCCGCTGAGTTATGGGCGAGTTGACTCATTTTTCTTCTCTGTTCCTATATTGAAGAATTAGGGTTTCTGGGATATGTAGAATTTTACAAAGGTGTTTGTACAGGGACATGTCAAGTGTTGGCATGGTTTTAAAAATCATCGATCGAAATTCTAAAGTGCTTGGCTAATCGGGTTTTCATATGTGTTTGAAACGTCCGCTAATTGCTATATGACGATTAGTGAGGTGGCACCTTCTAGAAGGTATTCTTGTAACAATTACAAAAATATCCCTCCTCCGTATACCGTATACCGTATACTGTATACACGCATCCGAATTCCGAAAAATACGAATACAATTAATCCAATAATATAATACCGGTATCCGGCCAGTATTATTCTTCCGATTATTATTCCTGTAACAATTACACGAACATAATCGAAAACCTGCCGCAACACCTTACGGCTGCCGTAACAACTTACGGTCTCTACATCTTTTGCCTGAACGAGGGAACCCTCTGTGTGGGACTCTAAAGACTCGTCAGTACGCTGGCAATGGGTTTAACCACAAGCACGTCAGTGGCACTAGCTGTACGTAACGGCTACCCAGGTACATGACGAAAAGGTGGCCGACGAGCGAACTCATCACAACCCTTACGAGCCTGTAAGCAACACTTACCGTACAGTCCGGTCTCTTCGTCTGATACGTCGCATATGAAGTCCAAGGGTGGTAAATATCAGACCCCGGTAACTTTATAAGTCATGTTGATTTATGGCTAATAACAGGTCGAGGAACTACTAATAACACTTATCAGTAAACCTCGAGAACCCTGGCCAGGGATTTAGGTGTTATAGCCGATCAAACATAGCGCGACATCAACTCCCTATACCGGGAGAGACGAAACCCCTCCTATCGCTCACTGTCTCCATATGATTCGGGACTGTACCCAAAATCCACCTGTTTGCACAACTCAGTAGAGCCGTGGTAGGGAGGAAATCAAAGTACAGTGGGAATCACACAAGACTCTATGACGATCTCGGGTCTACAGACTAACCTGTACAAGTGTCACCAGAGAACTGCTATCTGACAATAGGTATATATACCATCTAGGAGTTCTCGGCGAGTCCGTCCAGTGTACCCAGTCTCCACTGAGCACCCGTACACCATCCTTGATGTCACACACCGATGGATATGGGATCATCCATCGCCTTTCATATGTGTCAAGATGCGTATACGCTAGTCTACTCTGGTGTATCGATGCCCTGTCTCGACACACCCTCGACTAGGAACAGTTATAGGATGTACTCATAGACTACCGTGGCCCCACTAGTATGATCTCATCATATTCCCAGTAGTCGAGTACAAATCCTAAGGGCTTTATCAACATGTAACAAAAGAGACAATCAGAGTACATGTTAAGATAAAGTACAACCAGATAGCGTACTATCATGTCGAGCAAGAAAGTCCTCCCTATATATGTCCAAGCATCCACTACAATATACATCGTATGTATAGTAATGGCCTCTAGGGCACACATATAACTAACATTACCGAGTGCAAGATCAAATCGAGTGCGTACCACACGCACAAAATCAAATCAACTGGGCGAAATCCACGAAATCATAAACATGTGCAGCCAAGGCACAAAATCAATATCAAGTGCAATAAATATGCACAAATCAAAATCAACACAACGGTGTATAAAAACATATCTCAAGTGCAATAACTATGCACAAAATGTAAATACCCAGTAGGTGGAGCCATGGTGCACGAAATCAATAACAGGAAACTTGTCATCAAAACTCAAATCCAAGTGATATAAGCGTGATACTCGGATCACAAACGCAAATCGCAATAAATGACATTGAGGTACACCTCCTACAATGTCGAAAAATAAATCGGTGCGCTTAAAACCGGCAGAACAAGAACATCTGTTTGCCTCCTGCCCACGGTCTGGCGTCCTCGGTCTCTGGGTCCTTATCTTCTCTATGGGTTTACTAATCTCGCAATCCATCGGCCCAGTCAGGTATGCTAACGGGGACGATTCCGTTCTGGCACTTCTCTGGTCATCTCTCGGTCAATCATCACGACCACTCTTAAAGCAGCACAGTACTGGCGTCGGCCTCTGAATACACGTGACACAACTGATCCTGGGTGCAAATCTCATTGCAGCAATGTGCTGGAAGGAATCCTGCTCAAGGTATCTTCCGATCTCGCCTATGCCGAACTGTACGGAGGCTGGTACTCTTATATAATCTTTTCTTGTTTTCTGGACCTCTGCGTGTTCCGCAGACATTTCCTTGGAAACTGGCCGTATCCCAACGCCTTTATATGCATATCAGATCTCAAATCTTGACGGGGAGTACAACAGCTCATCAGCATCGCGCATGAACCTCTGGCTCCACTCGTCTTTATCTTCATCCGCTTCGACGTCACGTCTTGCTGTCTGCGTACTGCTACTGTTCTCGGCCATGGTCAAAACGAAGTCTCTCACATGGACTCAAAATCGCGCACTCTGTATCTTCATCACTCTGTAGAAGATATCTGGCCGAACACGTCCTCGGAAACTTGTCCCAACCATCGGAGGAATACTCAATACTCGTCTGTTCTCTATCAACTCACAACGCATCTGGGTGAGGTCCTCTATCCGAAGCTGGTCAGCTTACTGGTCTCTTATCACATGGTATCCGGACGACGTCAAACTTTTCGATCGAGTCATCAAGGTCCCAAAATTTCCCGAAGGCTCAACACCTGAGCTCAGTCTAAAAATATCTGGTACATACCACAGTACCTCTGGACCAGCCGTAGAAGGGCAAACCCAAGCCTCACTGATGGCACCGCTAAACTGCCACAAACCCTAAGGTTCAAAGCGGTTCCATGGTCATCATGTCGAGTTAGTGTTTCATTCTTCTAGAGGGTCAATAGAATTACCTGCATGTTCCTTCGAACACTTTAAACTTGGGAAAAATGGGTTTCTGACACTCGATCGAACTTTTAAGCTTCGCCTATAATACATGTGAATATTCTTCGCCCGCATGCTAAACAATGCCTCAATCCTCCAGGAAAGGCGATACATCGGCGGCCATCTCTGGATCGGTCTGCTCTAGATCTGAGTAAGACTCTCTACACTGAAAATCTTCAACTCAACTGGGCCTGCGTCGGCACGTCAATCTGACGAATCACCTTCGTCTCTCAACTCGGGATAGACTAGCTATCACCTGTCGCGTCTCTACCGGGAAGCTCCGGCGATCTCAGCTCGTAAGCTCTGGAAGCGACATCCTATCAATCTCAGCAACTGCTGGGTCATCTGTCTGCATGGTAGATGACATCACAATCTCGGATGTATGCTGTACGTCCACAGTCCTCTCGCAACTGGCAGCTCTATCAATGGCCTGATCATCCGGTGCAAAACCAAACACTCGCCTCTACAAGAGGTCACAACATAAACACTACATCGAGACGTTCCCATGTCACCAGAAACACAATGGTCAGTCCTCGTACCAGACGAGCTCGCCCTGACCGCAATGTTAGCAGCAGCTCAATCTGCGCTCAAACCATGGTGACAGGAACCTCAATCGAGTATCGACGAAAGCGGATCAACGGCATGAGAGGAAACGACAGATCCAGAATGGATATATGATCATAAGAAGGAACAGAATTAATGAGAGTATGATCATGGAAACAGATAGAATCAAGGATCTCAAATAGATGTATAATCATAGGTATGAAGAGAATCATAAGTCTCAAAAATATGTACATCCTAAGATTTCTTAAGTGGAGTATCGTATCGTAAATATGCTGTGGAACATATGTACGGTACGTCACTTTACTCAAGCTACCTACTTCATCAATCAGGGTCAGCCTATGAAACCAAAGTTCGGGTCTAATACCCCCCCCGTTCAAGTCTAAGTTCCGTAAGTTCAAGCCTAGGTTCTGAAATACATACCCACCTTAGACTCCGCATAGTCAAACATAGACTTGGACCAAGGTTAAACCTAGCGCTCTGATACCAACTTTGTCACGACCCAAAATATTAGCTCGTGACCAGCACTTGAATCACGCAACGTTTAAAGGCGTAACGGAATTCAAGTAAGCTGAAACCCAAAAATCTAAACCTTTTAAGAAAAATAAAGGAGGTGAGGTTTTGAAATAAAGGTATAATGAAATCAAGTTTTCTTAATGCATAGAAAAGGAACATGAATGAAGCAGGTGAAATTTACTAGTTTGAAAACATGTTTCGTCTTTTAAAAATTTGGGCTGCACCTCCTTTGTATATTTTGATCCAAAACCATAAATACATAATAATGATAAAGGTATCCCCAAGCGGGAGCTAGCTCTTCGGCAAATGGCGGATCACAACCACGCAATACAGTATAAATTAGTATACGACGCCCAACGGCGAAGTTCACCACAAAAAGGTAAACAAATCAGCAAGACATCAAAACCACAAGTAGCGAAAACCCCTCGCTCTAAGTCTCGCAACCACAATCTCACTAAGTCTCATTACTTATACAATTTACTAAATTAGATTGATGGAGTTAACTAGATACAATATGAAATATAGATACAAGAGTGGGTACGATACAAATGCCCCACCTACCAATGCAAAACACCCGAAAGCAACTAAGTGCCAGCGAAGCCGCTACTGATCCAAGCGGTCAACCAGCAAGAACTGTGGCACAACGGGGGTGAGTTGCCAACTCGTGAGTAGAAAAATATCAACAGATAGAAATCGAATAAACAACGACTCCTAGGTCAACTATATCATAAAGGTAATACTATGATATCTAGGGTGACCGGATCTGTATATGTGCCAACAAGGTAGTCAATACCTAAATGCATGCGGATATCATCCGACAATATAATCAAGGTATGTATGCATGTGGATCTCGTCCAACTATATAATCAAGGTATGTATGCATGTGGATCTCGTCCAACCATATAATCAATGTCTGTATGCACATAAATATCATAAAAGAGTGTGCATGAAAGTATGAGGATATAAATCAACGGTGTCCCTCGCGACACATCAAATCATGGAACCTGGGTGTCCAACATCGACACCCGAAAACATCATGAAACCCGTTTCCAGCATCGACACGTAAATCCTTATATCTCGGGCTCCGTCAGTCCGGATCGGCCCACGGACTCCGTCAGTCCGGATCGGCCCATATCATCTCTCGACTCCGGTCGGTATCCTCCGGATATCCGCCGAGCCCAAATACTATCACCGGTAGGTAGTAGTCCCTCTGCCAGGCTCACCGTCTGTATACACAGCATCCCTTTCTTGCCCGGGGTACCATACCGGGTCCACCATGTACCCGCAATCGGCCTCATCCGCCTTCTCGAATCAGGTTTCACATGCCGCTCTCAGAACCGAGAAAACACATGGTGGACGCACTGAAATATCATATCAAGAGAAACCAGGTTTTTAAAACAGTGCACATTTTCTTAAAATAATAACACGGTTCTCAAATCCAGAAATCTCATGAAAACAGTATATCTCAATGTGTAAAATCATAGAGCATGATGTATGCGACATATGATAAAAATATAAGCATATCTGAATATCATGCAATATGGAACAGTGATATGACATATTAAGGGAAAACCTCTCTTTTAAATGGATCCAGTTTTGAAAATATCTCATACGGTCCCCATTTTTCTAGAAATCAAAGCTAGTATCATCCAGTATCATCTATGTATGTGAAATATGAATGTATATAGGTACGGATGTGCAAGTGGATATATACGCAAGTATGAGTGTACCAATGTATGTGTGCACCAATATGGATATACAACGTTCATGTGCGCAATATGGATATATCAATGTATGTATGCACCAATATGTATATACAATGTGTATGTGCGCAAGTATGGATATATCAATGTATGTGGGTACCAATATGGATGTACAATGTATATAGGCGCAAGTATGAATATATCAATGTATGTGGGTACCAATATGGATGTACAATGTGTATATGTGCAAGTATGTTATGCGAAGAGTCATGACATGATGCAGCAATTCTACTGTGTAGTGACATGGCAATTATCGATGATGAAGTGTGTGGGCCTACAAATCTGAGTGCGTGTAACATACGCATCATCGATAATGGTGCAGGTGTACTAGCACAAGTATAAGCAATGCAATGAGAATAATATGAATGCAGCATAAGGTAAATCATATGCAAAAGTTTATGGGTACACGTATCTAACATGACCGAGTCGGTGAATCTATCAATCGGCATCCAGTCTCATAATATCGCGTATGGTATAATCTATCGTATGGCATCCTCTAGTCAAGGGTACGGACCAATCATAAAGTCAAACTCATCACGTACGGAAAAGATCATCGTACCGCGGGATTTAAAACATTAGGGATCCTATAAACCTTTACGACAATGAGGGGGTACGGACCTAACGTCACATACGACATATTACACATGTTTCATAACATATATAAATGTAACTATATACCTATGTCTCAGGTCACATCCATAACGATCTCATATCAGGGGACCGACAAGGTATCAACCATCTCGATCGACCCACATCCGTATACCAAAATATCATCATATCATCATATCCGTCTTATATTCTTTCATCGCATTTATATCTCACATCAAGTCGAGTTTATATATACATTCTACCTCTACTATAAGTATAAATATCTAATCTAACATACACACCCGAACCATACAAGCAGATTTTAAAAGAAGCGAATCGTTGTTTTGAAAATAGGGGTTACGGTATTTTTAAGGAAAAGATGTCATTTGAAAATCCGTAACATCCCTCAAGGTATCAGTTTAAAAGATGCATACGATTCTTCATTTTGGAAATAGGTATGGTTCGGATGACACATCTACGTCGACTATCTAGTCCTATAGTACCCTAAACGACAATATCAACAAATATCATCCTCAAATCCCATCATCACATATTATCCATATCATTTCACTTCTAACTATCATTTAGTTTCCAATATAGTTTCTCTAACTACCATTTAAGTCTATCTATAGTTTTCTATTAAAGATTTCATTAACCATAAACTATATATAAATCGGTTTCCATCAAAGTGTGCGGGGGTGCTATACGCCATCCACCCGACTTCCCCGTGGATATAGATCCACTCACCTTGGTCTTCGCTTTCCGTAGTCGATGACGCCATGATCCGTCTCCTCGGAATCTACGCGAGGGTACCTACAATAACAACACATATCGCAACGCTATTAAAATCAAGTTCTGAGATCCAAAACGGTACGCGCATTGCTCGTAGGTTAGAACCTATAGCATACGCGTACAAAATCAACCAAAGAACTTTTGTTGTTGATGTACGAACATCCCACAACCAAATACAAATCCAAATAACAAGAATTAGCATTTCAAATTATGGAAAACATAGCCAAAATCACACAAAAAAGCTCCAGGATTTTGACTCAGGTGAAATTTGGATGAACAAACAAGTATAGGGTGTTGTATATGGGGTATTTGAGCTACTGGAACGACTTGAAACCCAAATGCCACCAAATGGCCGGCCACTTAGCCTAAAATTCCGGCCTCCTCGGTCCCATGTCCTCTGTTTGGGTTCGTGTAGTCGGGGTGGTCTCCTAGTACCCTAATTTTGTCCCTGGTATTGTTTGGTTTCCTTAAAAATTCCCCGGGTTGCTCCAAATTTTCCTACACACCCTTTATTCCCACAAAACCGTCATGAACTCTAATCCCAAATCCGTATTTTGGTTTCCCATACTCATTCTCAGGTCTTAAACAGCTCCTCAAACATCACCAATCCACAATTTCACTCAAACCCTCACTAGGATTTTCCAATTTCTACAAATCACCATCAAACCATCTCTAAACTAAACTAAAATAGAAAGAATCTTAGAACTAGCTAAATGGAAGAAGCTATACCTCATTCAAGCCACTCTAAACATCCCTAGCTCCCCAATGTCATCAAAATTCCATTTTGCTTGGTTCAATGTGTAGAGTAAGAGATGGGGTTTAATTTTTGTGAAGGGAGTATTAGGTTTTGGAGATTATTTGGAGATGGATCCAGGGTTTGAAGTGGAGGGATGTGGGGTTGGAGGAAGATGAAGAAGGAGGAGGAAAATGATGGGGGAAAGTGATTAGGCAGCAGCCCCCTCTCTCTCACTTATTCTCACACACTCTCTCTCTCCAATCATACCCTTTTTTTTTACTAATTTACCCTTTTGCCATTTCTTTTTCTTTTCTCTTTTAAATTTCAAAACCAAATCATATAATACCCATAAAACAACAAAAATAAAATAACATGTAACATGTCATGGTGCACTAACCATGAAAACTGTAGAAACACGGATTTGGCCTAATCGCGATTAGCAGTGCACTAATCGGGTTTTTATCGAAACTGCATATAATAAATTTTAAAAATGCCAAATCTTTTAAATATATTTTTAAATGAATAAATAATTTTAATTTCCAATTATTTCATAATTATTGGTATATATTTATACCCATTTTCGAAAACCCCAATTTCGTAAATCGGGCAGTTTTCGGGAAATATATTATTTTAATATTAAATTCCAAAAATAATATTTTATATTTTCTGAAATGTTACACTAACATATGAAAACACAATATAAGCATGCAATGCGATGCGAGCAGAAAGAATATGCGAGAGCTGAATATCAAATACAATGATAACGAATCTGCATATGTCTAATTATGAGTCGTACAGTTCTGCCATTTGAAATAACACGAATCGTGGTGTTTTGAAAATAAGGGCTATGGTGTTTTTAAGAAAATGTACGTCCTTTGAAATATCCGTAAAATCCCTTGGCCTGTCTTTAAAATACTCACGATTCGTTAGTTTTGAAATAGGTATGACTCGAGTCTAATCTATCATGTACATGTAAACTACCGGACTACACTAAACAGGCTGATCGAAAGGTAAGAAAGCCGCCAAACATCTGAGTCGATACATATATAAATATAAAATATAACAGTCGGCGATCCTGCCTCAATAGTATCCCATACAATACAATATCTATAATATGACATCCTCAAGTCAAGAGTGCGGATCTATCATCAATACACAGCTCGTACAGTAAATCCATCGTACGGCATCCTAAATCAGGGTACGGGTCAATGTTACATCTATCACATTATTCATCTGGTATCCTCTTTATCAAATATCATGATCGGGGGTACTGATCTACGTCTAGTACAACACTGATACCACATATGTATATGCATGCGTGTGTATGAAAACACCACGTCAAAGGACCCGCTAAAACATCGTGTTGTATCCCAAATATAATCCACGTCACATCACCGATCTCACGGCCTCAAGCCCAAACTCATCGACTCATCTCCAATCCCAAGTACTATCCTCATAATCCCGTATACACACACACACACACACACACACACACATAGTCCAATACCTATGTGTGTGTATATATACATATCCCCATATACGCACAGGTAAAAGAATGAATGTATGCAAGTGTGTGCGCGTGTGTAGGTGCATCAACTACTCTGGGGCTTCGCAAGTAACACTACTAATCCATGAATACATAACCATATCCTGAATATCCATGTCTCACATAAAAGATATCATATATATATATAGTATATATATAGTATATATATAGCATACTATACATCGAACTGCGGGGGTGCTATACGCCATCCACCCGACTTCCCCTCGTAGATATATATCTACTCACCTTGACCTTCGCTTGCCGAGGCCGATGTAGCCACGCGCTCTCTTGTCGTCTCGAAGTCTTCGCCGGGTTACCTACACATCATAACGTATCGTGCCGCATTAAAACCCAATTACGCACGAAACTCACATAGGTCAAAACCTATGGTTTGCTCTCGCAAATCTACCCGATATCATTCGATATAGACGTACAGACGTCATGTGATCGAGATAAAGCGCAAATAGAAAAATCCAGAATTTAAAATATGCAAAACCATAACTCGAATCAAAACAGCAACACATGTATTCAGTCCCAGATTTTGATTAAGGTGAAAGAAATGTTCCAAAACAACACTAGGGTGATATATAGGGTGTATGTGACCTACTGAAACAACCTGGGCCTACCCCCTCACCAAGTGGCCAAGCACCCTCTCCTAGAATCCAAGCTCGCCGGCCCTGGGTCCTCCACTGGGGTTCGTCTTGCTACAGGGGGTTCCTAGGGTCAATTTTAGTCCTATGGTATTGTTTGCTTAACTCGTACTTAACCCAGGTCATTCCAGATTTCCCTGCACACTCTAAGTTCTCACAAAACGACATGAAAAGTTTTGAAATTTTGTATTTTGGGTTTCAGTTGGGTTTGGTCTGGGTTTCTATCATCTATGGGGTTTTAAGGTCATCTCTAAAGCCCAATTACACCATCTCTAATCAAATCAAACCCCAATTCTCAACTTGAGATTCCAAAGTTCACTAAACACCACGAAATCGATTTTAACTTAAATAGAGGCTTAAGCAAATGAAATACTACATTATATGTGAAGGGATTATCTCATTTGACACTCATGAATCCTCCTACAGCACCAAAACACAATCTTTCTTGGTCCATAGTGTGGCTAGAGGGCCTGTGCACAATTTTTGTGAAGTGGGGAGAGACTTTGGAGTAGTTTTTAATGGAGTTTTTGGGGGTTGTAGTGGAGGAGGAAGAGAGGGGGCAGCAGTTGAAATGAAGAGGGAGGAAAATGATGAAGAAGATGAAGATGAAGACAATGGTACAAAGTCAAAGGAACCACTCTCCTTCTCTCTTGCCCATACCTCTTTAGTTTAATGTTTTCTTTTTCTTTTCTTTTCTATTTCTTTATCTTTTCTCAATTAAAACAACAATCATGCCAAAAATGAAGAGAAGGTCATGAAGAAAATGTAACAAATGCTAAAAAAATGACATGTGCACAAAACACGCTTAAAGTCCGATTAGCGATTTTTAATCGCGATTAGCACTAAAATAGTGTCAAATAAATCATAAACTTTCATAATTTGCATGAATCACATAAAGTACCCTCTTTTTAGTAATCTCCATAATTTTCAAAAAAATTTCCCCATTTATCGGTATTTAATTATACCGCCTTATTAAAATATTCAATATTTTATTATTTAATTATAAAAATTCCCAAAATAAATATTTTATTTTTCTGAAATGTTACAGTCTTCCCCCCTTAAAGAAATTCGGTCACCGAATTTAAATTTAAACCTCTCAATACTAAAACATTTCAGTAAAAGCCTAAGCCGTTGGGGTCCCGAGATCATAAATACATAAAACACATCGTAACGCAATGCATGCACATGAAAGATGAGCAGATAACTCAAAATAAAAACTCCATCAAGCATCCCGCAATCATCGGAGTTATGGGGAAGACATCAATGTCTAAATCTAATACGAAAACCAACATGATATATATATCAAAACTATACATGTAATCATCATTAAAACATCGGAACAAATGCATACCAAACTTTTCAAATCGCAGTGCGATGTACGTATCACTGCACAGTGGCGGATGTCTATCGTAAGAAAATAACTATATCTATATATATCCTTTGTTTAATATGCACGTCCCGCCGTTTTGAAAACAGTTTAGAAGGGTTCCTTTGTTTTAAACGTTTCGTGTCCTATCAAACACGTAGGTAAATACTGGGATTATAGCTCTCTTTTTGGAAATCCCTTCGATATCTATCAATGCATGCAAAAATATACTCAGGTACCGTCCTCTGACTAGTCCTGCTCAGTACGTAACAATAGTAAATATCATAAAAACGTACTGCTCCATAAGAAATCAACCCCAAAAGGTGCATAAGAATACCGCGTGCGTATGGTGCGCACGGAAATCAAAATCCATGAATGTGTGCCATACATGTGCATAGAAACAATATCTAAGTGCAACGGGTGTGCACGAAACACCTGTCAGAGGCAACGGTGTGCCTGACAGCGATATCAGGTGCATCTGACATGCACGAAGAATCCCGATTTAGTGCATCTGGTGTGCACCAAAATCGCATCTCAAATCATGCGCCCAACATGCGCGAAAATCCAAATCAGGTGCATCCATCATGCCCGAAATCACGAAATCCAATATCAAGTACGTCAAATATGCGCAAGAATTCAATCAGGAGCACAAGGTGCACAAAACAAATATCGAGTATCACAATCGAAATCGACGGTATACGGCATATCTCAATCCAAACCCAAATTAGGTATACCGTGGTATCTAATCTCACCACCATGTGCATCAGCGTGCACAAAATCTAATCAAAACACTAAAAGTGCATGAAAACCATGCCGAAAACACAAGCCAAATCATATGCATGCCCTAGGCATGAAATCAAAATCCATATCTCAAATGACCTCAAATCGAAGTCAGGTGCAACTGTAGTGCACAAAATACGTATCAATGCACTGCAAGCATATGTGAGCTATACTGAGTGCAAAACCCATATCGTGTGCGTACCATAAGCACAAAATCAACTTAACTGTGTGAAATCCATGAAATCATAAACATGTTCAGCCAAGGCACAAAAACGATATCAGGTGCAATAACTGTGCACAAATCATAACTCAACACAATGGTGTATAAGGCATATCTCAGGTGCAATAACAATGCACAAAACATAACTACCCAGTGGGTGCAACCATGGTGCACGAAAATAAATATCATGAAGCTCGGTCATCAAAACTCAATCATGCAATAAATCACCCAAAATACCAAAATCCATAGCGACTGATACGTGATAGTCAACTCACGAAATCACAAGTCGTAAATATTGTCGGTGATATGTCCTTCCTTCAAGGTCGAGAAGGTGTCGGTGCGTCCACTACTAGCAGAGCAAGATATCTACTTGCCTCTTGATCATGCCCTGTCGCCTGGTGCCCTTACGCTCTCGTCTCTCACTGTGAATTGCTAAGTACATAGATCCCCGGCTCAATGGTCCAATATGGAAACGATAATGGAAGTAGTCCGCTCCGGCACATCCTCTAAAGATCTCTGGCCAACTCTTATGGTCACTCATAACATGTCCCGTCGATGATGCTGAACTCTGGCCTGCTGGTGTGCGCAAAATGACCACTCCTGGGTCCAAGTATTCTCGTGCATTATTCCAGAAAGGTCCTGTCGAGGTCTCTCCCAAATCTCGTCTCTGCCGAACTGTCCGGAAGTTATCACCCTTCACTAAATCTGTTTCTTATTCCGGAACGGCCGCATACTCATCGCAACTCCTTCTGGAAGATATATCCATAAACAACGCCTCTGCATGCGTATCACATCTCTGATGTCGGCGGAGTGGAACGTCATCTTATTAAGATCTCGTACGAACCTCTTACTCCACCTTTCTCTACTGTCGAATGCTTCGGACTCGTCTCATCGTGGCTGCAGGGACTGTGCTCGAACGGCTATACTCGTATCTGGAGTCTCCCAAGCAATGCATCCCATCACATAGCATCCGAATGAAGTCGAACCATTCGATCGATTCGTCAAAACCTCATAATCCCCCAAGAGCTCAACATCTTGGGTACGGTTTAATAGTATTGAGTACATACCACAGCATCGGTGGACCAGCCGTAGAAGGGCAAACCCAAGACTCACTAATGGCACTGCGGAACTGCCGCAAACCCTAAGGTTCAAAGGCTTTCACACGGTCATTATGTCGAGTTAGGGTTTCATTCTTCTAGAGGGTCCATAGAATTGCTTGCATGTCTTTCCGAATACTTTAAACTTGGAATATGGGTTTCTGACATTCGATCGCCTCTATCGACTACCAACGTACTGCGTGAAGTCGTCTCTAGCTGGAATCAATCTATCTGATGACCTCGCATCGGGGTAAGCGAACGAACCACATGTCCTAGTCATTCATCCTCGGGTGACTAGCGACCTTCTATCATATCTCTAAGTACAACTCGTACTGCAATAACTCCAACATCTGGACAATATCTCATCATTCGCAGCAAGAACTAGCTCATTCGTCTGCACGCTGAACAGTGACTCAATCATCATGAATAAGCGATGCATCAATGGTCATCACATTCTGGCCGGCCTCTATCAGTGGCTCAATCCTCTGGTGCAAATATGCACGCCCGAGAAATCTCATAACAGCGATCCATCAAACGCACATGGCGCGAAAACACAATAACACGGCGTATCTATGCAAATCGTATGTCCCTGGAATCACGCTCTGGTCAGTCCTCGTCTGTGCTGACAGCAACTCTAGCCGTAGCTCTCTCTGCCCGTAATCGTGGCAGCAAAACCATAAACTGGTACTGATGAGGATAGATCATAGGAATGAATATAATACTGTACAAAGAAATGTACATCCTAAGGCTTCTTAAGCGAAGTATCGTATCGTAAATATGCCGCGGAACATATGTACGGTACGTCACTCTACTCAAGCTACCTACCCTATCAACCAAGGGTCATCCTACACTCCGAAGGTAAAACCTAACGCTCTGATACCAACTTTGTCACGACCTGAAAAGTACAGAACATGACCGGCACTTAAATTACGAAACTTCTCGTGGCGTGCGTAATCTAAGTAAGCCAAAACCCAGAAATCAAAACCAAGTAAAGCGGTAGAGTGAGGGAAACCAATTTAAATCAAGTAGTTTAGCAACATAAGTCGAAATATGCATTTTTAAAATCACAAGTCTTTTCTGAAAATTTTGGCAGAGTTTCCTTTGTAAATACAGGCCCCGAACGGGGTACAACATGATAAATATATGCATGAATGAAAAAAGGCATCCCCAAGCGGGAGCTAGTTCTTCGTCAATCGACGGTCATAACCACGCAAGCAATATAATATACAACACCGAAGGGCGAGGATCAAAAATGAAAAGAAAACTCAAACAACATGAAATCCACAATAATACAATGCGACTCTAAGGTCGAAAGAATATACATCACTGGTCTCTAAGTCTGAATAAATATACAAGTTTGGTTGATGGAGTTACTAGATACAACTAAATAAAATAAAGGTACAATAGTGGTCACGATACAAGTGAACCCACCTACCAAAGCAATCACCTGGAAAGGAAGCAGTATGCCAGCAAAACCGTAACGGAACCTGTATGGCAAAACCTACAAGAAACTGTGGCACAACGGAGGTGAGTTTCCAACTCGTGAGTAAAAAACATCACCGAGCAGAAATCGTATGTATGACACAATCCTAGGTCAATACGATCAATATATAAATATCCTCAATATGATAAAGTCTGAAGCATGAAAAGGTGGCTAGGGTAAACATCTACCAAGTGTAATACCGAGTGCTCGTGTCAGTGCCTCAGGTAGCAACATATCATATGAATGAGGTATGAATGCATGAAAACAGAATACATGTAAATGAAGAAACTGCTTTCATAACTTAGTGAGATTTTTGTATATTTAAAACGAGGTATCATCAATGAAATCAACACAAATAGTGTCTAGTATCGACACAAAACATAAATCCCAATATCTCAATATCTCAGGCTCCGGCTATCCAGACTGGCTTTTATCATCAAATCTCAATACCTCAGTATCTCAAAATCTCAGTGTCTCAAACCTCACTATCTAGGGCTCCGTCAGTCCGGATCGGCCCCTATCATCAATCACACGACCACGAACGGTATCCTCCAGATATCCGACACGCTAGGTAAAATCACCGGTAGGCAGTCTGCCCCTGCCGGGCTCATCGTCTACACCTCGATCTTCTTGCCCCAGGGTACCTTACCGGGTCCACCATATACCCACAGACGGTTCATCCAACTCCTCGAATCGGGTCTCGAAATCCATCTCATAACCGGGAAACATCATGGTGGACGACTCATACATCATAAGAAAATAACACTTTTCATTTTAAAAAGAGAGAGAGAGAGAAGTTTATACATATTCTTGCGGTTTTCTCCCAAATCCAGGAAATCTCATGAAAATCCGAAATCCAATCATAAATAGCGAGTAAACAGTGAATATCGGTATAAAACTCCATAATACTGCATAACAGTGAATAATAATATGCATAAAGTAGCAAGTAATAACTGCAATATCTAAACTAGCATATAAGGCAAGTACACTAATATCATGTCGAAACTATCAGCTAACAAGCTATGTCAATGAAATAATATTCTCTAAAGTGTACGTGACATGGAAATTACCGATGATGATGTGTGTGAGCCGGCAAGTAAGTGTATGTGGAACATACGCATCATCGGTAATGGTGCCGGTGTCCTAACAGCATGATTTCAATACTAACATATGAAAACACAATATAGGCATGCAATGCGATGCGAGAAGCAAGAATATGCGGGATCTATCAAATACAATGATAACGAATCTGCATATGTCTAATTATGAGTCGTACAGTTCTGCCATTTGAAATAACACGAATCGTGGTGTTTTGAAAATAAGGGCTACGATGTTTTTAAGAAAATGTACGTCCTTTGAAATATCCGTAAAATCCCTTGGGCTGTCTTTAAAATACTCACGATTTGTTAGTTTTGAAATAGGTATGACTCGAGTCTAATCTATCATGTACATGTAAACTACCCGACTAAACTAAACAGGCTGATCAAAAGGTAAGAAAGCCGCCTAACATCTGAGTCGATACATATATAAATATAAAATATAACAGTCGGTGATCCCGCCTCAATAGTATCCCATACGATACAATATCTATAATATGACATCCTCAAGTCAAGAGTGCAGATCTATCATCAATACACAGCTCGTACGGTAACTCCGTCGTACGGCATCCCAAATCAGGGCACGGGTCAATGTCACATCTATCACATTATTCATCTGGTATCCTCTTTATCAAATATCATGATCAGGGGTACTGATCTACGTCTAGTACAACACTGATACCAAATATGTATATGCATGCGTGTGTATGAAAACACCACGTCAAAGGACCCGCTAAAACATCGTGTCGTATCCCAAATACAATCCACGTCACATCACCGATCTCACAGCCTCAAGCCAAAACTCATCGACTCATCTCCAATCCCAAGTACTATCCTCATAATCCTGTATATGTATATGTATATATATATATATACATAGTCCAAAACCCATGTATGTGTGTGTATATACATATCCCCATATACGCATAGGTAAAAGAATGAATGTATGCAAGTGTGTGTGCGTGTGTGGGTGCAACAACTACTCTAGGGCTTTGAAAGTAACACTACTAATCCATGAACACATAACCATATCCTGAATATCCATGTCTCAGATAAAAGATATCATATATATATATATATATATATATATAGTATATATATATAGCATACTATACATCGAAATGCGGGGTGCTATACGCCATCCACCCGACTTCCCCCGTAGATATATATCTACTCACCTTGACCTTCGCTTGCCGAGGCCGATGTCGCCATGCACTCGCTTGTCGTCTCGAAGTCTTTGCAAGGTTACCTACAAATCATAACGTATCATGCCGCATTAAAACCCAATTCAAAACCAAAACGACGCACGAAACTCACATAGGTCAAAACCTATGGTTTGCTCTCGCAAATCAACCCTATATCACTCGATATAGACGTACAAACGTCATGTGATCGAGATAAAGTGCAAATAGAAAAATCCAGAATTTAAAATACGCAAAACAATAACTCGAATCAAAACAGCAACACATGTATTCAATCCCAGATTTTGATTAAGGTGAAAGAAATGTTCCAAAACAACACTAGGGTGATATATAGGGTGTGTGTGACCTACTGAAGCAACCTGGGCCCACCCCCTCACCAAGTGGCCGAGAACCCTCCCATAGAATCCGAGCTCGCCGGCCCTGGATCCTCCACTGGGGTTCGTCTTGCTACAGGGGGTTCCTAAGGTCAATTCTAGTTCTCCGGTATTGTTTGCTTAACTCGTACTTAACCCAGGTCATTCCAGATTTCCCTGCACACTCTAAGTTCTCACAAACTGACATGAAAAGTTCTGAAATTTTGTATTTTGGGTTTCAGTTGGGTTTGGTCTGGGTTTCTATCATCTATGGGGTTTTAAGGTCATCTCTAAAGCCCAATTACACCATCTCTAATCAAATCAAACCCTAATTCTCAACTTGAGATTCCAAAGTTCACTAAACACCACGAAATCGATTTTAACTTAAATAGAGGCTTAAGCAAATGAAATACTACATTATATGTGAAGGGATTACCTCATTTGACACTCATGAATCCTCCTACAGCACCAAAACACAAACTTTCTTGGTCCAAAATGTAGCTAGAGGGCTTGTGCACAATTTTTGTGAAGTGGGGAGGGACTTTGGAGTAGTTTTTAATGGAGTTTTGGGGGGTTGTAGTGGAGGAGGAAGAGAGGGGGCAGCAGCTGAAATGAAGAGGGAGGGAAATGATGAAGATGATGAAGATGAAGATAATGGTCCAAAGTCAAAGGAACCCCTTTCCTTCTCTCTCTTGCCCATACCTCTTTAGTTTAATGTTTTCTTTTTCTTTTCTTTTCTATTTCTTTACCTTTTCTCAATTAAAACAACAACCATGCCAAAAATGAAGAGAAGGTCATGAAGAAAATGTAACAAGTGCTAAAAAAATGACATGTGCACAAAACACGCTTAAAGTCCGATTAGCGATTTTTAATCGCGATTAGCACTAAAATAGTGTCAAATAAATCATAAACTTTCATAATTTGCATGAATCACATAAAACACCCTCTTTTTAGTAATTTCCATAATTTTCAAAAAAAATTCCCTATTTATCGGTATTTAATTATACCGCCTTATTAAAATATTTATTATTTTATTATTTAATTATAAAAATTCCCAAAAATAATATTTTATTTTTCTGAAATGTTACACCTAACTCTAGAATTGGTAGGGTTGCTTGCCGCTCTCGTAGGGGTCTAGGGCTGTGGGATGGATTATTCATCATGACCGTGGAATCCGTGTTTTATACAGGCTTAAAATAAAACCCGGAAATCCTAGTATATCCAATATTTCATATGTTGTATTCTGCTGCGATATTATGTGATGTGATCATTAATTATATTCTGAGACAAATGCCTATATATTATATATATAAGATATAATTAATATTGCTGCTTTCGTTTCATATCTGATGCTTGGGAAGCAAAATAAATGGGACTTCATTAATGAGATTAATGAAATAAAAGAAACCTAAAGATGTTGTAGAAACTTGTCTCGAAAACTGGTAGCTCTAGTTCTTGCTTTGCATAGCGGTATTCCTTGTAGAATATCCAGCACCTTATTCGATAAGGAAAGAGCCGAGATCCCTTCATCAGGAGTGACCTCTTTAGCGAAACTAGCAGATGCTACAAACTCGTTTTGTCTTTTGATTGCTTTTATTGTTTTTGCTTTGCATAGTGATATTTGTGAAATATCCTGCACCTTATTCGATAAGGAAAGAGCCGAGATCCCTTCACCGGGAGTGACCTCTTTAGCAAAACTAGTAAAACCCTCAAAAGCACTCCTTTTCAAAATCACTCGACTCTACAACGATATCAAGTTCATTACGCAAAAGGTTTTCTTAAAAACCTGTCGTAGCCCTCTGTCATTTCAGATAAGTACTACTTAGTATTCGTGCTAAGTTTATTGACCATGTTAAGGCGTAGTGTGCGGTAGCTGATTAGTGCTTATCTGTATAAGCATATGATGCGATTGGATTAGGGTAGTCGTGCGACTTTGTTGACCATGTTAAGGGTCGTGCGGGTGGGTTTAATTCAATCAGGAAATGACGGGTTGAACTTGGCTAGCGCTTATGATTTGTTGACCATGTTAAGGTTATAAGTCGCTAGGGGCAAAATATTATCAGGAATTTCAAGTGTTGAAATTTGCAATGAGATTGCATACCTCCAATGAGATAGTTGGATCCCGATACCCACTGCGAGTAAGAGTTACTCCTGGGAGAGTTTTACACATTACAATTAGCCGATCAAGTAGGTGTCTAGAAAGGTGTCAACGGGGTTATGCCTCTAGGAAAACGAGGTTTATTTTAATTAGGTCCGTGCGAAAGCACGGGGAACCTCCCTCAAAGTACCGGCACTGGCCTGGATGAAAGATTGGCGAACTTGTAGGGTGTAATTAATCCCAGCTAGTCTTTCCTTTTAGGGTTTGAAGGAAGATTTGACTAAAACAGTGGAAGCCATCCTGATTAGATAAATTAATAACCAATCTAATCTTATAAGAGCATACACTGAATGTTTTCTTCTCTCTCTCTCTAGGTAGCGACCATGTCATGCCTTAATCAGGATAATAATATGGATGTATTGACCGAACCCGCTTGTTATACTGAGCTGGGTAACGTTGGTCCCGCTCCAACTTATAATTGTTATAAGACCGAGCAGGATATAGGGGATTGCCAGGATTCCCGTGCCGCCCAAACGAAGAAAGTGTTTGATGATGCATCTTCTTCGGGTGTGTTCATTACAGAGAACTGTTTCTCAGTATCCTTTACGTCCTGGGTATGAGATACCGGATCAGGATCCCAGATATGTAATCTGTTACATGGGCTACAGATAGGTAGAGAACTGAGAACGGGTGATAAGTTTCAAGAGATGGAAACAATGCAATTGTTGCAAGCCAAGCAGTTGGCAGTTATCATCTTGTATTACCAAATACATTGATTCTGAACGAATGTTATTAGATACCGAACCTGATATACAATATCATATCAGTCTCTTTATTTAGTAAAGAAGGATATAATTTTGTATTGTTGGATAATATTTTGAACATTTCCTATATCAAGAGTTGATCGGTTCATGCACGTTATGTAAAAGCATATACATTCTAAATCAAACCACAGTTCTTAACGTACAAAACACACACAAGAGGAAGAGTTCAGAAATGAACGAATCCTTCTTGAGGCATTGTAGACTAGGTCATATCAATGCGACCCGACTAGCTAAGTTACATTAAGATGCATATTTAAATCAGTTTGAATTTACATATTGTGAAACATGCCAGTCATGTCTCAAAGATAAGATGACCATAGCTTCGTTTATTGGAAACAGAGAAAGAGTTACTGAACTCTTGGGATTGATACATGCTGATGTATGAAAGTCCCCTGTCTATACATGCCAGGACCGGTTCTTTGCACTTCATTACATTCACTGATGATCTCTCAAGATTCATGCATGTGTTCCTATTGAAACACAAGTCTGAACCTTTTAAGAAATTCAAAGAATGTAAGATAGAAGTAGAGAACCAAAAATGGGTATAAGTATTATGTCCTTTGATGAGATCAGGGAGGAGAATACTTGGGCACGGAATTCCTGGACTATTCTAAAGGAGAATGAGATTCTCTCTCGGCATTACTCCTCCGTATACACCACAGCACGTCGGTATATCAGGGCGGAGCAATCGCACTCTATGTGATATGGTGTGCTCTATGATGAGTACTACTGAGTTACCTATTTCCTTATGGGGTTATGCACTTGAGAAGCTGCATACCTATTGAATAGGGTTCCAATCAAATCAGATGCCGACCACTCCATATGTGATATGGTATGGGAAGAGCCCATTTCTTAAAGATGTTAAGATTTGGGGTTGTCCGGCTTATGTCTAAAAGCAAAATCCGGACAAGCTCGAGGCAATGTCAGTTCTGTGGAAGTTTGTTGGATATCCCAAGCATTCGCAAGGGAATATCTTCTACCGCACCGAGAAACGAAAGGTGTTTTGTTTCTCAGCATGCCACCTTTTTAGAAAAGGATTTTCTTGTGAAGAAATTAATGGTCATGAGGTAGAACTGGAAGGAGTTCCAGCTATACAAACTACAGCTGATGATTTGGTAGAACCGGAGGATTCAATAGTTCACGACGAACCACAGCCTCTCCGCCGATCTAGTAGGATTCCTCATCCACCTGAGAGATACTTCGATTTTCTCTATGACAGTGGGAGCGAGGATTGCATCATGAGATGATGACCCAACTATTTTTGAGCAGGCCATCAGGAGTGGGGACTCTGGAAGAATGGCTGGATGCTAAACGATCTGAGATGGAATCCATATACACCAACAAAGTATGGACTTTGGTTGCTTTATTTGAAGGGTTAAGTCCCTATCAGGAGCAAGTATATGTTGAGAAGATTACTTGGTGTATATGGAAAGTTGAGACTTTCAAAGCTATGCTTAAGTCCATCCAGATCCTACTTGCCATTGCTACACATCATGACTATGATATCTGGCGGTTGGGTGTCATGACTGCTTTTCTAAAAAGTGATTTAGAAGAGAGCGTCTATAAGTACACAACTAGTGGGCTTCATAGATAGTAGGAGCAGCGGAAACGTGTGCAAGTTGCTTTATGAGTTAAAGCAGGCATCGCGGAGTTGGAACATCTGTTTTGATGTGGTAGTCAAAGAGTTTGACTTCATCAAAATGATAGATGAACCTTGTATATACAAAAAGGTAGTAGGGAGTATGGTGATGATCCTCGTATTGTATGTGGATGACATACTCTTGATAGGAAAGGAGTTTTCTATGCTACACTCGGTCAATCTCCTCTTATCACAAGGATTCTCCATATAGGATCAAAGTGATACCTCCTAAATATTGGGTTTTTGGATCTATGTGATAGATCTAAGTGGATGTTAGGATTCTCACTAGGTGTAGTGAGATGGTATCAATCGATCCAGAGGAGAATCACTGGAAAAGTTCCAGGGTGGTAAGGATGACTAAATGTCAGTCACAGGCATTGTCTTTATCCTCAGTGGAGGGACGCTATGTTGGAAGTGTTCCAAGCTAGATACCGTGACAAACTAGACGATAAAGGCTGGATACATTGCTACCAAAGAGGTAGTCTGGATGTACACTAGTTCATAAGATGAACTTCGTTCTTACCATTGTGTGGCAATGGAGTTATGGCTTTGGCTAAGGAACCCCCATCCCATCTGTTATCCATACATATTCTTAGGCAGCATCACCTGATCATGGAGATGGTTGATCTCCAGGGAGATCCAGGTTCAGGAGAGTAGACACAGAGGACAACACGGCGGATCCAATCACAAAGGCCTATTCCCAGGAGAGACTTTTATGAGATGGTTGAGTATGAGATACTTCAACCACTGCTGATTGTTGGGTATGAGATACTACAACGGATGACCCTAGTGCAAGTGGAAAATTGTTAGTAATATGTATGCCCTAGAAGCCATTACTGTACATACGATGTATATTGTAGTGGATGCTTGGACATATATAGGGAGGACTTTCTTGCTCGACATGATAGTATGCTATCCGGTTGCTCTTTATCTTAACATGTACACTGATTGTCTCTATAATACATGTTGATAAAGCCCTTAGGATGAGTACTTGACTACCAGGACTATGATGCAGATCATACTAGTGGGGACAGAGTAGTCGTTAAGTACATCCTTCAAATGTTCCTAGTCGAGCGTATATCGAGATAGGGCATCGATATACCAGAGTAGACTAGGGTATACGCTTCTCGACCCATATGATGGGCGATGGATGATCCTATATCCATTGGTGTTTGACATCAGAGAAGGTATGCGGGTGCTCAGTGGAGACTGGGTACACTGGACGGACTCGTCGAGAACTCCCAGATGGTATTGTACCTCACGTCAGATGGCAGTTCTCTGGTGACACTGGTACAAGTTAGTCTGTAGACCTGAGATCGTCATAGAGTCTTGTGTGATTCCCACTGTGCTTTGATTTCCACTTTACCACATTCAAGAGAACGTGCAAAACGGTGGCTTTTGGGTACATTCCCGAGTCACATGGAGACAATGAGCGATAGGAGGGGTTTCGTCTCTCCCGGTATAGGGAATTGATGTTGCGCTATGCTCGATTGGCCATAACAGGAAATCCCTGGCCAGGGTTGCTGAGATCTACTGGTAAGTGTTATCAGTAGTTTCTCGAACCGTTATGGACCTTGCATCGGCATGACTTATCAGGCTATTGGGGTCTGACGTTATACCACCTCCGGGCAGTGATATGCGACATATCAGACGAAGAGACCGGACTGTACGGTAGTGTTACTGATTGGATTCGCAGGAGTACGAGCAGGCTTGCTTGTTGATCTTCTGATTGCTCAATACCCGGGTGGCCATTATGTTTAGCAGACCGCTTGCGGCTTGTGGGTGTTTGATATGATCATCACCTACTGCCGGCGTATTGACGAGTCTTTAGAGTCCTACACAAAGGTTTCCTGTCTCGAGCGAAACGGAGTAGGAGCGCATATGTGATATGTGCGGGACCGAGATTAATGTGAGTATGTGATGCCGCATTCTATTCTCGCGATGTGTGACATGATTGGTTATATGTGATATAGCCGGATTATTAGATCAAGTGTTGATTTAATAATTTAATGTATAATTATATATTTGATATATTACATTACATTAACTAATATTAGCTCACTTAAGTATTGATTTTTCTCACTTGATGATACATTGATATATATGTGATATATGTTAAATGTATTGTTTTCTTCTTGACACAAAATATATATGTGATATATATAAGTGTGTCATGCTAGGTTACACATGCAACATGTATGTATGAGACTTATACCATGCTAGGTTTAAGCTAGGGTTTTATTTATTTTAAGCTAATTCAAACATTTGGTTTAAGTCACGGTAGATATTTTGTGCAAACAAGATAACTATTGACCAAGTCAACTTGTTTGTGTAGCTTAGGATATTTATTTAACCCAACCCTTAACCTTAGTATATGGTTTATTCTCTACAATGGTTAGGCATGATATTTTGTGACCATGGTTGCATTTGTAACCTCATGAGTTCATTCTTTCTTTCATCTTCTTCTTCCTCATTCTTGAGCTCTCTTGATTTTGACAAAGTGATGAAACCTTGTGAGAAAATGATTTCTAAAGTGAGCAAAATTCCTACTTCATCATCTTCTACTACTTGCCATTTAGTATAGGGTGTTTGCTTCACTAATTTCAAGATTAGTGAAGAGATAGCTTGGGTTAGTGTCTCCTCGACGTAGATCATCTTCGGCCTCGAAGACTTCGAAGCAAGCATGTTCGTTTCTTCATCGGAGCCTCTCTAGAGTCCGGGACTCATGATCGCAGTGAAGGGACGACTACATGGAGCTAATGAAGTGAAGGATCGGTGTACAAAGGTTGTATTCCTTGTTCACTTCTATTTGCAAAGTTGTTTGCATTACTTTCCGTCGATTTCTAGTTTACGATTCATGGTTAGGGTTAGCTAGAACGGAAAATTTTTGAATTTGGCATGGACGATGCCTCCCGAAACCTTGATGTCATGCTAGGCAACCCTTCATGCATTGCGCTACGATATGTTTTATGTATTTATGATTTCGGAGCCCCGACGACTTAATCATTTTACTGAAATGTTTTAGTATTCGAGGGGTTTAAATTTAAATTCGGGGACCGAATTTCTTTAAGGGGGGAAGATTGTAACGTTTCAGAAAAATAAGATATTATTTTTGGGAATTTTTATAATTGAATAATAAATATTATGAATATTTTAATGATGCGGTATAATTAAATACCGATAAATTGGATAATATTTGGAAATTAAATTAAATGGTGATTTTGGAGGGATTTAGATGATTTAAGCAAATTATAAATTTTGATGATTAATTATATTCTATTTTAATGCTAATCGCGATTAAATATCGCTAATCGTGCATTAAGCTTGATTTGTGCACATGACATGCACCATGTCATTTTACACATTTGTTACATTTTTCATGCATGGCTTGGTTTTTAAAATGAGAAGAGAAAACAAAAGAAAAGAATAGAAAAGAAAAGAAAAAGAAAAAGGAAAAGAAAATGATAAAGAATGAGGTATGGGCAAGAGAGAGAGAGACAGGGTGAGGGGTCAAATGAACCGTGCCCATTTGTTTTCCCTCTATTCTCCTTCATCATTTTCTCTCCCCTCCTTCCTCCCATGGCTGCCCTCCATCTCCCACCACTTCTACCTCCTAACTTCATCATCAAAAACCCATTAAAACCTTATCCCCACTTCATTAAAATCATGCACAAGCTCACAACAAACACTTTGGACCAAGAAAAATTGGATTTTGAAGACTTGGGGGAACTCAAGAAAATTCTTGAGTTTCCAAATGAGGTAATTCTTTCATCTTTAGTGTAGAATTTCATTCACTTTAGCACCTATATTAGTTTAGAATCGATTAAGTGTTGTTTAGTGAACTTCGAAAATTTCAAATTAGGGTTTTGATGAAATCTTGAGTAGTGAAGTGTAATTGAGGTTAGTAGTGAGCTTAAACCCATGTAAGGAATGTATATTGGACCGAAACCATAGATTAAACCCCCAATTCCCAAACTTAGAAATCCCGATATCATATTTTGTTAACTTTTGTGATGGAGTTTTCTGATCTACTATAACCCGGGTGACCTGAAAATTTTATAGTGATTACCGTGATGCATGCAGGAACCTAAGAAGCTACCATAGAGACCCGAGTGTTAGTGTATATGCCCTAGGGGCCATTATTGTATTATACTTGTATGTATATTACTTAATAGAAGCTTAGGATATTCACAGTTGTATATACAGTCTTGCTAAACATGGTAGTATGCTACTTGGTTTAAGTCTACTTTAATATGTGCATATGTTTCTTGTTACATATCACTTATACATATTAGTAGAGCCCATAGGATCTTTGCTTGATTACCAGCGTTGTGATTCCAGTCACACTAGTGGGGGCTGGGTAGTCTATAAGCAACATCCTATACTTGTCCCTAGTCGTAGGATTATCGAGACAGGGCATCGATACTCCAGCATAGACTAGTGTGTACGCTTCTCATCCCAGTTGGGGAGATGGTATGTCCCATAGCCATCAGTACGTCATACTGGAGATAGTATACAGGTGCTCGTTAGGTTACGGGTACACCGGACAGGACTCCCATGGGAACTGATTGGTTGGTATTATATCCATCGTCAATTAACAGTTCCCAGGTGATATGAGTACAGCATAGTCTGCAGACTTGACACTGCTACTTCGCCTCGAGTGTGTCCCACTGTTCTTAGATTGCTACCCCACCACGGCTCAAAGGAGTCGTGCAAACAGGTAGCAGTTGGGTGCGGTCCCGAGCACTTGGAGGCAGTGGCGGTTAGATAGGATTCGTCTCTCCCGGTATTGGGAGTTGATATCGCGCTGTGTCAGAGAGCCATTACGCAAAGTCCCTGGCCAGGGCAAGCGAGATATACTGGTAGGTTCCAGTAGCTTCTCAGGGTGTAATGGGCTTCGCTCCGACACGACTTATACAGCTATTAGAGGACTGACGCTTGCCGCCCCCTAGGCTTGATATGCGATAGTCTTAGACGAATAGACCGGACTGTACGGAGATTGTCACATCAGGCTCAGTAGGAGTTCGGATGGTTTTCCTCATCGGCCTTCTTATCGACATCTACCTGGGGACCGTTACGCACAGCTAGTGCCACTTGCGGTCTGTGGTTAAGCCCACTGCCAGCGTAGTGTCGAGTCTTTAGAGTCCCTCACAGAGAGTTTCCCTGCACCAGGCGAAACGATATAGAGGTCGTATGGTTTTACGACAAGGGTTCGGACGCGTACGTGTGTTTACGCACGTACGACTTTTCGGACAGTTTTTACTAGCCGGCTTTGGTTTAAGCCAGATTCTAGTATCGGGTTATTGGATTTATACAGTCTAAAGTTTTTCCATGTTTTCACGGAGTGGAGGGGCGTTCTCGTAATTTTTCGGGAAGCTTCTAGAAGAGTGGTGACTTGGGGGGGGTAAGGTGGCATTGCATTAAATGAGATTAGTGACTCATTTGTGTGATTCATCCATGTCATTAATGCATCATAAATGCTTAATGACTCATGGAGATGAATCACTCATATGTATTTATGAAGCATGGTTGTTAAATCTTTTATTTACTTTTTTGGATAAATAATAATACTTCATATATATTATGATAGATCATTATCTCATTATCATTATCATCTTCACATTCTCTCTCCTCAAGCTCACTCTCTCTTCAAACCCTAACCCTAACCTCTCATGTGTTGAGATCAAGGGTTAGCTAGACTAATACATCCATAACCTCACTCTATATCCCCTAGGTAGCTTAGATTAGCACTTTGAGCAACCTAGTTATCTCAAGTTAGAGATAAAGCTTGGCGTAGGAGGTCTCGGGTGGATCGTCTTTGACTCAAGGAGGCCGTTGAGGTGCCGATGTTCCAAGGAGCTTACGAGGAGTGGAGGACAGCGATGAAGACCCGAAGGACATGTAACGTGAGGTATAACTTCGAATCCGAGTAGTTAAACCTCTTGTAGATAGTTAGCAATGGTTTAGAAACGATTCATGCGCTCAAGTCCGTGTTACGATGCTTTGATAATCGTTTTTCATATATTCCGCCTCCCCGCAAGTTCGTGGGATGCGTGACATGGACTTACAGTGGTATCAGAGCCAACTAAACCATTACTAGCTTGTTAGCAACTAATTAGAAGTTCGATCGACGGAAAACACGAAAACAAAACCCTAACCCCTTAACAGTTTCTGTTAATTTTAAACATGTCACAAATTTTTTTTGACATACCTTAAAATTCACAGCAGGCTATTTTAAGAATATTAGGAAAATACGAGCCAGTAACTCGGTAAACTGGCCGCGGATCCGCGGCAATAGAGTGCTTGTGCCGCGGATCCGCCGCCGAGTCAACTCCGAGTTGACTCGGATTTGCTCTGTAATTCTTGTTTCTTGGTGTTTTGGTTCTCTGTTTGTTCTGCTTATACCGAGGTTACTTCAGTGCTGCTTTGCTTTTGGGGTAGACACGGAACATGGTAATCGATCGATGTTCTAAGATATTTGCTAATTGGGTTATTATCTGTAATGTTTAATGTGTTCGTAAACCTCCCCTAACTGCTAGTATGTCGGTTGGCAGGGGGTTGCACATTTCTGTAATGTTTACTGTTTGTGTATATGGACTTGATTGGAATGTTGTGATGATTAGCCGGGGTTTGAGATGGGTTTAATATTCATTCATTCGATGTAAATATAATATGATGTAATATTCTTTTGCGGGGCGCATCCAGGTTGCGGTTGTAGCCACTGTTGTATTATTTCTTTTTACTGTTTTTGCTCCTAGGATAGACCCAAGGCGGGGTACACAAACTATCGGGTACGTTGAAGTGTTTAGTGGCCTACTCACTTTGTTGAGGGAGACCGCTTCACTTCGGGTACTTGGCGGGTAGTTTGCCGTACCCGTAGGGGTCTAGGGTGGGGTAATGGCTATTCATCATAACTGTGTAATCCGTCTTGTATTGCAGGCTCAAAGCAAATGCTGATTGCTAGTATATCCAATAAAGTTCATCTGTGATCTGGAATGCTTATTATTGCGTCTGACGAATGTTCAATATCTATATATGATAGCTATTAGATGTCACTTATGTTTTACACCCGCGCTAGCCCAGCCCCCGCTCTGTCGTTAGTTAAGTAACCTAACGGGTGATGACGGGACCACGTGGCAAATGCGGATGGCATAAGAGGACGTGGTATTTTCGTTGTTTTCTGCAATGATAGGATAAATGATGGGACGCATTATAATAATGCAAAAAAAATAAACCAAAGTTCAATCGTTGGAACAAATTTAAAAGAAACCACTTGGTTATTTTAAAAAGATCAGAATTTTTAGTTCCGGAGCATTAACCACTCCTTTTAAAAAGTATCAGGTTCCTTCGATTATATCAAGTTCGCTACGTTCACGATTTTGCCAAAACCATGAGTAGCCCTCCGTCATTTCATATGAATATTCGATAGTATTCAAGCTGTGTTTGTTGACCTTCGTCAAGGCATAGTGATTGGTAGTTGTTGGGTGTTCATATGTTGCATAGATAGATGCGTTGTTTTGGGACAGTCGTATTACCTTGTTGACCTTCGTCAAGGGTATGTACGGGTGGGTTCAAATTAACCTGGACAATGACAGGAAGAACTTGACATGTGACTTATGATTTGTTGACCTTCGTCAAGATCATAAGAGCATGGGGCAAAAATCCATATCGGGAGTTTATAAAGAAACTGAAACTTGCTAGTGGAGCATACCATTTTGGAGTTTGATGAATGTTGGTAGGATTCCTTCAACATTATCATACGATGATATTTTGGATCTCGATCCTACTGTGAGTATATGCTACTTATCAGGAGATTCGTCACTTAACGATCAATGCTATAAACCAAGTAGGTGCCTAGAAAGGTGTCAGCGGGGCTACGCCCCCAGAGAAAAGAGGTTATTTAATTAAGGAACTTCGCGAAAGCATTGGAAAACCTCCCTCGAAGTATCGACACTGACCTGGCTGAACGGTTAAGCAAGAATTGTACAGTGAGAATAGTCCTGGCTAATTCTTCTTTTATGTTTTGAGGAGGGATTCGAGAAACAGTGGGAGCCATCCTGTTTAGATAAATTAAACCACTCTAAACTTGCAAGAGCATCATGCTAATAGTAATTTCTTCTCTCTCTTAAATTGCAGCGACCTTGTGACCACACATAGGTTACATCTAGATAACAAATTGACTGAATCTGACTTATATAACTGGCAAAGGTCTGTCCAGATGTCCATTGCCTATGACAAGCTGGACCACCCTATTACTACTCAAGATCCCACCGTCCCAGGTCCAATTTCCACTGTCGCGGATATGGATATCCGTCAGACAAGGGAAAAAGATAAAGCGAAAGCTAAGTGCCTCATGTTAGCTTCAGTTGATGGTGTATACCAGAACCAGCACGAGAAGATGGACTTAGTTTCCATCTTTCTCCATAACAAAGATTTATATGGAGAGCAGTCTCATATCACAAGATATGAAACCTCGAACGAATTAATTCAAGCGAGGTTAGCTGACGGGTCATCTGTAGGGGACAACGTCCTTACAATGACTAGCTATATTGATGAGCTCAAGGACCTGAAGACCACGTCGGAGAACGGGTCAGATACTGACCTGATTCTACAGTCTCTACCTTCTACCCTGAAGGAAACCAGGAAAGTAGAAGGAAAGAGAAGGACAAAAGTTTCGGGACTGGATATAGTAAAAGAGGGACGTTCCTATTATTATGGGATTGAGCATAGGCAGAAAGATTGCAGGGCTTTTGAAGCCAGTAGCCAGGATACGAAGCATGTTGTGGCTTCGACTTCGGGTGTGTTTGTAATAGAGAACTGTATGTCAGTTAACCCTACTTCCTGGGTATTGGATACCGGGTCAGGAACTCACATCTGTAATTCTTTACAGGCTCTGAGGAACCGTAGGGTTATCAGGATAGGTGACATGACCCTCACGGTTGCTAACGGAATGAGCATGAATGCTGAATCCGTAGGGGAATATCATCTTGGACTGACAACTGGGCATATATTGATTCTGCGTAACTGTTTTTATATACCAGGTACAACTTGTAATATCATATCTGTATCATTACTTTCTAAAGAAGGATATGATTTTACTTTCGTAAGCGATGTGGTTCACATCCACCTAAATCAAGTTATGATTGGATCAGGTACATTAAAAAACGGGATATACGTATTGAATCAAGCTCAGATTTTCAGTGTCCAGAACACACTTAAAAGAAAGTCTCCGGAAATAAATCAGGCTTTCTTATGGTATTGTAGACTTGGTCACATCAATGAGAAAAGGTTGACTAAGTTACATAGAGAAGGATATTTGAATCCGTTCGAATATCAATCTTATGCTACTTGTGAATCTTGTCTCAAAGGAAAGATGACAAAGACTCCGTTCACTGGACACGGAGTAAGAGCAAGCGAGCTCTTGGGACTCATACACAGTGACGTATGCGGTCTAGTGTCTACACATGCGAGAGGTGGCTATTCCTACTTCATTACTTTTACGGATGATTTCTCTAGGTATGGATATGTCTTCTTAATGAAGCATAAATCCGAGGCCTTTGAGAAATTCCAAGAATACAGGAATGAAGTGGAAAAACAAACAGGCAAGAGTATAAAGACACTGAGATCTGATCGAGGTGGTGAATACTTAAGTGCCGAGTTCCTGGGTTACTTAAAAGAGAATGGAATTCTCTCTCAGCTTACTCCTCCATACACACCACAACACAATGGTGTATCAGAAAGAAGGAATCGAACCCTATTGGATATGGTTCGTTCCATGATGAGTAAGGCTGAATTGTCGCGATCTTTCTGGGGTTATGCGCTAGAAACAGCTGCATATCTTTTGAACAAGATTCCAACCAAGACTGTGCCTACCACACCATATCAAATATGGAGTGGGAAGAAACCCTGTCTTAAGTATCTTAAGACATGGGGATATCCAGCTTTTGTAAAGAAGCAGCATACGGACAAGCTCGAGGCACGCTCAGTACTGTGTAAGTTTGTGGGATACCCAAAGAACTCCAGGGGGTATCTTTTCTATTACGCAGAGGAACAAAAGGTTTTTGTTTCTCAGCATCCCCACTTCTTGGAAACTGAGTTTTTAGAAAAGGAAACAAGTGGAAGCGAAATAGAACTGGAAGAAATTCCAGAACCACAAACTACTACTGAAACTATGGTAGAACCAGAGATTTCAGAAGAAAGGGACATCCCGACGCCACTCCATAGGAGTAGTAGGCAATCTCATCCACCCGAGAGATACTACGGTTTTCTCATAGACGGGTATAGAGAAGATTGTACTATAGACTATGATGAGCCTACTAGCTTCCAGCAAGCCATTCAGAGCGGTGACTCAGTAAAATGTCTGGATGCAATGCGGACCGAAGTGGAGTCCATGTACACTAACAAAGTATGGACTTTGGACGTTGCTCCTGATGGGGTAAAACCCGTAGGATGCACATGGATCCTCAAAAAGAAGATTGGTGTAGATAGATAGGTTGAAACCTATAAGGCTAGACTGGTTGCAAAGGGTTTCCGTCAAAGACCTGGTTTGCACTATGACGAAACCTTTTCTTCAGTAGCTATGCTTAAATCCATTCGGGTCCTTCTTGCTATTGCTGCCTTCCACGATTATGAGATCTGGCAGATGGACGTAAAGACGGCTTTTCTAAATGGAAATTTAGAAGAGAGCGTCTATATGGATCAACCAGAAGGATTCATTCAGATTGGGAGCAGCGGTAAAGTATGCAAATTGCTTAAGTCCATTTATGGACTAAAGCAGGCATCACGGAGTTGGAACATCTGTTTTGATGATGCTGTCAAAGAATTTGACTTTATCAAAAATCCAGATGAACATTGCATATACAGTAAGATTGTAGGGAGAGCTGTAGTATTCCTCGTCTTGTACGTGGATGACATTCTCCTAATAGGAAATGATATTCCTATGTTACAGTCAGTCAAAAGATTCTTGTCACATAAATTCTCCATGAAAGACCTGGGTGATGCTACCTACATTCTGGGGATCCGGATCTATCGTGATAGATCAAAGAGGATGTTGGGACTTTCACAGTCCAGGTACATAGACACCATAGTGAAAAGATTCAGTATGGATGATTCTAAGCGCGGTAACCTACCGGCTTGTCACGGAATCACCCTCTCCAAAGAGATGTCTCCCAAGACTGATTTGGAAAGGGATCGCATGTCGATTATACCCTACGCTTCTGCGGTAGGCTCTATAATGTATACGATGTTATGTACCAGACCAGATGTAGCATACGCATTGAGCGTAGTAAGCCGGTATCAAGCAAACCCAGGGGAGAAGCACTGTATAGCAGTAAAGAACATTCTCAAGTACCTGAGGAGGACTAAGGAGATGTTCTTGGTATATGGCGGAAAAGACCTCCAGATGGAGGCCTTTGCCGACTCCGGCTTCCAGAGTGACAAGGATGACTCCAAATCCATGTCGGGTTATGTCTTTACCCTCAATGGAGGGGCGGTCTGTTGGAAGAGTTCCAAGCAGGAGACCGCTGCTGACTCAATGGAAGCGGAGTACATAGCTGCTTGCAATGCCGCAAAAGAAGCAGTCTGGATGAAAAAGTTCCTCACAGAACTTCAGGTGGTTCCTACCAGTGTTGATCCAATACCTTTGTATTGTGACAACAACGGCGCTATAGCTTTAGCGAAGGAACCCAGGTCCCATCAGAAGTCCAGACACATCTTAAGGCGGTATCACCTGATCAGGGAGATCGTAGATCGCCAGGAGATCGGGGTGAAGAGAGTAGAGACGGAGAATAACATTGCTGATCCATTCACAAAGGCCCTTCCTCAGACGCAGTTCGAGAGGCTATTCGAGATGATAGGTCTATGATATGCCAGCTCATAGCCCTAGTGCAAGTGGAAGATTGTTAGTGTATATGCCTTAGGGGCCATTATTGTATCATACTTGTATGTATATTACTTAATGGAAGCTTGGGATATTCACAGTTGTATATACAGTCTTGCTAAATATGGTAGTATGCTACTTGGTTTAAGTCTACTTTAATATGTGCATATGTTTCTTGTTACATGTCACTTATACATATTAGTAGAGCCTATAGGATCTTTGCTTGATTACCAGCGTTGTGATGGCAGTCACACTAGTGGGGGCTGGGTAGTCTATAAGCAACATCCGATACTTGTCCCTAGTCATAGGATTATCGAGACAGGGCATCGATACTCCAGCGTAGACTAGTGTGTACGCTTCTCATCCCAGTTGGGGAGATGGTCTGTCCCACAGCCATCAGTACGTCGTACTGGAGATAGTATACAGGTGCTCGTTAGGTTACGGGTACACCGGACATGACTCGAAGGGGAACTGATTGGTTGGTATTATACCCATCGTCAGTTAACAGTTCCCAGGTGACATGAGTACAGCATAGTCCGCAGAATTGACACTGCTACTTCGCCTCGAGTGTGTCCCACTGTTCTTAGATTGCTACCCTACCACGGCTCAAAGGAGTCGTGCAAACAGGTAGCAGTTGGGTGCATCCCGAGCACTTGGAGGCAGTGGCGGTTAGATAGGATTCGTCTCTCCCGGTATTAGGAGTTGATATCGCGCTGTGTTAGAGAGCCATTACGCAATGTCCCTGGCCAGGGCAAGCGAGATTTACTGGTAGGTTCCAGTAGCTTCTCAGGGTGTAATGGGCTTCGCTCCGACACGACTTATACAGCTATTAGGGGACTGACGCTTGCCGCCCCCTATGCTTGATATGCGATAGTCTTAGACGAATAGACCGGACTGTACGGAGATTGTCACATCAGGCTCAGTAGGAGTTCGGATGGTTTTCCTCATCGGCCTTCTTATCGACATCTACCTAGGGACCGTTACGTACAGCTAGTGTCGCTTGCGGTCTGTGGTTAAACCCACTGCCAGCGTAGTGTCGAGTCTTTAGAGTCCCACACAGAGAGTTTCCCTGTTCCAGGCGAAACGATATAGAGGTCGTATGGTTTTACGACAAGGGTTCGGACGCGTACGTGTGTTTACACACGTACGACTTTTCGGACAGTTTTTACTAGCCGGCTTTGGTTTAAGCCAGATTCTAGTATCGGGTTATTGGATTTATACAGTCTAAAGTTTTTCCGTGTTTTCACGGATTGGAGGGGCGTTCTCGTAATTTGTCGGGAAGCTTTTAGAAGAGTGGTGACTTGGGGGTGGTAAGGTGGCATTGCATTAAATGAGATTAGTGACTCATTTGTGTGATTCATCCATGTCATTAATACATCATAATTGCTTAATGACTCATGGAGATGAATCACTCATATGTATTTATGAAGCATGGTTGTTAAATCTTTTATTTTCTTTTTTGGATAAATAATAATGCTTCATATATATTATGATAGATCATTATCTCATTATCATCATCATCTTCACCTTCTCTCTCCTCAAGCTCACTCTCTCTTCAAACCCTAACCCTAACCTCTCATGTGTTGAGATCAAGGGTTAGCTAGACTAATACATCCATAACCTCACTCTATATCCCCTAGGTAGCTTAGATTAGCACTTTGAGCAACCTAGTTATCTCAAGTTAGAGATAAAGCTTGGCGTAGGAGGTCTCGGGTGGATCGTCTTTGACTCAAGGAGGCCGTTGAGGTGCCGATGTTCCAAGGAGCTTACGAGGAGTGGAGGACAGCGATGAAGACCCGAAGGACATGTAACGTGAGGTATAACTTTGAATCCGAGTAGTTAAACCTCTTGTAGATAGTTAGCAATGGTTTAGAAACGATTCATGCGCTCAAGTCCGTGTTACGAAGCTTTGATAATCGTTTTTCATATATTCTGCCTCTCCGCAAGTTCGTGGGGTGCGTGACATGGACTTACACCGAGCCCCAATACCCCCACCATGGCCGCAATTATATTGTTTCTGGCCGCAATTTGCGGCCAGAGTAGGGAAATATGGCATTGTTTTTGGTTCATGGCTCCAGTATCTGTAAAATAGACCCTCCATGTATGCAAAATTGGCTAATTTCACTTAGGGTAAAATATGGAGCAAGTTTTCAAAGTTTCTGATTTCGTTTGTGTTGGATATATGTATGCCCTAGAGGCCATTATGTGATAGTGGATGTATCTATACATGTATATATATTCAGTATGCATTCTTGCTCGACATGATAGTATGCTATCTGGTTCTTTTTATCTGACATGTTGATTTGATCATGCTTATTATTCATTCATACATGCTGATAAAGCCCTGAGGATATCGGCTTGACTACTCTGATTATGATGGAGATCATACTAGTGGGACATTTGTAGTCTATAAGCATATCCTGGAAAGTCCCTAGTCGTAGGTATATCGAGACGGGGCATTGATATACCAGAGTAGACTAGCGTATATGATACTAGACTCATATGATGGGCGATGGATGTTCCCACGTTCATCGATGTTTGACATCAAGATCATATACGGGTGCTCAGTGGTGACTGGGTACACTGGACGGACTCACTGAGAACTCCTATATGGAATTATATCTATCGTCGGATAGCAGTTCTCAGGTGACACTGGTACAGGTTAGTCTGTAGACCCGAGATCGTCATGGAGTCTTGTGTGTTCTCCCACTGTATTTTGATTGCCACCCTACCACGGCTCTACTGAGTCGTGCAAACAGGTAGCCGTTGGGTACAGTCCCGAGACACACGAAGGCAATGAGCGATAGGAGGGGTTTCGTCTCTCCCGGTATTGGGAGTTGATGCTGTACTGTGCCCGACTGGTTATATCAGTAAGTTCCTGGCCAGGGCTGCTGAGATTTGCTGATAAGTGTTATCAGTAGTTTCTCGATCTGTTATAGACCATTCACCGGCACGACTTATTAAGTTATTGGGGTCGACATGACCATCCCTAGGCTCGATATGCAGCATATCTGACGAAGAGACCGGACTGTACGGCAGTGTTGCCGGATGGCTCGACGGGAGTTGTAGCAGGTTCGCTTGTTTTCTTCTGATCGCTCAATACCCGGGTAGCCGTTACGTTTAGCTGACCGCTTATGGCTTGGGGGTACCTGATGTGATCATCACCCTCTGCCGGCGTATTGACGAGTCTTAGAGTCCTACAAAGGAGTTACCCAGTCCAGGCGAAACGTTGTGGTGCGCGTATGCGATATGCGCATGCACCCGATTAAAATATGCGTATATGATACCGAACATTAATCGGGTGAACTGCTTTTGGTGGGGTCATATGAGATATAACCGGATTGATAAATCAAGTGTTGATTTATCATTTAACCATTAGTTTTCTCACTTAAAACCTTTTCTTGGATGATGGATGTGTGCATGCATGTGTGCTTTTCTTTCTTTCTTTCATTCTAGTTTCATGCACATGTGGATGTGCATGCATGCATACATACATACACCCATCCATCATGGTTGTTAGCATATGGAAATGGTGGCAATGTAAGACTCACACCATGGATTAAATAATGGATTATTATTTAATTTTGGTTTTAAAACAAAATGAAAAGAAAAGGATAATCATTCTAGCTTCTACATTCTTCTTCTAACCTAACCAAGCTCAACTACCACTAACCTAGGGTTATCCTTCTCTTTATCATTTAAAACCCAAGTTAAATTAACTCTCCACCATTTAATCATGGTTGAATGCAAGAAGGAAATAAATATATATAGTGATATATTTCATTTTCTTTTTCAACTAAGGGTTTTTTTTTCACCTCTTGTTAAAAATAGCCACCATCTTCATCCTCCTTCACCTTTTTCCTCTCTAGTTTTTTCTAGTGAGTTAAATACAATTAAAGAAAGGTTTTTGAAGTGAGATCCTTATCCACAACATCATTCTACTCAAGTCTAGCCAACTTGATTAGAGTGTTCTCTTTACTTTTCCAAAGTTGCAAGCTTGGACGGGAAACTTCGGGTGGATCGTCGTGGACGAAAGAGGACTACAAGTGGACCTTCTTCTAACACCCTAGAGATTAAGGAGTCAAACAAAAGGGGAGCTACAAAGGTTGTAGCCTTCAAACCTTAATTTTTATTAGCTTAAAGTTTCGTAACCCTAATTTTCTAGGATCGATTCCTTTGCGTGTTTGTTTAGCACTTTAAAAATTACATACTTTGAGACATGTGATGCTTCAAAACTCTTCATAGGGTGCTAGGCAAACCTTTCAGTTTGCGGCTTTTAATGAATTGGAATTTGGTATTTATGTTTTATCTCAGTCGATTCACGTTTATACGTTGATCGTCGAGAGTTGTTGGTTATTCATGCATGCATAGATCATAGGTTTTAACCTATGTGTGATACGCGTGCCGATTTGGTTTGCATGTGCGATTTTGGTTTACGATACTATGTATGATATGTATGTACCCCCACGCGGACTTCGGATGATGAAGAAGAGGATGGCGTTATCGACTTCGGCTAGCAAGGATCAAGATGAGTAGATATATATCTACGAGGGAAGTCGGGTGGATAGCGTATATCACCCCCGCAGTTTCGTAGTATAGAACGCGAATGCGTTATGGTGTGTGTATATATATATATATATATATATATATATATATATATATATGAGATGTGTATACTTAGTAAGAAATGCTAGGTGACTTTGGGATAGTTTTAGCATACTTGTAGGAAAACGCATTTAGTCAGTTTCTTAGTCGCGAACCCTAGAGTAGTGATTTGCATACACGCACACATACATGCATACATTTTATTTCTTGTACGTATATGGGGATATGTGTGTGTGTGTGTGTGCGCGTGTGTAGGTATGGGACTATATATATATATATATACGTATACATATACATAGATGATGAGGATAGTATATGTTGGAGATAGTACCCCTAAAGTCAATTATTGGATCGCAAGTACGTGATTGCAATGATTGAGGCAGGAACTATACCGATATGACAGTCTTGCTCGAGATGATAGTATGCTATCTGGTTTGTCTTTATCATCGTATACATGCTTTAGTTCGCTATTGCATGATTGATAGAGCCCATAGGATTCTGCTTGACAGCCAGCAGTATGATGGTGATCATATACGTGGGAGCTGGGGTCTATAAGCACATCCTTAAATATGTCCCTAGTCAAAGGAGTTTCGAGACAGGGCATCGATACTCCAGAGTAGACTAGTGTATACAGTCGAGACCCGGACGAGGGGCGATGGCCGGTCTCACAAGCCATTGGTGTCAGTAGGATCACCTAAGATGTATACATGTGCTCATTGAGTTATGAGTACACCGGACAGGACTCGCCGGGAACCTTCTAGTTAGTATTATACATATCGTCAGATAACAGTTCCCTGGTGACATGTGTACAGGTTAGTTCATCGACCTGAGATCGTCGTTTGTCTCATGTGAGTTCCCACTGTGCTTAGATTACTACCCTACCACGCTCAAAGGAGTTGTGCAAACAGGTTTTAGTTGGGTACAGTCCTGAGCCACATTGGAGGCAAGTGAGCGGATCATCGGGGATTCATCTCTCCCGGTATTGGGGGTTGATGTCGCGCAATGCACGGGTGGCCATCACTAGGAATACTCGGCCGAGGTAGTGGAGATTTACTGATTTGGATCAGTAGTTTCTCAGGTGGTGATGGGTTTCATGCCGACACGATTTATCGCGTTATTAGGGGTCTGACTTTATCCACCCCCTAGACTCGATATGCGATACTCTTTAGACGAATGGACCGAACTGTATATACATTGTCACTGTCAGGCTCAGTAGGGTTTATGGATGAGTTAGCTCATCAGCTTCCCTTCCAATCAATACCCAGGAAAACCGTTACGTACAGCTTGTACCTCTGACGTGCTAGGGGTTGTACCCAGTGCCAGTATGTTGATGAGTCATTAGAGTTCCCCACAGACACTTTCCCAAGTTCGGGTGAAACGTTGTAGAGGCCGTATGGTGATATGGCAAGGTTCGGAAAAAGCACGTGCGTTTTCGCACGTGCCGTTTTTCGGACAGATAATGCTGGTAGGCTTTGGTTTAAGCCGGAACCCAGTATTATACTGTGTAGATATAATATCTTTGTCTCAGTTGCATTTGTATTCGGTCGTAATACAAATGCGGGTATGTTTATACTGATACGGGGTTATCCTGAAATTCGTTTCAGGATCACTTTTAGAAGTTGCCAGTTTCCAGTTTTCTATCATCCGTATTTTAACATTCGGTTAAATACGGATTTATCTTTTCTTGATGAGGTGAGTCAGTGTTCTAGAAGGTTCTAGAGAGGGTGATTAGGCTTGTGACTCACTTGTTCATTAATGGTGCATTTATTGTGTTCATACTTTGTGTTCACACTTTATGTTCACACTAGATATTTCTCTTATTGTCACCTCCCCCTCTCCTACACTCACCCCCCACTTCTCTATAAGTGGCCGGCCCCCTCCCCTCCTCTTAAAAAGATCATGGCTGTTCATTTGAAAAGATATAAGTTTTGATGCATAGAAATCAGATGTGATCGGTTTCTCTTTTCACTCGATCCAAAAGGCAACTTCATTAACCGTTCTTCCATAGCCTTGGACGTAACGAGACAAAGTGTTCTACTCATTCTCTACTTCATCTTGGTCGTCTCTTTTAGCAAACTTGACGATCGAGTTGCCTCGGTTCAGAGGCGGGAGCCCGTTTAAAAATCCGTCGACGTGGTGCCACCTGGACGACAAGACTGGAGATCGAGGAGATCGGAGCAGCCGCAACAAAGCGTGGGATGATGGTTAAAGATCGAAGGACTCGGATCATTCGGTATAACGTTTCTACCCCTTTGTAGTTTGTTAGTTTAGCTTTAATGGCAGATCCGGGTTACGGTACACGATAGCGCCATTTCGTTAAAAGTTTTGTTCCGCATTTGGCGTCTGTTAGACGGCCGGGGCGCTACCGTGGACTTACAGTGGTATCAGAGCCTCACTATTAAGCTATACTAACTTGTGCGAACACGTTTAAAATATCGATCGAACGGATTTCGCAAAACTACAATTTTCAAGCATACCTGTTTCTGTCGATTTTAAATGATGTCCTAAAATTATTTTGCATATCACAGAAGACAGAGCAGACATTTCTAAGAATTCTGGGAAATTTTGGGCGAGTGATCCTTCATTACGACCGCGGAACCGCAGTCAAACCTAGGGTTTGACCGCAGAGTCGCGGCCGTTCTGTGGGAGCAGTGCTCCAAATTTTCCAGAGAGCTTTATTTTTGGAATTTGTGGTTTTTGGTATATTCTTTTGGGCCTAGTTTTTATTACTGTACACCAGATGTACGTGGGGCCCACTTCGGGAAATTTAGTCGATCGAAATTTTGAATTTGTTAGTTTACAGTACTTACTTTATATCTCCGACCGGGAATGTCATTTGAGCGGTAAACCGCGTCTAATTGCTATAGTTCTTTTAGACGGGTTTGCGAACGTGACATTCGCGTTGATGTTTTGTGTTGTGCTGTGATGTTGCGGATTTGTCGTGGTGGATAGCAGGGTGCAATGATAGTGCAGTTTGGATTTATTTGTACATTTGATATTGCGGGGCGAGCGTCCAACTTGTGGACTGCCGTCACTGCCTGTTGTATAATATTCTTTTGGGGCACGACCGGATTGAGGTCGATGTACCGTTGTACATATTTTTATTTCTGTACTAGGTTTATCCCACGAAGGAGTGCACGGATAGCCGGGTTCTGGAGGGCAACGAGTCCGTATCTCATGGCTTTGAGAGGCAAAGGGACCTCACTTTAGAATTGGCAGACTATTCGCCGCACTCGTAGGGGGTACAGGTTGACCCAAGGAGGGGTGCTCAATTTACCGGATTCCGTGAAGTGCCGGGTGTTCCATTCACTATGCTGTAGGGACTACCTCGCTTCAGGTTTTGGCGGGTAACTTGCCGCATCCGTAGGGGTCTAGGTTTTATTGCACAGGCTATCCACACGACCAGGGGAACGTCGGGTTTCAGCAGCGGCTCTGTGAAACTCGGGGATCCCAGATTATCTGTATTGTTCTGTGATGCTTATTACTTTTCTGTAATGTTGCATATTATCACGCCTGGAGCGATTATTGTATATTGGTATATATACTATTAGATGTTGTATATGTTTTACACCCGCGCTAGTCCAGTCCCCGCTCTGTCGTTAGTTAAGTAACCTAACGGGTGATGATGAGACCCAGTGACGAATGTGGATGGCATATACGTACATTATATTTTCGTTCTTTTCTGGTGTGATTGATTGATGGGACTGCATTGATTCTTATCAATGCAAGATATAACAAACCTATATTTGATGCTGTTGGAACAAATTTTTAAAAAGGTGTTATTACAAAGATGTTTCCTTTTGTTTTGCATAGTGATATTCAGCTGGAATATCCTGCACCTCATTCGACGAGGCAAGGGCTGATATCCCTTCACCGGGAAAACCCCTTGGGCAGAAGTTTACGTCAGGGAAGTAACTTTAATATAGTCGATTACAAGTTGCTTTGCATTGCGGTATTCAGATGGAATATCCTGCACCTCATTCCACAAGGAAAGAGCCAAGATCCCTTCACCGAGAGTGACCTCTTTAGCAAAACATTTTCGTCACTATATTTTTATAAAAGCTATCAGGTTCCTTCAACGAGATCAAGTTCATTACGTTAAAGGTTTTTCGCCAAAAACCAGCCGTAGCCCTCCGTCATTTCTTATGGGTGGTCAGTAGTATTCAAGCTATGTTTGTTGACTAAAGTCAAGGCATAGTGTTTGGTAGTTGCTGGGTATTCATATGTTGCATAGATAGATGTGTTGGTTTGGGATAGTCGTATTACCTTGTTGACTAAAGTCAAGGGTATGTATGGGTGGGTTCAAATCAACCTGGACAATGACGGGTAGAACTTGACATGTGACTTATGATTTGTTGACTAAAGTCAAGGTCATAAGAGCATGAGGCAAAAATCCCATCGGGAGTTTTTAAACATACAGCAAACTTGCTAGGCATGCGCATACCTTATGGAGTGTGATAACTTGAGTGGCTCCATCAAGTTATCATGCGATGATAGTTGGATCCCGATTCTCACCGATGAGTTGGTTTACTCTTCGGGTGATCCCGACTAATTCTTCTTTAGGTTTGGAGGAGAATTTGAGATAACAGTAGGAGGTTTCTTGATTAGATAAAGTGATAACCATTCTGATCTAGGTTAGAGTGCACACAGAGTATTTCTTTTTTCTCTCTCTTTAGCAGCGACCTTTGACCGACCCTAGACTATGACTCAGTGACCAAAGTTGACCGAACCTTCTTAAAATACTGGCCTTTGGATTGTCCAAGTTGCATAAGTCATTGCCGCTCCTTCTTTTTACCCTTTGTATTTCTCAGAACACCCTGTATTACTACGGATATCCACTTCCATTGGATAAATTCATCGTATGGTTATATACGAACTCGAAGGGACTTCTTCGAGGATGGATCCAGGTTCAGGAGAAATAGAATTGGTTTATTCAGTTGTCTTTTGTTATTACCTTCTCTCAGGTTGCGAGGGCTCCTTGGTAAAGGAGAGTACACCTATTATGCTTACTGGATAGTCTTATTCCAAACCATAGGCAGGTGCCGAAAGGTAGGGAATGAAGAAAACCAATTAGCCTAAGTAGGGTGTACAGAAGGTAATATGTAAAGACAAAATAAAGGGATTAGAAAGAGGGCAAAGTAAATTGCGACTGTTATCACTCACGACCAAACCACGTACTTCATCGCTACTCCTATTTCACCTTTGCTTTTTCCCAGTTCGGGAGAAATAGAATAAGGTATTATTCAGTTATCTTTTATCATCACCTTCTCTCAAGTTGCGAGTACTCCTAAGATTGGGAGGGCACACCTGTTATGCTTACTGGATAGTCTTCTTCCAAACCATAGGCTGGTGCCGAACGGTAGGGAAGGAAGAAAACCATTTAGCCTAACGATGGTGTACAGAAGGTAACGACTAAAGACAAATAAAGGAATTTGGAGAGATGGCAGAGAAATATACGGTTGAAGTCATGAATAGGATTATGGAAGAGGCATTACTAAGAATACCAGGATACCCCTACGAAACATTTTCATGTTTCAGTTTCACTGTGCATTGTTAATTATAAGCTGATTTCCGGATTACATACTTACTCCAGAGTATGTATTTACCAGGTTTCATTCTCATATCTGTATGGTTTTACAGATGATGAGTGGGAGTAAGTTATTGGGAATTGGGTGATCATCCTCATTATATCGGAATTCGTTGTAATAGTGATATTTGAGGAAATCGCCTGGGTACGGTTTTCAACCTACGATGCACAAGTTTTGAGTTATTCAAACTCAGGGGACTTATACAGAGTATTGTATGTTGTCCAGTGTCCGTCAGGACAAAGGGGTAGGTCCTCATACTATGTTCTGTTTACTTGTGACTTCTCTAGTTTTTAGACAAGTGTTTCGTAGAAATACAATATCTAAGTTTTGAGAAGTTGTGGGTATAAGAATAAAGTAGAGAACCAGGTATCACAAGTATCGGGATTCTTCGAAGAGATCGAAGATGTAGATACTTATGATTGGTATTCAGATAATAGTAATGGTTTTGAGAAACTTGTTTCCCTTTCAGGTTACTCATAATTGGATGGATTCCTAAATTGAGTAATACTGATTAGCCTTTTTTCCATTAAGATGTTATGCACTGGAGACAGCTGCATGATTAGAATCTGGTTCCAATTAAATTAGTGTCTCTATTTCTATATTGTATATAGAATGGTTCATATCTTAACGATGTTAAGATAAGGGGAGTTGTCCAGCTTATGCTTAAAACCAGACACTGGATAACTCAAGGCACATTTCTGTAATGGCTGTTTGTGGGTTGACCCTGGCTTTGACGAGGGTTGACATTTCTACCATCTGGAAGATCAATAGTGATATTGTTCTTGACTCGCCACAGTTTTAGTGAAAATGGATTTTTTCAGAAAGCAGTATTGGGAGTATGGTAGAACTGAAAGTGATTCCAGAACCGCAAACGATTACGGAAAATTTAATAAGACCTATATATTCAATCAGGTTTGACATTCCAATAGCCACTCCGCAGATATGGTGGGTAACCTCAGACACCCGAGAGGTACTCAGGTAGCCTCAAGGACGGTGACAGTAAGGTTCTTGTTTACCCAGACTTGACACTACTGTTGTTCCAGACTATGAGACCCGGCAAGAGGATAAGTATAGCGTCGTTCTAGACTAGCTTTAGAAGTGTACGTATATATTATTCTGCCAGAGGGTTGTCGTAGTCAGTGGGAGCAGCGGAAGCATAGTGAGCAAGTAGCTTATGTCTATTTATAGACTTGAGCATATATAGCGGAGATAAGATCATCTATTTTTGATGAGACAGTCATGGGTTTGACTTCATCAGAATAGGGGATGGATCTGTTAAGAAGGTAGTAGGGTGTGATGTCGTGGTATTTAGATGACATACACAGAGTAGGAAGTAAAATTCCTATACTACGATCGGTTATCCTGTGGTTGTTACACAGTTGTTTTCTCTAGACCGGACATGGATATAATATCAGACATTCTGGTTTCTAGATCTATGGTTTTAGATCTGGATTTGGGTAGTTTCCCAATGTGGGTACAGTGACAGTATTCTAATAGTTTTTAGAATAGATGACTCCTGGCATGGTGGTGTACCTGCAGGTGATGGAGTCACCCTCTCTAAAGGTGTCTTACAGACTAAAGGGAAGAGGGAAGTGCATGATTGGCAGATCACTTGCTTAGGCAATTGAGTCAATCATGAGATGTCAAGTACCACACCAGATGTTGTTTTTGCACTTGATGCGATAAGTTTATATTAATCCAATCCTGGAGAAACATAAGAAAGCAGTTTTAGAACATGAGTGTATGTTCTAAGGATTTGATGACGGCAGCCTCCATAGGGAGACGGTTATCATTCCAGGCATCCAAGGCGACATGGATGACAGAGTGATTGTCAGAGTTATAGTTTTCCCTTTGACGAGGGACAGTATTATGGACAGGTGGTCCAAGAGGATACTGTGGGAGGCATGGTGCTGGATACTGATTAGGTTCAGTTATCGATACAGTCTAAGAAGTTTGGATTTGGAGTTCATTTATGAACTAGGTCCCATCAGATATCCAGACATATTCTAAGACAGGGATTACTCAATTCGGGAGATAGCTTTCTCCGCGAATTTGAGATTTAGAGAGATATAGAAAGAAACATCAGGGCGGATCCACTCACTGAGGCTATTTCTCGAACACAAGAGTTTTACGAACTAGCTTTGTGAAACTGATTAGTAGAGAAGTTGGGTGTTCGGTATCACACCGGCTATGAGTATGCGACATCGCAATAATTAGCCTTGAGTGCAAGTGGGAGATTGTTGGAGATAGTGCCCTCAAAGTCAATTATTGGATCGCAAGTACGTGATTGCAATGATTGAGGCAGGACCTATACCGATATGACAGTCTTGCTCGAGATGATAGTATGCTATCTGGTTTGTCTTTATCATCGTATACATGCTTTAGTTCGATATTGCATGATTGATAGAGCCTAGAGGATTCTGCTTGACAGCCAGCAATATGATGGTGATCATATACGTGGGAGCTGGGGTCTATAAGCACATCCTTAAATATGTCCCTAGTCATAGGAGTTTCGAGACATGGCATTGATACTCTAGAGTAGACTAGTGTATACAGTCGAAACCCCGACGAGGGGCGATGGCCGGTCTCACAAGCCATTGGTGTCAGTAGGATCACCTAAGATGTATACAGGTGCTCATTAAGTTATGAGTACACCGGACAGGACTCGCCGGGAACCTGCTAGTTGGTATTATACATATCGTCAGATAACAGTTCCCTGGTGACATGTGTACAGGTTAGTTCATCGACCTGAGATCGTCGTTTGTCTCATGTGAGTTACCACTGTGCTTAGATTACTACCCTACCACGCTCAAAGGAGTTGTGCAAACAGGTTTTAGTTGGGTACAGTCCTGAGCCACATTGGAGGCAAGTGAGCGGATCGTCGGGGATTCATCTCTTCCGGTATTGGGGGTTGATGTCGCGCAGTGCACGGGTGGCCATCACTAAGAATCCTCGGCCGAGGTAGTGGAGAATTACTGATTTGGATCAGTAGTTTCTCAGGTGGTGATGGGCTTCATGCCGACACGATTTATCGCGTTATTAGGGGTCTGACTTTATCCACCCCCCTAGACTCGATATGCGATACTCTTTAGACGAATGGACCGAACTGTATATACATTGTCACTATCAGGCTCAGTAGGGTTTATGGATGAGTTAGCTCATCAGCTTCCCTTCCAATCAATACCCAGGCAAACCGTTACGTACAGCTTGTACCTCTGACGTGCTAGGGGTTGTACCCAGTGCCAGTATGTTGATGAGTCATTAGAGTTCCCCATAGACACTTTCCCAAGTTCCTCACTTGGAATCATCACTTTATCTTTTTCAAGCAAGGGTTTTCTTTTTCCTCTTGAAGAAGAAGAAGAAGATGAAGGAAAAAGAATTATGAAAATAGAAAACAAAGTGATTCTTATCATATAGCAACCATGGTTAAGTGTAAAGAATAAACTAGGGTTAGGTTTAATGGTTAGGTTAAGGCTAAGAAACAAAATGGTCAAAGCTTCAAAGCTTCAAGAAGTTTCAAGAAAGAAACAAAGTTAGCCACCATTTTATTCTTGCCAAAATAAATAAATAAATGAATAAATAAATTAAATATAAACCTTAACCATTAACCTAAACCATGGTTTAAAGCATACACACCCAAGTTTGCATGTATCATCAAACATGATACAAACTAGTGCACAAAACTATATCATATATACAATGTGCACTTCAAGTGAGAAAATCCATCTAAAGTGAACAAATACTAGTTAATGCAAAGTAATATATCAAATATATAATTATACATTAAATCATTAAATCAACACTTGATTTAACGATCCGGTCATATCGCATATGACCGACTAATATCCGATGTATCGACTTATCTAATCAATCCTCGATTCGATAACTAGGTTATATCGCATACAACCAATCGATACATTCATCGTGAGAATAGAATACGGTATCACATACACGCATTATTCTCGGTCCCGCACATATCTCATATGCGCTCCTATTTCGTTTCGCTTGAGCCAGGAAACCTCTGTGTAGGACTCTAAAGACTCGTCAATACGCCGGCAGTAGGTGATGATCATATCAAACACCCACAAGCCGCAAGCGGTCTGCTAAACGTAACGGCCACCCGGGTATTGAGCGATCAAAAGATCGACGAGCAAGCCCGCTCACACTCCTGTGAATCCAACCAGTAACACTTACTGTACGTCCGGTCTGTTCGTCTGATATGTCGCATATCTCGCCTAGGGATGGTAAACGTCAGACCCTAGTAGCTCGATAAGTCGTGTCGATATGAGGTCTATAACAGTTCGAGAAACTACTGATAACACTTACCAGTAAATCTCAGCAACCCTGGCCAGGGATTGCCGGTTATAGCCAATCGAACACAGCGCAACATCAACTCCCTATACCGGGAGAGACGAATCCTCTCCTATCGCTCATTGCCTCCATGTGATTCGGGACTGTACAGAAAAACCACCGTTTTGCACGCCCTCTTGGACGTGGTAAGGTGGAAATCAAAGCACAGTGGGAATCACACAAGACTCTATGACGATCTCGAGTCTACAGACTAACCTGTACCAGTGTCACCAGAGAACTGCCATCTGATGTGAGGTATAATACCATCTGGGAGTTCTCGGCGAGTCCGTCCAGTATACCCAGTCTCCACTGAGCACCCGTATATCATCTCTGATGTCAAACACCAATGGATATGGGATCATCCATCGCCCATCTGTATGGGTCGAGAAGGTATACGCTAGTCTACTCTGGTATATCGATGCCCCGTCTCGATACACCCACGACTAGGGACCTTGAAGGGTGTACTTATGGACTACCATGTCCCCACTAGTATGATCCGCATCATAGTCCAGGTAGTCAAGTACACATCCTAAGGGCTTTACCAATATGTAACAGAGAGACAATCAGTATACACGTTAAGGTAAAGAGTAACCAGATAGCATACTATCATGTCGAGCAAGAAAGTCCTCCCTATATATGTCCCAGCATCCACTACAATATACATCCTATGTACAGTAATGGCCTCTAGGGCATACATATAACTAATACCATGTACACTTACTTGCCGGCTCACACACATCTTCATCGGTAATTGCTATGTCAAGTATACTTTAGAGAATATTATTTCATTGACATAGCTTGCTAGCTGATAGTTCCTATATGTTATTGCTTTCATTTGCTAGTTTAGATATTGTATTCTTTATTTAGATACCCATGCATTTTATATTCATTTGTCATGCAATATTATGGGCCAGTCCGGATTGTCGGAGCCCGGTATTCACTGTTATTTACACTAGAGATTGTTATTTCGGATTTCCATGAGATTTCTGGATTTGGTGAAACCGCAAGGATTTATAAAATGTGTTATTCCAACTAAGATATTCTCCAGGAATGAGATTTCGGATTTCCATGATATTTGTGTATCTTTAAAAATGGAAGTCTAGGTATTTGCTTAAATGGTCTGCTCGTACCATTTTTAAAGATACAAAAGTGCGGTTTTCTTCTGATATGATTTGAGATATGTCCACCATGAGTTTTCTCGGCTCTTGAGCGATATCATACACCCGATTCGAGGAGGAGGAGGAACCGTCTTTGGGTGCATGGTGGACCCGGTGCGGTACCACGGGGCGAGAAGGTCGCAGATGATAGCGTTGAGCCTGAGACAGGGGAGCACTACTGACCGGTGATTTTATTGTGACGCGCCGGATATCTGGAGGATACCGACGTGGTCTTTTATTTAAGGATTTGGCCCAGTCCGGATAGCCGGAGCCCTAGATATTGATATTTGATGATACAGGCCAGTCCGGATAGCCGGAGCCTGAGATATTGAGATTTGATGATATAGGCCAGTCCGGATAGCCGGAGCCTGAGATATCGAGATTTGAGATTTATATTTTGTGTCGATGATTGACACTGATTTTCTGCATGACTTCATTGATGATACTCGATTTTATACAGAAATCTCACTGAGATAAGAAAACAGTTTCCGCATTTAGATGCATTCTGTTTTCATGCATCCATACATCATATTTATGATATATTGCTACCTGAGGCACTGACACGAGCACATGGGATTACACTTATGCATAGATGTTTACCCTTGCCATTATATTATGCTTCAGGCCATATTTTATTTGAGGATATTATGATCGTATGACTTAGAATTGAGTCATATATACGATTTCTGCTCGGTGATGTTTTCTACTCACGAGTTGGCAACTCACCCCCGTTGTGCCACAGTTTCTTGCAGGTTTTGCCGTACGGGTTTTCTTGGCAGCTTTGCTGGCACACTTATTCATTTCGGGTGATTACTTTGGTAGGTGGGTTCACTCGCATCGTGACCACCATTGTACCTGTATTTAGATTCAGTTGTATCTAATAACTCCATCAACCAGACTTGTATATTTATTTGATAACCTTAGAAGACCAGTTGTATATTCTTTCGACCTTAGAGTCGCGCGTTGTATTATTATGGTTTTCTTGATGGTTTTGAGTTTCCTTTTGAGTTTTGATCCTCGCCCTTCGGCGTTGTATATTATATTGCTTGCATGGTTGTGACCACCAATTGGCGAAGAGCTAGCTCCCGCTTGGGGATGCCTTTATTCATATTATGCATGTTGTACCCTTTTTGGGGCCAGTATTTACAAAGGAAACTCTGCCGAAATTTTCAGAAAAGACTTGATGCTTTAAAAATGCATACTTCGGCTTACCTTGTTAAAACCACTTGCTTTAAAAACTAGTTTTCCTTCACTTCTTCTTTTAAATGGTTTAGATTTCTGGGATTTTTTTGGCTTACTTGAATTAGATGGGGTCCTATAGACTTCATATGATTCAAGTGCCAGTCACGTGCCATTTCAGGCCATGACAATATATCAAATATATAATTATACATTAAATCAACTCTTGATTCAATAATCCTGTTATATCTCATATGACCGACTAATATAATTTGTATCAACTTATCGAATCAACTCTTGATTCGATAACCCGGCTATCTCTCATATAACCGACCGATACTGTATCGACTTATCGAATCAACACTTGATTCGATAACCCGGCTATATCTCATATAACCGATCGATACTTTATATCGCGAGAATAGAATACGGTATCATATACTCATATTAATCTCGGTCCCGCATATATCACATATGTGCTCCTACTTCATTTTTCCTGAGCCAGTGAAACATCTGTATAGGACTCTAAAGGCTTGTCAATACGCTGGCAGTAGGTGATGATCACATCAAGCACCCATAAGCCATCAGCGGTACTAACTGGACATAACGGCTATCTGGGTATTGAACGATCAGAAAATCAGCAAGCTAGCCCGCTCTAACTCCTGCAAAAGCCTGTCAGTAACACTACCGTACAGTCCGGTCTTTTTGTCAGATATGTCGCATATCTAGTCTAAGGGTGGTAAACGTCAGACCCCTATAACTGATAAGTCGTGTCGATGTGAGGCTCATAACAGGTCGAGAAACTACTGATAACACTTATCAGTAAATCTCCATAGCAGCCCTGGCCAGGGACTTGACGTCATGGCCAATCGAGCACAGTGCAACATCAACCCCCAATACCGGGAGAGACGAATCCCCTCCTTTCGCTCATTGCCTCTATGTGATTCGGGACTGTACCCAAAAGCCACCATTTTGCACGTTCTATTGAACGTGGTAAGGTGGAAATCAAAGCACAGTAGGAATCACACAAGACGCTATGACGATCTCGGGTCTACAGACTAACCGTACCAGTGTCACCGGAGAACTGCTATCTGACGATAGGTATAATACCAACTAGGAGTTCTCGGCGAGTCCGTTCAGTGTACCTAGTCTCCACTGAGCACCCGTATACCATCTTTGATGTCAAACACCAATGGATGTGGGATCATCCATCGCCCATTATATGGGTCAAGATGCGCATACGCTAGTCTACTCCAGAATATCGATGCCCTGTCTCCATACACCCTCGACTAGGAACTATTTTAGGGTGTACTTGTGGACTACCCTTAGCCCCACTAGTATGATCTCCATCATAGTACTGGTAGTCAAGTACATAACCTAAGGGCTTTATCAACATGTGAGAGCAAGACAGTATCACATATACAAGTCAACATGTTAAGATAAAGAGCAACCAGATAGCATACTATCATGTCGAGCAAGAAATTCCTCTCTATATATATCCAACCATCTACTATAATATACATCATATGTACAATAATGGCCTCTAGGGCATACATATAACTAACAATCTCCCACTTACACTAAGGCCAGTTGTTGTAGTATCTCATATCCAACATCCCGAAGAGTCTCTTAAATTGTATCTGGGGAATGGCCTTGGTGAGTGGATCCGCCGCGTTGTCCTTCGTGTCAACTCTCCTGACCTCGATCTCCCGGCGATCAACTATCTCCCGGTGATCAACTATCTTCCGGATTAGGTGATACCGCCTCAGAATATGCCTGGATCGCTGATGAGACCTGGGTTCCTTGGCCAAGGCCACTGCTCCATTGTTATCGCAATACAAAGGTATTGGACGCTCAATGGATAGAACCACACCAAGTTCAGTTATGAACGTCTTCATCCAGACAGCCTCTTTGGCAGCATCGTTGGTAGCGATGTATTCAGCCTCCATCGTCGAGTCTTCCACGATTTCCTGTTTGGAACTCTTCCAACAAACCGCCCCTCCATTGAGGGTAAAGACAAATCCCGATACTAACTTAGAGTCATCCTTATCACTCTGGAAGCTCAATTCGGTAAAGGACTCCACTTGGAGTTCTCCATTACTATACACCAAGAACATCTCTTTAGTCCTTCTCAAGTACTTAAGAATGTTCTTCACAGCTGTCCAGTGACTCTCTCCAGGATTTGCTTGATACCTACTCACTACACTTAGTGAGTATGCTACATCGGGTCTGGTACATAACATCGTGTACATGATAGAGCCTACTGCCGAAGCATAGGGTATCCCTTGCATGCGAGCTCTCTTCAAATCAGTCTTGGGAGACATCTCTTTGGAGAGAGTGAGTCCAGAGATCGTGGGTAAATTCCCACGTTTGGATTCTTCCATACTAAATCTCTTTAGTATGGTGTCAATGTACCTGGATTGGGACAATCCCAGTATCCGTTTAGATCTATCTCTATAGATCTTAATCCCCAAGATGTAGGAGACATCCCCTAGATCTTTCATTGAGAATCTTTATGATAAGAAGAGCTTGACCGATTGCAGCATAGGAACATCATTTCCTATTAAGAATATGTCATCCACGTACAATACGAGAAAGACAACCTTACTCTCTGCCACCTTCTTGTATATACAAGGTTCATCTACATTTTTGATGAATTCAAACTCTTTGAATACCACATCAAAACAGATATTCCAACTCCGCGATGCTTGCTGGATTTAAGCAGCTTGCACACCTTCCCGCTGCTCCCACTGTCCACGAAGCCCTCTGGCTGAGTCATGTACACGCACTCTTCTAAATCACCATTTAGAAAGGCGGTCTTAACATCCATTTGCCAGATTTCGTAGTCATAGTATGCAGCGGTGGAAAGCAGGATCCGGATGGACTTAAGCATAGCCACTGGAGAAAAGGTTTTCATCATAGTCCACACCTAGTCTTTGACGAAAACCTATTGCAACAAGTCTAGCTTTGAAAGTCTTAACTTTTCCATCAACACCAAGTTTTTTCTTAAAGATCTACTTGCTTCCAATGGGTTTTACCCCTTCAGGAGCAACTTCCAAAGTCCACACTTTGTTGGTGTACATGTATTCCATCTCAGATCGCATTGCATCCAGCCATTTCACAGAGTCCCCATTCGTGATGGCCTGCTCGAAGCTAGTTGGGTCATCATCTACTATGATGCAATCCTCGCTCCCACCGTCTACAAGAAAACTGTAGTATCTCTAAGGTGGATGAGGAACCCTACCAGATCGGCGGAGAGGCTGAGGTTCGTTGGGAACTATTGAATTCTCCGGTTGCACTAAATCTTCATTTGCAGTTTGCGCTGCTGGAACTTCTTCCAGCTCTACCTCTTCGCCACTAATTTCTTTTGTAAGAAATTACTTTTCTAAAAAGGTTGCATATTGAGAAACAAACACCTTTTATTCCTCAGCGTGGTAGAATATATATCCTTGTGAATTCTCTGGATATCCCACAAACTTGCAAAGGACTGAACATGCCTCGAGTTTTTCCGGGTTTTACCTTTTGACATAGGCTTGACAACCCCATATCTTAACTCGTTTAAAATATGGTCTCTTCCCACTCTATATCTCATATGGTGTGGTAGGTATAGATTTAGATGGAACATGATTCAATAGGTATGCTGCTGTCTCCAGTGCATAACCCTAAAAGGAAATAGGTAACTCAGCAGTGCTCATCATAGAGCGCACCATATCTAATAGGGTGCGATTCCTCCGCTACGATACATCGTTGTGCTGTGGTGTATATGGAGGAGTAAGCTGAGAGAGAATCCCATTCTCTTTTAGATAGTCACGTAATTCCGTGCTCAAGTATTCTCCTCCCCGATTGGATCACAGGATTTTAATACTTTTGCCTGTCTGGTTCTCAACTTCATGCTTATATTCTTTGAATTTCTCAAAAGCTTCAAACTTGTGTTTCAACAGGAACACATGTCTGTATCTTGAGAGATCGTCAGTGAATGTAATGAAGTATGAAGAACCATTCCTGGCATGTGTAGACATGGGACCACATACATCACTATGTATCAGTCCCAAGAGTTCCGTAACTCTTTCTCCGTGTCCATTAAACGGAGTTTTGGTCATCTTTCCTTTGAGACATGACTGGCAAGTATCATAAGATGAAAATTCGAACGGATTCAAATATCCATCCTTATGTAACTTAGCTAGTCATGTCGCATTGATATGACCTAGTCTACAATGCCACAAGAAGGATTCGTTCATTTCTGAACTCTTTCTCTTGTGTGTGTTTTGTACGTTGAGAACTGTGGTTTGATTTAGAATGTATATGTCATTATTTAACGAGCCTGATCTAATCAACTTTTGATCCAGGAAGATGTTCATAATATTATCCTGTACTACAAAATTATATCCTTCTTTACTTAATAAAGAAACGGATATAAGATTGCATATCAGGGTCGGTATGTAATAGCATTCGTTCAGAATAAATGTATTACCATTTGGTAATACAAGGTGATATTCGCCAACTGTTTTGGCTGCAACATTTTCACCATTCCCTACTCTTACGGAATGATCACCTATTCCCAGTTCTCTAGCTTTCTTAAGCCTATGTAACATATTACATATATGGGATCCCGATCCGGTATCTAATACCCAGGACGTAGAGTGAACTGAGAAACAGTTCTCGGTAACAACACACCTGAAGAAGATGTATCAACATGCTTATTCTTCATTTTGGTGGCGTGGAAATCTGGTTATTTTCCTATTTTCTGCTCGGACTTATAACAATTATAAGTTGGAGCGGAACCAATGTACTCCTGCTCAGTATAAAAAGCGGGTTCGGCCAATACATCCATATTATTATCTTAATTAAGGCCTGATATGGTCGCTACCTGGAGAGAGAGAGAAGAAAACACTTAGCGTATGCTCTGGAAAAGATTAGATTGGTTATTTATTTTATCTAATCGATGTCTCCCACTGCTATTCTCAAATTTTCCTTCAAACCTTTAAAAAGAAAATTCGGCCAGGATTAATTGCATTCTGCAACTTCGCTAACCGTTCAGCCAGGCCAGTGCCGGTACTTTTGAGGGAGGTTCCTCGTGCTTTCGCACAGACCTAATTAAAATAAACCTCATTTTCCCAGAGGCGTAGCCCCGTTGACACCTTTCTAGACACCTAATAAGTTAGTTAATTGTAAAGTGCAAAACTCTCTCGGGAGCAATTTTTGCTCACAGTAGGATCGGAATTCTACTATCACATAGAAGGTATGCAATCTCATTGCAAATTTCAACACTTGAAATTCCCGAATATTTTTCCCCTACCAACTTATGACCTTAACATAGTTAACAAATCATAAGCGCTGGCCAAGTTCAACCCGTCATTTCCTGATTGAATTAAACCCACCCGCACGACCCTTAACATAGTAAACAAAGTCATACAACTAGCCTAATCCAATCGCATCTCATGCTTTAGCAGATAAGCAATAATTAGCTACCGCACATTACGCCTTAACATAGTCAACAAGCGTAACATGAATACTAAGTAGTACTTATCTGAAATAACAGAGGGCTACGTCAGGGTTTTAAGAAAACCTTTTGCGTAAAGAATTTGATATAGTTGTAGAAACAAGTGATTTTGAAAAGGAGTGTTTTTTAGGCTTTTTACTAGTTTTGCTAAAGAGGTCACTCCCGGTGAAGGGATCTCGGCTCTTTCCTTATCGAATAAGGTGCGGGATATTTCATAAATACCGCTATGCAAAGAAAGAACTAAAAGAAGCAATCAAAAGCAAAACCGAGTGGGTTGTAGCATCTGCTAGCTTTTGCTAAAGAGGTCACTCCCGGTGAAGGGATCTCGGCTTTTTCCTCATCGAATGAGGTGCTGGATATTCTACAAGGAATACCGCTATGCAAAGCAAAAACTAAAGCTACCATTTTTGAAAATATGATTCTACAATATCTTTTAGGTTTCTTTTCTTTTCATTAATCTCATTAATGAAATCCCATCATTTATGCTTCCTAAGCATCACAGAAGAAACGAAAATACAACGTACGCTTATGCCATCCGCATTCGCCACAATGTCCTGTTATGCACCGTTAGTTTACTTAACTAGTGGCATACCGGGACGGGACTAGCGCGGGTGCAAAACATAAGCAACGTCTATTATATATCTCATATATAATATATAGCCATTCGTCTCAGAATCTACAGTGATCACATCACAGAATATCAGCAGCAGAAGATAACATATGAAATATTGGATATACTAAGAATTCCGTGTTTTAATTTAAGCCAGTATAAAATACGGATTCCACAATCGCGATGAATAGCCAAACCCACATCCTTAGAACCCTACGAGAGCAGCAAGTAACCCTACCAATTGTAGAGTTAGGAGACCCGGTCTCGACTTCTCGAGATGGTCTCCCACTGGACTCTAGAACCCGATTACTTGTGCCCCCACCTTGGGTCTATCCTAATACAGAAAAGTAAATAATATACAACAATAGTGACATTATCCTCAATCTGGAAGTTCCCCAATAAAAGAATATTACATACAATGAAATTTTACATGAATGAAAATAAAAACTCTCATCTCATATAAAACCCCCGGCAATTCAAAACACGACGATCCAATATAACATATCACAGCAACACATAACATCACATGTCATCACGTAAGTAAATATGCGTATCACAATCGTCGTTGACATATAGCGACGAAAACAGTGATACCCCATATATTACACTTACGGTCGCAGAAAAGAAAATGACAAACTAGAACATTTGGAATCCACAATCACCTTAGACATCATAAACCCAAAATATCACATACTCTGGATTTCATGCCGAACGATATGAATTCCACATATTGTATCACATTCCAAAAAAGCTAGACGACGTTAAACATTCCGATCGAATCAACAAACACCCAAAATTTGCCAAAAAGCTCAACACTTAAGCGTAGTTTAAAAATACTCAATGAATACCACAGCTCCTATGAACCAGCTGTAGAAAAGTCAACCAATGCCTCACATGTGGCACCGCTGAACTACCACAAACCCTAGGGTTTAGTAGCGGTCTGATGGTCACATGATCGAGTTAAGGTTTCATTCTTCTAAAGGGTCCACAGTATCGCTTGCATGATTTTCTGAAAGTTCTAAACTAAGGAAAAATCCAACACTTGGAAAATTTTCCAGTAAGGGCTAAAGTGGGTATTTGATATCCGATCGAACTTTTTAACACCGTCTAAAATAACCCGAAAAACTGTTGGAATTGTTGGGTTAGCCTAGCACCTCATGAAGGGTTTGGAAGCATCACATGTACCAAAGATGGAATTTTTAGGGTGCTAAGTTAACAAACATCGGATCGTTCCTAGAAAAATTAGGGTTTCTAAAACTTACATATCATCTCATGAAAGAAAGGCTAGGGTTTTGAGAGTACAACCTTTGTAGCTCCCTATGCTAGACTTCTTGGCTACTTGGGGTTTGAAAAAGCTCCGCTTGAACTCCTCTAGGTCACCGATGATCCACCCGGAGTCCGCTTTATCCAAGCTTGCAACTTCACCCGATCAAGAGAATGAAATGAAACTAACACTCCAACCAAGTGGGCTAGACTTGTGTAGAATGGTGTTGTGGTGGCTTTTCTCACTTCAAAATCCTATCTTGATGAATATTTTTCTCACTTGAAAATTCTAGAGAGCAAGAGCTCAAGGTTGAAGAAGATGATGGATATTTTTGAAGAAGAGAAGAATAATTCCTAAGAGAGAAAGAAAAACATAAGAATATATATTTTTCTTTCTTCATCTCAAACCATGGTTATCTCTTTATGGATATTTAATTTTACTTTAGTTAAAACACAAGAGAAAGATTAAACCATGGTCAAAAGGTAGGTGCTAATGGTTAGGTCAAAAGAAGAGTGTAGAAACTTTTGACCATGATTCAATCTTATCTCTTTTCTTTTGTTTTAGAAAAAATAGAAATAAATATCCATAATATAAACCATGGTGTGAGTCTTATATATCCACCATTTTCTATGTATAAACAACCATGATAGAAGATGTATGTATGTATGTGTGTATGCACATCCATATGTGTATGAAACTAAAAGAAAGAAAGCATACATGCATGCATACATCCATCATGTACAAGAAAGGATTTCAAGTGAGAAAACTAATGGTCAAATGATAAATCAACACTTGATTTATCAATCCGGCCATATCACATATGACCCCACCAAAAGCAACCCGCCCAATCAATATACGGTATCCTATACGCGCATTTTAATCGAGTTCATGCGCATATCGCATACGCGCACCACAACGTTTCGCCTGGACTAGGTAACTCCTTTGTGGGACTCTAAGACTCGTCAATACGCCGGCAGTAGGTGATGATCATATCAAGCACCCCCAAGCCGTAAGCGGTCAGCTAAACGTAACGGCCACCCGGGTATTGAACGATCAGAAGAAAACAAGCGAACCTGCTACAACTCCCGTCGAGCCAACCGGCAACACTACCGTGCAGTCCGGTCTCCTCGTCTGATATGTCGCATATCAAGTCTAGGGGTGGTAAACGTCAGACCCCAATAACCGATAAGTCGTGCCGATGTGAGGCTCATAACGGGTCGAGAAACTACTGGTAACACTTACCAGCAAATCTCAGAATCAGCCCTGGCCAGGGACTTCCCTGTTACGGCCAATCAAGCACAGCGCAACATCAACCCCCAATACCGGGAGAGACGAAACCCCTCCTATCGCTCATTGCCTCCATATGACTCGGGACTGTACCCAAAAACCACCGTTTTGCACGCCCTCATGGACATGGTAAGGTGGAAATCAAAGCACAGTGGGAATCACACAAGACTCTATGACGATCTCGGGTCTACAGACTAACCTGCACAAGTGTCACCTGAGAACTGCCATCTGACGTGAGGTATAATACCATCTGGGAGTTCTCGGCGAGTCCGTCCAGTGTACCCAGTCTCCACTGAGCACCCGTATACCATCTCTGATATCAAACACCAATGGATATGGGATCATCCATCGCCCATCTCATGGGTCGAGAAGCGTATACGCTAGTCTACACTGGTGTATCGATGCCCCGTCTCGATACACCCACGACTTGGGACCTTAAAGGATGTACTTATGGACTACCATGTCCCCACTAGTATAATCTGCATCATAGTCCAGGTAGTCAAGTACACATCCTAAGGGCTTTACCAACATGTAACTCTAAGACAGTATAAAGAGACAAGTATACATGTTAAGATAAAGAGCAACCAGATAGCATACTATCATATCGAGCAAGAAAGTCATCTCTATATATGTCCAAGCATCCAATATAATATACATCATCTGTACAATACTAGCCTTTAGGGCATACATACAACTAACAATCTCCCACTTGCACTAGGGCCAGCTGCTGTAGTATCGCATACCGAGCATCCCGAAGAGTCTCTCAAACTGTGTCTGGGGAATGGCCTTCGTTAGTGGATCCGCTGTGTTATTCTTCGTGTCAACCCTCCTGACCTCGATCTCCCGGCGATCAACTATCTGCCGGATCAGGTGATACCGCCTCAGAATATGCCTGGATCGCTGATAGGACCTGGGTTCCTTGGCCAAAGCCACCGCTCCATTGTTATCGTAATACGAAGGTATTGGATGCTCAATGGATGGAACCACTCCAAGTTCAGTAATGAACTTCTTGATCCAGATAGCCTCTTTGGCAGCATCGTTGGCAGCGATGTATTCAGCCTCCATCGTCGAGTCTGCCACAGTTTCCTGCTTGGAACTCTTCCAGCTAACCGCCCCTCCGTAAAGGGTAAAGACAAATCACGACTGCGACTTAGAGTCGTCCTTATCACTCTGGAAGCTCGAATCGGTAAAGGACTCCACTTGGAGTTCTCCGTTACCATACACCAAGAGCATCTCTTTAGTCCTTCGTAAGTACTTGAGAATGCTCTTCACTGCTGTCCAGTGACTCTCTCCAGGATCAGCTTGATACCTACTCACTACACTTAGTGAGTATGCTACATCGGTTCTGGTACATAGCATCGTGTACATAATAGAGCCTACAGCCGAAGCATAGGGTATCCCTTGCATGCGAGCTCTCTCCAAATCAGTCTTGGGAGACATCTCTTTGGAGAGAGTAACTCCAGAGATCGCGGGTAAGTTCCCATGCTTGGATTCTTCCATACTAAACCTCTTTAGTATGGTGTCAATGTACCTGGATTGGGATAATCCCAATATCCGTTTGGATCTATCTCTATAGATCCTAATTCCCAATATGCAGGAGGCATCACCAAGATCTTTCATTGAGAATCTTTGTGATAAGAAGAGCTTGACCGATTGCAGCATAGGAATGTCATTTCCTATCAAGAGTATGTCGTCCACGTACAATACGAGGAAAACAACCTTACTCTCTGCTACCTTCTTATAGATACAAGGTTCATCTACGTTTTGACGAAATCAAACTCTTTGATAACGACGTCAAAGCAGATGTTCCAACTCCGCGATGCTTGCTTTAATCCATAAATGGATTTAAGCAGCTTGCACACCTTCCCGCTGCTCCCACTATCTACGAAGCCCTCTGGCTGAGTCATGTACACGCACTCTTCTAAATCACCGTTTAGAAAGGCGGTCTTAACATCCATTTGCCAGATTTTGTAGTCATGATATGCAGCGATGGCAAGCATGATCCGGATGGATTTAAGTATAGCTACTGGAGAAAGGTCTCGTCATAGTCCACACCTGGTCTTTGACGAAAACCCTTTGCAACAAATCTAGTTTTGAAAGTCTCTACTTTCCCATCTACACCAAGTTTTTTCTTGAAGATCCACTTGCTCCCAATGGGTTTTACCCCTTCAGGAGCAACTTCCAAAGTCCATACTTTGTTGGTGTACATGGATTCCATCTCAGACCGTATTGCATCCAGCCATTTCACTGAGTCCCTACTCGTGATGGCCTGCTCGAAGCTAGTTGGGTCATCATCTTCCATGATGCAATCCTCGCTTCCACCATCAATGAGAAAACCGTAGTATCTCTCAGGCGGATGAGAAACCCTGCTAGATCGGCGGAGCGGCTGGGGTTCGTCAGGTACTACTGAATCCTCTGGTTCTACCAAGTCTTCTGTTATAGTTTGTGTCGCTGGAACCTCTTCCAGTTCTACCTCAATGCCACTTGTCTGCTTCATAAGAAAACCTTTTTCTAAGAAAGTGGCATGTCGAGAAACAAACACCTTTTGTTCCTCGGGGTGGTAGAACATATACCCTTGTGAATTTTTGGGATATCCTATAAACTTACATAAGACTGATCTTGCCTCGAGTTTGTCCGGATTTTGTCTTTTGATATAGGCTGGACAACCACATATCTTAATGTAATTAAGATGTGGTCTCTTCCCTTTCCACATCTCATATGGAGTGGTAGGCACTGATTTGGTAGGAACTCTATTCAATAGGTCCATGGCTGTCTCAAGCGCTTATCCCCAGAAGGAAATAAGTAACTCAGCTGTACTCATCATTGAGCGCACCATATCTAATAGGGTGCGGTTTCTCCGTTCCGATACACCGTTGTGCTGTGGTGTACAAGGAGGAGTGAGCTGAGAGAGAATCCCATTCTCTTTTAAATAATCCAGAAAATCATTGCTCAAGTATTCTCCTCCTCGATCAGATCGAAGGATCTTAATACTTTTGCCCGTTTGGTTCTCTACTTCATGCTTATATTCTCTGAATTTCTCAAAAGCTTCAGACTTGTGTTTTATCAGGAACATATGTCCGTATCTAGAGAGATCGTCAGTGAATGTAATGAAGTAGGAAGAACCGTTCCTGGCATGTGTAGACATGGGACCGTATACATCACTATGTATCAGCCCTAAGAGTTCCGTAACTCTTTCTCCGTGTCCCGTAAACGGAGTTTTGGTCATCTTGCCTTTGAGACATGACTGGCAAGTGTCATAAGATGAAAATTCAAATGGATTCAAATATCCATCCTTATGCAACTTAGCTAGTCGTGTCGCATTGATGTGACCAAGTCTACAATGCCACAAGAAGGATTCGTTCATTTCTGAACTTTTCCTCTTGTGTGTGTTTTGTATATTGAGGACTGTATTTTGATTTAGAATGAATATGCCATTATGTAACGAGCCTGATGCAATCAACTTTTGATCTAGGAATATGTTCATAACATTATCCTTTACTACAAAATTATATCCTTCTTTACTTAATAAAGAAACTGATATAATGTTGCACATCATGTTTGGTATATAATAGCATTCATTTAGAATCAGTGTATTACCACTTGGTAATACTAGGTGATATTCGCCAACTGCTTTGGCTGCAACATTTGCCCCATTCCCTACTTGAACGGAATGATCACCTTTTCCCAGTTCTCTACCTTTCCGTAGCCCATGTAACATTTTACATATGTGGGATCCTGATCCGGTATCTAATACCCAGGACGTAGGGTGAACTGAGAAATAGTTCTCAATAACTAACACACCTGAAGAAGATGCATCAACATGCATGTTCTTTTGGGCGGCTTGAGAATCTAGATATTCTCCTATTCCCTGTTTAGTCTTATAACTCTTATAAGAAAGAACGGGTCCAACGTTCCCCTGCACAGTATAACATGCGGGTTCGGTTAATACATCCATATTATTATCTTGATTAAGGCATGACATGGTTGCTACCTGGAGAGAGAGAGAAGAAAACACTTTAGCGTATGCTCTTGCAAGATCAGATTGGTTATTATTTTATCAAATCAGGATGGCTCCCACTGTTTTTATCAAATCTTCCTTCAAACCCTAAAAGGAAAGACTAGCCGGGATTAATTACACCCTACAACTTCGCCGATCTTTCAGCCAGGCCAGTGTCGGTACTTTGAGGGAGGTTCCCCGTGCTTTCGCACGGACCTAATTAAAGTAAACCTCGTTTTCCCAGAGGCGTAACCCCGTTGACACCTTTCTAGACACCTACTTGATCGGCTAATTGTCCTGTGTAAAACTCTCCCAGGAGTAACAATTACTCGCAGTGGGTATCGGGATCCAACTATCTCATAGAAGGTATGCAATCTCATTGCAAATCTCAACACTTGAAATTCCCGATAGTATTTTGCCCCTAGCGTGTTATGACCTTGACGCATGCCAAACAACCCATAGTCCCCTAGTCAAGTTCAACCCGTACAATTCGTGATTGAATTAAACCCACCCGTACGACCCTTGACGCATGCCAAACAACGCCGTACGAATACCCTAATCCAATCGCATCTCATGCTACAGATAAGTAATAATCAGCTACCGTACACTACGCCTTGACGCATGCCAAACAACCACAGCACGAATACTGAATATTACATATCTGAATTGACGGAGGGCTACGTAGGTTTTTTCTGAAAACCATGAGCGCAATGAACTTGATATCGTTGTAGAATCAAGTGAAGTTTTGAAATGGAGTGATTTTGAGGGTTTTATTAGTTTTGCTAAAGAGGTCACTCCCGGTGAAGGGATCTCGGCTCTTTCCTCATCGAATAAGGTGCAGGATATATCATATATATCACTGTGCAAAGCGAAACTCCAAAAGCAGTCAAAAGTCAAACCGAGTGTTGTAGCATCTGCCAGTTTTGCTAAAGAGGTCACTCCCGATGAAAGGATCTCGGCTCTTTCCCCGTCGAATAAGGTGCAGGGTATATCATATATACCGCTATGCAAAGCAAAATTGTAGCTACCCTTTTATTTAAAAATTTGATTCTACAACATCTTTTAGGTTTCTTTTCTTTCATTAATCACATTAATGAAGTCCCATCATTTAAGTCACCTAAACATCACAGATAAATACGACGTACACTTATGCCATCCGCATTCGCCTCGATGTCCCCTCGTGCACCGTTAGGTTAGGTAACTAACGACAGAGCAGGACAGGGCTAGTGCGGGTGTAAAACATAAGTAACGTTTATATAATATATCATAAATACTATATACTGTATCTATCACAGCACATCACATGATCACATCACAGATATCGCAGCAGAAACATAGATATAATGTGGGATATACTAGGACGTCCGTATTTAGTATTTAGCCAACAATAGAAAATACGGATTCTACAGTCGCGATGAATAGCCAAGCCCACACCCTGGACCTCTACGAGAGCGGCAAGCGACCCTACCAATTCTGGAGTTTAGGAGACCCAGTCTCGACTCCTCGAGATGGCCTCCCACTGAACCCCAGAACCCGGTCACCTGTGCTCCCCTCCTTGGGTCCATCCTAATGCGGAAAAGTAAATAATATACAACACTGGTAGCATCGACCTCAACCCGGAAGTGCCCCAAATAAAAGAATATTACATTACATTTGAATATACATGAATGAAAATATAAAACTCTCATCTCACATAAAACCCCCCGGCTATTCAATCACGACAATCCTGCACATCATATCTCAGTAACACATAATATCATATATCATCAACGTAAGTAAGTATGCGTACCCCAATTGTCGTTGATGTATAGAAACGAAACCGGCGATATCGACATACTACACTTACGGTCACAGAAAAGAAAGTGTAAAACTGCAATATTTGGAATCTACATTCTCTTTAGACATCGTAAATGCGAAATATCACATACTTCGTATTTCATGTCCAACTATGCGAATTCCAGATATTGCATCACATTCCAGATAAATAGACGGTATTAAAGTTTTCGAACGAACGATCAAATACCCAAGATTCGCTAAAGCTCAACACTTGAGTGGAGTTCAAAAACCCGGAGTGTGACACAGTGGTAGCGGTCCAACCGTAGAAGGGTCAAGCCAACGCCTCACATGTGGCACGCCGTACTGCCCCAAACCCTAAGGTTCAAAAGGCAGTTCAAGACGATCACATAATCGAGTTAAGGTTTGTTGTCTTCTAGAGGGTCCACCACAAACAAACTTGCACGTATTTCCGAAAGATTTTAAACCCCGTGAAAAGTGAGCAAATGATACTCGTTCAAACACTTCAATACATTCTAATTTATCCGGAAAAGTCACGAAATGAAAATTCCGATCGAATCGACGAGTCCAAAACCATCTCCAGAACAAACAGCACAAAATTTAAATTAAAAATACCCTAAAAAATATACAAGCAGAAACAAGCATTACTGTATAAAATTCATGCAGTGATTGATGTGTACGGCCGCGGAACCGCGGCCTAAGCAAGCTTAGGCCGCGTTTCCGCGGCAAGAAAGACTGTTCACTGCATCGAATTTTACAGTAATTCTTATATTTACCTGCTGTAATTTTTACATATTTTTAATTCTGAAAAACAACAGTTTTGAAAAAATGTCCCGAGAGCACTAAAAAACCGTATTTTTCGGTTCGATCGGAGTTTTAACTTCGCTAAAGTGTCGTCTAATGTTCTAGGTCGGCTCTGATACCAATGTTGGGTTAGCCTAGCACCTCATGAAGGGTTTGGAAGCATCATATGTACCAAAGATGGAATTTTTAGGGTGCTAAGTTAACAAACATCGGATCGTTCCTAGAAAAATTAGGGTTTCTAAAACTTGCATATCATCTCATGAAAGAAAGGCTAGGGTTTTGAGAGTACAACCTTTGTAGCTCCCTACGCTAGACTCCTTAGCTACTTGGGGTTTGAAAAAGCTCCGCTTGAACTCCTCTAGGTCACTGATGATCCACCCGGAGTCCGCTTTATCCAAGCTTGCAACTTCACCCGATCAAGAGAATGAAATGAAGCTAACACTCCAACCAAGTGGGCTAGACTTGTGTAGAATGGTGTTGTGGTGGCTTTTCTCACTTCAAAATCCTATCTTGATGAATATTTTTCTCACTTGAAAATTCTAGAGAGCAAGAGCTCAAGGTTGAAGAAGATGATGGATATTTTTGAAGAAGAGAAGAATAATTCCTAAGAGAGAAAGAAAAACATAAGAATATATATTTTTCTTTCTTCATCTCAAACCATGGTTATCTCTTTATGGATATTTAATTTTACTTTAGTTAAAACACAAGAGAAAGATTAAACCATGGTCAAAAGGTAGGTGCTAATGGTTAGGTCAAAAGAAGAGTGTAGAAACTTTTGACCATGATTCAATCTTATCTCTTTTCTTTTGTTTTAGCAAAAATAGAAATAAATATCCATAATATAAACCATGGTGTGAGTCTTATATATCCACCATTTTCTATGTATAAACAACCATGATAGATGATGTATGTATGTATGTGTGTATGCACATCCATATGTGCATGAAACTAAAAGAAAGAAAGCATACATGCATGCATACATCCATCATGTACAAGAAAGGATTTCAAGTGAGAAAACTAATGGTCAAATGATAAATCAACACTTGATTTATCAATCCGGCCATATCACATATGACCCCACCAAAAGCAAGCCGCCCAATCAATATACGGTATCCTATACGCGCATTTTAATCGGGTCCATTCGCATATCGCATACGCGCACCACAACGTTTCGCCTGGACTAGGTAACTCGTTTGTGGGACTCTAAGACTCGTCAATACGCCGGCAGTGGGTGATGATCATATCAAGCACCCCCAAGCCGCAAGCGGTCAGCTAAACGTAACGGCCACCCGGGTATTGAACGATCAGAAGAGAACAAGCGAACCTGCTACAACTCCCGTCGAGCCAACCGGCAACACTACCGTGCAGTCCGGTCTCCTCGTCTGATATGTCGCATATCAAGTCTAGGGGTGGTAAACGTCAGACCCCAATAACCGATAAGTCGTGCCGATGTGAGGCTCATAATGGGTCGAGAAACTACTGGTAACACTTACCAGCAAATCTCAGAATCAGCCCTGGCCAGGGACTTCCCTGTTACGGCCAATCGAGCACAGCGCAACATCAACCCCCAATACCGGGAGAGACGAAACCCCTCCTATCGCTCATTGCCTCCATGTGACTCGGGACTGTACCCAAAAACCACCGTTTTGCACGCCCTCATGGACGTGGTAAGGTGGAAATCAAAGCACAGTGGGAATCACACAAGACTCTATGACGATCTCGGGTCTACAGACTAACCTGCACAAGTGTCACCTGAGAACTGCCATCTGACGTGAGGTATAATACCATCTGGGAGTTCTCGACGAGTCCGTCCAGTGTACCCAGTCTCCACTGAGCACCCGTATACCATCTCTGATGTCAAACACCAATGGATATGGGATCATCCATCGCCCATCTCATGGGTCGAGAAGCGTATACGCTAGTCTACACTGGTGTATCGATGCCCCGTCTCGATACACCCACGACTAGGGACCTTAAAGGATGTACTTATGGACTACCATGTCCCCACTAGTATGATCCACATCATAGTCCAGGTAGTCAAGTACACATCCTAAGGGCTTTACCAACATGTAACTCTAAGACAGTATAAAGATACAAGTATACATGTTAAGATAAAGAGCAACCAGATAGCATACTATCATATCAAGTAAGAAAGTCATCTCTATATATGTCTAAGCATCCAATATAATATACATCATCTGTACAATACTGGCCTCTAGGGCATACATACAACTAACATGAATTGCGACTAAGAAACACTCCGAGTTGTCTTTGGAGAAAGTTAACATCACATGCAAATTTAGCAAAAACAAATAACACCTGAAACACCAAAACCAAAAGACTGGAACACTGAAAAAATTTGAAGCCAAAACCCCTCACAAAAACCGAGCACACCGGATTTTTAGCCCATGTGGCCGGTCAAATTCCGACCAAACTGCTTCAATTTTCTTCTGTGTTCATGTTATATCACATACAACATTCTGTAGTTGTTTAAAAAAAATTTAGAACACATTTAAAAAACGACAGAAACCAGTTTTCTGTGTTTCAAGTTTCGGAGTCGTTTCGGTTTCGTAATCTAACAAATATCGTCTAAATCTCTAACTTGGCTCTGATACCACTGTAGGGTTCCTATGAACGACAGCAAGGTTTCGGGAGGCATCGTCCATGCCATTTTCAAAATTTTGCCGTTTAAAAAAACCCTAAACTAGAATCTTTAACTAGAGAATCATACGAAACATATTGTAAACTACTTTACAACTAAGTGAATTAGGAATACAACTTTTGTAGACCAGTTCTTCACTTCAATAGCTCCGTGTAGTAGTCCCTTCGCTCCAAGTAGTGATCTTCCGGGCTCTAGCATGGCTTCATAAGAAGAAAGTAACGAACTTGCTTGAAGTCTTCGAGGCTGAAGATGATCTACGTCGAGGAGACACTAATCCCAAGCTAATACTTCACAAATGAGAGATTAGTGAAGCTAACACCCTATACTAAAGTGCTAATCTAGTAGAGGATGATGAAGTAGGATTTTTGCTCACTTTAGAATTGATTTTCTCACTAATATTTCTCACTTACTCAAAATCTAGAGAGCTCTTGAGCTTGAAGAAGAAGATGAAGAGAGATATTGTTGTGAGTGTGAATGGCAACCATGGGTGAGAAAATATCTAATATTACTCATGTAGAGACTTAACCATGAGTTTAAATAATGGTTGGATTAACAAATATCTAGTGTAAGACAAAACTAGTGGACTAAGTCAATGGGTCTACAAGCTTCTCAAAGCTTCATGCCATGTGATAAATTTCCAACTAATAATTGAATTACTATAAATAAATAAACCCTACATTATCTTTAACATGGTGTAAGTCTCATACACCCATGTTTCATGTATCATCAACCATGACACATAAATAAAACACAATTAATATATATTGCATATATATTAAGTGTGCATATGTGAGAAAAATAAATGCTTAAGTGAGTCAATATTAGTTAATGTAAATTAATATATCAAATATATAATTATACATTAAATCATTAAATCAACTCTTGATTCAATAATCCGGTTATATCTCATATGACCGACTAATATAATTTGTATCAACTTATCGAATCAACTCTTGATTCGATAACCCGGCTATCTCTAATATGACCGACCGATACTGTATCGACTTATCGAATCAACACTTGATTCGATAACCCGACTATATCTCATATAACCGATCGATACTTTATATTGCGAGAATAGAATACGGTATCATATACTCGTATTAATCTCGGTCCCGTACATATCACATATGTGCTCCTACTTCGTTTTGCCTGAGCCAGTGAAACCTTTGTGTAGGACTCTGAAGACTCGTCAATACACCGGCAGTAGGTGATGATCACATCAAGCACCCACAAGCCGTCAGCGGTACTAGCTGGACATAACGGCTATCCGGGTATTAAACGACCAGAAGATCAGCAAGCTAGCCCGCTCTAACTCCTGCAAATGCCTGTCAGTAACACTACCATACAGTCCGGTCTTTTCGTCTGATATGTCGCATATCTAGTCTAGGGGTGGTAAACGTCAAACCCCAATAACTGATAAGTCGTGCCGATGTGAGGCTCATAACGGGTCGAGAAACTACTGATAACACTTATCAGTAAATCTCCATAGCAGCCCTGGCCAGGGACTTGTCGTTATGGCCAATCGAGCACAGCGCAACATCAACCCCAAATACTGGGAGAGACGAATCCCCTCCTATCGCTCATTGCATCCATGTGATTCGGGACTGTACCCAAAATCCACCATTTTGCACGTTCTATTGAACGTGGTAAGGTGGAAATCAAAGTACAGTAGGAATCACACAAGACTCTATGACGATCTCGGGTCTACAGACTAACCTGTACCAGTGTCACCGGAGAACTGCTATCTGACGATATGTATAATACCAACTAGGTGTTCTCGGCATATCCGTTCAGTGTACCCAGTCTCCACTGAGCGCCCGTATACCATCTTTGATGTCAAACACCAATGGATGTGGGATCATCCATCGCCCATCATATGGGTCAAGATGCGTATACGCTAGTCTACTCCGGAATATCGATGCCCTGTCTCGATACACCCTCGACTAGGAACTATTTTAGGGTGTACTTATGGACTACCCTTAGCCCCACTAGTATGATCTCCATCATAGTCCTGGTAGTCAAGTACACAACCTAAGGGCTTTATCAACATGTGAGAACAAGACAGTATCACATATACAAGTCAACATGTTAAGATAAAGAGCAACCAGATAGCAAACTTATTGGATATAGTGCCCTCAGAGTCAATTATTGGATCACAGGAACGTGATTGCAATGATTGAGGGAGGACCTATACCGATAGGACAGTCTTACTCAAGATGAGAGTATGCTATCTGGTTTATCTTTATCATCGTGTACTGCTTCAGGTGACCTTACAGGTCACTAATGCACGTTGATAGAGCCCTTAGGATTCTTTCTTGATGGCCAGCAGTATGATGGCGATCATATACGTGGGAGCTGGGGTTTATAAGCACATCCTTAAAAGGTCCATAGTCATAGGAGTTTCGAGACTGGGCATCGATACTCCATTAGTAGACTAGTGTATATAGTCGAGACCCCGACGAGGGATGGTGGCTGGTCTCACAAGCCATTGGTGTCAGTTGGTTCACCTAAGATGTATACAGGTGCTCATTGGGTTATGATTACACCGGACAGGACTCGCCGGGAACATGCTCGTTGGTATTATACCTGACGTCAGATAGCAGTTCCCTGGTAACATGTGTACAGGTTAGTTCATCGACCTGAGATCGTCATTTGTCTTGTGTGAGTTCCCACTGTGTTACTACCCTACCACGGCTCAAAGGAGTCGTGCAAACAGGTTTTAGTTGGGTACAGTCCCGAGCCACATGGAGGCAGTGAGCAGATCGGCAGGAGTTTCGTCTCTCCCGGTATTGGGGGTGAGATCGTGCTGTGTCTAGGAGAGCCATTATACGAAGTCCTTGGCCAAGGCAGGAGATTTACTGGTAGGTATTCCAGTAGTATCTCAGGGTGTTCTGGGATACACTCCGACACGACTTGTACCGCTTTTGGGGGTCTGACTTTTACCAACCACCTAGGCCCGCCATGCGATGCTTATAGACGAACAGACCGGACTGTACGGATATTGTCACTAACAAGCTCAGTAGGGTGTCAGGATGAGTTCGCTCATCGACCTCCCTTTTGGTCAATACCTGGTAGCCCGTTACGTACGGCTAGTACCTCTAACGTGCCAGTGGTTAAATCCACAGCCAAAGTATTGACGAGTCTTTAGAGTCCCCCACAGACAGTTTCTCAAGTTTCGGGCGAAACGATGTAGAGGTCGTATGATATATGGCAGGGCCCGATCATATACGTACAGTAGTGCATGATCGGGCGGATCATACTAGTGGGCTTTGGTTTAAGCCGGATCCTAGTATTAGATTTGTTGGATTACTTTACTCTCATCGCATTCGCATTCAGTCGGAATGCGGGTGCAGGTATGTATATGCAGGTGAGGGGTATCCTTGTGATCCGTCACGAGTTTACTTTAGATGTTGCCGTATCTTTTTATTGTTGCAAACATTTGGATTAATGTTTGTAAATGGAAATTGTGAGCTAAATATCATCATTTGGAGCATTAATTGTGACACATGCACAAGTGGTGACTCATGGTCTCTTTCTTTGTGCATGTGTCACATTATTTGATAGATTTGTGATGATATGATTAGAAGAGAGAGAGAGGGGGGCTTCCATGAAGAGGTTGGTCTTGTATTATTTTCATGATAACTCACTCTCATTTTATCATTCCATCAAAAAAGAAAAGAAAGAGAAAAACTTCTTCTTCTTCCTATTTCTTCTCTAGCTTATAATCTCCATCAATGGCAACACCTTCAACCTCCATCCATCTCATGGATGCAAGTGACAAAGTTGTCACAAACATTCTCTAATTCGCCTTGGACACGTCGGCTAGAGAACTTCGTGCCCGAGTTGCTTCGGATGAAGCGGGAGCCCGTAAAAAGACTCGAAGATGTGGTGCCCTTTCCGACGAGGAGATCGAGACCGGAGATGCCGCGAGGAGCTTGGGATGGTGGCCGAAGACCGAAGGACACGGATCGATCGGTATAGCTTTCCAACCCTTTCTCTAGTTGCTATTTGTAGGTTAATGGTTCGATCCGGGTTTTAAGCATACGATAGCTCCGGTTTAAAGTTTTGAAAAAGTTTCCGTTTCCGCATTTTGGCCTCGGACAGACGGCCGGGGCGCTACCGTAGACTTACATGGTATCAGAGCCATGCCATTAACCTTTACTAGCTTGCTCTAACGTATTTAAAACTTCGATCGGCCGAATTTTCCAAAACCGCGATTTCAAAAAGTGCAGTTTCTGTCGAATTTTTTTTGTTGTCAAAAAATTATTTGGTGTGTTGCAGAAAATCAGGCAGGCTGTTCTAAGAACACTGCAGAAAATTGGTGGCATGATAGCACTGTAGCGCCGCGGAACCGCGGCCGTAACCCCATTCGGGCCGTGGTTCCGCCACAGAACTGTAGCTGCAGTGCACCATTTTTTCTACAGTTCTCTCTGACATGGAATTGGGGTTTCTGGTATTTTTTGTTTGGGCCCAGATTATTTTGAGTGTTGGATTGTGCTTGGGGCCCACTTCGGGAAATTTTGTCGATCGAAAACTTTAAATATGTTAGTTCACAGTATTTACATTATATCTGCGACCGTGAATGTCATTTGATCGGTAAATCTTGTCTAATTGCTATAGCTCTTTTAGACGGATTTGCGAACGTGACATTCACGTTGATATTATGTGTTGTGCTGTGATGTTGCGGATTTGTCGTGGTGGATAGCCTGGATGCAATGGTAGTATAGTTTGGTTGTATATGTACATTTGATATTGCGGGGCGAGTGTCCGACATGTGGACTGCCATCACTGCCTGTTTGTATATTATTCTTTTGGGGCACGACCGGGCTGAGGTCGATGTACCCGTTGTATATATATTTTATTTTCTGTACTAGGATTACCCCGTGGTGGGGTGAACGGATAGCCGGGTTCTAAAGGGCAACGAGCTCGCATCTCATGGCTTTGAGACGGAGGGGGCTTTACTCTAGAATTGGTGGGCTATTCGCCGCACTCGTAGAGGGTACAGGTTGACCCAAGGAGGGGTGCTCAAGTTACCGGATTCCGTGAAGTGCTGGGTGGTCCCTTCAGGTTGTTGAAGGGGTTGCCTCGCTTCAGGTTTTGGCGGGTAACTTGCCGCACCCATAGGGGTCTAGGATTTCATTGTACAGGCTATCCACACGACCAGGGGAACCTCGGATTTCAGTAGCGGCTCTATGAAGCCCGGGGATCCCAGATTATCTGTATTGTTCTGTGATGCTTATTACATTTATGTGATGTTTTATTTTATCACGCCTTGAGCGATTATTATATATTGATATATATACTAGTAAATGTTGTATATGTTTTACACCCGCGCTAGGCCAGTCCCCGCTCTATCGTTAGTTAAGTAACCTAACAGGTGATGACGGGATCCAGTGGCGAATGCGGATGGCATATACGTACATCGTATTTTCGTTCTTTTGTGGTGTGATCAATTGATGGCACTGCATTGATTCGGATCAATGCAAGCTGAACAAACCTATTCTGATGTTGTTGGAACATTTTTCAAAAAGCTGTTATTGCAAGGACGTTTTCTTTTGTTTTGCACGGTGGTATTCGGTTATGAATATCCAGCACCTCAGTCGACGAGGCAAGGGCCGAGATCCCTTCACCGGGAGTGACCCCTTAGACAGAAGCTTGCATCAGGGTAATAACTTCACTATAGCCAATTGCCTTTTTTCTTTGCATCGTGGTATTCAGTTGGAATATCCTGCACCTCATTCTACGGGGAAAGAGCCGAGATCCCTTCACTGGGAGTGACCTCTTTAGCAAAGGTTTTCGCCACTATATTTTTATAAAAAGCTATCCGGTTCCTTCAACGATATCAAGTTCATTACGTTAACGGTTTTTCGCCAAAAACCTGCCGTAGCCCTCCGTCATTTCAGATTAGTATTGCTTAGTATTCGCGCTACGTTTGTCGTTGCTATTCGCCGAGACGTAGTGTGCGGTAGCTCTGTTGTGCTTTTCTGTCGCATGGATATGTGGATTGGTTAGGACGGCCGTACGACTTTGTTGATTATTCGTCAAGGGTTGTGCGGGTGGGTTTAACGCAATCAAGATAATGATGGGTTGAACTTGGCTAGGACCTTTTGATTTGTTGATTATTCATCAAGGTCACTTGGGTCTAAGGGGTAAAAATCACATCGGGGGTTTCTAAAGAAACTGAAACTTGCCAGATATGCGCATACCTTCTGAAGTGTGATAACGCGAATGGATTCCATCACATTATCATGCGATGATAGTTGGATCCCGATTCCCACTGATGAGTTGGTTTACTCCTCAGGTGATCCCGACTAATTCTTCTTTCAGGTTTGGAGGAGAATTTGAGGATACAGTGGGAGGTTTCCTGATTAGATAAATTGATAACCATTCTGATCTAGGTTAGAGTGCACGCAGAGTGTTTCTTTTCTCTCTTTCTTTGGCAGCGACCATGGCCCAACCCTTGACTATGACTCAGTGACCAAGTTAACCGAACCTTCTTAAAACACTGGCTTTTGGATTGTCTGAGTCGCATACATCATTGCCACTCCTACTTTTACCCTTTTCTCCAGAACACCCCGTATTACTACGAACATCCACTTCCATTGGATAAAACCATCATATGGTTATATACGAACTCGAAGGAACTTGTTCCAGATTCGAGGATGGTTTCCGATTCTGGAGAAAATGAATAGAACTATTCAGTTGTCTTTTCCTTTTACCTTCTCTCAGGTTGCGAATGCTCCTTAGATTAGGACAGTACACCTATTACGCTTATTGGATAGTCTTCTTCCAAACCATAGGCAGGTGCCGAACGGTGGGGAATGAAGAAAACCAATTAGCCTAACGATGGTGTACAGAAGATAATAAGTTAAGACAAATAAAGGGATTAGTAAGAGGGCAAAGTAAATTGCGACTGCTATTCACAACCAAACCAAGTATTTCTTCTCCAATCCTACATCACCTTTGTATTTATCCAGAACACTCCGTATCACTACGAAGTTCCACAGTTTATTGGATACTCCATCGTATTGTTATATACGAACTCGAAGGGACTTGTTCCAGTTCGGGGATGGATTCTGGTTCAGGAGAAATAAGAATAAGGTTTATTCAGTTAACTTTTATCTTTACCTTCTCTCGAGTTGCGAGTACTCCTAGGATTAGGACAGTACACCTATTACGCTTACTGGATAGTCTTCTTCCAAACCATAGGCTGGTACCGAACGGTAGGGAAGGAAGAAAACCATTTGGCCTAAAGGAGGTGTACAGAAGGTAATGACTAAAGACATATAAAGGGATTTAGAGAGATGGCAAAGAAATATACGGTTACAGTTGAGAATCTGATAATGGAAGAGGCATTACTAAGAATACCCGGATACCCCTTCGAAACATTTACATGTTTCAGTTTCACTGTGTATTGTTAAAAGAAAACTGATTTCCCAATTAGCCCTTGCTCCAGGGTATGTATTTACCAGGTTTGATTCTCACATCTGTATGGTTTTACAGACGATGAGTGAGAGTAAGTTATTGGGAATTGGGTGATCATCCTCATTATATCGGGATTCGTTGTAATTGGTGGTATTTGAGAAAATCGCCTGGGTTGTTTTGCCGGACGGCAAGTATTTGGTTTTGAATATCCGTTGTTATGCACCAATTTCAAATTGATATATCTGTACGTTTATTTTTATAAAGTGAGATATAACTTTTTGAAATTATGTCTATGACATTTACCTATATCAGTGGATAGTTAGGTAAGGAGTATTAAACAGCGGTGTAGTTCTTCTCAACCATAAATATAGTTTTCAACCTACGACACACAGGGAATGAGTTATTAGACACAGGGGACTTATACAGAGTATTGTATGTTGTCCAGTGTCCATGAGGACAGAGGGGTTGGTACTCGTACTATATTCTGTTTACTTATGACTTCTCTGGTTCTTAGACATGTGTTTCGTAGAAATGCAAGGTCTAAGTTTTGAGAAGTTATAGGTATATAAATAAAGTAGAGAACCAGGTATTGAAAGTATCAGCATTCTTCAAGGTGATCGAAGATATAGATACTTGTGTATGGTATTCAGTTAATAGTAATGATTAAGAGAACTTGCTTCTCTTTCAGGTTACTCATAATTGGAAGTACTCCTAAGTTGAGTAATGCTGATCGGCCTCTCTCCATTTAGTTGACATGCACTGAAGACAGCTGCAGGATTTGAATCTGGTTCCAATTAAATCAGTGCCTCTGTTTCTATATTGGATATAGAATAGTTCATATCTTAACAATGTTAAGGTACGGGGAGTTGTCCGGCTTATGCTTAAAACCAGACTCTGGATAACTCAAGGCACGTTTCTGTAATGGCTGTTTGTGGGTTGACCCGGACTATAACGAGGGTTGACTTTCTACCATCTGGAAGATCAATAGTGATATTGTTCTTGAATCGCCACAGTCTTAGTAAAATGGATTTTTTCAGAAAACAGTAGTGGGAGTATGGTAGAACTGGAAGTGATTCCAGAACCGCAAACGATTACTGAAAATTTGATAAGAACCTAAAGATTCAATCTGGTTTGACATTCCATTGGCCACTCCGCAAATATGGTGGGTAATCTCAGGCACTCGAGAGGTACTTCGGTATGCTCAAGGACGGTGACAGGGAGGTTCTTGTTTACCCAGACTTGCCATTGCTGTTGTTCCATACTGTGAGACCCGGCAAGAGGATGAGTATAGCGTCGTTCTAAACTAGCTTTAGAAGTATACGTGTATATGACTCTGCCAGAGGGTTGTCGTAGTTAGTGGGAGCAGCGGAAGCATAGTTGACAAGTAGCTTATGTCTATTTATGGACTAAAGCAGATATAGCGGAGGTAGATCATCTATTTCTAATGTGACAGTCATAGGTTTGACTTCATCAGAATAAGGGGATGGATCTGTTAAGAAGGTAGTAGGGTGTGATGTCCTGGTATTTAGATGACATACACAGAGTAGGAAGTGAAATTCCTATACTACGATCGGTTATATTTTGGTTGTCACACAGTGGTCTCTCCGTATAAAGGATATAGATATAATATCTGACATTCTGGTTACTAGATCTATGGTTTTAGATCTAGATTTGGGTAGTTTCCCAATCTGAGTACGTAGACAGCATTCTAAAGGTGTTTTAGAATGGACGACTCCTGGCACGGTAGTGTACCTGCAGGTGATGGAGTCACCTTCTCTAATGGTGTCTTACAGACTAAAGGGGAGAGGGATGAGCATGATTGGAAGATCACTTGATTAGGCAATTGAGTCAATCATGAGATGTCAAGTACCACACCAGATGTTGTTTTTGCACTAGACGCAATAAGTTGATATTAATCCATCTTGGAGAAACGTTCGGAAGCAGTTTTAGAACATAAGTGGATGTTCTAGGGATATGATAACAACAGCCTCTTTTAGGAGACGGTTATCATTCCGGGCTTCCAAGATGACCTGGATGACAGAGTGGCTGTCAGAGTTATAGTTTTCCCTCTGACGAGGGGCAGTATTTTGGATAGGTGGTCCAAGCGGATACTGAGGGAGGCATGGCACAAGATACTGATTAAGTTCAGTTGACGATACAGTCTAAGAAGTTTGGATTTGGAGTTCATTTATGAACTAGGTCCCATCAGATATCCAGACATATTCTAAGACAGGTATTGCTCATTTCGGGAGATGGCTTTCTCCGCGAACTTGAGATAAAGAAAGACATAGAAAGAAACATCAGTGCGGATACACTCACTGAGGCTATTCCTTGAACGCAATAGTTTCGCAAACGGGCTTTGTGAGACTGATTAGTAGAGGAGTTGGGTGTTCGGTATCACACGGGCTGTGAGTATGTGACATCGCAATAATTAGCCTTGAGTGCAAGTGGGAGATTGTTGGATATAGTGCCCTCAGAGTCAATTATTGGATCACAGGCACGTGATTGCAATGATTGAGGGATGACCTATACCGGTAGGACAGTCTTACTCAAGATGATAGTATGCTATCTGGTTTATCTTTATGATCGTGTACTGCTTCAGGTGACCTTACAGGTTACTATTGCACGTTGATAGAGCCCTTAGGATTCTTACTTGACGGCCAGCAGTATGATGGCGATCATATACGTGGGAGCTGGGGTCTATAAGCACATCCTTAAAAGGTCCCTAGTCGTGGGAGTTTCGAGACTGGGCATCGATATTCCATTAGTAGACTAGTGTATATAGTCGAGACCCCGACGAGGGGCAGTGGCCGGTCTCTCAAGCCATTGGTGTCAGTTGGTTCACCTAAGATGTATACAGGTGCTCATTGGGTTATGAGTACACCGGACAGGACTCGCCGGGAACATGCTTGTTGGTATTATACCTGACGTCAGATAGCAGTTCCCTGGTGACATGTGTACAGGTTAGTTCATCGACCTGAGATCGTCATTTGTCTCGTGTGAGTTCCCACTGTGCTTTGATTACTACCCTACCACGGCTCAAAGGAGTCGTGCAAACAGGTTTAAGTTGGGTACAGTCCTGAGCCACATGGAGAAAGTGAGCGGATCGGCAGAGGTTTCGTCTCTCCCGGTATTGGGGGTGAGATCGCACTGTGTCTAGGAGAGCCATTACACGAAGTTCTTGGCCAAGGCAGGAGATTTACTGGGAGGTATTCCAGTAGTATCTCAGGGTGTTCTAGGCTACACGCCAACACGACTTGTACCGCTTTGGGGGGTCTGACTTTTACCAACCCCCTAGGCCTGTCATGCGATGCTCATAGACGAACGGACCGGACTGTACGGTTATTGTAACTGACAGGCTCAGTAGGGTGTCAGGATGAGTTCGCTCATTGACCTCCCTTTTGGTCAATACCTGGTAGCCCGTTACGTACGGCTAGTACCTCTGACGTGCCAGTGGTTAAATCCACAGCCAAAGTACCGACGAGTCTTTAGAGTCCCCCACAGACAGTTTCTCAAGTTTCGGGTGAAACGATGTAGAGGCCGTATGATATATGGCAGGGTCCGATTATATACGTGCAGTAGTGCATGGATCATGATTGGGCGGATCATACTAGTGGGCTTTGGTTTAAGCCGGATCCTAGTATTAGATTTGTTGGATTACTTTACTCTCATCGCATTCGCATTCAGTCGGAATGCGGGTGCAGGTATGTATATACAGGTGTAACATTTCAAAAAGATAAAATATTAATTTTGGGAATTTTTATAATTTAATATTATTTTATTGAATATTTTAATATTTTGGTATTATTAAATACAAATAAGTGGGGAAAATTTTTGGAAAATTATGGAAAATTCTAAAATAGGGTAAATTAGAGAATTATGCCATTTCTAAGTTTAATTGATTAGTTATATGCTAATTTAGTGCTAATCGCGATTAAAAATCGCTAATCGGTTTTTTAGCATTTTTGTGCAAAACATGCACATATCATTCTTTTTAACACTTGTGTATTTTCACCATGGTTTGCTTTGGGGTTACTATTTATGTGAGAAGGGTTTTTGAAGAGAAAAAGAAAAGATAATGGAAAAGGATTATTATAATGAGGTATGGGTGAGAGAGAGAAGGGTAACCTTTGACCAAGACTTGGCCATTCCTCCATTTCTTCACCATTCCTCTCTCCCTCTTCCTTGCTTGCTGCTGCTGCTTCTTCTTCTTCACCTCCCTCCCCTCTTCAACTCCTCTAAACACATCCAAAACAACTCCAAAACCCCAATCTCATTTCATTAAAAGTGTGCACAAGCTCAAGATCTATACTTTGGACTAAAGAAGCAAGGATTTCGGCCACTAGGGGCAACTCAAGAAAATTCTTGAGTTGCCAAATAAGGTATTTTCTTGATCATTAACTTAGTTTTAGCATTTCCTTTACCCCCGTGTTATGATTGAACCGATATTGTGTGATTTGGTGACTTGAGGTAAAACCTAGTTAGGGTTGTGAAGAATTATGAGTTGTAATGTGAAATTGAGTTCAATAGAGGCTACACCAACACTCTAGTGTATGAATTGAGACCCTAACCAGAAGCTTAAACCCAGAATACGGATTTTAGAAACCGATATCGGAGAAATTGTGGAATCTGTGAAGGGTATATTGAATCTGCTATCACCCGAGACACCTGAAAATAAAATTGATTGGACAGTGACATGTGCAGGCACCCAGGAAGCTACCACCAAGACCCCAACCCCTAACTCATTAAGCCGGCCGCAGATTTATCCATTCTGGCCGCAATTTGCCGCCAGACCTTGGTGGATTTGCCTCGTTTTGGTTTTGGTGTTCCCTTATCAGTAGTTTAGACCCCTGGCATGTGTAGATTTGTATAATTTGACCTAGGGTGAAATCTGGGACCCTTTTCCCTAGTTGCTGTTTTGGATTCGTGTTTCCGTATTCCGTATTTTTAATTCTACATTTGTGTCTTGTGATTTACCTCGACTATTTGGCGTTTATACGACGATATAGAGGAATTGTTAATGGTTTTGAAGGCGTGCCATAGGTTCTAACCTATAGGTCTCTTATCGTATCGCTTTGGGTTTCGTGTGCCGTTTTAGCTTTGGTTTGGTTTTAATGCGCATATACGACACTTTGATGTGTAGGTACCCCATGAAGACAACGGGACGACAAGCAAACGCGTGGTGACATCGAAAGATGGAGACGCAAGGTGAGTAGATTATATCTACTGGGGGAAGTCGGGTGGATGGCGTATAGCACCCCCGCAGTCCGTAGTTGGTATACTATATATTATGCTTGATAGTTATAGTGTGTCGTGGATATGCTAGTTAGGTGTACTATGGATAGTGTAGGGTTAGAAGTAACTAGTGTAGTTCATAGTCGCGAACCCTAGAATAGATTTACACCTACATGCACACCCTTGCATATTCATTATCCTTGCACTGTGTTGATGATATTGGATGACATTGGAGATGAGTCAATGATGTTGGGCATTGTGCCACGAGATCGATGATTTGATGTGATTCGTATTTGGGATAAGATACGTGATCTCTAGCGGGCCTTGGGACGTGTGCTTGCACACGTAGTATATTGATGGTATCGGTTGTACTAGACTTAGATCAGTACCCCAGATTATGTGATATGATGATAGTGATACCTGAGATGTGATGAGATAGTGTGATATTGACCCGTACCCAGCTATTGGGATGCCGTACGACGATTTACCGTACGAGCCTGTATTGATGATAGATCCGCACTCATGACTCGAGGATGTCTTACGATATACTATATCGTTCACGATATTATTGAGGCGGGATCACCGACTATTATATCTATATATATATCGACTCAGATTTAGGTGATTTCCATACCCCTCCCGGTTTACTTGATACTTAGATCTGTAGTTTGCATAGTAGATGTTAGACTAGACCCGAGTCATACCTATTTCAAAAATTACGAATCAGGAATATCTTAAAAGACAAGTAAAGAGATTCTACGGGTATTTTTCAAAGGACGTATCTTTCTTAAAATATACTGTAGCCCTTATTTTACTAAAAATCCTGATTTGTCTTATTTCAAACGACATAACTGCATGATATATACATATTGATGTAGATTCTTCACTGTGGTGTTGATTATTTGATTTCCGCATATTCATGCTATTCACATTGCCTTGCATATGTTTATTTCTATATTATTATCATGCTGTTAGGACACCGGCACCATTATCGATGATGCGTATGTTCCACGTACACTATTTGCCGGCTCACACACTTCATCATCGATAATTGCCATGCCACTACACTGTAGTACTGTTGCGTTCATGATATGATTCTTGCATGGCATATTGTACACTTATACCTGTACACAAACATAGATGATTCTGACTTGATTAGAGATTTGGGAACCGCAAGATGTTCTTCAAAACTGATTCGTTTTAAAAGAGCAGTTTCCCTCAACATGTACACATTACTATTCCATGTTGCATGACTTATGATATGCTTACCTTTCTTACATGTCGCATACATCATGTTTTGATTATACGCATTGAGATATGCTGTTTCCATGATATTTCTGGATTTGGGAACCGTGGGTATTTCAAAAGAGAATATATAATTGTGCTAAAAACCCGGTTACACTTGATATGATATTTCAGTGTGTCCACCCTGTGTTTTTTCGGTGCTGAGAGCGACATGTGAAACCCGATTCGAGGAGGCGGATGAGGCCGATTGCGGGTACATGGTAGACCCGGTATGGTACCCCGGGGCGAGAACGGTTTCGCTGTGTAGTAGACGGTGAGCCTGGCAGAGCGACTACTACCTACCGGTGATTGTATTTGAGCTCGGCGGATATCTGAAGGATACCGACCAGAGTTGAGAGATGGACATGGGCTGACCCGTACTGCAGGGGCCGAGGGCCGATACCGCAGATGGAGCCCAGAGATGGACATGGGCTGACCCGTACTGCCGGGGCCGAGGCCGATACCGCAGACGGAGCCCCATATGGACGAGGATTTACGTGTCGATGCTAGGCACGGGTTTCATGATGTTTTTCCATGATTTTTTTTATATCCTCATATTTGCATACATGATGCTTATTGTCGTTGGGTGACGGGTGGACGGGTTCCACGTTTATTGTCATTGGGTGACGGGTGGACGGTTTCCATATATATACAGACATGGATCACATACAGACTGGATTTACATTGATCATACTTCATTTGTATATATAACAGGGTATGAGGGCGCTGTTATATATACCCTTACACCAATATTAGTGGTATGGGACGCTAATATATGTGTATTGATACATCATCATTTTTTACTTCATGCAGACATACCTTACATCTATGATATGTTATTACCTGAGTACTTGGCACTACATACCTGTTTAGATGTTGCTTTGCCACCTTATCATGTATCAGTCTTATTCTTTGAGGTTTATATACTGATCGTATTGACCTAGGATTATGTCTTGCATTCGGTTTCTGCTTGTAGATATTCTCTATTCACGAGTTGGCAACTCACCCCCGTTGTGCCACAGTTCTTGCAGGTTTTGCCGTACAGGTTTCTTTACGGCATTTCTGGCACATTGCTTCCTTGCGGGTGAATTGCATTTGGTAGGTGGTTTCTTTTGCATCAAGAACCACCATTGTACTTATATTATTCATTGTATCTAGAATTTCCATCAACCAAAACTTGTATATTTTTTCAGACTTAGACACTAGTGATGTATTATTCGACCTTAGAGTCGCGCTTAGCAGCATTACGGTTTTCATGTTATTATGAGTTTTCTTTTGAGTTTTGATCCTCGCCCTTCGGCATTGTATATTATATTGATTGTGTAGTGGTGACCGTCGATTGACGAAGAGCTAGCTCCCTCTTGGGGATGCCTTTTATCATTCCATATATATTGTTCTTGTTGTACCCCATTCGGGGCCAGTATTTACAAAAGAAACTCTGCCGAAATTTTTAGAAACGACTTGACATTTTAAAATGCATATTCGGCTTAGTTATTTAAAAACCTTGACTTCAAACATGTTTTCCTTCACTTCTTTAAACCAGTTTTCTTTACTTACTCTTAAAATGGTTTTAGATTTCTGGGCTTTTGGCTTACTTGGATCAGATGGAGTCCTATAGACTTCATATGGTTCAAGGGCCAGTCACATGCTCTTTCGGGTCGTGACAAAGTTGGTATCAGAGCGCTAGGTTGACCTTGGTTCGAGTCTAAGTTTGACTATGTGGAGCCTAGGACGTTTATATATATACGGAACTTAGGCTTGACCTTACGGAACTTAGACTTAGTCGTGGGGGGTATTAGACCCGAACTTTCGTCGTGTAGGATGACCCTTGGTTGATGGAATAGGTGACTAAAGTAGAGTGATGTACCGTGGGTATGTTCCGCGGCATACTTACGACACGCCACTCCTCTTAAGAAACCTTAGGATGTACATATTTTCGAGATCAGTGACTCTCTTCATATCCATTATTATACATCCATTTGAGATCCTCGATTCTATTAGTTTCATGATCATACCTTCATTGATGCTGTTCCTTCTTATGATCATGTATCCACTCTGGATTTGTTGTTTTCTTTCTTGTCATTGATCTGCTCTCTTCGATACTCGATAGAGGTTCCTGTCGCCATGTTTGAGCACAGTTTGGGCTGCTGCTAGGGTTACGGTCAGGGCGAGCTCCTCTGGTACGAGGGCCGACCATTGTGTTTTCTGGTAACATGGGAACGTCTCGAGTTAGTATTGGTGATTGTGACCTCTAGTGGAGGCGAGTGCTTGGTTTTGCACCGGATAATCGGGCCATTGTTAGAGCTGCCAATTAAGAGAGGACTGTTGATGTACAGCATACCTCAGAGATTATGATGTCGCCTACCGTGCAGACAGATGGACCAGCTGTTGCTGAGATTGACAGGATGTCGCTTCCGGAGCTTACGAGCTGAGATTGTCGGAGCTTCCAGGCAGATATGAGACAGATGATAGCAAGTCTACCCGATTTGAGAGACGAAGGTGATTCGTCCGATTTATGCACCGGAGCGGGCCCAGTTGAGTTGAAGATTTCCAGTGTGGAGAGTCTTACTTAGATCTAGAGCAAACTAATTCAGAGATGACCGCCAATGTGTCGCCTTTCCTGGAGGATTGAGGCGCTGTTCGGCGTACAGGCGAATGAGCCAGTTGTTGCTGCAAATGACGAGATATCGCCCAGATGGTTGGAGCTACTGCAGCATGAGCTTATACTTAGAGATATAATGGACGGTCGCTAGTCACCTGAGGATGAATGACTAGGACATGTGGTTCGTTCGTTTACTGATGCGAGGTCATCAGATAGATTGTTTCCAGCTAGAGACGACTTCACGCAGGTTCGTTGAGAGTCGATAGAGGCGATCGAATGTCAGGAGCCCATTTTCCAAGTTTAAAGTATACGGAAAGACATGCAGGTGATTCTATGGACCCTCTAGAAGAATGAAACCCTAACTCGACTTAATGACCGTATGAAAGCCTTTGAACCTTAGGGTTTGCGGCAGTTCCGCGGCGCCATTAGTGAGGCTTGGGTTTGCCCTTCTACGGCTGGACCACCGACGCTGTGGCATGTACTCGATACTATTAAACTGTACTCAAGATGTTGATCTCTTGGGGGATTATAAGGCTCTGACAAGTCGATCGAATGATTCGACATCATTCGGATATCATGTGATGGAATGCATTGTTTGGGAGACTCCAGATACGAGTATAGCCGTTGGAGCACAGTCCATGCAGCCACGATGAGACGAGTTCGAAATCAGTCGACATTGACGCAGAGTGAAGAAAAGAGTTCGCAAGATATTTCAACGAGATGACGTCCCACTCCGCTGACATCAGAGATGTGATACGCACCCAGAGGTGTTGTTTATGGATATATCTTCCAGAAAGAGGCGCGATAAGTATGCAGCCGTTCCGGAATAAGATTTAGCTTCAGCAATGGATGATGACTTCCGGGCAATCCGGCAGGAATGAGATTTGAGAGAGAAACCTCGAAAGGACCTTTCTGGAATACGATACGAGAAGACCTAGACCCAGGGGTGGTCATATTGCGCACACCCAGCAGGCCAGAGTTCGGCATCGTAGATAAGGTAGTTGACCAGGTCTGGATGAAGGACCTTACCCAGATGCGTTGCGAATTGATCAAGGACGGACGAGTATTGAGTATTCCTCCGATGGTTGGGATGCGTTCCCGAGGACCAGTTCGGCCAGACATATTCTATAGAATGGTGAAGCTACAGAGTATGCGATTTCGAGTCCGTACGAGAGACTTCAGATTGACCGTGGCCGAAAACAGTGCAGTGCGTAGATAGCATGGCGTGACGTCATAGTGCACGACGATAGAGACAGGTGGAACCAGAGGTTCGGGCGAGACGCTGACGAGCTGTCATTACTTCCCGTCGAGACTAGAGACCTGATATGCTTACAGAGGCATTGGGATGCGACCAATTTCCGAGAAAATATTGTGCTGAGGACACAGATGTCTATCGAGTGAGAAGAGATTATGCAAGAGAGCCAGCCTCCGTACAGTTCGGCATAGGCAAGATCGGAAGAGACCTTGAGCAGGATTCCTTCCAGGACATTGCTGCAATGATGTTTGCACCCAGGATCAGATGTGTGACGTGCATTCAGAGTGCCAGAGGCCGACGCCAGTGACATGCGGCTTTACGAGTAGTCATGATGATTGATCGAGAGATGAACAGAGAAGTGCCAGAACGGACTTGCCTTCGTTAGCACACCTGACAGAGCCGATGAGCCGATCGATTGTGAGATTGGTAATCCACAGAAAAGATAAGGACCCAGAGACAGAGGACGCCAGACCGTGAGCAAGAGGCAAGTAGATATCTTGCGCTTCTATCATTGGATACACCGACTCCTTCTCGACCTTGAAGGAGGAACTACCGATGACGGTATTTATGATTTGTGATTTTGTGATTCGATTATCACGTATCCGTCATCTTGGATTTTGGTATTTTGGGCGTTCTATTGCATGATTTAGTTTTGATGACTGAGTTTCATGATATTGTTTCATGCACCCACTGGATATTTATATTTTGCGCATAAGTTATTACATTCGAGGTATTGATTGTGATTTCACGCCTATCTTATAGAGTGATTTGATTTACACTTCCAGCATAGTTTTCATGCACCTTTAGTGTTTTGATATACGATATTGGTGCACGCCAGATGCACTAAATCGGGATTCTTCATGCATGTCACATGCACCTGATTTTTACTGTCAGGCACACACGTTGCCTACGACAGATGTTTCGTGCACACCAGTTGCACCTAGATGTTGTTTTGTACACCTGTTTGACACATATATGGATTTTGATTCCTTGCGTACCAGACGCACAGGATATTCTTATATATGCATTTTGGGGATTGATTTCTAGTAGAGCAGTACATTTTTATGATATTCGCTATGTATTGATGTTTTCGGAGCCCCGACAAATTGGATTTTTACTGAAATGTTTTAGTATTGGGGGTTTAAATTTAAATTCGGGGACCGAATTTCTTTAAGGGGGGTAGATTGTAACATTTCAAAAAGATAAAATATTAATTTTGGGAATTTTTATAATTTAATATTATTTTATTGAATATTTTAATATTTTGGTATTATTAAATACAAATAAATGGGGAAAAGTTTTGGAAAATTATGGAAAATTCTAAATTAGGGTAAATTAGATAATTATGCCATTTCTAAGTTTAATTGATTAGTTATATGCTAATTTAGTGCTAATCGCGATTAAAAATCGCTAATCGGTTTTTTAGCATTTTTGTGCAAAACATGCACATATCATTCTTTTTAACACTTGTGCATTTTCACCATGGTTTGTTTTGGGGTTACTATTTATGTGAGAAGGGTTTTTGAAGAGAAAAAGAAAAGATAATGGAAAAGGATTATTATAATGAGGTATGGGTGAGAGAGAGAAGGGTAACCTTTGACCAAGACTTGGCCATTCCTCCATTTCTTCACCATTCCTCTCTCCCTCTTCCTTGCTTGCTGCTGCTGCTGCTTCTTCTTCACCTCCCTCCCCTCTTCAACTCCTCTAAACACATCCAAAACAACTCTAAAACCCCAATCTCATTTCATTAAAAGTGTGCACAAGCTCAAGAACTATACTTTGGACTAAAGAAGCAAGGATTTCGGCCACTAGGGGCAACTCAAGAAAATTCTTGAGTTGCCAAATGAGGTATTTTCTGGATCATTAACTTAGTTTTAGCATTTCCTTTACCCCCGTGTTATGATTGAATCGATATTGTGTGATTTGGTGACTTGAGGTAAAACCTAGTTAGGGTTGTGAAGAATTATGAGTTGTAATGTGAAATTGAGTTCAATAGAGGCTACACCAATACCCTAGTGTATGAATTGAGACCCTAACCTGAAGCTTAAACCCAGAATACGGATTTTAGAAACCGATATCGGAGAAATTGTGGAATCTGTGAAGGGTATATTGAATCTGCTATCACTCGAGACACCTGAAAATAAAATTGATTGGACAGTGACATGTGCAGGCACCCAGGAAGCTACCACCAAGACCCCAACCCCTAACTCATCAAGCCGGCCGCAGATTTATCCATTCTGGCCGCAATTTGCAGCCAGACCATAGTGGATTTGCCTCGTTTTGGTTTTGGTGTTCCCTTATCAGTAGTTTAGACCCCTGGCATGTGTAAATTTGTATAATTTGACCTAGGGTGAAATCTGGGACCCTTTTCCCTAGTTGCTGTTTTGGATTCGTGTTTCCGTATTCGATATTTTTAATTCTACATTTGTGTCTTGTGATTTACCTCGACTATTTGGCGTTTATACGACGATATAGAGGAATTGTTAATGGTTTTGAAGGCGTGCCATAGGTTCTAACCTATAGGCCTCTTATCGTATCGTTTTGGGTTTCGTGTGCCGTTTTTGCTTTGGTTTGGTTTTAATGCGCATATACGACACTTTGATGTGTAGGTACCCCATGAAGACTACGGGACGACAAGCAAACGCGTGGTGACATCGAAAGATGGAGACGCAAGGTGAGTAGATTATATCTACTGGGGGAAGTCGGGTGGATGGCGTATAGCACCCCCGCAGTCCGTAGTTGGTATACTATATATTATGCTTGATAGTTATAGTGTGTCGTGGATATGATAGTTAGGTGTACTATGGATAGTGTAGGGTTATAAGTAACTAGTGTAGTTCATAGTCGCGAACCCTAGAATAGATTTACACCTACACGCACACCCTTGCATATTCATTATACTTGCACTGTGTTGATGATATTGGATGACATTGGAGATGAGTCGATGATGTTGGGCATTGTGCCGCGAGATCGGTGATTTGATGTGATTCATATTTGGTATAAGATACGTGATCTCTAGCGGGCCTTGGGATGTGTGCTTGCACACGTAGTATATTGATGCTATCGGTTGTACTAGATTTAGATCAGTACCCCAGATTATGTGATATGATGATAGTGATACCTGAGATGTGATGAGATAGTGTGATATTGACCCGTACCCAGCTATTGGGATGCCGTACGACGATTTACCGTACGAGCCTGTATTGATGATAGATCCGCACTCATGACTCGAGGATGTCTTACGATATACTATATCGTTCACGATATTATTGAGGCGGGATCACCGACTATTATATATATATATATATATATCGACTCAGATTTAGGTGATTTCCATACCCCTCCCGGTTTACTTGATACTTAGATCTGTAGTTTGCATAGTAGATGTTAGACTAGACCCGAGTCATACCTATTTCAAAAACTATGAATCAGGAATATCTTAAAAGACAAGTAAAGAGATTCTACGGGTATTTTTCAAAGGACGTATCTTTCTTAAAATATACTGTAGCCCTTATTTTACTAAAAATCCTGATTCGTCTTATTTCAAACGACATGTAACGTTTTGAAAATCGTTTCGGTGAAATTTCGAAAAAATCGGTAAAATAAGGGGGTTTTCTGTAAAAAGTCAAAATACAAATATCTTATTATAAAAATTAAATATACATATTCTAACTATGTAATTGCTAATATTTGGTGTTTATTGGGCCGCTGGTGAAATTTCAAATTTTCTGAAAAAAAATATTATTTTATTATTATTAAAGCCGTCACTAATACATTTAATTAGGGAAAATTACAAATTGGAATGAGTTGAAACAAATTTTGTGCATCATAAAACATTAAATAAAATTTTATCATGTGGTTTTTGGAATGAAAACATTTGCCAAAATGGTTTAGAAATTATTGAAGAAAAAAGGCTTTTTTTAGCGTAAATGGATATTTGGGGCATTGTATTTATCATTTTTCATCACCCCACACCCGTACCCACACCCACACATCCCCACTTACTCCTCCCCATGGCTGAATTCAGCACCCACCATATTTTTTCCCCACTTGATTTCAAAGGAAAAGAAATGAATGAAAAGAAAAGAAAATGGATGAATTAGGTGGACTTTTGACTTTATGTTGACTTGGACTTTCCTCCCTTGTATTTTCTCTACCTCCCTCTCTCTCCTCACTCCCATTCTGGTCGAAATTCTCCCCCTCCCAACAGCAGCAGCCCCCCCCCCCCAAATCCCACTCTTTTCTTCATCAAAAAAATCCACAAATCACTTCAAAATCCATGCAAATTCAAAGCTAAACCCAAATCCGACTCCTACCCATTTTAGCCTGGCCCGTATAGCATGGATCCTTGTGAAAAGAGAGCATTTTGGGAGGCCATGGATGCTTGTGGATCTTCATATATTTTTGGGTATAATTCTAAAACTTTTTGCTTAAATTGTTACTTGTTTCTTAAAGCTAATTTAAATTAAGTGTTAACTTGGATATGTGAGTTAATTGCAAGTTTTGGATTTCAAGTTAGGGTTTGTTGTGGAATTGAGTTGTGTTTGATTGTGCATGGTTTAGTGAAGTGGTTTAACATAATTAGTTTTGTAGAAAACTAATCTAGTTGTTAATTACAAGTTGTTACGTGAAAAATTGTGTTAATTTGCTAATTGCTTACTAGGTTTTTGAAATTTGTTAAATTCTTGGGATTAAATATGTGATTAGGGTTTTCTTGGCTTCATTAACTTTATTAAGTGTGGTTTAATGCTTTGGATCATGCAAATCTAAGCTAGATTGTAGTTTGTGCATTTTTGCTTTGAAATTGTTAAAAGGGTATTTTTGTAAACTAGAATATTAGGATTTTTGGAATTTAATGAGATTAAATTCCGGAAATTGTTTATACGACTTATTTAAGATATTTAATAAATATATTGGCCGCTACATTCATTTAAACATCGTGTTTTTTACAAAAACGGCGAATTGTGCTTGCTAGATTTTCGGAAAAATGACTTTTTAAGTGAAATTGGCGTTTTTATGAGTTTTAACCTAGTTTATATTAAAATTAGTGTTCGTGAATGTGCAAATGAGTGTGATTGGATTTTTCTCGATGGTTTGACGTTTGTACATCGACATCGAGGGTTGGTTTTACTATTCTTGCATGCGTAGGCGATAGGTTTGGATCTATGCGTGATACGCGTGCCGATTTGATTTTCGTATGCCGTTTCGATCTCGAATTTAGTTTTAATGCGATATGGTGCATTATGATATGTAGGTACCCCCACGTGGACTTCGAGACGACAAGCAAGCGCGTGGCGACGTCGGCACCGGCGAGCGAGGACCAGGTGAGTAGATTTATATCTACGGGGAGAAGTCGGGTGGATGGCGTATAGCACCCCTGCAGTTCGTGGTGATGTATACGAATACGTATACACACACATATATATATTTTGACTATAATTTGTTTGATATTATCGATGATATAGGTATTTGATGTTCTTGGATGATTTAGTGTCGCGAAACCCTAGAGTAGTGGTCGCACCACACATGCACACACACACCCATACTTGCATACTTTCTTCTTTCATTTGCGCTTATACGGGATTATATAGTTATGTGTTCACATGGGTATGGGACTATGTGTTCACATACGGAATGAGGATGATAGTACTTGGGATTTATGATGAGTCGATGAGATTTGATTTGAGGCCGTGAGATCGGTGATATAGCAGGGTTCGTATCTTAGATACGACATGACGTTGTAGCGGGTCCTTGACGTAGTGTTTCACACACGTCCATGCATACGTAGGCGGTATCAATATGGTACTAGACGTAGATCAGTACCCCGATCATGATATTTGATAAAGAGGATACCAGGTGAATAGTATGATGAATGTGATATTGACCCGTACCCAGATTGGGATGCCGTACGACGGATTTACGTACGAGCTATATTGATGATTGATCCGCACTCTTGACTTGGGATGCCTGATTATAGATATGGTATCGGATATGATATTATTGAGGCGAGATCACCGACTATACATATACAGGTATGTATATGTATCGACTCAGATGATAGGCGGTTTCCTTACCTGTAGTTCAGCTTGTAGTTCAGCCGTATAGTTTAGTGTAGTTGTTAGATTAGATTAGACTTCTTACCTATTTCAAAAACTAACGAATCGTGGGCATTTTTAAAGACAGCTCAAGGGAATCTACGGATATTTCAAAAACGACGTATCTTTTCATAAAAAAACACCGTAGCCCCTATTTTCAAAACCCCATGATTCGTGTTATTTCAAAAGGCACCATTTGTAGGACTTATATTAGCTTATTGCAGATTAGTTATCGTTGTGTCTAGTATTCAGCTTCCGCACATTATTGCTGTTCGCTCTGCCTCGCATATTTATTTTGCTACATATTCCATTATTGATATCATGCTGTTAGGACACCAGCACCATTACCGATGATGCGTATGTACCACGTACACCTACTTGCCGGCTCACACACATCTTCATCGGTAATTGCCATGTCACGTACACTTTAGAGAATATAATTGCTTGACTTAGATTGTTAGCTAGTAGTGTTGACATAATATTAGTGTACTTCCCTTATATGCTATATTAGACATTGTAGTTATTACCTACCACTTCATGCATACGGTTATTCAGTTGTTCATGCCTAGTTCATTATCATTGACATATGCACTTGTGATGATTTCTTGAGATTTATGATATTTCTGGATTTCGGGGAAAGCCGCAAAATTTACAACTTATGATCTTTTAAAATATAAAATGTTGCGGTTTTCTAGTGATGTAAAGTGTCGTCCACCATGAGTTTGCTGTGGTTTTGGAGATCCGTGTCGAGGAGTGGAGGAACCGTCACGGGTACATGGTGGGCCCGGTATGGTATCCCGGGGCAAGAGGAATGTGGTGTTGACGTTGAGCCTGGCTGGGGAGCACTACCTACCGGTGATATTACCCGACGCGTCGGATATCCGGAGGATACCGTCGTGGTCTTGAGATGGATGGTAGGGGCCGGTCTGGACTGACGGCGCCCTAGATATTGAGATTGAGACATTGATATTTCGAGACAGTGAGATTTATGTTTTTTGTCGATGCTAGACATTGTTGATACTGATTTTAATTATGATACCTCAGTTTAAAATACGAAGGAAATCTCACTAATTTATGAAAACAGTTTCTTCATTTACATGTATTCTGTTTTCATGCATTCATACCTCATTCATATGATATATTGCTACCTGAGGCACTGACACGGGCACATAAGTTTACACTCGGGTTAGATATTTACCCTAGCCATTGTTATAGGCTGCATGTTATATATATTTGAGGATATATTATGATCATTGACCTAGGATTGCGTTATTTATGCGATTTCTGTGCGTAGATGTTTTCTATTCACGAGTTGGCAACTCACCCCCGTTGTGCCCCAGTTTCTTGCAGGTTGCCGTACAGGTTCATTACGGCTTTGCAGGCATAGTTTCATTCGGGTGATTTGCTAGTAGGTGGGTTTACTTGTATCATACCCCCATTATTTATCTTGTATATCATTATTCTGTTGTATCTAGAATTCCATCAACCAAACATGCATTTATTGAGATAGAGACCAGTGTTGTTTATTCTTTCGACCTTAGAGTCGCTCGTTATATTTCTGGTGGTTTTGAGTTTCCTTTTGAGTTTTGATCCTCGTCGTTGGCGTTGTATATTATATTGCTTGTGTGGTTGTGACCGTCGATTGACGAAGAGCTAGCTCCCGCTTGGGGATGCCTTTTTATTGTTTTCGTATACTATTCATGTTGTATCCCGTTTGGGGGCCAGTTTTTACAAAGGAGACTCTGCCGAAATTTTCAGTAAATTTTTGATGTTTTAAAAACCGCATAATTCGGCTTATGCTATTGAAATTACTTGCTTTAAGTTGTTTTTCCTGCACTCTACTTTTTTCTTGGTTTGGATTTCTGGGTTTTCGGTTTACTCAGATTACGTACGCCTCGAGACGTTCGTAGTTTAAGTGCCGGTCATGTTCCGTACTTTCGGGTCGTGACAAAGTTGGTATCAGAGCGTTAGGTTTTACCTTCGGAGCGTAGGATGACCCTTGGTTGATGGAATAGGTGACTAAAGTAGAGTGACGTACCGTTGGTATGTTCCGCGGCATATTTACGACACGCCACTCCACTTAAGAAGCCTTAGGATGTACATTTCCTTGTTCAGTATTATATTCCTTCCTGATCTAGCCTCGTCGGTACCAGTTTGGTTTTGCTGCCACGATTACGGGTAGGGAGAGCTACGGCTAGAGTTGCGGTCAGCACGAGCTCGGCACGAACGAGGACTGACCAGGGCATGATTCCGGCGACACCCGATTGTGGAGAGGTGTCTTTTGACTGTGTTTCCGCGCCACGAGCGTTTGGCGGATCGCCTTTATGAGGTTACTCGGATGTGCTGATCGATATTAGAGGATTGAGCCAGTGATAGAGGCCAGCCAGATCTTGATGACCGTTGGTGTGTTGCTTATTCATGATGATCGAGGCACTGTTCAGCGTGCAGACGAGCGAGCCAGTTATTGCTGCGAACGACGAGGTATTGCCCCAGATGTTGGAGTTAGTGCAGAACGAGTTGTGCTAAGAGATGATAGAAGGTCGCTAGTCATCGTGGATGAATGACTAGGATATGTGGATCATTCGCCTAACCCGATGCGAGGTCATGAGATAGATTGATTCCAGCTAGAGACGACTTCACGCGGAGACATTGGGAGTCGACAGAGACGATCGAATGTCAGAAACCTATTATTCCAAGTTTAAAGTAGTCGGAAAGACATGCAGGCAATTCTATGGTCCCTCTAGAAGAATGAAACCCTAACTCGACTTAATGACCGTGTGAAAGCCTTTGAACCTTCGGGTTTGCGGCAGTTCTACGGCGCCATTAGTGAGGCTTGGGTTTGCCCTTCTACGGCTGGACCACCGATGCTGTGGTATGTACTCGATACTATTAAACTGTGCCCAAGAGGTTGAGCTCTTGGGGGATTATGAGGTTTTGACGACTCGATCGGATGGCTCGACTTAATTCGGATGCTAGGTGGTGAGATGCATTCTTGGGAGACTCCAGATACGAGGATAGCCGTTGGAGCTCAGTCCATGCAGCCACGACGAGACGAGTCCAAAGCAGACGACATTAGAGAAAAGTGGAGTAAGAGGTTCGCACCAGATCTAGATGAGATGACGTTCCACTCCGCCGACATCAGAGATGCGATGCGCATGCCGAGGCAGAGTACTAGATATACCTTCCAGAAGGAGTCGCGATGGGTATGCAGCCGTTACAGAGCAAGATGCAGATTTAGGAAAGGACAATGACTTCCGGACAGTTGGCAGAGACGAGACATGGAAGAGACCGTGAGCAGGATTCCTTCCAGGACACTGCTGCAATGATACTTGCACCCAGGATCAGATGTGTCACGTACATTCAGAGTGCCAGAGGCCGACGCCAGTGATATGCTGTCTTACGAGTGGTCGCGATGATTGACCAAGAGATGACCAGAGAAGTGCCAGAACAGAATCGTCCCCGTTAGCACACCTGACAGGGGCGATGAGCCGATGGACCGAAAGATTGGTAATTCACAGTGAAGACCTTGACCCAGGAGTGGTCATGGTTACGCACACCAGCAGGACAGAGTTCATGATCATCGACGAGACGTCCCACTAGTGACCACGACAGTTGGCCGAGATTCTTAGAGGATGCACTTGAGCGGTACTATTCCACCATTATTGATTACGATGTTTTGGGTGATTTATTCGTATGATTTGATTTTGATGATTGAGGATTTACGGCCTTTGCATAGTGTTGCACTTGATATCGTTTTTGTGCTTTAGTTTCACATGTTTGTGATATTACGGTTTTAAATAGTTGAGTTGGTTTTGTGCGTATGCATGCACACGATTTCGTTCCTGCACTTAGTATAGTTTATATATGCTTGCAGTGCAGTGATACGCCTTATGTGCACTTAGATGCACTGGACTTCGATTTCGATTATGATACTCGATATTTGTTTTGTGCACCTTGTGCACCTGATTGATTTTGCGCACGTTCGGCGCTTGATATTGGATTTCATGATTTCGTGCGCGATGGATGCACCTGATTTGGATTTTCGCGCATGTTGAGCGCATGTCTTGAGATGCGATTTTGGTGCACACCAGATGCACTAAATTGAGATTTTTCGTGCATGTCAGATGCACCTGATTTTGCTGTCAGGCACACATGTTGCCTACGACAGATGTTTCGTGCACACCCGATGCACTTAGATGTTGTTTCTGTGCGCATGTATGGCACATTCATGGATTTTGATTTCCGTGCGCACCAGACGCACGTAGCATTCATGTGCATATTTTGGGGATTGATTTCGTATAGAGCAGTACGTTTTTATGATATTGCTATGTGTTTTCGTACTGAGCAGGACTAGTCAGAGGACAGTACCTGAATATATTTTGCATGCATTGATAGTTATTGAAGGGATTTCCAAAAAAAAAAAAAAAAGCGAGCTATAGCCTCAGTATTTACCTACGTGTCTGATATGACACGAAATGTTTAAAACAAGGAGACCCTTCTAAATTGTTTCCAAAACGGCGGAACGTACATTTCAAACAAAGGTATATATGTATATAGTTATTTTCTTATGTTAGACGTCCGCCACTGTGCAGTGTTATACGCGTGCACAGCGACATAAAGAGATTTGGCATGCATTTCCTGCAGATACTTACATATATAGATTCGATATTTACATGTATAGTTTCGAGTTATGTCATATTGGTTTTGATTTGGATTTGGCATTGATGTCTTCTCCATGACTCCGATGATTGCGGGATGCTTGACGGAGTTTTGATTTGAGTTATATGCTCATTTTTCAAGCGCATGCGCTGCGCTACGATTTGTCTTATATATTTACAATTTCGGAGCCCCGACGACTTGATGGTTTTTCTTAAATGTTTTAGTATTTGGGAGAGTTTGAATTTAAATTCGGGGACCGAATTTCTTTAAGGGGGGAAGATTGTAACGTTTTGAAAATCGTTTCGGTGAAATTTCGAAAAAATCGGTAAAATAAGGGGGTTTTCTGTAAAAAGTCAAAATACAAATATCTTATTATAAAAATTAAATACACATATTCTAGCTATGTAATTGCTATTATTTGGTGTTTATTGGGCCGCTGGTGAAATTTCAAATTTTCTGAAAAAAAATATTATTTTATTATTATTTAAGCCGTCACTAATACATTTAATTAGGGAAAATTACAAATTGTAATGAGTTGAAATAAATTTTGTGCATCATAAAACATTAAATAAAATTTTATCATGTGGTTTTTGGAATGAAAACATTTGCCAAAACGGTTTAGAAATTATTGAAGAAAAAAGGCTATTTTTTAGCGTAAATGGATATTTGGGGTATTGTATTTATCATTTTTCATCACCCCACACCCGTACCCACACCCACACACCCCCACTTACTCCTCCCCATGGCTGAATTCAGCACCCACCATATTTTTTCCCCACTTGATTTCAAAGGAAAAGAAATGAATGAAAAGAAAAGAAAATGGATGAATTAGGTGGACTTTTGACTTTATGTTGACTTGGACTTTCCTCCCTTGTATTTTCTCTACCTCCCTCTCTCTCCTCACTCCCATTCTGGTCGAAATTCTCCCCCTCCCAACAGCAGCAGCCCCCCCCCCAAATCCCACTCTTTTCTTCATCAAAAAAATCCACAAATCACTTCAAAATCCATGCAAATTCAAAGCTAAACCCAAATCCGACTCCTACCCATTTTAGCCTGGCCTGTATAGCATGGATCCTTGTGAAAAGAGAGCATTTTGGGAGGCCATGGATGCTTGTGGATCTTCATATATTTTTGGGTATAATTCTAAAACTTTTTGCTTAAATTGTTACTTGTTTCTTAAAGCTAATTTAAATTAAGTGTTAACTTGGATATGTGAGTTAATTGCAAGTTTTGGATTTCAAGTTAGGGTTTGTTGTGGAATTGAGTTGTGTTTGATTGTGCATGGTTTAGTGAAGTGGTTTAACATAATTAGTTTTGTAGAAAACTAATCTAGTTGTTAATTACAAGTTGTTACGTGAAAAATTGTGTTAATTTGCTAATTGCTTACTAGGTTTTTGAAATTTGTTAAATTCTTGGGATTAAAAATGTGATTAGGGTTTTCTTGGCTTCATTAACTTTATTAAGTGTGGTTTAATGCTTTGGATCATGCAAATCTAAGCTAGATTGTAGTTTGTGCATTTTTGCTTTGAAATTGTTAAAAGGGTATTTTTGTAAACTAGAATATTAGGATTTTTGGAATTTAATGAGATTAAATTACGGAAATTGTTTATACGACTTATTTAAGATATTTAATAAATATATTGGCCGCTACATTCATTTAAACATCGTGTTTTGTACAAAAACGGCGAATTGTGCTTGCTAGATTTTCGGAAAAATGACTTTTTAAGTGAAATTGGCGTTTTTGTGAGTTTTAACCTAGTTTATATTAAAATTAGTGTTCGTGAATGTGCAAATGAGTGTGATTGGATTTTTCTCGATGGTTTGACGTTTGTACATCGACATCGAGGGTTGGTTTTACTATTCTTGCATGCGTAGGCGATAGGTTTGGATCTATGCATGATACGCGTGCCGATTTGATTTTCGTATGCCGTTTCGATCTCGAATTTAGTTTTAATGTGATATGGTGCGTTATGATATGTAGGTACCCCCACGTGGACTTCGAGACGACAAGCAAGCGCGTGGCGACGTCGGCACCGGCGAACGAGGACCAGGTGAGTAGATTTATATCTACGGGGAGAAGTCGGGTGGATGGCGTATAGCACCCCCGCAGTTCGTGGTGATGTATACGAATACGTATACACACATATATATATATTTTGACTATAATTTGTTTGATATTATCGATGATATAGGTATTTGATGTTCTTGGATGATTTAGTGTCGCGAAACCCTAGAGTAGTGGTCGCACCACACATGCACACACACCCATACTTGCGTACTTTCTTCTTTCATTTGCGCTTATACGGGATTATATAGTTATGTGTTCACATGGGTATGGGACTATGTGTTCACATACGGATTGAGGATGATAGTACTTGGGATTTATGATGAGTCGATGAGATTTGATTTGAGGCCGTGAGATCGGTGATATAGCAGGGTTCGTATCTTAGATACGACATGACGTTGTAGCGGGTCCTTGACGTAGTGTTTCACACACGTCCATGCATACGTAGGCGGTATCAGTATGGTACTAGACGTAGATCAGTATCCCGATCATGATATTTGATAAAGAGGATACCAGGTGAATAGTATGATGAATGTGATATTGACCCGTACCCAGATTGGGATGCCGTACGACGGATTTACGTACGAGCTATATTGATGATTGATCCGCACTCTTGACTTGGGATGCCTGATTATAGATATGGTATCGGATATGATATTATTGAGGCGAGATCACCGACTATACATATACAGGTATGTATATGTATCGACTCAGATGATAGGCGGTTTCCTTACCTGTAGTTCAGCTTGTAGTTCAGCCGTATAGTTTAGTGTAGTTGTTAGATTAGATTAGACTTCTTACCTATTTCAAAAACTAACGAATCGTGGGCATTTTTAAAGACAGCTCAAGGGAATCTACGGATATTTCAAAAACGACGTATCTTTTCATAAAAAAACACCGTAGCCCCTATTTTCAAAACCCCATGATTCGTGTTATTTCAAAAGGCACCATTTGTAGGACTTATATTAGATTATTGCAGATTAGTTATCGTTGTGTCTAGTATTCAGCTCCCGCACATTATTGCTGTTCGCTCTGCCTCGCATATTTATTTTGCTGCATATTCCATTATTGATATCATGCTGTTAGGACACCAGCACCATTACCGATGATGCGTATGTACCACGTACACCTACTTGCCGGCTCACACACATCTTCATCGGTAATTGCCATGTCACGTACACTTTAGAGAATATAATTGCTTGACTTAGATTGTTAGCTAGTAGTGTTGACATAATATTAGTGTACTTCCCTTATATGCTATATTAGACATTGTAGTTATTACCTACCACTTCATGCATACGGTTATTCAGTTGTTCATGCCTAATTCATTATCATTGACATATGCACTTGTGATGATTTCTTGAGATTTATGATATTTCTGGATTTCGGGGAAAGCCGCAAAATTTACAACTTATGATCTTTTAAAATATAAAATGTTGCGGTTTTCTAGTGATGTAAAGTGTCGTCCACCATGAGTTTGCTGTGGTTTTGGAGATCCGTGTCGAGGAGTGGAGGAACCGTCACGGGTACATGGTGGGCCCGGTATGGTACCCCGGGGCAAGAGGAATGTGGTGTTGACGTTGAGCCTGGCTGGGGAGCACTACCTACCGGTGATATTACCCGACGCGTCGGATATCCGGAATATACCGTCGTGGTCTTGAGATGGATGGTAGGGGCCGGTCTGGACTGACGGCGCCCTAGATATTGAGATTGAGACATTGATATTTCGAGACAGTGAGATTTATGTTTTGTGTCGATGCTAGACATTGTTGATACTGATTTTAATTATGATACCTCAGTTTAAAATACGAAGGAAATCTCACTAATTTATGAAAACAGTTTCTTCATTTACATGTATTCTGTTTTCATGCATTCATACCTCATTCATATGATATATTGCTACCTGAGGCACTGACACGGGCACATAAGTTTACACTCGGGTTAGATATTTACCCTAGCCATTGTTATAGGCTGCATGTTATATATATTTGAGGATATATTATGATCATTGACCTAGGATTGCGTTATTTATGCGATTTCTGTGCGTAGATGTTTTCTATTCACGAGTTGGTAACTCACCCCCGTTGTGCCCCAGTTTCTTGCAGGTTGCCGTAAAGGTTCATTACGGCTTTGCGGGCATAGTTTCATTCGGGTGATTTGCTAGTAGGTGGGTTTACTTGTATCATACCCCCATTATTTATCTTGTATATCATTATTCTGTTGTATCTAGAATTCCATCAACCAAACATGCATTTATTGAGATAGAGACCAGTGTTGTTTATTCTTTCGACCTTAGAGTCGCTCGTTATATTTCTGGTGGTTTTGAGTTTCCTTTTGAGTTTTGATCCTCGCCGTTGGCGTTGTATATTATATTGCTTGTGTGGTTGTGACCGTCGATTGACGAAGAGCTAGCTCCCGCTTGGGGATTACTTTTTATTGTTTTCATATACTATTCATGTTGTATCCCGTTTGGGGGCCAGTTTTTACAAAGGAGACTCTGCCGAAATTTTCAGTAAATTTTTGATGTTTTAAAAACCGCATAATTCGGCTTATGCTATTGAAATTACTTGCTTTAAGTTGTTTTTCCTGCACTCTACTTTTTTCTTGGTTTGGATTTCTGGGTTTTCGGTTTACTCAGATTACGTACGCCTCGAGACGTTCGTAGTTTAAGTGCCGGTCATGTTCCGTACTTTCGGGTCGTGACACGACATAACTACATGATATATACACATTGATGTAGATTCTTCACTGTGGTGTTGATTATTTGATTTCCGCATATTCATGCTATTCACATTGCCTTGCATATGTTTATTGCTATATTATTATAATGCTGTTAGGACACCAGCACCATTATCGATGATGCGTATGTTCCACGTACACTATTTGCCTGCTCACACACTTCATCATCGATAATTGCCATGCCACTACACTGTAGAACTGTTGCATTCATGATATGATTCTTGCATGGCATATTGTACACTTATACCTGTACACAAACATAGATGATTCTGACTTGATTAGAGATTTGGGAACCGCAAGATGTTCTTCAAAACTGATTCGTTTTAAAAGAGTGGTTTCCCTCAACATGTGCACATTACTATTCCATGTTACATGACTTATGATATGCTTACCTTTCTTACATGTCGCATACATCATGTTTTGATTATACGCATTGAGATATGTTGTTTCCATGATATTTCTGGATTTGGGAACCGTGGATATTTCAAAAGAGAATATATAATTGTGCTAAAAACCCGGTTACCCTTGATACGATATTTCAGTGCATCCACCCTGTGTTTTCTCGGTGCTGAGAGCGACATGTGAAACCCGATTCGAGGAGGCGGATGAAGCCGATTGCGGATACATGGTGGACCCGGTATGGTACCCCGGGGCGAGAACGGTTTCGCTGTGTAGTAGACGGTGAGCCTGGCAGAGGGACTACTACGTACCGGTGATTGTATTTGAGCTCGGCGGATATCTGGAGGATACCGACCAGAGTTGAGAGATGGACATGGGCTGACCCGTACTGCCGGGGCCGAGGGCCGATACCGCAGACGGAGCCCAGAGATGGACATGGGCTGACCCGTACTGCTGGGGCCGAGGCCGATACCGCAGACGGAGCCCCATATGGACGAGGATTTACGTGTCGATGCTAGGCACGGGTTTCATGATGTTTTTCCATGATTTTGTTTATATCCTCATATTTGCATACATGATGCTTATTGTCGCTGGGTGACGGGTGGACGGGTTCCACGTTTATTGTCATTGGGTGACGGGTGGACGGGTTCCACGTATATACAGACATGGATCACATACAGACTGGATTTACATTGATCATACTTCATTTGTATATATAACAGGGTATGAGGGCGCTGTTATATATACCCTTACACCAATATTAGTGGTATGGGACGCTAATATATGTGTATTGATACTTCATCATTTTTTACTTCATGCAGACATACCTTACATCTATGATATGTTATTACCTGAGTACTTGGCACTACATACCTGTTTAGATGTTGCTTTGCCACCTTATCATGTATCAGGCTTATTCTTTGAGGTTTATATACTGATCGTATTGACCTAAGATTATGTCTTGCATTCGGTTTCTGCTTGTAGATATTCTCTATTCACGAGTTGGCAACTCACCCCCGTTGTGCCACAGTTCTTGCAGGTTTTGCCGTACAGGTTTCTTTGCGGCATTTCTGGCACATTGCTTTCTTGCGGGTGAATTGCATTTGGTAGGTGGTTTCTTTTGCATCAAGAACCACCATTGTACTTATATTATTCATTGTATCTAGAATTTCCATCAACCAAAACTTGTATATTGTTTCAGACTTAGACACTAGTGATGTATTATTCGACCTTAGAGTCGTGCTTAGCAGCATTACGGTTTTCATGTTATTATGAGTTTTCTTTTGAGTTTTGATCCTCGCCCTTCGGCATTGTATATTATATTGATTGTGTAGTGGTGACCGTCGATTGACGAAGAGCTAGCTCCCTCTTGGGGATGCCTTTTATCATTGCATATATATTGTTCTTGATATGATATTTCAGTGTGTCCACCCTGTGTTTTTTCGGTGCTGAGAGCGACATGTGAAACCCGATTCGAGGAGGCGGATGAGGCCGATTGCGGGTACATGGTGGACCCGGTATGGTACCCCGGGGCGAGAACGGTTTTGCTGTGTAGTAGACGGTGAGCCTGGCAGAGCGACTACTACCTACCGATGATTGTATTTGAGCTCGGCGGATATCTGAAGGATACCGACCAGAGTTGAGAGATGGACATGGGCTGACCCGTACTGCAGGGGCCGAGGGCCGATACCGCAGACGGAGCCCAGAGATGGACATGGGCTGACCCGTACTGCCGGGGCCGAGGCCGATACCGCAGACGGAGCCCCATATGGACGAGGATTTACGTGTCGATGCTAGGCACGGGTTTCATGATGTTTTTCCATGATTTTTTTTATATCCTCATATTTGCATACATGATGCTTATTGTCGTTGGGTGACGGGTGGACGGGTTCCACGTTTATTGTCATTGGGTGACGGGTGGACGGTTTCCATATATATACAGACATGGATCACATACAGACTGGATTTACATTGATCATACTTCATTTGTATATATAACAGGGTATGAGGGCGCTGTTATATATACCCTTACACCAATATTAGTGGTATGGGACGCTAATATATGTGTATTGATACATCATCATTTTTTACTTCATGCAGACATACCTTACATCTATGATATGTTATTACCTGAGTACTTGGCACTACATACCTGTTTAGATGTTGCTTTGCCACCTTATCATGTATCAGGCTTATTCTTTGAGGTTTATATACTGATCGTATTGACCTAGGATTATGTCTTGCATTCGGTTTCTGCTTGTAGATATTCTCTATTCACGAGTTGGCAACTCACCCCCGTTGTGCCACAGTTCTTGCAGGTTTTGCCGTACAGGTTTCTTTACGGCATTTCTGGCACATTGCTTCCTTGCGGGTGAATTGCATTTGGTAGGTGGTTTCTTTTGCATCAAGAACCACCATTGTACTTATATTATTCATTGTATCTAGAATTTCCATCAACCAAAACTTGTATATTTTTTCAGACTTAGACACTAGTGATGTATTATTCGACCTTAGAGTCGCGCTTAGCAGCATTACGGTTTTCATGTTATTATGAGTTTTCTTTTGAGTTTTGATCCTCGCCCTTCGGCATTGTATATTATATTGATTGTGTAGTGGTGACCGTCGATTGACGAAGTGCTAGCTCCCTCTTGGGGATGCCTTTTATCATTGCATATATATTGTTCTTGTTGTACCCCGTTCGGGGCCAGTATTTACAAAAGAAACTCTACCGAAATTTTTAGAAATGACTTGACATTTTAAAATGCATATTCGGCTTAGTTATTTAAAAACCTTGACTTCAAACATGTTTTCATTCACTTCTTTAAACCAGTTTTCTTTACTTACTCTTAAAATGGTTTTAGATTTCTGGGCTTTTGGCTTACTTGGATCAGATGAAGTCCTATACACTTCATATGGTTCAAGGGCCAGTCACGTGCTCTTTCGGGTCGTGACAACAGGTGAGGGGTATCCTTGTGATCCGTCACGAGTTTACTTTAGATATTGCCGTATCTTTTTATTGTTGCAAACATTTGGATTAATGTTTGTAAATGGAAATTGTGAGCTAAATATCATCATTTGGAGCATTAATTGTGACACATGCACAAGTGGTGACTCATGGTCTCTTTCTTTGTGCATGTGTCACATTATTTGATAGATTTGTGATGATATGATAAGAAGAGAGAGAGAGGGGCTGCCATGAAGAGGTTGGTCTTGTATTATTTTCATAATAACTCACTCTCATTTTATCATTCCATCAAAAAAGAAAAGAAAGAGAAAAACTTCTTCTTCTTCCTCTTTCTTCTCTAGCTCATAATCTCCATCAATGGCAACACCTTCAACCTCCATCCATCTCATGGATGCAAGTGACAAAGTTGTCACAAACATTCTCTACTTCGCCTTGGACACGTCGGCTAGCGAACTTCGTGCCTGAGTTGCTTCGGATGAAGCGGGAGCCCGTAAAAAGACTCGAAGATGTAGTGCCCTTTCCGACGAGAAGATCGAGACCGGAGATGCCGCGAGGAGCTTGGGATGGTGGCTGAAGACCGAAGGACACGGATCGATCGGTATAGCTTTCCAACCCTTTCTTTAGTTGCTAGTTGTAGGTTAATGGTTCGATCCGGGTTTTAACCATACGATAGCGCCGGTTTAAAGTTTTGAAAAAGTTTTCGTTTCCGCATTTTGGCCTCGGACAGACGGCCGGGGCGCTACCGTAGACTTACAATACTATCATGTCGAGCAAGAAAGTCCTCTATATATATTTCCAAGCATCCACTATAATATACATCACATGTACAATAATGACCTCTTGGGCATAAATATAACTAACAGTTAGATAGTAATACCGAGTTGATCCGTGTCCTTCGGTCTTCAACCATCATCCCCAAGCTCTTAGTAGCTCCTCGATCGAGTTTGGTTGCCGGTCTTCCTCCATCTACGATGATCCACCTGAGGGAAACGGCACAAGTTTCAGCCTTGTCTACCGAGGCAACCGACGCTCTAAGGTTGCTAGTAATGGAGAGTGGAGGTGTAGGAATGTGTCACTATATTTTTTCTCTCATCACTATTGCTTAAGGGAGCAACCATAGAAGATGAAGGAGGTGAGGAAACAATGGCATGAGCAACTCAAGAATGGCTAAGTGTTGAGGTGAGAATGAGAGTGTATGCAATGAAGCAAGTGAAGTAAAATGACCAAGTCCACATCAATACTTGTGGCTGCCCTCTTTCTCTCATCACAAAAATATCTCATTTCAATTTGCAAATAAACAATTCCAAGCCATACCTATGACCCATGCTCATGTCACCTCACTCCTCCACCTCATTTGTGAAACAAAAGAATTTCCAAAAATGGAAAATCATACAAATGAGGTGTCCACTTCTAGAAGCTATTCCGTATAAATACGGAATACTTCCCGGTACATGTATCGAAATACATATACGCGTATTCGGACAGAAATACGAATAGCCAAGAGAGAAAATGAATAGTGAACAGTAATACTAGAATACATAGATATAAATACATATATAAATTATTAAATCAAAACCCGATTTAATAATCCGGCTTAATCCTAAGCCGCTAGTATTATCAACCGTCCGATTAAAGTCTGTGCAGCATGTGCACATAGTTAATCGGACACCTGTATGTACCAACATACGTCATCTATACCATATCGCTTGAACCGTGAAAACCCTCTGTGTGGGACTCTAAAGACTCATCAATACGCTGGCAGTGGGTTTAACCATAAGCACGTCAGCTGCACTAGCTGTACATAACAGCTACCCGGGTATTGAGGGAAAGAGAGGCCGACGAGCAAACTCATCCTAAACCCCTACTGAGCCTGACAGTGACAATATCCATACAGTCCGGTCTGTTCGTCTAAGAGTATTGCATATCGAGTCTAAGGGGTGGATAAAGTCAGACCCCTAACAACGCGACATTTAGTGTCGGCGTGAAACCCATCACCACCTGAGAAATTATCGATCCTGGATCGGTAATTCTCGTCCACCGTGGCCATGGATTTCTGGTGATGGCCACCCGTGCACAACATGACATCAACCCCCAATACCAGGAGAGATGAATCCCAGACGATCCGATCACTGCCTCCATATGGCTCGGGTCTGTACCCAACTAAAACCTGTTTGCACGACTCCTTTGAGCCATGGTAGGGTAGTAATCAAAGTACAGTGGGAACTCACACGAGACAAATAACAATCTCTGGTCGACAGACTAACCTATAAACATGTCACCTGGAAACTGCTATCTAACAATAGGTATAATACCAACTAGCAGGTTCCCGGCGAGTCCATCCAGTGTACTCATAACCCAATGAGCACCTGTATACTATCTTAGGTGAACAAACTAACACCAATGGCTTATGATACCAGGCCACCGCCCCTCGTCGGGGTCTCTATCAGTATACACTAGTCTACACTGGAGTATCGATGCGCAGTCTTGATACTCCCATGACTAAGGACATTTAAGGATGTGCTTATAGACCCCCAGCTCCCACGTATATGATCGCTATCATAAAGCTGGTAGTCAAGCATAAATCCTATGGGCTCTATCAACATGTAATAGTGATCTGTAATACTAGATAAAGCATGTACATGATAATAAAGACAAACCAGATAGCATACTATCATCTCGAGTAAGACTGTTCTACCGGTATAGGTCCTCCCTCAATTATCATAATCACCTTCCTGCGACTATGATAATTTCCTTGAGGGCACTATAGCTAACAATCTCCCACTTGCACTTAAGGCCAATTATTGTGGTGTCGCATACTCACAGCTCGTGTGATACCGAATACCCAACTTTTCTACTAATCAGTTTCGCAAAGCCCGTTTGCGGAACTATTGCGTTCGAGAAATAGCCTCAGTGAGTGGATCCGCTCCAATGTTTCTTTCTGTATCTCTCTATATCTCAACTTCGTAGAGAAAACTATCTCCCGAAATGAGCAATACCTGTCTTAGAATTTGTCTGGATATCTGATGGGACCCGGTTCACAAACGAACTCTAAATCCCGCAAACTTCCTAGACTGTATCATCCACTGAATTTAATCAGTATCATGCGCCATGCCTTTTCTCAGTATCCACTTGGACCACCTGTCTAACATACTGTCCCTTAAAAGAGAGAAAACTATAATTTTGACAGCCACTCTGTCATCCAGGTCACCTTGGAAGCCTGAAATGATAACTGTCTCCCGAAAGAGGCTGTCATTACCATATCCCTAGAACATCCATTTATGTTCATAAACTGCTTTCCAACGTTTCTCCAGGATTGGATTAATATATGTTTATTGCAGCTGGTGCAAAAACAATATCTGGTGCGGTACTTGACATTTCATGATTAACTCAATTGCCTAAGCAAGTGATATGCTAATCATGCATATCCCTCTCCCCTTTAGTCTGTAAGACACCTTTAGAGAGGGTGACTCCGTCACCTGCAGGTACACTACCATGCCAGGAGTCGTCCATTCTAAAATACATTTAGAATAATGTCAAAGTACCCAGATTAGGATACTTCCCAAATCTATCTAAAACCATAGATCTAGTAACCAGAAACCCTGATATTATATCCATATCCTATGTGGAGAAACAACTTTGTGACAACCACAGTATAACCGATCGTAGTATAGGAATATCTCTTCCTATCAAGTGCATATCATCCTAATACCTGGACATCACTCTCTACTATCTTCTTAGCAGATCCATCTCCTATTCTGATGAAGTCAAAGCATATGACTGTCACATCAAAAATAGATAATATATTTCCGCTATACCTGCTTTAGTCTATAAATAGACATAAGCTACTTGCCTACTATGCTTCCGCTGCTCCCACTGACTACAACAACCCTCTGGCAGAGTCATATATACGTGCACTTCTAAAGCTAGTTTAGAACGACGCTATATTCATCCTCCTGCCGGGTCTTATAGTCAAGAACAGCAGCAATGGAAAGTCTGGGTAAACAAGAACCTCCCTGTCACCATCTCTGAGAAGACCGAAGCACTTCTCGGGTTCCTGAGGTTACCCACCAAATCTGCGGAGTGGCTAATGGAACATCGAAACCAATTGAATCCTCAGGTTCTATTAAATCTTCAGTGATCGTTTGTGGTTCTGGAATCACTTCCAGTTCTAGCATACTCCCACTTCTGTTTTCTGAAAAAATCCATTTTACTAAAACTGTGGCGAGTCAAGAATAATATATTGATCATCCTGATGGTAGAAAGTTAACCCTCGTCAAATCCCGGAATAACCCACACACAGCCATTATTGAAACGTGCCTCGAGTTTATCCGGATTCTGGTTTTAAGCATCAGCCGGACAACTCCCTATACCTTAACATCGTTAAGATATAAATTGATTCTATATATATCTAATATAGAAACAAAAGCACTAATTTAATTGGAACCAGATTCAAAATCATGCAGCTGTCTCCAGTGCATATCAACCAAATGTAAAAAGGCCAATCAGCATTACTCATCTAGGAGTGCATCCATATATGAGTGACCTGAAAGAGAATCAAGTTCTCAAAACCATTACTATCAACGGAATACCAAACATAAGTATCTATATCTTCGAATTCCATGAAGAATCCTGATACTTCCAATAAATGGTTCTTTTCTTTATTCTTATACCTACAACTTCTCAAAATCTGTACCTTGCATTTCAACGAAATACTTGTCTAGAACTGGAGAAGTCATGAGTAAACAGAATATAGTACGAGTACCAACCCTATTGTCTTAATGGGCACTGGACAACATACAATACTTTGTATAAGTCCCCTGAGTTCAATAACTCAAACCCTGTGTGTCATAGGTTGAAAAACTGTACTATGGTTAAGAAGAATTACACCGCTGTTGAATACACCTTACCTGATCACCAACTGATATAGGTAAATGTCACAGACAAAATATCAAAAATTTATATCTCACTTTATAAAATAAACGTACAGATATATCAGTTTGAAATTGGTGCATAACTACGGATATTCAAAACCAAATATTTACCGTCCGGCAAAAACCCAGGTGATTTCCTCAAATATCACCAATTACAACGAATTCCGATATAATGAGGATCTAATCACCCAATTCCCAATATCTTACTCCCACTCACCATCCGTAATAACATACAGATATGAGAAACTGATATGGTAAATGTTGGAGATAGTGCCCTCAGAGTCAATTATTGGATCACAGGCACGTGATTGCAATGATTGAGGGAGGACCTATCCCGGTAGGACAGTCTTACTCGAGATGATAGTATGCTATCTGGTTTATCTTTATCATCGTGTACTGCTTTAGGTGACCTGACATGTCGCTATTACACGTTGATAGAGCCCCTAGGATTCTTGCTTGACTACCAGCAGTATGATGGCGATCATATACGTGGGAGCTGGTGGTCTATAAGCACATCCTTAAAAGGTCCCTAGTCATAGGAGTTTCGAGACAGGGCATCGATACTCCGTTAGTAGACTAGTGTATACAGTCGAGACCCCGACGAGGGGCGGTGGCCGGTCTCACAAGCCACTGGTGTCAGTTGGTTCACCTAAGATGTATACAGGTGCTCATTGGGTTATGAGTACACCGGACAGGACTCGCCGGGAACCTGCTAGTTGGTCTTATACCAGATGTCAGATAGCGGTTCCCTGGTGACATGTGTACAGGTTAGTTCATCGACCTGAGATCGTCATTTGTCTCGTGTGAGTTCCCACTGTGCTTTGATTACTACCCTACCACGGCTCAAAGGAGTCGTGCAAACAGGTTTTAGTTGGGTACAGTCCCGAGCCACATGGAGGCAGTGAGCGGATCTGCAGGGGTTCGTCTCTCCCGGTATTGGGGGTGAGGTCGCGCTGTGTCTAGGAGAGCCATTACGCAAAGCCCTCGGCCGAGGCAGGAGATTTACTGGTAGGTATTCCAGTAGTATCTCAGGGCGTTCTGGGCTACGCTCCGACACGACTTGTACCGCTTTTGGGGGTCTGACTTTTACCAACCCCCTAGGCCCGCCATGCGATACTCATAGACGAACGGACCGGACTGTACGGATATTGTCACTGACAGGCTCAGTTGGGTGTCGGGGTGAGCTTCCTCATCGACGTCCCATTTGGTCAATAGCTGGTGGCCCGTCACGTATTGGCTTATACCTCTGACGTGCCAGTGGTTAAATCCACAGCCATTGTATTGACGAGTCTTTAGAGTCCACCACAGTTACAGTTACTCAGCTTTCGGGCGAAACGCTGTAGAGGCCGTATGGAGATATGGCAGGGTCCGATCAGATACGTGCGGTATTGCACGGATCAGGATCGGACAGTTTTGTACTAGTGGCCGTATAGTTATATGGCAGGGTTTGATCTGATATGTGCGGTATTGCACGGATGAGGATCGAACGGATTTTACTAGCCGGCTTTGGCTTAAGCCGGTCCTAGTCTAGTACAGTGTAGATTTTGTCTCTTTGCATTTGTGTTCAGTGGGAATACAAATGCGGGTATGTATTTGCAGTAGCGGGTTTTTCCTGTAATTTATTATGGGATCGGTTTTCTGGGGTTGCCAGTTTGCATTCCGTTCCGGCCGGTTTTCCTTCATTCCTTCTCGGTCGGACTTTCTTGGTGGAGGGTGTTAATTGCAAGTTTGCAATTAACATTTTGTGAGGGGTTTCTTTGCATATTTGTGGCATCATGATTGTTATTTCATCATGAGATCCTTTTTTGGTCTTCTCACTTGCTTTCATTGTGATGGTTGTTTGATATGATAAGAAATGAAATGAGAGTGACCAATTTCTATTATTGTTGATATATTCTTTCTTGCATTTCTTTTTCTCTCTCCAATCTTCTTCATTTCTTGAGAGGGGCCGGCCATTCTTGAGGGAGATAATGAGAGGATCATTTTTCTAGTGGTGGAAAATGTCATCTCATTCTCATGCTTGCTTGCTTGAAAAAACACACAAATCCCTCCATAGCTTTTATTCCTTTCCTCCACCTCCACATCCATGGCAACCTCATAACCCCAAGAGACAAGTTCACTACACTATTCTATAGCAAGCCTTGGACGCGTCGGCTAGCCAACTTCGCGCCCGAGTTGCCTCGGTCAAGAGGCGGGAGCCCGTAAAAGATTCCGGCTACGTGGTGTCCTTTCCGACGAGCGAGGAGGTGACGGAGATTCCGCGGGAGATCGGAGCGGAGACGAAGACCGAAGGACACGGATCGTTCGGTATACTTCTCACCCCATCTCTAGTTAGCTAGTATAGGTTAATGGTTTACGATCCGGGTTTTTCATTGTCCGCGGTAGCGCCGGTTTCCGAGTAAGGAAAATTTTTGATTCCGCATTCTGGCCTCGAGTACGAGGCCGGGGCGCTGCCGTGGCGCAACAGTAAACACATACCCTGGAGTTAGATTCCAATTGGGAAAACAGATTTCAATTAACATCGCACGGTGAAACTGAAACATGAAAATGTTTCGAAGGGGTAACCGGGTATTCCTAGTAATGCCTCTTCCACTATCCTGATTCATGACAGTAACCATATACTTACCTGCCCTTACCTCAATCCCTTTATTATGTCTTTACTTATTACCTTCTGTGCACCACCTTTAGGCTAATTGGTTTTCTTCCTTCCCTACCCTTCGGCACCAGCCTAAGGTTTGGAAGAAGACCCTCCAATAAGCGTAATAGGTATACTCTCCTAATCCTAGGAGCCCTCGCAACCTGAGAGAAGGTAAAGGGAAAAGACATCTGAATAATCTTATTCAATTTCTCTTGAATCGGAAACCATCCTCGAATCTGGAACAAATTCCTTCGAGTTCGTATGTAACTATACGATGGCATTTCCAATAGGAGTGGATATCCTTAATGATACGGAGTGTTCTGGAGAAATCCAAAGTGGATGTGGGAGTGGCAGGGGTATACACGGTTTTTTCGTGAATGATGGTCGTCGTAATTTTCTTTGCCCTTAATTTAATCCCTTTCTATGTCTTTACTTATTACCTTCTATACACCACACTTAGGCTTAATTGGTTTTCTTCCTTCCCTGCCTATTGGCACCTACCTATGGTTTGGAAGAAGACTATCTAATAAGCTCAATAGGTGTACCCTCTCCTAATCCTAGGAGCCCACATAACCTGAGAGAAGGTAATGGGAAAAGACAACCGAATAATCTTATTCAATCTCTCCAGAACCAGAATCCATCCTCGAATCTGGAACAAGTTTCTTCGAGTTCGTATATAACTATACGATGGATTTATCCAATGGAAGTGGATGTTCGTAATGATACAGGGTGTTCTGGAGAAATGCAAAGGTGATATAGAAGTGGCAATGATGTATGCGACACCGTGACATTCCAAAAACCAAAGTGTTTTAAGAAGATTCGGTTAACTTGGTTTATGAGTTTTAGTCAAGGGTTGGGCCATGGTCGCTGCCAAAGAGAGAGAGAGAAAAGAAACACTCAGCGTGCACTCTAACCTAGATCAGAATGGTTTAATCACTTTTTTCTCGAATTCTCCTCCAAACCCAAAAGAAGAATTAGTCGGGATCATCTAAAATCACCCAAGGAGTAAACAAACTCATCAGTGGGAATCGAGATCCAACTCTCATCGCATGATAACTTGATGGAAGCCACTCAATTCACCACACTCCAGAAAGTATGCGCATGCCTGGCAAGTTTCCTGTATGTTTGAAACTCTCGATATGTGTTTTTACCCCAAGCGGCTTATGACCTTGACTAGGTCAACATATCATAAGTCGCAGGTTAAGTTCAACCCATCATTATCCTAGATTAATTAAACCCACCCGTACGAGCCCTTGACTAGGTCAACATGACCGTACGACTGTCCTAATCAATTGCATATCCATGGAGCAGAAAAAGTACTACAGAGCTACCGATCACTACGCCTTGAATAGGTCAACATAAGTAGCATGAATACTAAGCAATACTCGTCTGAAATGGCCGAGGGCTACGGCTGGTTTTCAGCGATAAACCTTTAACGTAATGAACTTGATATCGTTGAAGGAACCGAGTGGTTTTACAAATTTATAGTGGCGAAAACTTTTGCTAAAGAGGTCACTCCCGGTAAAGGGATCTCGGCTCTTTCCTCGTCGAATGAGGTGCAGGATATTCCAAATTGAATACCACGATGCAAAGCAAAAGGCAATGACTATAGTGAAGTTATTACGTTGACGCAAACTTTTACTCAAGGGGTCACTCCCGATGAAGGGATCTCGGCCCTTACCTCGTCGAATGAGGTGCTGGATATTCATAACCGAATACCACTGTGCAAAGCAAAAAAGAACGTCTGTAATGTCAGTTTTAAAAAACTTGGTTCCAACAACATCATATAGGTTTGTTTTCCTTGCATTGATAAGAATCAACGCAGCCCCATCAATTAATCACACCAGAAAAGAAAGAAAATAAAATGTACGTATATGTCATCCGCATTCACCACTGGGTCCCGTCATCACCCGTTAGGTTACTTAACTAACGACAGATCGGGGACTGGACTAGCGTGGGTGCAAAACATATACAACATCTACTAGTATATATATAAATATATATAACAATCATCCCAGGCATGATATAAAGCAACATCATAGAAGCATCACAGAAACAACACAGAATGGTGGATAATCCTAGAGCCCCGGGTTTCACTTGAGCCGCAAATGAGACCCGGCATTCCCCTGTTGTGTGGATAGCCTGTGCAATGATAACCTAGACCCTTACGAGCACGGCAAGTTACCCACCAATACCAAAAGTGAGGCAACCCCCTTCAGCAAAGTGAATGGGCCACCCGGCATTTCACGAAATCCGGTAACTTGAGCACTCCTCCTGGGTCAACCTATACCCCCTACGAGTGCGGCGAATAGCCCGCTAATTCTAGAGTAAGGTCCCCTCCGTCTCAACACTATGAGATACGGACCCATTACCCTCTAGAACCCGGCTATTCGTGTACTCCACCGCGGGGTAATCCTAGTACAGAAAAGAAAATAATATGTGCAAGGGCGACATCGACCTCAACCCGGTTGTGCCCTAAAGGAATAATATACAAACTGGCAGTGACGGCAGTCCACATGTCGGACACTCTCCCTGCAATATTAAAAGTACAAATGAAACTAAACTGTACTAACATTGCACTATAGCTATCCACCACGACGATCCAACCAACATTACAGCACAACACAGAACATCAACGTGAATGTCACGTTCGCAAACCCGTCTAAAAGAACTATAGCAATTAGACAAGTTGTACCGATCTAATGACATTCACGGTCGCAGATGGTAATGTAAGTACTGTAAAACATTTAAACAGTGCTAAATCATCGACTTCGAAACACCCCGAATTGCCTCTGAACAACAGATATCATAATATCCAAAATGGGAAAAACTAGCAACACCACTTAACCAATATTCCAGAGACCAAACCACACCTAAAATACGAAGCCCAAATTCCTCAATATGGCCGGCCTCCTCGGATTTTCATGCATTGTGCTCGGCCAATAATAGGTGGAAATGGTTCGTATTTGGGGTGCAGTCTAGTGGTCACTTAATTAGTCTTCTACAGTTGCTAAAATAATTTTTTGAAGACTTTGAAAATCGACAGGGAATGGAATCAGCAGTGCACTGTTATCAGGTTGTTTCGATTTCGATACTTTAATGTTGTCTAAACAAGCTAGTAAGGGGTTTGAAGGCTGGCTCTGATACCATGTTGGGTTACGGCAGCACTCCGGCCATCAAACCTTGGCCAAATGCAGAATAAAAAAATTACTAAACTGGCACTACCATTTCCCGATGCACAGATCTACCTTAAACCCTAAACTAGCAAACTATATATAAGAAGTTAGATGGTTATACCAAGTTGATCCGTGTCCTTTGGTCTTCAACCATCATCCCCAAGCTCTTAGTGGCTTCTCGATCGAGTTTGGTTGCCGGTCTTCTTCCATCTACGATGATCCACCTGAGGGAAACGGCGCAAGCTTCAGCCTCGTCTAGCGAGGCAACCGACACTCCAAGGTTGCTAGTAATGGAGAGTGGAGGTGTAGGAATGTGTCACTATATTTTTTCTCTCATCACTATTGCTCAAGGGAGTAACCATAGAAGATGAAGGAGGTGAGGAAACAATGACATGAGCAACTCAAGAATGACTAAGTGTTGAGGTGAGAATGAGAGTGTAAGCAATGAAGCAAGTGAAGTAAAATGACCAAGTCCACACCAATACTTGTGGCTGCTCTCTCTCTCTCTCATCACAAAAATATCTCATTTCAATTTGCAAATAAACAATTCCAAGACATACCTATGACCCATGCTCATGCCACCTCACTCCTCCCCCTAATTTGTGAAACAAATGAATATCCAAAAATGGAAAATTATACAAATGAGGTGTCCACTTCTAGAAGCTATTTCGTATAAATACGGAATACTTCCCGGTACATGTATCGAAATACATATATGCGTATTCGTACATAAATACGAATAGCCAAGAGAGAAAATGAATAGTGAACAATAATACTAAAATACATACATATATATATATAAATTATTAATTCAAAACCTGATTTAATAATCCGGCTTAATCCTAAGCCGCTAGTATTATCAACCGTCCGATTAATGTCTGTGCAGCATGTGCATATATTTAATCGGACACCTTTATGTACCAACATACGTCATCTACACCATATTGCCTGAACCTTGAAAACCCTCTGTGTGGGACTATAAAGACTCGTTAATACGCTGGCAGTGGGTTTAACCACAAGCACGTCAGCGGCACTAGCTGTACGTAACGGCTACTCAGGTATTGAGCGAAAGGAAGGCCGACGAGCAAACTCATCCTGAACCCCTACTGAGCCTGATAGTGACAATATCCATACAGTCCGGTCTGTTTGTCTAAGAGTATCGCATATCGAGTCTAGGGGTGGATAAAGTCAGACCCCTAACAATGCGACATTTAGTGTCGGCATAAAACCTATCACCACCTGAGAAATTATCGATCCTGGATTGGTAATTCTCGTCAACCATACCCATGGATTTCTGGTGATAGCCACCCGTGCACAACGTGATATCAACCCTCAATACCAGGAGAGACGAATCCCCGACGATCCGATCACTGCCTCCATGTGGCTCAGGACTGTACCCAACTAAAACCTGTTTGCACGAATCCTTTGAGCCGTGGTAGGGTAGTAATCAAAGTACAGTGGGAACTCACACAAGAAAAATAGCGATCTCAGCTCGACAGACTAACCTGTACACATGTCACCTGGAAACTGCTATCTGACAATAGGTATAATACCAACTAGCTGGTTCCCGGCGAGTCCAACCAGTGTACTCATAACCCAATGAGAACCTGTATACTATCTTAGGTGAACAAACTAACACTAATGGCTTGTGAGACCAGGCCACCGCCCCTCGTCGGGGTCTTGATCAGTATACACTAGTCTACACTGGAGTATCGATGCCCAGTCTCAATACTCCCACGACTAGGGACATTTATGGATATGCTTATAGACCCCCAGCTCCCACGTATATGATCTCCATCATAATGCTGGTAGTCAAGCATAAATCCTATGGGCTCTATCAATATGTAATAGTGATCTGTAATACTAGATAAAGCATTTACATGATGATAAAGACAAACCAGACAGCATACTATCACCTTGAGTAAGACTGTTCTAACGGTATAGGTCCTCCTTCAATCATCATAATCACCTACCTGCAACTATGATAATTGCGTTGAGGGCACTATAGCCAACACCAAGTTGCTCCAGATTTTATTCAAACTTCAAAACTCATTGAAAACCATGTTTTGAAACTTAACACTTTTGAAAATGAACAAAACTTGCATCTAAGTGCCATCAACCTTACAAAACAAGTAGTAGTTACAAATTAAACCCTACTACACCACCACTATTAGTCATATCCATAGAAAACTCACTTTTGAAATCTCAAAACTAAGAAATCATTACTTTAGCTCCAAATAAAGTTTTTCATGACAAGTATTAAAAGAAACAAAAAAAGATGTGATCTTTACCTCTTATTAAGTCTAAAGGAGAGGAGATCAAAGCTTGAGAGGGTTGATGGGGGCTCCAAGGTGTAAGTGATGACTTCAAGTGGAGAAGTAGTGAGATGAGCTTGTTTCAATGAAGAATAAGCTAATTGTGGAGGGTTGCCATGGTTTGGATGTTTGAAAAGAAATGAGAGTGGAAAAAGTGTTTGGAAGAAGGGGGAAGAAGAAAATGAAAATGAGGGAGGAGATGAGAAAACAATATGGAATGGCTCTCTTTCTCTCTCTCTTACTCTCTTACCCATGCCTCCCATCCTCTCTCATGCCCATACCCTCACCCTCTCTCCATGTGTAAATCTACGGTAGCATCCCGGCCGTCAGTCCAAGGCCAAAATACGGAAATGAAAACTTTTTCTAAACTAGAAACCGGCGCTATCGCAGACTTTAATCCCGGATCGAACTATTAACCTGCAACTAGCAACTAGAGAAAGGTTGGAAAAGCTATACCGATCGATCCGTGTCCTTCGGTCTTTAGCCACCATCCCTAGCTCCTCGCGGCATCTCCGATCTCTGGTCTCCTCGTCGGAAAGGGAACCACATCTTCGAGTCTTTTTACGGGCTCCCGCTTCGTCCGAAGCAACTCGAACACGAAGTTTGCTAGCCGACGTGTCCAAGGCGATGTAGAAAATGTGTGTGATCACTTCGTCTCAAGCATCCATTGATTCTCATCGCATGAGAGTGTATTGATGGAGGTTGAAGATGAAGCCATTAGTGAAAATGGTGAGCTAGAGGAAGAAGAAGAAGGAGAGGAGCCTTTTGTTATTGTGTTGAGATGAAGAAAATGAGACCTAGCATAACAAATCCAAGAGCAAACCCAAGCCTGTATGGCTGTCCATTCTCTCTCCAAGCATCACATCAACACAATAATTAAATCCCAATGTGACATTAGCACAAGAAAAGAGACCATGAGTCACTAATGAAGTCCATGTCACATTAATTGCACCTCATGATGATTTCCACTCACAATTTCCACTATTTGTAAACATTAACCCAAAAGTTTACAACAATAAAAAGATACGGCAATATCTAAAGTAAACTCGTGACGGATCACAAGGATACCCCTCACCTGTATATACATACCTGCATCCGCATTCCGACTGAATGCGAATACGATGAGACTAAAGTAATCCAACAAATCTAATACTAGGATCCGGCTAAAACCAAAGCCCACTAGTATGATCCGCCCGATCATGATCCGTGCACTACTGCACGTATATGATCGAACCCTGCCATAATACCATACGGCCTCTACAACGTTTCGCCCGAAACTTGAGAAACTGTCTGTGGGGGACTCTAAAGACTCGTCAATACATTGGCTGTGGATTTAACCACTAGCACGTCAGAGGTACTAGCCGTACGTAACGGGCTATCAGGTATTGACCAAAAGGGAGGTCGATGAGCGAATTCATCCTGACACCCTACTGAGCCTGTCAGTGACAATATCCTTACAGTCCGGTCCGTTCGTCTATGAGCATCGCATGTCGGGCCTAGGGGGTTGGTAAAAGTCAGACCCCCAAAAGTGGTACAAGTCGTGTCGGAGTGTAGCCCAGAACACCCTGAGATACTACTAGAATACCTACCAGTAAATCTCCTGCCTTGGCCAAGGACTTCATGTAATGGCTCTCCTAGACACAGCGCGATCTCACCCCCAATACCGGGAGAGACGAAACCCCTGCCGATCCACTCACTGCCTCTATGTGGATCGGGACCATACCCAACTAAAACCTGTTTGCACGACTCCTTTGAGCCGTGGTAGGGTAGTAATCAAAGCACAGTGGGAACTCACACGAGACAAATGACGATCTCAGGTCGATGAACTAACCTGTACACATGTCACCAGAGAACTGCTACCTGACGCCAGGTATAATACCAACTAGCATATTCCCGGCGAGTCCTGTCCGGTGTACTCATAACCCAATGAGCACCTGTATACATCTTAGGTGAACCAACTGACACCAATGGCTTTTGAGACCGGCCACCGCCCCTCGTCGGGGTCTCGACAGTATACACTAGTCTATTAATGGAGTATCGATGCCCAGTCTCGAAACTCCCACGACTAGGGACCACTTTAAGGATGTGCTTATAGACACCGGGTCCCACGTATATGATCGTCATCATACTGCTGGCCGTCAAGCAAGAATCCTATGGGCTCTATCAATGTGTAATAGTGACCTGTAAGGTCCCCTAAAGCAGTACATGATGATAAAGATAAACCAGATAGCACACTATCAGCTTGAGTAAGACTGTCCTACCGGCATAGGTCTTCCCTCAATCATTGCAATCATGTGCCTGTGATCCAATAATTGACTCTGAGGGCACTATATCCAACTATCTCCCACTTGCACTCATGGCTAATTATTGTGATGTCGCATACTCACAGCCCGTGTGATACCGAACACCTAACTCCTCTACTAATCAGTTTCACAAAGCCCATTTGCGAAACTATTGCGTTCGAGGAATAGCCTCAGTGAGTGGATCCGCCCTAATGTTTCTTTCTATGTCTCTCTTTATCTCAAGTTCGCGGAGAATGCTATCGCCCGAAATGAGTGATACATGTCTTAGAATATGTCTGGATATCTGATGGGACCTAGTTCATAAATGAACTCCAAATCCAAACTTCATAGACTGTATCGTCAACTGAACTTAATCAGTATCCTACGCCATGCCTCCCTCAGTATCCGCTTGGACCACCTGTCCAAAATACTGCCCCTCGTCAGAGGGAAAACTATAACTCTGACAGTCACTCTGTCATCCTGGTCACCTTGGAAGCCTGGAATGATAACTGTCTCCTAAAGGAGGCAGCCGTTATCATTTCCCTAGAACATCCACTTGTGTTCTAAAACTGCTTCCGAACGTTTCTCCAGGATAGGATTAATATCAACTTATTGCATCTCGTGCAAAAAACAACATCTGGTGTGGTACTTGACATCTCATGATCAACTCAATTGCCTAAGCAAGTGATCTGCCAATCATGCACATCCCTCTCCCCTTTAGTTTGTAAGACATCTTTAGAGAGGGTGACTCCATCACCTGCAGGTACACTACTGTGCCAAGAGTCGTCCATTCTAAAACACCTTTAGAATGCTTTCTAAGTACCCAGATTGGGAAACTACCTAAATCTAGATCTAAAACCATAGATCTAGTAACCAGAATATCTGATATAATATCCATATCCTTTGTGGAGAAACCACTGTGTGACAACCAAAGTATAACCGATCGTAGTATAGGAATATCACTTCCTACTCTGTGTATGTCATCCAAACACCAGGACATCACACCCTACTACTTTCTTAACAGATCCATCTCCTATTCTGATGAAGTCAAACCTATGACTGTCATATCAGAAATAGATGATCTATCTCCGCTATATCTGCTTTAGTCTATAAACAGACATAAGCTTCTTGTCCACTATGCTTCCGCTGCTCCCATTGACTACGACAACCCTCTGGCAGAGTCATATACACGTACACTTCTAAAGCTAGTTTAGAACGACGCTATACTCATCCTCCTGCCGGGTCTTACAGTCTGGAACAACAACAATGGCAAGTCTGGGTAAATAAGAACCTCCCTGTCACTGTCCTTGAGGCTACCAGAGTACCTCTTGGGTGCCTGAGGTTACCCACCATATCTGCGGAGTGGCCAATGGAGTGTCAAACCAGATTGAATCTTTAGGTTCTTATCAAACTTTCAGTAATCGTTTGCGGTTCTGGAATCACTTCCAGTTCTACCATACTCCCACTACTGTTTTCTGAAAAAATCCATTTTTATTAAAACCGTGGCGAGTCAAGAACAATATCACTATTGATCTTCCAGATGGTAGAAAGTCAACCCTCGTCATAGCCCGGGTCAACCCACAAACAGCCATTACAGAAACGTGCCTTGAGTTATCCAGAGTCTGGTTTTAAGCATAAGCCGGACAACTCCCCGTACCTTAACATTATTAAGATATGAACTATTCTATATCCAATATAGAAATAGAGGCACTGATTTAATTGGAACCATATTCAAATCACGCAGCTGTCTCCAGTGCATATCAACTAAATGGAGAGAGGCCAATCAGCATTACTCAACTTAGGAATACATCCAGATATGAGTAACCTGAAAGAGAAGCTAGTTCTCTTAATCATTACTATTAACTGAATACCATACACAAGTATCTACATCTTCTATCACCTTGAAGAATCCTGATACTTGCAACGCCTGGTTCTCTACTTTATTCTTATACCTATAACTTCTCAAAATTTAGACATTGTATTTCTACGAAACACATGTCTAAGAACTAGAGAAGTCATAAGTAAACAGAATATAGTACGAGTACCAACCCCTCTGTCCTTATGGACACTGGACAAAATACAATGCCTTGTATAAGTCCTATGAGTCTAATAACTCATTCGCTGTGTGTCATAGGTTGAAAACTGTGTAAGTCGATGTGCAACACCCCACGACTTGCGGGGAGGCGGAAATATGAAAAACGATCTTGTTCTTTGCTTAAACATCGACTAACCGCATGAATCGAAGCTAAAAGATAACTAACAACTATCATAGAAGTTCTAAACTACTATGTGAAGTGATTATACCTCAAGAACCGTGTCCTTCGGGTCTTCATCGCTGTCCTCCACTCCTCGTAGGCTCCTTGGAACATCGACAACTTCACGGCCTCCTCAAATCAAAGAGGATCCACCCGAAAGCTTCTACACCAAGCTTAATCTCAAACTTGAGATAACTAGGTTGCTTAAAGTGCTAATCTAAGCTACCTAGAGGATATAGAGTGAGGTTATGGATGTTTTAGTCTATCTAACCCTTGATCTCAATACATGAGAGGTTAGGGTTAGGGTTTCAAGAAAGAGTGAACTTGAGGAGAGAGAAGGTGAGAATGATAATGAGAACAAAAGTCCTTCTCACTTGAATATATGATACATAATGAATTATCAAATAATATCAATTAATTGATTATTCACCATGTTTCATTTAATCAAGGAGAGTGATTCATCATGTGAGTCATTAGATCATTAATGAAGCATTAATGATATGATGAATCATATAAATGAGTCACACAAAGAAATCAATGAAAAAGCCACCTCAACCCTCATGTCACCACTCTTCTAGAACCTTCTCGACAAATTACGAGAACGCCCCTCCAATCCGTGAAAACACGGAAAACTTTAGACTGTATAAATCCAATAACCCGATACTAGAATCTGGCTTAAACCAAAGCCGGCTAGTAAAAACTGTCCGAAAAGTCGTACGTGCGTAAACACACGTATGCATCCGAACCCTTGTCGTAAAACCATACGACGTCTATATCGTTTCGCCTGGAGCAGGGAAACTCTCTGTGTGGGACTCTAAAGACTCGACACTACGCTGGCAGTGGGTTTAACCACAGACCGCAAGCGGCACTAGCTGTACGTAACGGTCCCCAGGTAGATGTCGATAAGAAGGTCGATGAGGAAAATCATCCGAACTCCCACTGAGCCTGATGTGACAATCTTCGTACAGTCCGGTCTGTTCGTCTAAGACTATCGCATATCAAGCCTACGGGGCGGCAAGCGTCAGTCCCCAAATAGCTGTATAAGTCATGTCGGAGCGAAGCCCATTACGCCCTGAGAAGCTACTGGAACCTACCAGTATATCTCTCTTGCCCTGGCCAGGGACTTTGCGTAATGGCTCTCTGACACAGTGCGATATCAACTCCCAATACCGGGAGAGACGAATCCTATCTAACCGCCACTGCCTCCAAGTGCTCGGGACTGCACCCAACTGCTACCTGTTTGCACGACTCCTTTGAGCAGTGGTAGGGTAGCAATCTAAGAACAGTGGGACACACTCGAGGCGAAGTAGCAGTGTTAAGTCTGCGGACTATGCTGTACTCATGTCACCTGGAAACTGTTAACTGACGATGGGTATAATACCAACCAATCAGTTCCCCGGTGAGTCCTGTCCGGTGTACCCGTAACCTAACGAGCACCTGTATACTATCTCTAGTACGACGTACTGATGGCTGTGGGACAGACCATCTCCCCAACTGGGATGAGAAGCGTATACACTTAGTCTACTCCGGAATATCGATGCCCTATCTCGATAATCCAACGACCAGGGACCTATATAGGATGTTGCTTACAGACTACCCAGCCCCCACTAGTGTGACTGCCATCACGATGCTGGTAATCAAGCAAAGATCCTATGGGCTCTACTAATATGTATAAGTGATACGTTACAAGAAACATATGCACATATTAAAGTAGACACAAACCAAGTAGCATACTACCATTTTTAGCAAGACTGTATATATATAACTGTGAATATCCCAAGCTTCCATTAAGTAATCTACAATCTAGTATGATACAATAATGGCCCCTAGAGCATATACACTAACAAACTGTACTTATGGTTAAGAAGAATTATACCGCTGTTTAATACTCCTTACCTAACCATCCACTGATATAGGTAAATGTCATAGACATAATTTCAAAAAGTTATATCTAAAAATAAACATACAGATATATCAATTTGAAATTTGTGCGTAACAACGGATATTCAAAACCAAATATTTGCCGTCTGACAAACAACCCAGGCGATTTCCTCAAATATCACCAATTACAACGAATCCTAATATAATGAGGATGATCACCTAATTCCCAATAACTTACTCCCACTCATCATCTGTAAAACCATACAGATGTGAGAATCAAACCTGGTAAATACATACCCTGGAGCAAGGACTAATTGGGAAATCAGTTTTCTTTTAACAATACACAGTGAGACTGAAACATGTAAATGTTTCGAAGGGGTATCCGGGTATTCCTAGTAATGCTTCTTCCATTATCAGATTCACAACTATAACCGTATATTTCTTTACCATCTCTCCAAATCTCTTTATATGTCTTTAGTCATTACCTTCTGTACACCCCTTTAGGCTAAATGGTTTTCTTCCTTCCCTACCGTTCGGCACCAGCCTATGGTTTGGAAGAAGACTATACAATAAGCATAATGGGTGTACTCTCCTAATCCTAGAAGTACTCATAACCTGAGAGAGGGTGAAGATAAAAGACAACTGAATAAAACCTTATTCCTATTTCTCCTGAACCAGAATCCATCCCCGAACTGGAATAAGTTCCTTCGAGTTCGTATATAATCATACGATGGAGTATCCAATAAACTGTGGATCTTCGTAGTAATACGGAGTTTCCTGGAGAAATACAAAGGTGAAGTAGGAGTGGCGATGAAATACTTGGTTTGGTCGTGAATGATAGCAGTCGCAATTTACTTTGCCCTCTTACTAATCCCTTTATTTGTCTTTACTTAATACCTTCTGCACACCTTTTAGGCTAAATGGTTTTCTTCATTCCCTACCGTTCGGCACCTGCCTATGGTTTGGATGAAGACTATCCAATTAGTGTAATAGGTGTACCGTCCTAATCCAAGGAGCACTCGCAACCTGGGAGAAGGTAAAAGGAAAAGACAACTGAATAGTCCTATTCATTTTCTCCAGAACCAGAAACCATCCTCGAATCTGGAACAAGTTCCTTCGAGTTCGTATATAACCATACGATGGTTTTATCCAATGGAAGTGGATGTTCGTAGTATTACGGTGTGTCCTGGAGAAAAGGGTAAAAGTAGGAGTGGCAATGAGGTATGCAACTCACACAATCCAAAAACCAGTGTTTTAAGAAGGTTCGGTTAACTTGGTCACTGAGTCATAGTCTAGGATCGGGCCATGGTCGCTGCCAAAGAGAGAGAGAAAAGAAACACTCTGCGTGCACTCTAACCTAGATCAGAATGGTTACTAATTTATCCAATCAGGAAACCTCCCACTGTAACCTCAAATTCTCCTCCAATCATGAAAGAAGAATTAGTTGGGATCACCCGAGGAGTAAACCAACTCATCGGTGGGAATCGGGATCCAACTATCATCGCATGATAACATGATGGAATCCACTCACGTTATCACACTCCAGAAGGTATGCGCATATCTGGCAAGTTTCAGTTTCTTTAGAAACTCCCGATGTGATTTTTACCCCATGCTCTTATGACCTTGACGAAGGCCAACAAATCATAAGTCACATGTCATGTTCTACCCGTCATTGTCTAGGTTAATTTGAACCCACCCGTACAAGCCCTTGATGAAGGCCAACAAGGCTGTACGGCTGTCCCAAACTAATGCATCTATCTATACAGCAGAAAGGTAACAAGCAGCTACCATACACTATGCCTTGACGAAGGCCAACAAACATAGCATGAATACTAAGTGCTACCTGTCTTAAATGACGGAGGGCTACGAATGGTTTTTGGCGAAAAACCTTTAACGTAATGAACTTGATATCGTTGAAGGAACCAGATAGCTTTTTATAAAATTATAGTGGAGAAAACCTTTGCTAAAGAGGTCACTCCCGGTGAAGGGATCTCGGCTCTTTCCCCATAGAATGAGGTGCAGGATATTCCAACTGAATACCACGATGCAAAGCAAAAAGCAATCGACTATAGTGAAGTTATTACCCTGACACAAACCTCTGTCCAAGGGGTCACTCCCGGTGATGGGTTCTCGGCCCTTGCCTCGTCGACTAAGGTGCTGGATATTCATAACCGAATACCACTGTGCAAAACAAAAGAGAACATCCTAGCAATAACAGCTTTTTAAAAAATGTTCCAACAACATCAAAATAGGTTTATTTTGCTTGCATTGATCCGAATCAATGCAGTCCCATCAATTAATCACACCACAAAAGAACGAAAATATGATGTACGTATATGCCATCCGCATTCGCCACTGGGTCCCGTCATCACCCGTTGGGTTACTTAACTAACGACAGAGCGGGGACTGGACTAGAGCGGGTGTAACACATATACAACATCTACTAGTATCTATATCAATATATAATATTCGCTCAAGGCGTGATAAAATGCAACATCACAGAAATGTAATAAGCATCACAGAACAATACAGATAATCTGGGATCCCCGGGTTTCATAGAGCCGCTACTGAAACCCGACGTTCCCCTGGTCGTGTGGATAGCCTGTGCAATGAAATCCTAGACCCCTACGAGTGAGGAAAGTTACCTGCCAAAACCTGAAGCGAGGCAGCCCCCTACAGCAAAGTGAATGGACCACCCAGCACTTCATGAAATCCGGTAACTTGAGCACCCTTCCTTGGGTCAACCTGTACCCCCTACGAGTGCGGCGAATAGCCCGCCAATTCTAGAGTGAAGCCCCCTCCGTCTCAAAGCCATGAGATGCGGGCCCGTTGCCCTCTAGAACCCGGCTATTCGTGCACCCCACCGCGGGGTAATCCGAGTACAGAAAGTAAAATATATATACAACGGGTACATTGACCTCAGCCCGGTCGTGCCCCAAAAGAATAATATACAAACAGGCAGTGACGGCAGTCCACATGTCGGACGCTCGCCCCGCAATATCAAATGTACAAATAATACCAAACTGTACTACCATTGCAACCAGGCTATCCACCACGACAAATCCGCAACATCACAGTGTTAGTGTATATGCCCTAGAGGCCATTATTGTATCATACTAGATTGTATATTACTTAATGGAAGCTTGGGATATTCACAGTTATATGTACAGTCTTGCTAAAAATGGTAGTATGCTACTTGGTTTGTGTCTACTTTAATATGTGCATATGTCTCTTGTAACGTATCACTTATACATATTAGTAGAGCCCATAGGATCTTTGCTTGATTACCAGCGTCGTGATGGCAGTCACACTAGTGGGGGCTGGGTAGTCTGTAAGCAACATCCTATACAGGTCCCTGGTCGTTGGATTGTCGAGATAGGGCATCGATATTCCGGAGTAGACTAAGTGTATACGCTTCTCATCCCAGTTGGGGAAATGGTCTGTCCCACAGCCATCAGTACGCCATACTGGAGATAGTATACAGGTGCTCGTTAGGTTACGGGTACACCGGACAGGACTCGCCGAGGAACTGATTGGTTGGTATTATACCCATCGTCAGTTATCAGTTCCCAGGTGACATGAGTACAGCATAGTCCGCAGACTTGACACTGCTACTTAGCCTCGAGTGTGTCCCACTGTTCTTAGATTGCTACCCTACCACGGCTCAAAGGAGTCGTGCAAACAGGTAGCAGTTGGGTGCAGTCCCGAGCACTTGGAGGCAGTGGCGGTTAGATAGGATTCGTCTCTCCCGGTATTGGGAGATGATATCACGCTGTGTCAGAGAGCCATTACACAAAGTCCCTGGCCAGGGCAAGCGAGATATACTAGTAGGTTCCAGTAGCTTCTCAGGGCGTAATGGGCTTCGCTCCGACACGACTTATACAGCTATTAGGGGACTGACGCTTGCCGCCCCTAGGCTTGATATGCGATAGTCTTAGGCGAACAGACCGGACTGTACGGAGATTGTCACATCAGGCTCAGTGGGAGTTCGGATGATTTACCTCATCGGCCTTCTTATCGACATCTACCTGGGGACCGTTACGTACAGCTAGTGCCGCTTGCGGTCTGTGGTTAAACCCATTGCCAGCGTAGTGTCGAGTCTTTAGAGTCCCACACAGAGAGTTTCCCTGCTCCAGGCGAAACGATATGGACGTCGTATGGTTTTACGACAAGGGTTCGGATGCGCACGTGTGTTTTCGCACGTACGACTTTTCGGACAGTTTATACTAGCCGGCTTTGGTTTAAGCCAGTTTCTAGTATCAGGTTATTGGATTTATACAGTCTAAAGTTTTTCCGTGTTTTCACGGATTGGAGGGGCGTTCTCGTAATTTGTCGAGAAGGTTCTAGAAGAGTGGTGACATGAGGGGTTGAGGTGGCTTTTTCATGATTGCTTTGTGTGACTCATTTATATGATTCATCATATCATTAATGCTTCATTAATGATCTAATGACTCACATGATGAATCACTCTCCTTGATTAAATGAAACATGGTGAATAATCAATTAATTGATATTATTTGATAATTCATTATGTATCATATATTCAAGTGAGAAGGATTTTTTGTTCTCATTATCATTCTCACCTTCTCTCTCCTCAAGCTCACTCTCTCTTGAAACCCTAACCCTAACCTCTCATGTGTTGAGATCAAGGGTTAGATAGACTAAAACATCCATAACCTCACTCTATATCCTCTAGGTAGCTTAGATTAGCACTTTAAGCAACCTAGTTATCTCAAGTTTGAGATTAAGCTTGGCGTAGAAGCTTTCGGGTGGATCGTCTTTGATTCGAGGAGGCCGTGAAGTTGCCGATGTTCCAAGGAGCCTACGAGGAGTGGAGGACAGCGATGAAGACCCGAAGGACATGTAACGTGAGGTATAACTCCGGTACCGAGTAGTTAAACCTCTAGTATAACGTTAGCAATGGTTTAGATTACGATTCATGCGCTCAAGTCCGTGTTACGAAGCTTTGATAATCGTTTTTCATATATTCCGCCTCCCCGCGCAATAGTGGGGTGCGTGACATGGACTTACAGTGGTATCAGAGCCAACTAAACCATTACTAGCTTGTTAGCAACTGATTAGAAGTTCGATCGACGGAAAACACGGAAAAACAAAACCCTAATTCTTGACAGTTTCTGTAAATTTTAAAAGTGTCGCAAAATTTTTTTGACATACCTTAAAATTCACAGCAGGGAATTATAAGAAATCTGGGAAAATTCGAGGAGGCAACTCGACTGAACGACCGCGTTTCCGCGGCAATAGAGAGCTATTGCCGCGGAACCGCCGCCGAGTCAACGCCGAGTTGACTCGGAGTTTCACAGTAATTCTTTTTTTTTGGGGTTTTATGTTTTTCTGTATATACTGTTTCTGCCCAGGTTGCCTCTGTGATGATTTGCTTTTTGGGGTAGACACGGATATAGGTAATCGATCGATGTTCTAATCAATTTGCTAATTGGATCTTTATCTGTAATGTTTAATGTGTTCGTAAACCTCCCCTAACTGCTAGTATGTCGGTTGGCAGGGGGTTGCACATTTCTGTGATGTTATATATATCTGTTTGTGTATATAAACTGTATTGGACTGTTGTGGTGAATAGACGGGTTTTTGTGATAGGTTATTGTATTAATTCATTCAATGTAATTGTAATAAGTTGTAATATTATTTTGCGGGGCACATCCAGGTTGCGGTTGTAGCCACCGTTGTAATATTTCTTTTTACTGTTTTAGCTCCTAGGATAGACCCAAGGAGGGGTGCACAAACTACCGGGTATTTTGAAGTGTTGAGGCAGACCGCTTCACTTCTGGTACTTGGCGGGTAGTTTGCCGTACCCGTAGGGGTCTGGGGTGGGGTAATGGCTATTCATCACAACTGTGTAATCCGTCTTTCATTGCAGGCTCAAAAGAAACGCGGATTACTTGCATATCCAATAAAGTTTATCTGTGATCTGGAATGCTTATTATTGCATCTGACGAATGTACAATATCTATATATGATAGCTATTTAGACGTCACTTATGTTTTACACCCGCGCTAGCCCAGCCCCCGCTATGTCGTTAGTTAAGTAACCTAACGGGTGATGACGGGACCCCGTGGCGAATGCGGATGGCATAAGAGGACGTTGTATTTTCGTTGTTTTCTGCAATGATAGGTTAATGATGGGACGCATTATTTATAATGCAAAGAAAATAAACCAAAGTTTAAATCGTTGGAACAAATTTAAAAGAAACCACTCGGTTATTTTAAAAGAGCAGAATTTTTAATTGCGGAGCTTTAACCACTCCTTTTAAAAAAATATCAGGTTCCTTCGATTATATCAAGTTCACTACGTTCACGGTTTTGCCAAAACCATTCGTAGCCCTCCGTCATTTCATACGGATATTCAATAGTATTCAAGCTATGTTTGTTGACCTTCGTCAAGACATAGTGATTGGTAGCTGTTGGGTGTTCATATGTAGCATAGATAGATGCGTTGGTTTGGGACAGTCGTATTACCTTGTTGACCTTCGTCAAGGGTATGTACGGATGGGTTCAAATTAACCTGGACAATGACGGGTAGAACTTGACATGTGACTTATGATTTGTTGACCTTCGTCAAGGTCATAAGAGCATGGGGCAGAAATCCATATTGGGAATTTCTAAAGAAACTGAAATTTGCAGAGACAGCATACCATTTTGGAGTTTGATGAATGTTGGTAGGATTCCTTCGAAATTATCATACGATGATATTTTGGATCCCGATCCTACTGTGAGTATATGCTACTTATCAGGGGATTCGTCACTTAACGATCAATGCTATAAACCAAGTAGGTGCCTAGAAAGGTGTCAGCGGGGTTACGCCCCCAGAGAAAAGAGGTTATTTAATTAAGGAACTTCGCGAAAGCGTTGGAAAACCTCCCTCGAAGTATCGACACTGGCCTGGCTGAACGGTTAAGCAAGTATTGTACGGTGAGAATTGTCCTGGCTAATTCTTCTTTTATGGTTTGAGGAGGGATTCGAGAAACGGTGGGAGCCATCCTGTTTAGATAAATTAAACCACTCTAAACTTGCAAGAGCATCATGCTAATAGTATCTTCTTCTCTCTCTTAAATTGCAGCGACCCTGTGACCACACATAGGTTACATCTAGATAATAATTTGACTGAATCTGACTTATATGACTGGCAAAAGTCTGTCCAGATGTCCATTGCCTATGACAAGCTGAACCACCCTATTGAGGGACATTCCTATTGCTATGGGATTGGGCATTGGCAGAGTGATTGCAGGGCTTTAGAAGCCAGTAGCCAGGATACGAAGCATGTTGTGGCTTCGACTTCGGGTGTGTTTATGATAGAAAACTGTATGTCAGTTAACCCTACTTCCTGGGTATTGGATACCGGGTCAGGAACTCACATCTGTAATTCTTTACAGGCTCTGAGAAACCGTAGGGTTATAGGGATAGGTGATATGACCCTCACAGTTGCTAACGGAATGAGCATGGACGCTGAATCCGTAGGGGAATATCATCTTGGACTGACAACTGGGCATATATTGATTCTACGTAACTGTTTTTATGTACCAGGTACGACTTGTAATATCATATCTGTACCCTTACTTTCTAAGGAAGGATATGATTTTTCTTTTACAAGAGATGTGGTTCACATCCACCTAAATCAAGATTTGATTGGGTCAGGTACATTAGAAAACGGAATATACGTATTAAATCAAGCTCAGATTTTCAGTGTCCAGAACACACTTAAAAGAAAGTCTCCGGAAACAAATCAGGCTTTCTTATGGTATTGTAGACTAGGTCACATCAATGAGAGAAGGTTGACTAAGTTACATAGAGAAGGATATTTCAATCCGTTCGAATATCAATCTTATGCTACTTGTGAATCTTGTCTCATGGGAAAGATGACAAAGACTCCGTTTACTGGACACGGAGTAAGAGCAAGCGAGCTCTTAGGGATCATACACAGTGATGTGTGCGGTCCAATGTCTATACATGCGCGAGGTGGTTATTCATACTTCATTACTTTTACAGATGATTTCTCTAGGTATGGATATATCTTCTTAATGAAGCATAAATCTGAGGCCTTTGAAAAATTCTGAGAATACAAGAATGAAGTAGAAAAACAAACCGGCAAAAGTATCAAGACACTAAGATCTGATCGAGGTGGTGAATACTTAAGTGCCGAGTTCCTAGGTTACTTAAAAGAGAATGGAATTCTCTCTCAGCTTACTCCTCCATACACACCACAACACAACGGTGTATCGGAAAGGAGAAATCGAACCCTATTAGATATGGTTCGTTCCATGATGAGTAAGGCTGAGTTGCCGCGATCTTTCTGGCGTTATGCACTAGAAACAGCTGCATATCTCTTAAACAAGGCTCCAACCAAAACTGTGCCTACCACCCCATATCAGATGTGGAGTGGGAAGAAACCCTGTCTTAAGTATCTTAAGACATAGGGATGTCCAGCTTTTGTAAAGAAGCAGCATACGGACAAGCTCGAGGCACGCTCAGTACTATGTAAGTTTGTGGGATACCCAAAGAACTCCAGGGGGTATCTTTTCTATTCCGCAGAGGAACAAAAGGTTTTTGTTTCTCAGCATCCCCACTTCTTGGAAACTGAATTTTTAGAAAAACAGAAGAGTGGGAGCACAGTAGAACTGGAAGAAATTCTAGAACCACAAATTGTTACTGAAAGTATGGTAGAACCAGAGGGTTCAGGAGAACAGGACATCCCGACGCCACTCCGCAGGAGTAGTAGGCAATCTCATCCGCCCGAGAGATACTACGGTTTTCTCATAGACGGGGATAGAGAGGCTTGCACTATTGATTATAATGAGCCTACTAGCTTCCAGCAAGCCATTCAGAGCGGTGACTCGGTAAAATGGCTAGATGCAATGCGGACCGAAATGGAGTCCATGTACACCAACAAAGTATGGACTTTGGACATTGCTCCAGATGGGGTAAAACCCGTAGGATGCAAATGGATCTTCAAAAAGAAGATTGGTGTAGATAGACAGGTTGAAACCTATAAAGCTAGACTTGTTGCAAAGGGTTTCCGTCAAAGACCTGGTTTGGACTATGACGAAACCTTTTCTCCAGTGGCTATGCTTAAATCTATTCGGGTCCTTCTTGCTATTGCTGCCTTCCACGATTATGAAATCTGGCAGATGGACGTAAAGACGGCCTTTCTAAATGGTAATTTGGAAGAGAGCGTCTATATGGATCAGCCAGAAGGATTCATTCAGAGTGGGAGCAGCGGTAAAGTATGCAAGTTGCTTAAGTCCATTTATGGACTAAAGCAGGCATCACGGAGTTGGAACATCTGTTTTGATGATGCTGTCAAAGAATTTGACTTTATCAAAAATCCAGATGAACCATGCATATACAGTAAGATTGTAGGGAGAGCTGTAGTATTCCTCGTCTTGTACGTGGATGACATTCTCCTAATAGGAAATGATATTCCTATGTTACAGTCAGTCAAAAGATTCTTGTCACATAAATTCTCCATGAAAGACCTGGGTGATGCCACCTACATTCTGGGAATCCGGATCTATCGTGATAGATCAAAAAGGATGTTGGGACTTTCGCAGTCCACATACATAGACACCATAGTGAAGAGATTCAGTATGGATGATTCTAAGCGCGGTAACCTACCGGCTTGTCACGGAATCACCCTCTCCAAAGAGATGTCTCCCAAGACTGATTTGGAAAGGGATCGCATGTCGATTATACCCTACGCTTCTGCAGTAGGCTCTATAATGTATGCGATGTTATGTACCAGACCAGATGTAGCATACGCATTGAGCGTAGTAAGCCGGTATCAAGCAAACCCAGGGGAGAAGCACTGGATAGCAGTAAAGAACATTCTCAAGTACCTGAGAAGGTTTAAAGAGATGTTCTTGGTGTATGGCGGAAAAGACCTCCAGATGGAGGCCTTTACCGACTCCGGCTTCCAGAGTGACAAAGATGATTCCAAATCCATGTCGGGTTATGTCTTTACCCTCAATGGAGGGGCGGTCTGTTGGAAGAGTTCCAAACAGGAGACCGTTGCTGACTCAACGATGGAAGCAGAGTACATAGCTGCTTGCGATGCCGCAAAAGAAGCAGTCTGGATGAAGAAGTTCCTCACAGAACTTCAGGTGGTTCCTACCAGTGTTGATCCAATACCTCTGTATTGTGACAACAACGGCGCTATAGCTTTAGCGAAGGAACCCAGGTCCCATCAGAAGTCCAGACACATCTTAAGGCGGTATCACCTGATCAGGGAGATCGTAGATCGCCGGGAGATCGAGGTGAAGAGAGTAGAGACAGAGAATAACATTGCTGATCCATTCACAAAAGCCCTTCCTCAGACGCAGTTCGAGAGGCTATTCGAGATGATAGGTCTACGATATGCCAGCTCATGGCCCTAGTGCAACTGGGAGATTGTTAGTGTATATGCCCTAGAGGCCATTATTGTATCATACTAGATTGTATATTACTTAATGGAAGCTTGGGATATTCACAGTTATATGTACAGTCTTGCTAAAAATGGTAGTATGCTACTTGGTTTGTGTCTACTTTAATATGTGCATATGTCTCTTGTAACGTATCACTTATACATATTAGTAGAGCCCATAGGATCTTTGCTTGATTACCAGCGTCGTGATGGCAGTCACACTAGTGGGGGCTGGGTAGTCTGTAAGCAACATCCTATACAGGTCCCTGGTCGTTGGATTGTCGAGATAGGGCATCGATATTCCGGAGTAGACTAAGTGTATACGCTTCTCATCCCAGTTGGGGAAATGATCTGTCCCACAGCCATCAGTACGCCGTACTGGAGATAGTATACAGGTGCTCGTTAGGTTACGGGTACACCGGACAGGACTCGCCGAGGAACTGATTGGTTGGTATTATACCCATCGTCAGTTATCAGTTCCCAGGTGACATGAGTACAGCATAGTCCGCAGACTTGACACTGCTACTTAGCCTTGAGTGTGTCCCACTGTTCTTAGATTGCTACCCTACCACGGCTCAAAGGAGTCGTGCAAACAGGTAGCAGTTGGGTGCAGTCCCGAGCACTTGGAGGCAGTGGCGGTTAGATAGGATTCGTCTCTCCCGATATTGGGAGATGATATCGCGCTGTGTCAGAGAGCCATTACACAAAGTTCCTGGCCAGGGCAAGCGAGATATACTGGTAGGTTCCAGTAGCTTCTCAGGGCGTAATGGGCTTCGCTCCGACACGACTTATACAGCTATTAGGGGACTGACGCTTGCCGCCCCCTAGGCTTGATATGCGATAGTCTTAGGCGAACAGACCGGACTGTATGGAGATTGTCACATCAGGCTCAGTGGGAGTTCGGATGATTTACCTCATCGGCCTTCTTATCGACATCTACCTGGGGACCGTTACGTACAGCTAGTGCCGCTTGCGGTCTGTGGTTAAACCCACTGCCAGCGTAGTGTCGAGTCTTTAGAGTCCCACACAGAGAGTTTCCCTGCTCCAGGCGAAACGATATGGACGTCGTATGGTTTTACGACAAGGGTTCGGATGCGCACGTGTGTTTTCGCACGTACGACTTTTCGGACAGTTTATACTAGCCGGCTTTGGTTTAAGCGAGTTTCTAGTATCAGGTTATTGGATTTATACAGTCTAAAGTTTTTCCGTGTTTTCACGGATTGGAAGGGCGTTCTCGTAATTTGTCGAGAAGGTTCTAGAAGAGTGGTGACATGAGGGGTTGAGGTGGCTTTTTCATGATTGCTTTGTGTGACTCATTTATATGATTCATCATATCATTAATGCTTCATTAATGATCTAATGACTCACATGATGAATCACTCTCCTTGATTAAATGAAACATGGTGAATAATCAATTAATTGATATTATTTGATAATTCTGTATGTATCATATATTCAAGTGAGAAAGATTTTTTGTTCTCATTATCATTCTCACCTTCTCTCTCCTCAAGCTCACTCTCTCTTGAAACCCTAACCCTAACCTCTCATGTGTTGAGATCAAGGGTTAGATAGACTAAAACATCCATAACCTCACTCTATATCCTCTAGGTAGCTTAGATTAGCACTTTAAGCAACCTAGTTATCTCAAGTTTGAGATTAAGCTTGGCGTAGAAGCTTTCGGGTGGATCGTCTTTGATTCGAGGAGGCCGTGAAGTTGCCGATGTTCCAAGGAGCCTACGAGGAGTGGAGGACAGCGATGAAGACCCGAAGGACATGTAACGTGAGGTATAACTCCGGTACCGAGTAGTTAAACCTCTAGTATAACGTTAGCAATGGTTTAGATTACGATTCATGCGCTCAAGTCCGTGTTACGAAGCTTTGATAATCGTTTTTCATATATTCCGCCTCCCCGCGCAATAGTGGGGTGCGTGACATGGACTTACACACAGCACAACACAGAACATCAACATGAATGTCACGTTCGTAAATCCGTCTAAAAGAACTATAGCAATTAGACAAGATTTACCGCTCGAATGACATTCACGGTCACAGATATAATGTAAGTACTATAAACTAACATATTTAAATTTTTCGATCGACAAAATTTCCCGATGTGGGCCCAAAGCACAATTCCCAGTACTCAAAATAATCTGGGTCAAAACTAAAAATACCAGAAACCCCAATTCCAAGTCAGAGACCACTGTAGGAAATATGGTGGACTGATGCTACAGGAGTGCGGCAGAACCGCGGCCCAAACATGGGTAAGGTCGCGGTTCCGCGGTGATACAGTGATATCACTCCACAAAATTTCTGCAGTGGTCTTAAAAAAGCCTGCCTGATTTTCTGACGTACTGAAAATAATTTTTAGAGCACAAAAATTTCGACAGAAACTGCAGAATTGGAAATGCGGTTTTTGAAAATTTCGTTCGATCGAAGTTTTAAACACGTTAGAGCAAGCTAGTAAAGGTTAATGGCATGGCTCTGATACCATGTAAGTATACGGTAGCGCCCCGGCCGTCAGTCCGAGACCAAAATGCGGAAACGAAAACTTTTTCTAAACTAGAAACCGGCGTCATCGCAGACTTTAATCCCGGATCGAACCATTAACCTACAACTAGCAACTAGAGAAAGGTTGGAAAATCTATACCGATCGATCCATGTCATTCGTTCTTTAGCCACCATCCCTAGCTCCGCGGCATCTCCGATCTCCGGTCTCCTCGTCGGAAAGGGCACAACATCTTCGAGTCTTTTTACGGACTTCCGCTTCGTCCGAAGCAACTCGGACACGAAGTTTGCTAGCCGACATGTCCAAGGCGATGTAAAGAATGTGTGTGATCACTTCGTCTCAAGCATCCCTTGATTCTCATCGCATGAGAGTGTATGGATGGAGGTTGAAGATGAAGCCATTAGTGAAAATGGTGAGCTAGAGGAAGAAGAAGAAGAGGAGCATTTTGTTATTGTGTTGAGATGAAGAAAATGAGAGCTAGCATAACAAATCCAAGAGCAAACCCAAGCCTATATGGCTATCCATTCTCTCTCCAAGCATCATATCAACACAATAATCAAATCCTAATGTGACATTAGCACAAGAAAAGAGACCATGAGTCACTAATGAAGTCCATGTCACATTAATTGCACCTCATAATGATTTCCACTCACAATTTCCACCATTTGTAAACATTAACCCAAATATTTAAAACAATAAAAAGATAGGGCAACATCTAAAGAAAACTCGTGACGGATCACAAGGATACCCCTCACCTGTATATACATACCTGCATCCACATTCCGACTGAATGCGAATACGATGAGACTAAAGTAATCCAACAAATCTAATACTAGGATCCGGCTTAAACCAAAGCCCACTAGTATGATCCGCCCGATCATGGTCCGTGCACTACTGCATGTATATGATCGAACCCTGCCATAATACCATACGGCCTCTACAACGTTTCGTCCGAAACTTGAGAAACTGTCTGTGGGGGACTCTAAAGACTCGTCAATACATTGGCTGTGGATTTAACCACTAGCACGTCAGAGGTACTAGCCATACGTAACGGGTTACCAGGTATTGACAAAAAGGGAGGTCGATGAGAGAATTCATCCGGACACCCTACCGAGCCTGTCAGTGACAATATCCGTACAGTCCGGTTCGTTCGTCTATGAGCATTGCATATCGGGCCTAGGGGGTTGGTAAAAGTCAGACCCCCAAAAGCGGTACAAGTCGTGTCGTAGTGTAGCCCAGAACACCCTGAGATACTACTGGAATACCTACCAGTAAATCTCCTGCCTTGGCCAAGGACTTTGTGTAATAACCCTCCTAGACACAGCGCGATCTCACCCCCAATACCGGGAGAGACGAAACCCTTGCCGATCCGCTCACTGCCTCCATGTGGCTCGGGACCGTACCCAACTAAAACCTGTTTGCACGACTCCTTTGAGCCGTGGTAGGGTAGTAATCAAAGCACAGTGGGAACTCACATGAGACAAATGACGATCTCAGGTCGATGAACTAACCTGTACACATGTCACCAGGGAACTGCTATCTGACGTCAGGTGTGATACCAACTAGCATGTTCCCGGCAAGTCCTGTCCGATGTACTCATAACCCAATGAGCACCTGTATACATCTTAGGTGAACCAACTGACACCAATGGCTTGTGAGACCGGCCACTGCCCCTCGTCGGGGTCTCAACAGTATACACTAGTCTACTAATGGAGTATCGATGCCCAGTCTCGAAACTTTCACGACTAGGGACCACTTTAAGGATGTGCTTATAGACACCGGATCCCATGTATATGATCGCCATCATACTGCTGGCCGTCAAGCAAGAATCCTATGGGCTCTATCAATGTGTAATAGTGACCTGTAAGGTCGCCTAAAGCAGTACACGATGACAAAGATAAACCAGATAGCACACTATCATCTTGAGTAAGCCTGTCCTACCGGCATAGGTCCTCCCTCAATCATTGCAATCACGTGCCTGTGATCCAATAATTGACTCTGAGGGCACTATATCCAACACCATGTTTCCCCCTGTCTCTCAATTTTAAAAGAAAAGAAAATCTAACACAAAGAAAATATGCTAAACTTTCCTTAACTTGCCATGTCACATTAAAAAGGTAATTAGGAAAACAAAGTATTGGTTTTAACATACTAACTTGTATGGATATAATTACATGCTAATTTATGAAAAACCCACTTAAATAAATGCTCTTACAATTAATAATTCATTTTATGTCCAATTAATCCCAAAAATGATGGTATATATAATTATACCAATCTATGAAAATCCAAGTCCACTCTAGTTATCATATCCATAAAATTCACAATTGTTAGTGAAGTGTGTCCTAGAGGCCATTATTGTATCATACTGGTTTGTATATTACATAATGGAAGCATGGGATATTCATAGTTGTATTGACAGTCTTGCTCAAAATGGTAATATGCTACTTGGTTTGTTTCTACTTTAATATGTGCATGTGTTTCTTTTCACATATCGCTTATACATATTAGTAGAGCCCTTAGGATCTTTACTTGATTACCAGCGTTGTGATAGAAGTCACACGAGTGGGGGCTGGGTAATCCACAAGCACATCCTTATACTGGTCCTTAGTCGTAGGATTATTGAGACGGGGCATCGATACTCCGGAGTAGACTAGTGTATACGCTTCTCAACCCAGCAGGGAGATGGTCTGTCCCACAGCCATTAGTACGTCGTACTAGAGATAGTATGCAGGTGCTCATTAGGTTATGAGTACACTGGACAGGACCCGTCGGGAACTGTTGGTGGGTATTATTCTTATCGTCAGGTAGCAGTTCCCATGTGACATAAGTACAACTTAGTCTGTCGACTTGACACTGCTACTTCGCCACGAGTATGTTCCCACTGTACTTTGATTACTACCCTACCACGGCTCAAAGGATTCGTGCAAACAGGTAGTAGTTGGGTGCAGTCCCGAAGCACTTGGAGGCAGTGGCGGTTAGATAGGATTCGTCTCTCCTGGTATTGGGGGTTGATAACACGCTGTGTTTGGAAAGCCATTACACAAAGTCCCTGGCCAGGGCAAGCGAGATTTACTGGTAGGTATTCCAGTAGTTTCTCAGGGTGTTTTGGGCTACACTCCGGCACGACTTATTGCGCTATTAGGGGTCAGACGATTACCGCCCCTAGGCCCGATATGTGATACTCTTAGACGAACAGACCAGACTGTACGGAGATTGTCACATACAGGCTCAGTAGGAGTTCGGATGGGTTTGCTCATCGGCTTTCTTATCGACAGATACCTGGGTAGCCGTTATGTGCAGCTAGTACCGCTTGCGGGCTGTGGTTAAACCCACTGCCAGTGTACTGTCGAGTCTTTAGAGTCCCACACATCGGGTTTCCCTGCATCAGTCGAAAGATGTAGAGGTCATATGCTTTTATGACAGGGCTACGATCATGTACGTGCACTTGTGTGCGTTTGATGTTCGGGCGGATGATACTGGTGGGCTTTGGTTTAAGCCGGATCCTAGTATTGTATTGATGGTTTTGCTTCGTCTCTTTGTATTCGTATTCTTCGGAATGCGGATGCGGGTATGTATATACGGATGAGGGGCATTCTCGTAATTAGCTTGGGAAAGCTTCTAGAAATGGACACCTATTAGGGTTTGATTTCTTTTTAGGGATTAAACTAAATGGGTGGAGAAATGAGGTGGATTTGAGCATTGAACCTAGCATGGCTATTTGGTGACTCATGGATATGACTCACTACAAGATATTTGTGAACTCATTAGATATTTGTGTGAGAAATATCTCCATAATTATTGAATAAGTCTCACTCATTTTCTAAAGGGCAGCCAAGCTTTTCTCAATGCTCACAACTCCATTTTCATTTTCTCAAGTCCTTTACTTCTTTCTCATAAATCCTAAGTGTCTCATGAGTTAAGAAAAGACAAATCATTCCATCTTCACTCTCTACATCACCTAGGCCATCTAGTCTAGCAAGCTACTTGCCTTAGTTACCTCGGAGTTGAGGTTGGAGCTCGGACTATAGACTCTCGGGTGTATCGTCTTTGACTCGAAGAAGCCGACGAGGAAGCCACGATCTGTTACAATCCTTGCAGCCTAAGATGACGAGGAGCACAGTGAGTAGAGGACCCGAAGGACTTGGTTTTCGTGAGGTATAACTTTCATCCGAGTAGTTAAACCTCACATAGTATTTTGTTAGCTAGGGTTTAGCATCGATCCTGGTGTTTAAGTCCGTGTTGCGAGCTTCGAAAAATCGTTTTTTGAAAATTCCGCCTCCCCGTGGACACGCGAGGTGCGCGACACAAACTTACAGTGGTATCAAAGCCTACTAAACCATAGTTAACAAGTTAGACGAAGTTTAAAACTATGAAACTGAAATAATTCCGAAACATCGCGACTAAGATCCAAGTTTCTGTCGATTTTTCCCGAGCCTCTAAAATTTTTTTAAACAATTACAGAGTGCTCTACCTAGTATGATATGACCAAACACCAAAATTGAAGTAGTTTCACCAGAATTAGACCGGCCAAAAGCTCAAAAAAATGGGTGTCACCTTTTTTGTTGTGGTGAAATGCTTTGAATTTTGATCTGTGTTCTAGTTGCTTGGATCTAAGGTCTGTGGTGTTGTTTGTTTTTGCCAATTTTGGATATACCGTTATCTTTTTACTATGGCAATACGGGGTGTTTCGAAGTCGTGATTTTAACGTCGTTTAAAGTTTCAAGTTGTGATATATATGTGTTTGGAAACGTCGACTAATTGCTATACGTCGATTAGTCGGGGTTGCACATATCTGTGTTGCTGTTCTTGTAGTTTGTGTATATGAACTTATTGGATCGTCGTGGATGAATAGCCGGGGGATGTGCGATGAGGGTTTTTCATTCTTTCATTCGATGTAATAATGTAAAGTGATGTAATATTAATTTTCGGGGCACATCTGGGTTGAGCTTGTATCCACCGTTGTATATTATTTCTTTTACTGTTTTCTGCTCTTAGGATAGACCCAAGGTGGGGTGCACAAACTACCGGGTACTTTGAAATGCCGAGTCGCCTACTCACTTTGATGAGGGTGGTTGCTTCACTTCGGGTATTAGGCGGGTAGTTTGCCGCACCCATAGGGGTCTGGGGTGGGGTTTGGCTATTCATCACGAACGTGGAATCCGACTTTCGTTACAGGCTTAAACGAAACGCGGAATTCCTGGTATATCCAATATGTTCATCTGTGATCTGGAATGCCTATTATTGCGTGAGACGAATGTATATATCTATCTATGATATCTAGTAGGCGTTACTTATGTTTTGCTTCCGCGCTAGTTTATCCCCCGCTCTGTCGTTAGTTAAGTAACCTAACGGGTGATGACAGGACCCAGTGGCGAATGCGGATGGCATAAACAAATGTTAAATTTTCGTTTCTCTTTGTAATGATAAGTGGAAGTGATGGAACGTGTTCAGTTGATAAAACTGCACATTTGTATTACATTTTTCCTACCATTTTCATATTAAAAAAGGACTTTATTATGATATATTATACATATGAGGGTTTATGTGTAAAGACACCATTTTCCATGTGTTAATATATTTTAATTAGTATTTGGTAGAAAAATGTATGCAAATAAATTCATTGACCAAATCCAAGTAGAACTAAGTCTACTAAATATTATTTGAGATTATTGTGCAGAATTTTCCAAGTTGTTATGCAGAATTTAGCAAGCAAATCAAGTTGTTGAAAAAGACTTGCCTAATTAAGAATTAAAACTTGGAGACCAAGTCTGGAAGCAACCGAGAGAAGATTTCTGAATTCTGAAGGTGCCTAGGATGGCCACATGTCCCAAAGACCAAGCCCCAGAAAAATGATGGAGGGATGAGATCAAATGGCAGCGGATCCGCGGCCATACCCCCCCTTTGGCCGCGGATCCGCGGCAATCTAGAGGGATCATTTGCTAAGATTTTGTGGCTTAAATCTCTGCTATATTTTACCAACTTTTGAAACAAAAGATTGTGGCTTTGGACTATAAAGGGCACCGAGAGCCTCTTGGAAAAGTTATCAAGCCGACGCAATCACGAAGTCCCAGACGGCTCACGCATCCAGGCTGATCATCAACGGTTCATCTACCTCCTTGGAAGAGATCGAGAAGCAACTAGTTTTGTAATCATTTTCTAAGGAATAAAGTGTAGATTGTTCAAGTTGATTAATAAAGGTAGTTGTTTTATTTTATTCTTTTGCATTTTACATTATGTTTTCCCTCTCTGTCTTTTCATCTTCTTCTCCCAACATGCGCGAGTAATTCACCGCTTGTTAGGGTTCATACGATTAGGGTAGGCTAATGGACGATGAACATCTCTAAACCCTTTTTAAGTCCTATAAAGTTTATGAACTTTATCAAAAGAATCATTAACATCCTAATCGGGCGCGCTAACAATTCTTTGTTAGTTCCGACCGCGATTAGAGATTAGATTAATGATTGTTTTGGTAAAGGCTAGATATGAACGGAGCTCCGTGTCGAGATAAGGGTTAAGAGTGGGATTCCTTTTCTCTCCAGAAACCCTAATCTACACGCATCACCGTCGTTCTAGTTCTAAATCTATTAATGGATAAAAAGGGTAACTTTTAATTAGTTGTCCATGACTACTAAATCCTAACAAACCCTACAAGCCCTCTTATTATATTGTCTACATCTCTAAAATAATCTAGATATATATTTTTGCATTCTTGCTTAACGTAGATCTAGAAACTTTTCACAAAATTCTTATTTCCTCCTCTCTTTTTCAACACATCTAAAGTAAGAGTAAAAGGTTCCATGTTTCCCTGAGGACGACCCGTACTCATCTCGGTCTAGCTACGCACGACACCGTTATTAATTGCGGTTATTCTACAAAAACACTTTTTCACATCAATCAAATGGCGCCGTTGCCGGGGAGACGTGCGTAATTTTTTATTCTTGCTATTTGTGTTGAATTCTTAGACGATTCATATCATTATTAAAACAAAACTGCAAATTGCATATTTAACGATTTGTGTGTGAATTTTGCGAGGGAATCTGGAGTCATGGACTTGAGGAAACAGGAGATCTAGGGTTTCACACTTCTCTGGTATCTTTCTTAACTTTTTCTCTCTCCTCTAAATTCTAATAAAATCTATTTTCTGCAGGATTCTTTGCAAAATAGCGCCGCTCAAAAATCTTTTTGCAAAAGTTTTGTGATTGGTTTTGTTTTGCATATTTTAATACGGACTTTAAGGGGCAAAGACCAAATCAAGATTAGGTGGGGATTTCATCACCCTTCCTAAGCCCCACAAATCACAAACCGAGCATATAGATCAACCCTTCATTAATTTATAAAATATATAGACCAGACTCTAAGGACTGTCGCGCTCAATAAGGACAGAGGAAGGTCGTGGGTAATCTATCGTTTATCCGCATTACTTTTGTAGTGCCTAGGCATGTGTGTCAAAGGCTAATGGTTTTTAATTAGGCCCACTACCGTGGTTTCTTCCCACTTACCTGGCACTTACCTGGCTACAAGGGTCGTACGGAGGCGGTAGAGGATTGATCCTGCGGCTTGTCCTTTGGAAGTCTAGGAGCGGTCTAGAGACTGGACCTAGGTGACCTTAGTTCTAGGGTTGCTTGTGCATCTTAGGGAGATTTGTCTTGAGTCCCACTTTTTCAAAACAAGCCAATTTTAAATCACACACACGCTGCCACTTGCACTAAACCCGCTTAGTGCATGCTCGGCTGGACACGGGATCCTAGTGCTCGTCTTGTCCGCGTTCCTTCTATCGACGCCGAAGTCGGTACTTCTTCATTTTATTTTCCCCCACCACACACCACGACCGAGATGGACGGCACTCCATCAGAATATAACACCACGCTGCCACCTCCCGGAGGTGCACAGAATCCACCGCGCATCTCTCTCCAAGAGAGATGCTATCCTATCAGTGGTCCTCTTCCCACTTTCTATCTCTTCCACCACCTAACGGGGATAATTTCGAGATTAAACCCTACTACATCAATCTGCTGCCCAAATTTCACGGGCTTGAGTCGGAAGACGCGTACGTTTTCATCACCAAATTCGAAAACGTATGCGCAATGATGGGTACTTCACAATTGACTTTAGATGCTATGCGCTTACATCTTCTCCCATTTACACTGTGCGACTTGGCAGAAAAATGGCTTTACAATACTGCCGCACACTCTATCACTAATTGGGATGAATTTGTCATAGCATTTCTTAAGAAGTTTTACCCAAACCATAAGACTGCCCGTGTTAGGAGCGAGATCAACCAGTTCACCCAGCTTCCCAATGAACCATTTTGGAAGTGCTTTGAACGTTTCAAAGATCTGCTTGTCCAATATCCTCATCATGGAATCAATAGATGGGATTTATGTCGGATTATATATGAGGGCATTAATCCAGCGACAAAGCAGATGCTTGAAACAAATTGTCAATGCAATTTCATGTCTAAAGAAGACGGTGAAGCTTAGAAATATCTGGAAGACCTTGCTGAACACACGTTGCAGTGGGAAAGCGTAAGACCACCTTCAACTAAGGGAGGTATTCACCAGCTCGATGTTTCTATCACAATAAAAACCGAAATGGCAGCGATACAGAAGAAACTCGATGCTATTGAAAGCAAGTTCTTATCATTCTCCCTAAATCAGGTCACGCTTCCTAAGACCGTCTGTGGTTGCTGTTCGGATCCTTCACACTTAACGGAAGAATGTCCTATGAATGTATCGTTTCAAGCTAATGCTTCTTTTCAGCAGCGACCTAGAAACGACCCTTATTCTTCCACGTACAATCAAGGATGGAGGAATCATCCTAACTTTACTTGGAATCAAAACCAACAAAGCAATTATCAAAGACCTCCTCCACAGCAACCACAACCACAGAATCAGCCCCCCTTTCAGTCACAGAATTTCCAAAATCCGGCCAACATTTCTACACCACAAGTGGCCGGTACTGACAACTCACTTGCACAAACTTTGGATATGTTCATGAAACAATCCATGCAAATTTCGGCTGAGATGAGGTCTTCTATTGATACCATAACGAAAAACTCCGCCTCCCAAGGTGAGAGTATTAAATCATTAGAAAACCAAATCGCACAGTTAAACGCCGCAATGAGTGCGAGAGAGAAAGGGAAACTCCCATCTCAATACCTACCAAATCCTGGCCATTCACAAAGTCATAATGTGAATGCCGTTACTACGTTGAGATTGGGGAGAGAGCTGAATAACCGTGTGGGTGAGCAGTTTGATGTTAGTGACACATTTGATACCCCAGCTTCTTCTTCTTCTTCCCCTAATTTGTCTAGTCCCCCACCTTCATCCGAGCCTATTCTCCGTTTTCCCCAAGGCTCGAACATTTCGCCAAATCTATCTAAGTCGATGCCCACTCCAATTTTGGAATCGAATCCGTCGCCGCAGTCTTCTCCACAAACGTTGGACCCAAAACTTATTGATCGAGCTCCATTTCCAAACCGATTAAGGGCCAACAGACCTAACCCGCAAATGGAGAAGATTGTGGAAATGTTTAAGCAAGTTAGCGTGAATATTCCCCTCCTAGATGCTATTCAACAAGTCCCATCTTATGCAAGAATCCTTAAAGACTTGTGCACTAGGAAGAGAAAAACTCAAGTTCCTAAAAAGGTTTTCATGACGAGTAATGTTAGCACCGCTTTTACCCAACAAATACCAAAGAAACGTAAGGACCCCGGCTGTCCTACAATCTCTATTTCTATTGGGGGTAAAAATATTAATCGTACTTTACTCGATCTAGGCGCTAGCGTTAACTTGCTTCCTTATTCGGTATACGAGCAGTTAGGAATTGGAGAGTTAAAACCCGCCCATTGTACTCTCCTGATGGCAGACCGATCTATCACCAAACCTCGGGGCAAACTAGAGGATGTGTTAATTAAAGTCGGGGAATTCATATTTCCCGTGGACTTTATTGTTTTAGATACACAACCTGTAGCAAACCCCCGCAATCAAATCCCGGTGATACTCGGTCGACCATTTTTAGCCACTTCCAACGCTGTAATCAATTGTAGAAACGGCTCAATGACCCTATCCTTTGGAAAGAAGTCAATTGAGCTGAACATTTACAAGTTGGGAAGTGAACCCTCCGAACCCTATGCTCATGTGTGTTCTGTCGAATTAATGGATGTCGACAGCAGCGAATATGATCAACCTCATAATTCTGACTCTTTTCATATGTTGTTGCTTGACACGGACTCTTCCACCGAGTTGTCCGGGTCAACATCTAACGCTGATAAGGAATTTTTTATAGAGTCTGACGATCACCCCATTTTTTCTGATGACATTATTCTTCGGGGTATCGATGAAAGCTTTGAGGAAATTTTCGCTGATGAACTCGCATTTTTACAAGACACAGGTGTTGAGATGAATCAACTCCAAGATGAAGAAATTGGCCTCCACCCCTTCTTTTGGACAATCATGATAATGCGAGTAATCCATCATTACTATCACTGTGTCGTCTCTCCAAATTGAGACGCAATTCTTTTCCATTACACCTCTTATCACATCCCCACTTCTTCACGTCGAAAGGTGACATGTTCTTCCACCAACCTTGGTGCTTCATCGATAAAATTTTTGAATGGTTGGTGTTGACTTTTAGTCTTTGTAAGGCTTTACTTTGACCAATAATCTTGACCCCCTCGTGTGATTTTAAAAAAAAGATTAAAATTGTTTAACTCATGTCTGGGGGAGGTGGTATATTTTGTCTCTTGAAAGAAAATGATTTTTACAAAATTGTGAGCCTAAAATAAGTTTGGGGGAGGATTTTCACTTTCATATATTCTTGCCCCCATTAATAATTTCCTCCCAAGTCTACAAGTTTTTGAGCTTAACGGATGACATCAGTGAGAACACTGCTGTAAACAGGTTTGGGGAGGTTTGTGCTTATTTACGCATCAATTTGCATCATACTTTGCATAAGCACAACATTTTCAAAAATTTCGAAAATTTTCTTTTATAACAAAAGAGTTGAAAGTGAAAAATTACATCCAAAAGATAGGAATAGTTTAAGAAAACCAAGAAAATTAGAAGTTTTCTTAAACGAACTGGTAATAAGTAGTTATGAGCTGTTGTCCCAAGGTTAGTAAGATGAAGGAAGTCACTAATCTGAGAATAAAAATAAATCTGAAAAATAGTTTCTATTATGGAAGCCAAACATTTGAATGTTGATACCCTACTATATGCACTTACACACGTCTTGAAACTCGGGATAGTAGAGGATACCTTGAAATGCTCTTGTCTAAAAGCCAAAGTATGAAGGAAATGAAAAAAAATGAAGAAAATATAAAAATGGTGAAAAGAGAAAAATGAACACTGGTTTTGTTATCGCCAAGGCAGCAATAAAAAAATATAGCGAGGGTGCCTCTTCACCTAGTACCCTAAGGCCAACTGGTCTGGGAGTCACTGCTAAGCCTTAGGTGGTGCAAGACGAGGAAAATATTACCACCTAATCAGCAAACACATGAGTAATCGGTCGGTTAGTACCTCAAGAAGTATTAACGGTCGCATGAAAATGTGTGAGCAAATCTAAATATTCATCAAGTTAAAAAGTACTGAGGTAGATGGACAAGAGTATGATAGCTTGAATTGAATTCTCCGAGTGTAGGGATGTCCATTTCATACACGTAGGGGTATATGATCAATGTTTGGATGAAAGGTAGGAATGAAGAATAAAGACGATGTTTTATTGAGGGATGATGTGATTTCTAACATTTTTTCATGACTATTAAGACTGGGCTCATGACAACTGAAAAGCTAGTGTAGTTGGAAACGCTAAATTTTCAAAGTATTTCTTTTATGGTTCTTATCTTTATATATAAATTTCACCATCTCTCTTTTGTTATTGGATTTTGTGGGTGTAATCCGCTGAAAACCCTCAGGAGACAACACTCCTCCTACTAGGAACACCTAGAGGTTTAACGGCTTGTTGCACGTGCTCAGTGCAATCGTATTGCCTATGAAAGTATGCTTAGTTTTCTCCTTTCTTTTTCTTCTCTTAAAAAAACTAGTTTGCTCGGGACGATCAAAGATAAGTTTGGGGGTATTTGTTCAGTTGATAAAACTGCACATTCGTATTACATTTTTCCTACCATTTTCATATTAAAAAAGGACTTTATTATGATATATTATACATATGAGGGTTTATGTGTAAAGACACCATTTTCCATGTGTTAATATATTTTAATTAGTATTTGGTAGAAAAATGTATGCAAATAAATTTATTGACCAAATCCTAGTAGAACTAAGTCTACTAAATATTATTTGAGATTATTGTGCAGAATTTTCCAAGTTGTTATGCAGAATTTAGCAAGCAAATCAAGTTGTTGAAGAAGACTTGCCTAATTAAGAATTAAAACTTGGAGACCAAGTCTGGAAGAACCGAGAGAAGATTTCTGAATTCTGAAGGTGCCTAGGATTGCCACATTTCCCAAAGACCAAGCCCCAGAAAAATGATGGAGGGATGAGATCAAATGGCCGCAGATCCGCGGCCATACCCCCCCTTTGGCCGCGGATCCGCGGCAATCTAGAGGGATCATTTGCTAAGATTTTGTGGCTTAAATCTCTGCTATATTTTACCAACTTTTGAAACAAAAGATTGTGGCTTTGGACTATAAAAGGGCACCGAGAGCCTCTTGGAAAAGTTATCAAGCCGACGCGATCATGAAGTCCCAAACGGCTCACGCATCCAGGCTGATCATCAACGGTTCATCTACCTCCTTGGAAGAGATCGAGAAGCAACTAGTTTTGTAATCATTTTCTAAGGAATAAAGTGTAGATTGTTCAAGTTGATTAATAAAGGTAGTTGTTTTATTTTATTCTTTTGCATTTTACATTATGTTTTCCCTCTCTGTCTTTTCATCTTCTTCTCCCAACATGCGCGAGTAATTCTCCGCTTGTTAGGGTTCATAGGATTAGGGTAGGCTAATGGACGATGAACATCTCTAAACCCTTTTTAAGTCCTATAAAGTTTATGAACTTTATCAAAAGAATCATTAACATCCTTATCGGGCGCGCTAACAATTCTTTGTTAGTTCCGACCGCGATTAGAGATTAGATTAATGATTGTTTTGGTAAAGGCTAGATATGAACGGAGTTCCGTGTCGAGATAAGGGTTAAGAGTGGGATTCCTTTTCCCTCCAGAAACCCTAATCTACACACATCACCGTCATTCTAGTTCTAAATCTATTAATGGATAAAAAGGGTAACTTTTAATTAGTTGTCCATGACTACTAAATCCTAACGAACCCTGCAATCCCTCTTATTATATTGCCTATATCTCTAAAATAATCTAGATCTATATTTTTGTATTCTTGCTTAACGTAGATCTAGAAACTTTTCACAAAATTTTTATTTCCTCCTCTCTTTTTCAACACATCTAAAGTAAGAGTAAAAGGTTCCACGTTTCCCTGAGGACGACCCGTACTCATCTCGGTCTAGCTACGCGCGACACCGTTATTGATTGCGGTTATTCTACAAAAACACTTTTTCACCTCAATCAGAACGCATTATATTAATGCAAAGCAAACAAACCAAAGATGAATCGTCGAAACAAATTTTAAAAGCACTCGGTTTTTTTCAAAACAGCAAACTTTTAAAGTGCGGAGCTTAAACCACTCCTTTTAAAAGCTATCAGCTTCCTTCGATTATATCAAGTTCACTACGTTCATGGTTTCGCCAAAATCATTCGTAACCGTCCATCATTTCATATGAATAGTCAGTAGTATTCAAGCTATGTTTGTTGGCCTTCGTTAAGGCATAGTGATTGGTAGCTGTCGGGTGCTCATATGTAGCATAGATAGATGCGTTGGTTTGGGACAGTCATATTATTTTGTTGGCCTTCGTCAAGAGTATATACGGGTGGGTTCAAATTAACCTGGACAATGATGGGTAGAACTTGACAAGTGACTTATGATTTGTTGGCCTTCGTCAAGGTCATAAGAGCATGGGGCAAAAATCCGCATCGGGAGTTTCTAAAGAAACTGAAACTTGCTTGTGCTGCATACCATTTGGAGTTTGATAATGTTGGTAAGATTTCTTCAGCATTATCACACAATGATATTTGGATCCCGATTCTACTGTGAGTATCTGCTACTCTTTGGGAGATTTTTTCACTTAACGATCAATGCTATAAACCAAGTAGGTGTCTAGAACGGTGTTAGCGGGGCTACACCTCCAGGGAAAAGGGGTTATTTAATTAAGGAATTCGCGAAAGCGTCGTAAAACCTCCCTCAAAGTACCGACACTAGCCTGGCCGAACGGTTAAGCAAAAATTGTACGGTGAGATCAATCCTGACTGATTTTTCTTTTATAGTTTGAGGAGGGATTCGAGAGACAGTGGGAGCCATCCTGTTTAGATAAATTAAAAACCAATCTAAACTTACAAGAGAATCATGCTAAGTGTTTTCTTCTTTCTCTATTAATTGCAGCGGTCCCGTGACCGGACATAGGTTACATCTAGATAATAAAATGACTGAATCTGACTATAATGATCGGCTAAGGTCTGTCCAGATGTCCATTACCTATGACAAGCTGGGACACCTTTTTACTAGTCAAGCCCCCGCCGTCTCAGGTCCAATTTCCACCGTCATGAATAGTGATATCCGTAAGACATCGGAAAAAGACAGCATGAATGCCAAGTGCCTCGTGTTGGCCTCAGTAGATGGTGTAAACCAGAGGCAGCACGAGAAAATGGACTTAGCTTCCATCTTCCTCCATAACAAAGATTTATATGGAGAGCAATCTCGTATTGCAAGATATGAGACCTCGAAAGAATTGCTTCAAGCGAGGTTGGCTATCGGGTCATCCGTAGAGGACAATACGATGACTAGCTATATTGATAAGCTCATGAACCTGGAGACCACGTTGGAGAATGAGTAACATACTGACTTGATTCTACATTCCCTATCTTCTACTTACGCTCAGGGGAAGAAAGTTATACTTCCAGTTGAGGGCACCCTGAAGGAAACCAGGGAGACACCCGCTCAGCTTATTGAGGAATCTTCCTCTTCTGGATCCAAGGCGGAATGTCACGACCCAAAAGTATCACGTGACCAGCACTTAAAACACGTGACATCTAAAGACATCGACGTAATCTAAGTAAGCCGAAACCCGGAATCTAAACCCTTTTTGAAAATATTGGAGGTGAGGTTTAAATAATCATCCGATAAAATCAAGTTAAAATAACATTTAAATTTAACTATGTATGTTGAAAAATCATTTATGACGTTTTGAAACTTGTCATCATCTCCTTTGCATTTTTATAAAAACCCGATACAACATAATAAAATAGCATCCCAACGGAAGCTAGTCTCCACTTCCAAACGATGGAGCAACCAATCAATCTAAAGCAGAAGTCGATTCCAAAGAGTACGACAACTCAGGACACCACTCTAATCCTCGCCTCTAAGTCCATAATATATCATTTCTAAGTTGATGGAGTTTCCGCTAGATACAAGAGTAAATGAATAATCAAGAGTGAGTAAGATACAATAATAACTCACTTACCTATCAATCCCCAAAAGAATGTGTGTCCAAACCGCTGATAATCCAAGCGGTAAAACCTGCAAGAAACTGTGGCACAATGGGGATACGTTGCCAACTCAGTCAATAAAAGTACATCTAAAGGTAGAAATCAAAATGCATGACGATACCTAGGTCATAAGTAGAGTACTATCATAATCTGTATCGATATACTATATGATATGCATATGTGTAATACTAACTATCCTGCAATGCCAAGTATACTATCTTAATGTCATATGAGTCAAAATCATGAATCTATGATCCGTATTGGAATCCCTTTTTTGTCTATGACTGTCGGTACAAATATATACAGGTACTGTCCCCCGGATCATTCCTGGTGGAATCCAATAAATAAATATCTAACGATGTACCTCATGATAATGATTGTATCAATATACAAATAGATGCTCGACATCGACATCGAAATCCGAAATCTCTCGTGTCCAGCATCGACACGTAAATACAGATACCGTCGACACCATCTCAATAGATGATCGTCACCCGATGTCCTGGCTATGATCAGTATCCCCTGGATATCTGCCGTACCTAATCGAACCCCAGTCAGTATCCCCTGGATATCTGCCATGCTCAATTCTATTTCCGGTATCGAGTATCATCGCTAGGCTCCCCCGCCTCAAATGCAGCTATCCTGCCCCTCGGTCTCGACCGGGTCCACCATGTATCCAACTGTATATCTTCTCTTCTCAGTCTGGATAACGTAAAAATCCGCGACCGTATATCTCCCCCACTCGGTCCGGAATAAAACCAGAAAACACAAAACTCATGGTGGACGTTTTACTTATCATATCAAAATATCAAGTAAGGAACAAAAATAATTGCATAGATTGTATTGATGATATAATATATATGTATATATATATAACAGTGTCCCATACTACCGATATATATATATATATATATATATATATATATATATATATCATCAAGAGTAAAATACTTAGAAATCACAAGAAAATCAAATACATCATCAATAGTACTAAAACATGAATAAGAAACGACTAAGTAATTATATCACATAACATAATGATTTCAATTCTAATGTGTCATGGCACTACTAATGATGTGTAGTGTAGCATACGAGTCTGTGCTCATGCAATATGGAAATCATTAGTATTTGTTGTTAGTTATATGTATGCCCTAGAGGCCATTACTGTACATGGGATGTATATTGTAGTGGATGCTGGGACATATATAGGAAGGACTTTCTCGCTCGACATGATAGTACGCTATCTGGTTGCACTTTGTCTTAACATGTATACTTTCTGTCTCTCTGATTACATGTTGATAAAGCCCTTAGGATATGTACTCGACTTCCAGGACTATGATGTAGATCATACTAGTGGGGCCTGGGTAGTCCATGAGTACATCCTTGAATTGTTCCTAGTCGAGGGAATATCGAGACGGGGCATCGATATTCCAGAGTAGACTAGCGCATATCTTCTCGACCCATGCGATGGGCGATGGATGATCCCATATCCATTGGTGTTTGACATCGAAGATGGTATGCGGGTGCTCAGTGGAGACTGGGTACACTGAACGGACTCGCCGAGAACTCCCAGATGGTATTATACCTCACGTCAGATGGCAGTTCTCTGGTGACACTGGTACAGCTTAGTCTGTTGACCCGAGATCGTCATAGAGTCTTGTGTGTCTCCCACTGTGCTTTGATTTCCACCCTACCACGGCTCTACTGAGTTGTGCAAACAGGTGGTTTTTGGGTACAGTCCCGATTCACATGGAGGCAATGAGCGATAGGAGGGGATTCGTCTCTCCCGGTATTGGGGGTTGATGTTGTGCAATGCTCGACTGGCCATAACAGGAAATCCCTGGCCAGGGTTGCAGTGATATACTGGTAAGTGTTATCAGTAGTTTCACGAATGTTATGGACCCTACGTCGGCATGACTTATCGAGCTATTGGGGTCTGACGTTTACCACCCCTAGGCGAGATATGCGACATATCAGACGAACAGACCGGACTATACGGTAGTGTTACTGGTCGGATTCGCAGGAGTGTGAGCGGGCTTGCTCGTCGATCTTTTGATCGCTCAATACCCGGGTGGCCGTTACGTTTGGCAGACCGCTTGCGGCTTGTGGGTGCATGATATGATCATCATCTGCTACCGGCGTATTGACGAGTCTTTAGAGTCCTACACAGAGGTTTCCTGGTTCAAGCGAAACGAAATAGGAGTGCATATGAGATATGTGCGGGACCGAGAATAATGCGTGTATGTGATACCGTGTTTGATTCTCGCGATCAATGTATCGAATGGTTATATGCGGTATAACCTAGTTATCGAATCAAGGATTGATTCGATAAGCCGACACATTGGATACTAGCCGGTTATATGCGATATGACCGGATCGTTAAATCAAGTGTTGATTTAATGATTTAATACATAATTATATATTTGATATATTACTTTGCATTAACTAGTATCGGTTCACTTTAAATGGATTTTCTCACGCGGATGTGCACATTGTATATTCGATATAGTTTTGTGCACATGATTGTATCATGTTTGATGATACATTCTTGCTTGGTTTTGTGTAAAGTGTTAAACCATGGTTAATTGGTGATTAGGGTTTCTTTTTCATTTACTTAATCATTTATTTATTCCTTTTATTTATTTTGGAAAAAGGAAAGATAAAGAGATAAGAATGGTTGCTAGATTTGTTTTTATTTGAAAGCTTCTTGAAGCTTTGACCTTAGTCCACCATTCTTGTCTTTTATCTAACCCTAACCACTATCTAACCTAAGTTAAGTCTCTACACTAAACCATGGTCAATGATATGATAAGTATTGTATTTTATTTTCTATTTTAGTTTAAGTTATCATATCATCTTCTTCTTCTTCATCTTCTTCTTCCATGGATGTAGCTTGCTACTCCAATGGCAAGTGTTGAAAAAGTGTGAGAAATCCAAAACTAAAGTTTACCCACTTCCTATTTCTTCATCCTCTATCTATTGCCAAGTAGTATAGGGTGTTTCCTTCACAAGTTTTCCAAGCTTGATGAAGTTGGAGCTTGTTCTTGCGATATCTCGACGTAGATCATCTTCGGCATTGAACCGACGATCAAGCTCGCCCATTCTTCGATGATACCGATACTTGAGTTCCGGATTCATTTTGGACAGCCGAGGGGACTTTGTTGCGGAGCCGTGGAGGTGGTGGACCGGATCTACAAAGGTTGTATGTCCGTTCCCTTAGTTAAATTGTTAACTAGTTTATGTTTCGCCTAAATATCTAGTAAACGATCCGTAGTCGGGTTTGTAGGCACCCGTAAAATTTTATTTGTGCATGTTTGATCACTTGTGAGACCTCACTAGAGTGCCTAGGAACCCTACAGTGGTATCAGAGCCTAGCTAGAGCCTTAGGCGAAGTCCAGACGCGATTTGAAGTCCGATCAAACCGAAACCCTACCCGGAAAATTGCTCTCTGTTCAATTTTTAAAATCTGGTCTTTTTCCATATTAAAAATATTCAGAAAAATAAGAAGGTGAATATATGAGGTACTGTGAAACTCGTGGCCATAACTCCTTCATACTGCCGCGCTTCCGCGGCACGAGCAAGCCTCGTGCGGCGGTTGCGCGGCGGTACGGCCTGTTTGTTCAGTGATTTTTGCACAGTATCTCATAATCATTAGTGCTGGTATTCCTGGGTATTTTTAATATTTATTCCAGAGTAGAATTTTTCTGAGTTGATTTGGGGCTTCGGTATTTCGATCGGGGTATCAAATTTTGTCTGTGTGGCTTTCCGGATAAATTTTAGAATATGTTAAAAAGTTCGACCGGATATAAATACCCAACTTTTTCCCTGTCGGGAAATTTCCAAGTGTTGGATTTTTCCGTAGTTTAACGACGTTCTAAGTAGTGCAAGTAACGCGATGGTCCCTCTAGAAGACACAAACCTTAACTCGATTATGTGACCGTCTTGAACTGCCCTTTGAACCTTCGGGTTTGGGGCAGTACGACGTGCCACATGTGAGGCGTTGGCTTGACCCTTCTACGGCTGGATCGTTGGTACTGAGGTACGAACGGAATGTTGTTAGACTTGTTTCATGTGTTGATCATTTTCGGGAAAACTTGGGTGTTCGAATGTTCGATCGAAAAGTTTAACATTTTCTGTTTATCTGGAATGGGATACAATAATTGGAATTCACAATGAGTTATATGATAACTAAATGAATGTTATAAACATAGCAGTTTAGTCTCACTTGATCAGTTGCCACGGAATTTTGATGTGATCAAAAGTCCGTCGCAATCACGTAGCGTACGCGGATACTCGCCGGGTAAACTTAATAGACAGCCTCACTCCATAGCCCCGACCAAGTGACTGTAGGAGAACCCCGTCGCCGAAAGCATCCGTCCGGGTGCTCGCGGTAGCGGTGTTCCGCCTTGGTGCACTTTGTCGACGGTATCAGGGGTGCGGCCGCCTACTGAAGTTTGCGACGAGTATTCGATCAAAATGTCGGGAATCTTATAAAATTGCCCGACTTAATATTGAAAAGTGTTTTCGATAATGAGACTGAAATGCGGGGTTTATAATTGTTAGGCATGCGATGTCTAAATAATTCATTTGGTCAGGCATGCGATGTCTGAAGAGATTGCGGATTCCAACTGTTGTAGTTTTACACTTTCTTTTCTGTGACCGTAAGTGTAATATGTGATATCGCCGGTTTCGTTGCTATATGTCAACGACAATTGGGATGCGCATATTTACTTACGTTGATGTCATGTGATGTTATGTGTTGCTGGATATGTTATATTGGATCGTCGTGTTTGAATAGCCGGGGGTTTTTATGTGAGATGAGTGTTTTTCATTTTCATTCATGTAAAAACTTGTATGTAATATTCTTTTATTGGGGCGCTTCCAGGTTGCGGAAGTAGTCACCGTTTGTATATTATTTACTTTTCCGCACTAGGATAGACCCAAGGAGGGGAGCACAAGTAACCGGGTTCTGGGGTCCAGTGGGAGACCAACTCGAGGAGTCGAGTCCGGGTTTCCTAACCCTAGAATTGGCAGGGTTGCTTGCCGCTCTCGTAGGGGTCTAGGGGTGTGGGATTGGCTATTCATCACGATCGTGGAATTCGTGTTTTATACTGGCTCGTATTGAAAACACGGACGTCCTAGTATATCTAATATTTCATATGTTTCTTCTGCTGTGTTTTATCTGTGATCATGCGATGTTCTGTGTTCTGTGACAGGTATTATATATAGTATATATGATATATTATATAGACGTTGCTTATGTTTTACACCCGCGCTAGCCCTGCCTCGCTCTGGCGTTAGTTACCTAACCTAACGGTGCAGACGGGACATCGAGGCGAATGCGGATGGCATAAGTGTACGTCATATCTATCTGTGATGTTTAGGTAATATAAATGATGGGATATTCATTAATGAGATTAATGAAAGAAAATAAACCTAATTGATGTTGTGGAATCGAATTTTAAAATAAAACAGGTAGCTACAGTTCTTGCTTTGCATCGCGGTGTTCATTATAGAACATCCTGCACCTTATTCGATGAGGAAAGGACCGAGATCCCTTCACCGGGAGTGACTCCTTTAGCAATAACTGACAGATGCTACAACCATCGGTTTGTCTTTGATCGCTTCTATAGTTTCCGCTTTGCACAGTGATATATATGATATATCCCGCACCTCATTCGACGAGGAAAGGGCCGACGATCCCTTCACCGGGAGTGACCCCTTTAGCAAAACTAGAAAAGCTTCAAAAACATTCCATTTAAAAACCATTTGATTCCGCAACGAGATCAAGTTCAAAGCGTTAAAGGTTTTCACAAAAACCAGCCGCAACCCTCCGTCATTTTAGGAAGTAGAGTACTTAGTATTCGTGCTGTGTTTGTTGACCATAGTCAAGGCACAGTGTACGGTAGCTAAGTGATGTCTTCCTACATCGCATATGATGCGATTAGTTAGGACAGTCGCGTGACTTTGTTGACCTTAGTTAAGGGTCATGTGGGTGGGTCTAATTAATCATGAAATAACGGGTAGAACTTGACTAGTACTTATGATTTGTTGACCATAGTTAAGGTCATAGGTGCTAGGGGTAAAAACCTTTATCGAGAGTTTCAAGTGTTGAAACTTGCAATGAGATTGCATACCTTCTATGTGATAGTTGGATCCCGATACCCGCTGCGAGTAAGAGTTACTCCTGGGAGAGTTTTATACATTACAATTAGCCAATCAAGTAGGTGTCTAGAAAGGTGTCAACGGGGTTACGCCTCTGGGAAAACGAGGTTTACATTAATTAGGTTCGTGCGAAAGCACGGGGGACCTCCCTCAAAGTACCGACACTGGCCTGGCTGAAAGATTGGCGAACTTGTAGTGTGTAATTAATCCCGGCTAGTCTTTCCTTTTAGGGTTTGAAGGAAGATTTGATAAAAAGCAGTGGGAGCCATCCTGATTAGATAAAATAAAAACCAATCTATTCTTGACAGAGCGCACGCTGAGTGTTTTTCTTCTCTCTCTCTCCTGGTAGCGACCATATCACGCCTTAATCAAGATAATAATACGGATTATTGACCGAACCCGCTTGTTATACTGAGCTGGGGAACGTTGGTCCCGCTCCAACTTATAATTGTTATAAGACAGAGCAGGAAATAGGGGAATACCAGAATTCCTATGCCGCCCAAACGAAGAAAGTGCATATGATGCATCTCCTTCGGGTGTGTTCATTACAACGAACTGTTTCTCAGTATCCTCTGCATCCTGGGTATATGATACCGGATCAGGATCCCAGATATGTAATCTGTTACATAGGGCTACAAAAAGGTAGAAAAACTGAGAACGGGTGATAAGTTTCATGAGACAGAAACCGGGGCAAGTGTTGCAGCCAAGTCTGTTGGTCACTGTCACCCTGTATTACCAATACATTGATTCTGAACAAATGCTATTAGATGCCGAACCTGATATACAAAATCATATCAGTCTCTTTATTAGTAAAGAAATGATAAAATTTTGTATAGTTGGATAATGTTTTGAACATTTCCTATATCAAAAGTTGATCGGTTCAGGTGCGTTATCTAAAAGCATTGATGTTCTAAATCAAACTACAATTCTTGGTATATGAAACACACACAAGAGGAAGAGTTCAGAAATGAACGGATTCTTCTGGAGGTATTGTAGACTAGGTCAGATCAATGTGACCCGACTGGCTGAAGTTACATTTAGATGTATATTTAAATCGTTTTGAATTTACATCTTGTGCAACTCGCCAATCATGTCACAAAGATTAGATGACCATAGCTCTGTTTACTAGAAACAGAGAAAGAGTTAGTAAACTCTTGGGACCGATACATGATGATGTATGTAAGGTCTCCTGTCTACACATGCCAGGACTGGTTCTTTATACTTCATTATATTCTCTGATAATCTCTCAAGATTCAGTCGTATGTTCCTACTGAAACATAAGTCCGAAGCTTTTGAGGTATTCACAGAATATAAGTTAGAAGTAGAGAACCAATAACAGGGTATAAGTATTAAGTCCTATGATGAGATCAGAGAGGAGAATACTTGTGCATAGAATTACTGGACCTTTCTAAAGGAGAATGAGATTCTCTCTCAGTATTACTCCTCCGTATATGCCATAGCACGATGGTATATCGGGGTGGAGCAATTACACCCTATGTGATAAGGTGTGCTCTATGATGAGTACTACTGAGTTACCTTTTTCCTTTTGGGAGTTATGCACTTGAGAAGCTGCATACCTATTGAATTAGGTTTGAATCAAATCACTGCCTACCACTCCATATAAGATATGGTATGGGAAGAACCTATCTCTTAAGTAAGTTAAGATTTGGGATTGTCCGGCCTATGTCAAAAGCAAAATCCGGACAAGATTGAGGCAAGATCAGTTCTGTTGAACTGGAAAGGTTCCAGCTGTACAAAACTGCTAATGATTTGGTAGAACCAAAGAATTCAATAGTTTCCGACGAACCTCAGCCTCTCCGCCGATCTAGTAGGGTTCCTCATCCGCCTGAGAGATACCTCCGTTTCTCGATGACAGTGGGAGCAAGGATTGCATCATGAGATGATGACCCAATTAGTTTCGAGCAGGCCATCGAGAGTAGGGACTCTGTAAGAATGGCTGGATGCTTAGCGGTCTGAGATGGAATCCATATACACCAACAAAGTATGGACTTTGGTTGCTATATCTGAAGGGTTAAATCCCCATCAGGAGCAAGTATATCTTGAGAAGATTACTTGGTGTAGATGGAAAAGTTGAGACTTTCAATGCTAGGCTTGTTAAAGGTTTTAGTCATCAACCAGGCGTGGATAATGATGAAACCTTTTTCCAGTAGCTATGCTTAAGTCTATCCAGATCCTACTTACCACGGCTACATACCATGACTGCGATATCTGGTGGTTGGGTGCCATGACTACTTTTCTAAATACTGATTTAGAAGAGAACGTCTATAAGAACACAGCCAGAGGTCTTCGTAAACAGTGGGAGCAGCGAAAACGTGTGCAAGTTGCTTTACATAATGAAGCAGGCATCGCGGAGTTGGAACGTCTGTTTTGATGTGATAGTCAAAGTGTTTGACTTCATCAAAATGGTAGACAAACCTTGTATGTACAAAAGGGTAGTAGAGAGTAATGTGGTCATCTTCGTATTGTACGAAGACAACATACTCTTGATAGGAAGAAAGTTTCCTATACTACGATCGATCAATCTCCTATTATCACTAAGATTCCCCAAATAGGATCAAAATGATACCTACTAAATCCTGGATTTTGGATCTATGAGATAGATCTAAATGGATGTTAGAATACTCACTAGATGTAGTGAGATGGTATCAATCGATCCTGGGGAGAATCACTGGAAGTGTTCCAGGGTGATAAAGACGACTGAATGTCAGTCACAGACACTGTCTTTACCCTCAGTAAAGGGACGGTATGTTGGAAGAGTTCCAAGCTCGATACCGTGGCAATCTAGACGATAAAGGCTGGTAACATCGCTATTAAAGATACTACCAAAGAGGCTGTTTGGGTGTATATTAGTTCATAAGATGAACTAGGTTCCTGCCATTGTATGATAATGGAAGCGTGGTTTCGACCCTGGAACCCTGGTCCCATCAGTGGCCCAGACAAATTCTGAGGAAGCATCACCTGATCATGGAGATAGTTGATCTCCAGGGTGATCGAGGTTAGGAGAGAAGACTCAGAGGACAACACGGCGGATCCACTCACGAAGGCCTTTTTCCCAAAGAGAGACTTTTTAGGGGATGGTTGAGTATGTGATACTGCAACCACTGCTACAGATGGCCCTAGTGCAAGTGGGAGATTGTTAGTTATATGTATGCCCTAGAGGCCATTACTGTACATGGGATGTATATTGTAGTGGATGCTGGGACATATATAGGAAGGACTTTCTCGCTCGACATGATAGTACGCTATCTGGTTGCACTTTGTCTTAACATGTATACTTTCTGTCTCTCTGATTACATGTTGATAAAGCCCTTAGGATATGTACTCGACTTCCAGGACTATGATGTAGATCATACTAGTGGGGCCTGGGTAGTCCATGAGTACATCCTTGAATTGTTCCTAGTCGAGGGAATATCGAGACGGGGCATCGATATTCCAGAGTAGACTAGCGCATATCTTCTCGACCCATGCGATGGGCGATGGATGATCCCATATCCATTGGTGTTTGACATCGAAGATGGTATGCGGGTGCTCAGTGGAGACTGGGTACACTGAACGGACTCGCCGAGAACTCCCAGATGGTATTATACCTCACGTCAGATGGCAGTTCTCTGGTGACACTGGTACAGCTTAGTCTGTTGACCCGAGATCGTCATAGAGTCTTGTGTGTCTCCCACTGTGCTTTGATTTCCACCCTACCACGGCTCTACTGAGTTGTGCAAACAGGTGGTTTTTGGGTACAGTCCCGATTCACATGGAGGCAATGAGCGATAGGAGGGGATTCGTCTCTCCCGGTATTGGGGGTTGATGTTGTGCAATGCTCGACTGGCCATAACAGGAAATCCCTGGCCAGGGTTGCAGTGATATACTGGTAAGTGTTATCAGTAGTTTCACGAATGTTATGGACCCTACGTCGGCATGACTTATCGAGCTATTGGGGTCTGACGTTTACCACCCCTAGGCGAGATATGCGACATATCAGACGAACAGACCGGACTATACGGTAGTGTTACTGGTCGGATTCGCAGGAGTGTGAGCGGGCTTGCTCGTCGATCTTCTGATCGCTCAATACCCGGGTGGCCGTTACGTTTGGCAGACCGCTTGCGGCTTGTGGGTGCATGATATGATCATCATCTGCTACCGGCGTATTGACGAGTCTTTAGAGTCCTACACAGAGGTTTCCTGGTTCAAGCGAAACGAAATAGGAGTGCATATGAGATATGTGCGGGACCGAGAATAATGCGTGTATGTGATACCGTGTTTGATTCTCGCGATCAATGTATCGAATGGTTATATGCGGTATAACCTAGTTATCGAATCAAGGATTGATTCGATAAGCCGACACATTGGATACTAGCCGGTTATATGCGATATGACCGGATCGTTAAATCAAGTGTTGATTTAATGATTTAATACATAATTATATATTTGATATATTACTTTGCATTAACTAGTATCGGTTCACTTTAAATGGATTTTCTCACGCGGATGTGCACATTGTATATTCGATATAGTTTTGTGCACATGATTGTATCATGTTTGATGATACATTCTTGCTTGGTTTTGTGTAAAGTGTTAAACCATGGTTAATTGGTGATTAGGGTTTCTTTTTCATTTACTTAATCATTTATTTATTCCTTTTATTTATTTTGGAAAAAGGAAAGATAAAGAGATAAGAATGGTTGCTAGATTTGTTTTTATTTGAAAGCTTCTTGAAGCTTTGACCTTAGTCCACCATTCTTGTCTTTTATCTAACCCTAACCACTATCTAACCTAAGTTAAGTCTCTACACTAAACCATGGTCAATGATATGATAAGTATTGTATTTTATTTTCTATTTTAGTTTAAGTTATCATATCATCTTCTTCTTCTTCATCTTCTTCTTCCATGGATGTAGCTTGCTACTCCAATGGCAAGTGTTGAAAAAGTGTGAGAAATCCAAAACTAAAGTTTACCCACTTCCTATTTCTTCATCCTCTATCTATTGCCAAGTAGTATAGGGTGTTTCCTTCACAAGTTTTCCAAGCTTGATGAAGTTGGAGCTTGTTCTTGCGATATCTCGACGTAGATCATCTTCGGCATTGAACCGACGATCAAGCTCACCCATTCTTCGATGATACCGATACTTGAGTTCCGGATTCATTTTGGACAGCCGAGGGGACTTTGTTGTGGAGCCGTGGAGGTGGTGGACCGGATCTACAAAGGTTGTATGTCCGTTCCCTTAGTTAAATTGTTAACTAGTTTATGTTTCGCTTAAATATCTAGTAAACGATCCGTAGTCGGGTTTGTAGGCACCCGTAAAATTTTATTTGTGCATGTTTGATCACTTGTGAGACCTCACTAGAGTGCCTAGGAACCCTACATTTATGCAAGTGTTCTACGGTGTAACAACTTATTTACTTTAGTACATACATAACAGTACGGTTCTACAATGACATGGCAGTACCAATGAGGTGTAGTGTAACGTATTTTCACGTGCTTGTGCAGCATAGTACTCATTGGTATTTGTGCAGTGTTCTATCAGAGTGTGCATAACGCAGAAACATATAATATAGATAATATAATGCAAACTTGTAAAGTAATCTAAACGTACTTAGTGTAATTATTTGTTATGAGCTATACCATTATCTTTAGAAATGATCGGAACGTAAATTTTGAAATAAGGAAGCTGCCTTAGATTTAAAATAAATGTTTGTTTTAGGAACTGGCACGCATCCTGGTAGTTTATTTAAAAGACAACGAACCGTGGTTTTTTTAAAAATAATATAGCTCATACCAGTATTACATCCTAAACAAGAACATAATCTATCTCTACGAGTCAAAGAATAAATTGGTCATTATTCGACATATAAAGTTCATCATTTACGATACGTATAAATCCTTGTATTATAGCTCATCATATCGCTACATCCATATCATCTTAAGTACGGCATGATCTCTCGTACAAACTCATCAAATCATACCCATATCGTACGGATCAAATATCACGTATATCTCATTTAAAAACCACATATGAAACTTTAAGCAAATAGAAGGTATACAAGATGCAATACCATATCAATGCTTTGACGAACAGCTAATCTTAAGTAGATATCATAATAATAGTTATAAGGTTGCGGGGGTGCTATACGCCATCCATCCGACTTTCCCCGTAGATGTAAATCTACTCACCAGAAATATGCCGTATCTACTCAGGAATCGCCAATCCTTTTCCTTTCCTCGCGGTCTCCGAAGTTTCCGTATTTGAATCTAACATCGAAAATTAACTTATATAAGGAAACGGTTATTCCGACACGGAGAATATACAAACACACGTTTCTACGTACTAGTTATATTGTATATGATTATTTCAAGCTATCATACACTTAACCTTACTGGATTTTAACCCTACTCTGCATCGCGGCAGAAAACAAATCGCGATACGTTTTAACCATGACGTATTTGGATTTTTAGATATCTTTTCCGATATTAGCTTCCAGATTTTATATACAGTTAAACTAACTTGTTTAAATAATAACAAAATGGCCAGAATCCTACACAGAAACCTACCCAACTAGCCAAAACTCCCAAGCTTCCTACAAATCCGGCGACGCCGGAATCTGCCCTTATGTCACCGGCCCAAAACCGATCCCCTTGGTACGTGTTTCTATGGGTTCTTCTAGGTCTAACATACATCATTTTGGCACTGTTTTGTTAAGTTAATTTTCCTCTAAACTACAGCAGATTCAAACAGAGCCTAGTTTTGACTAAAATACGATATTATAGAAATTTTCATATCAATTTAAACTAGTTACAGAATCTAGATTCCTACTGTGATTAAGGATTTTACCTTCAAGTAATTTGCTGGAAGAACATCCTCCAAGATGCACAAGCTCCTTGTCCTAGTTTGATGTTGGAACTCCTTAGCCATTTTCTCCTCCTCACTTTTCTTTTCTTTTCTTTTCTTTTTCTTGTTCTTCATTTTCTTTAACTTTTGAAACTTTTCTGAATGTTTAACTTGGTAAAATGATCTGAACACCTTAGATAAAAGGATGAAGGGAATGGCGAGGTGTAGGAGGAGGTGTCACCAAGAAAGATGTGGTGGTTTCTGTAAGTCCACGTTACCTCTCCCGATACTTACGGGCTTGCGGAAATGATGAAAAACGTTTTTTCTTTAGGTGGTAACATGGACTCAAAAACGGATCTTTGTTAAACAACTATCTAACAAACCTAACAAGAGTTTTACCTACTCGGTTAGGGGTTATACCTTAACTTGAACTCCTTCTCTTGGTCTCCTTGCGGTGGTCGGATCGGCCTCACCTCGTCGTCTCTTTGTGCCGAAGATGGATCCACCTGAAAGCTTCTACCTTTGGCTTCACTTCAAACTAGAAGAAACTAGAACACTTGGCTTGCTAGACCTTGTGAACTAGGATGAGTAGAAGAGTGTGTTGGGTTTTATCTCTATGGTTCTTGCTTCTCAACACATGAGACAAGTAGAACCATGGACTAGAGAGAGAGCAAGAGGAAGAGGGAGAGCTCAAGCATGAGAGAGAAAGGAAATGAAAGAATGAGCAAGACTTTTGCCATCCAAGCTCTCATAATCCAAAATCATCATAACAAATAATAGTAATTGAGTATTATGTGATGGTTCAAGTCAAAATGTCCATATCATTTCATGCACTCATTTTGCAAAGAGAAACAAGCAAGCAAAAGTCTTTGCCATGAAATGATAGCCATTGTAATGATGAAGGTCAACAAGTCCAACCTAGTCAACCGGTCAACTAAGTCAACAAGTCAAAAAAGTCAACCATCAACAACCATGTCACAATAATACTTAATTAATATTATTGTTAATCATATTTCTTATTCTCATTAGGGTTTAGCAAAAGTCAACAGTCAACAACCCTAATGAGAATCCTCTGCCTCTGTCTCTCTGTCAACTGTGCATACACACCCGCATCCGTGTTCCGAGGAACACGAATACAAACGAGATAAAACCAATCCCAAAACGTACACTAGGATCTGACTTAAACCAAAGCCCGCTAGTGACAACTGCCCGGACACTAAACATGCACAAGTGCACGGATGTGACCGAACCCTGTCGCAAAACCATGCGACCTCTACTCTTTTGCCTAAAGGCGAATAGCTTTCTGTGTGGGACTCTAAAGACTCGACACTACGCTGGCAGTGGGTTTAACCATAGACCGCAAGCAGCACTAGTTGTGCGTAACGGCCCCCAGGTAGATGCCGATAAGAAGACGGACGAGGAGAAACCCATCTGAACTCCTACTGAGCCTGAATGTGACAATCTGCGTACAGTCCGGTCTGTTCGTCTAAGAATATCGCATGGCGGGCCTAGGGGGCGGTAAACGTCAGTCCCCTAATAGCTGTACAAGTCGTGTCGGAGTGTAGCCCAGAACACCCTGAGATAACGCTGGAAACCTACCAGTATATCTCACTTGCCCTGGCCAGGGACTTTGTGTAATGGCTCTCCTAGACACGGCGCGATATCAACCCCCAATACCGGGAGAGACGAATACTGTCTAACCGTCACTACCTCCAAGTGCTTCGGGACTGCACCCAACTACTACCTGTTTGCACGACTCCTTTAAGCCGTGGTAGGGTAGTAATCTAAGTACAGTGGGAACACACTCGAGACGAAGTGACAGTGTCAAGTCAGCGGACTAAGCTGTACTCATGTCACCTGGGAACTGATAACTGACGATAGGTATAGTACCAACCAACAGTTCCCGACGAGTCCTATCCAGTGTACTCGTAACCTAACGAGCACCCGCATACTATCTCAAGTATGACGTACTGACGGCTGTGGGACAGACCGTCTCCCACACTGGGATGAGAAGCGCATACGCTAGTCTACTCCGGAGTATCGATGCCCTGTCTCGATAGTCCTACGACTAGGGACCTGCATAAGGATGTGCTTGTGGATTACCCAGCCCCCACGGGTGTCACTGCCATCACAACGCTGGTAATCAAGCAAAGATCCTAAGGGATCCACTAATGTGTATAGGTGATATACTAAAATAAACACATGTACACATTAAAGTAGAAACAAACCAAGTAGCATACTACTATTTTGAGCAAGATTGTCAATACAAGGTGAATATCCTAAGCTTCCATTAAGTAATATACAAACTAGTATGATACAGTAATGGCCTCTAGGGCATATACACTAACAATCTCCCACTTGCACTAAGGCCATGTACTGGCGTATCGAAGACCTATCATCTCGATCAGCCGCTCGAACTGAGTCTGGGGTAAGGCCTTCGTGAGTGGATCAGCAGTGTTATCTTCCATAGTAACTCTCCGAACCTCGATCTCCTGGCGACCCACGATCTCCCTGATCAGGTGATACCGCCTCAAGATGTGTCTGGACTTCTGATGGGACCTGGGTTCCTTCGCTAAAGCTATATCCCCGTTGTTGTCACAATACAGCGGTATTGGATCAACAATGGACGGAACCACCTGAAGTTTCATTAAGAACTTCCTTATCCAGACGGCTTCTTTTGCGGCATCTGCAGCAGCGATATATTCCGCTTCCATCGTCGATTCAGCAACGGTTTCCTGTTTGGAACTCTTCCAACACACCGCCCCTCCATTGAGGGTAAAGACATAACCCGACATGGACTTGGAATCATCCTTGTCACTCTGGAAGCTGGAGTCAGCAAAGGCCTCGATCTGGAGGTCTTTTCCGCCATACACCAAGAACATCTCCTTAGTCCTTCTTAGGTACTTGAGAATGATCTTTACCACTATCCAGTGCTTCTCCCCAGGGTTTGACTGATACCGGCTTACCGCACTCAGTGCATAAGCTACATCTGGTCTGGTACACAACATCGCATACATTATAGAGCCTACCGCAGAAGCGTAGGGTATAATAGACATGCGATCCCTTTCCAAATCAGTCTTGGGAGACATCTCTTTGGAGAGGGTGATCCCGTGACAAGCCGGTAGATTACCGCGCTTGGAATCTTCCATACTGAATCTTCTCTGTATGGTGTCGATGTACCTGGACTGTAAAAGTCCTAATATCCTCCTGGATCTATCACGATAGATCCGGATCCCCAGAATGTAAGAGGCATCACCTAGGTCTTTCATGGAGAACCTGTGTGACAAGAATCCCTTGACTGATTGTAGCATACGAATGTCATTTCCTATCAAGAGAATGTCATCCACATATAAAACGAGGAATACGACACTTCTTGCTACAAATCTACTATAGATGCATGGTTCATATGGATTTTTTATAAAGCCAAATTCTTTGACCGTCTCATCAAAACAGATGTTCCAACTCCTCGATGCCTGCTTTAGTCCATAGATGGACTTAAGCAACTTGCACACCTTTCCGCTGCTCCCACTCTGAATGAAACCCTCTGGCTGGTCCATATAGACACACTCCTCTAAATTTCCATTTAGAAAAGCGGTCTTCACGTCCATCTTCCAAATCTCATAATCGTGGAAGGCAGCAATGGAAAGAAGGATCCGAATGGATTTCAGCATAGCCACTGGAGAAAAGGTCCCGTCATAGTCCAAACCAGGTCTTTGACGAAAACCCTTTGCAACAAGTCTAACCTTATAGGTCTCAACCTGTCCATCTACACCAATCTTCCTTTTGAAGATCCACTTGCATCCTACGGGTTTACCCCATCTGGAGCAACGTCCAACGTCCATACTTTGTTGGTGTATATGGACTCCATTTCGGTCCGCATTGCATCCAGCCATTTTACAGAGTCAACGCTCTGAATAGCCTGCTGGAAGCTAGTCGGCTCATCACTATCAATGATGCAATCCTCTCTATCCCCGTCTATGAGAAAATCGTAGTATCTCTCGGGCAGATGAGACTGCCTACTACTCCTGCGGAGCGGCGCAGGAATGTCTTGATCTTTCGAACCCTTTAGTTCTACTAAGCTTTCAGTAATAGCTCGTGGTTCTGGAATTTCTTCCAGTTCTATTGCGCTCCCACTTATCTGATTTTCCAAAAACTCGGTTTCCAAGAAGTGGGCATGACGAGAAACAAAAACCGTTTGTTCCTCTTTGCAATAGAAGAAATATCCCTTGGAGTTCTTTGGATATCCCACAAACTTGCACTGTACTGAGCGTACCTCGAGTTTGTCCGCATGCTGCTTTTTGACAAAAGCTGGACATCCCCATGTCTTAATGTGCTTAAGATAGGAATTCTTCCCACACCACATCTGATATGGTATGGTAGGCACAGTCTTAGTTGGAACTCGGTTCAAAAGGTATGCAGCTGATTCTAGCGCATATCCCCAGAATGATTGCGGTAACTCAGCGTTACTCATCATGGACCGTACCATATCCAATAAGGTTTGGTTCCGTTTCTCCGATACACCGTTATGTTGCGGAGTGTATGGAGGAGTAAGCTGAGAGAGAATTCCATTCTCTTTTAAATAATCCAGGAACTCAGCACTTAAGTATTCACCACCTCGATCAGATCTCAGTGTCTTGATACATTTTCCTGTTTGTTTTTCTACTTCATTCTTATATTCCTGGAATTTTCCAAAGGCTTCGGATTTATGTTTCATTAAGAAGACATATCCGTACCTTGAAAGGTCATCCGTAAAAGTAATGAAGTAAGAATAACCGCTTCGCGCATGTGTAGACATTGGACCGCACACGTCGCTGTGTACGAGTCCCAAGAGCTCGCTCGCTCTTACTCCGTGTCCAGTGAACGGAGTCTTTGTCATCTTTCCTTTGAGACAGGATTGACAAGTTGCATACGATTGATATTCGAACGGATCCAAACATCCTTCTGTATGTAACTTCGTCAACCTTCTCTCATTGATGTGACCCAGTCTACAATGCCATAAGAAAGCCTGGTTTGTTTCCAGAGACTTTCTTTTGTGTGTATTCTGGACATTGAAAATCTGTGGTTGGTTTAATACGTATATACCATTGCTTAATGTACCTGACCCAATCAGAACTTGATTAAGGAGAATGTTTACAACATTGCTTACAAATGCAAATTCATAATCTTCTTTGGATAATAAAGATACAGAAATGATATTACAAGTTGCATTGGGTACAAAATAGAAATTACGCAAAACCAAAACGTGTCCATCTGACAACCCCAGGTGATAGTCCCCCACGGACTCAGCATCCATGCCAGCTCCGTTTGCAACTCTGAGGGTCATATCACCTGCCTTCAAAACCCTACGCCTTCTCAGTGCCTGTAAAGAATTACAGATATGAGATCCTAATCCGGTATCCAATACCCAGGATGTAGAGTTTATTGATAGACGGTTTTCAATAACATACACACCTGAAGTTGAACCCGCAACTTGCTTCAGATCCTGGGTTCTGGCCTTCCAAGCCCTGCAATCCTTTTTCCAGTGTCCACTCTTGTGACAGTAAAAGCATTCTTCCTTTCCCACAAGGTTTCCCGCTACCTTTGTTGCCTTTGTCTTTCCCTTCATATCCACTTTACTAACACCGCCCCTTGGTTTGGCGGGGGCTTTCTTCTTCTTTCCCTTGGCTTTCTCCTTGGACCTAGAAGAAGAAGATCCTCCTACAAACAAAGTGGATATTTCCCTACCTTTCTGTAGGGTGCCCTCTGCACTCCTCAGCATGTTGAGGAGTTCTGAAAGTTCAACTTCTTTTTCTTGTAAGTTGAAGTTCAGGATAAACTGGGCGTAAGTGGAAGGAAGGGACTGGAGAATCAAGTCCATATAGAGCTCGTTCTCTAACGTGGTCCCAAGATCCGCGAGCTCCTCAATGAAGCCAATCATCTTAAGCACATGTTCCGCTACCGATGATCCGATGGCCAATCTTGCCGAAAACAACTTTTTCGACACTTCGTATCTGGCGATACGAGATTGCTCTCCATATAGTTCTTTTGTATGGAGAAATATGGATTGGAGGTCCATATTCTCGTGCCTCCTCTGATGTTCATTGTCCATAGAGACAAGCACGAGGCACTTGGCCTTCGCGCAATCGATTTCCCAGGTCTTACGGATTTCCCTATCCGCGACGCTGGTTTTGGGACCTGGGACAGGGGGAGCTTTGGTGGTAAGGAGATACCCCAACTTGTCATAAGTGATTGCCATTTTGACATTCCTGAGCCAATCTTTGTAGTTTGGCCCTGTCAGTATGTTTTTATCTAGTAGTAACTTAAGTCCAGTCATGATATTTGGTCGCTGCAATTAGGAGAGAGAGAAGAAACACTTTAGCATGATGCTCTTGCAAGTTTAGAGTGGTTTTTAATTTGTCTAAATAGGATGGCTCCCACTGTCTCTCGAATCCCTCCTCAAACCAAAAAGGAAGAATTAGTCAGGATCAATCTCACCGTACAATAATTGCTTAACCGTTCAGCCAGGCTAGTGTCGGTACTTCGAGGGAGGTTTTCCAACGCTTTCGTGAAGTTCCTTAATTAAATAACCTCTTTTCCCTATGGGCGTAGCCCCGCTAACACCTTTCTAGACACCTACTTGGTTTATAGCATTGATCGTTAAGTGAGAAATTTCCCGAGGAGTAGCATATACTCACAGTAAGATCAGGATCCAAATATCATTGCGTGACAAAACTGAAGGAATCCTACCAGAATCATCACACTCCAAATGGTATGCAGCGCTAGCAAGTTTCAGTTCTTTTGAAACTCCCGATGTGGATTTTTGCCCCATGCTCTTATGACCTTGACTTTGGCCAACAAATCATAAGTCACATGTCAAGTTCTACCCGTCATTCTCCAGGTTAATTTGAACCCACCAGTACCTACCCTTGACTTTGGCCAACAAGGCAGTACGACTGTCCCAAACCAACACATCTATCTATGCTGCACATGAATACCCAATAGCTACCAATCACTATGCCTTGACTTTGGCCAACAAACATAGCTTGAATACTATTGACTATCCATGTGAAATGATGGAGGGCTACGAATGGTTTTGGCGAAACCGTGAACGTAGTGAACTTGATATAATCGATGGAACGAGATAGCTTTTAAAAGGAGTGGCTTAAGCTCCGCGTTTAAAAGTTGTTTTTGAAAAGAAATCGAGTGGTTTTGAAAGTGTTCCAACGACTCAACTTTGGTTTATTTTCTTGCATTAATTTAATGCGTCCCATCATTTAATCCTACCATTGCAGAAAACAACGAAAATATGACGTACGCTTATGCCATCCGCATTCGCCACGGGGCTCCGTCATTACCCGTTAGGTTACTTAACTAACGACAGAGCGGGGGCTGGACTAGCGCGGATGCAAAACATAAGCAACGCCTAAATAGATGTCATATATAGATATACACATTCGTCACATGCAATGATAACCATTCCAGATCACAGATGAACACATTGGATATACTAGGAATCCGCAATCCGTACGAGCCTGTAACGAAGAGCGGATTACACGGTCGCGATAAATAGCTAAGACCCCACCCTAGACCCCTACGGGTGCGGCAAACTACCCGCCAAGTACCCGAAGCGAAGCAACCTCCCTCAACACCGTGAGCAGGCCACTCGGCACTTCGAGATACCCGATAGTTTGTGCACCCCACCTTGGGTCTATCCTAGGAGCAAAAACAGTAAAAGAAATTATACAATGACGGCTACAACCCCATCCCGGTTGTGCGGCCATATAAATAATATTACATCAATTACAAATTACATGAATTGAAAGAAAAAGAAAACTCTCATCTCACAACCCCCCGGCTATTCATCCGCGACAATCCAATGAATTCATATACACATACCATCAACATTACAGATCACAGATATGTATAACCCCCACTAATCGACGTATAGCGATTAGCGGACGTTCAATACATATATCACATCACAGATATAACCCGTTAGCTTAAGTCTTTAGAAGTTCGATTAAAATACGGATTTTTAGGCCCCAAAAACAAATTTTGCTTTCTGGAAAATCTAGACAGAAAAAACATATTGTAAAAATCCCAAAACAACCCCAGAAACACACAGCATGAAAATTGTGCCACGGCCGAGTCAACTCGGCCGCGGATCCGCGGCGGGAGCATGCTCCTGCCGCGTTTCTGCGGTGCTTTGAACGAGTTGGTGGACCAATTTTCTTGGGTGTCTTATAAAAAGCCTGAGCCGATTTTTAGTGTAAGATTTATTAATTTTTGAACAGAAAACAGAATCGGCAGAAACTTGATTTTTCGGGTTCGTTTCGTGACTTTTTCTCCGATCGAACTTCTAGTTACTTTGCTAACATGTTAGATAGTTTTTAACTAGGCTCCGATACCACTGTAAGTCCACGTTATCTCTCCCGGTACTTACGGGCTTGCGGAAATGATGAAAAACGTTTTTTCTTTAGGTGGTAACATGGACTCAAAAACGGATCTTTGTTAAACAACTATGTAACAAACCTAACAAGAGTTTTACCTACTCGGTTAGGGGTTATACCTTAACTTGAACACCTTCTCTTGGTCTCCTTACGGTGGTCGGATCGGCCTCACCTCGTCGTCTCTTTGTGCCGAAGATGGATCCACCTGAAAGCTTCTACCTTTAGCTTCACTTCAAACTAGAAGAAACTAGAACACTTGGCTTGCTAGACCTTATGAACTAGGATGAGTAGAGGAGTGTGTTGGGTTTTATCTCTATGGTTCTTGCTTCTCAACACATGAGACAAGTAGAACCATGGACTAGAGAGAGAGCAAGAAGAAGAGGGAGAGCTCAAGAATGAGAGAGAAAGGAAATGAAAGAATGAGCAAGACTTTTGTCATCCAAGCTCTCATAATCCAAAATCATCATAACAAATAATAGTAATTGAGTATTATGTGATGGTTCAAGTCAAAATGGCCATATCATTTCATGCACTCATTTTGCAAAGAGAAACAAGCAAGCAAAAGTCTTTGCCATGAAATGATAGCCATTGTAATGATGAAGGTCAACAAGTCCAACCTAGTCAACCGGTCAACTAAGTCAACAAGTCAACAAAGTCAACCATCAACAACCATGTCACAATAGTACTTAATTAATATTATTATTAATCATATTTCTTATTCTCATTAGGGTTTAGAAAAAGTCAACAGTCAACAACCCTAATGAGAATCCTCTGCCTCTGTCTCTCTGTCAACTGTGCATACACACCCGCATCTGCGTTCCGAGGAACACGAATACAAACGAGATAAAATCAATCCCAAAACGTACACTAGGATCTGGTTTAAACCAAAGCCCGCTAGTGACAACTGCCTGGACACTAAACGTGCACAAGTACACGGATGTGACCGAACCCTGTCGCAAAACCATGCGACCTCTACTCTTTTGCCTAAAGGAGAATAGCTTTCTGTGTGGGACTCTAAAGACTCGACACTACGCTGGCAGTGGGTTTAATCACAGACCGCAAGCGGCACTACCTGTGCGTAACGGCCCCCAGGTAGATGCCGATAAGAAGACGGACGAGGTGAAACCCATCTGAACTCCTACTGAGCCTGAATGTGACAATCTGCGTACAGTCCGGTCTGTTCGTCTGAGAATATCGCATGGCGGGCCTAGAGGGCGGTAAACGTCAGTCCACTAATAGCGGTACAAGTCGTGTCGGAGTGTAGCCCAGAATACCCTGAGATAACGCTGGAAACCTACCCGTATATCTCGCTTGCCCTGGCCAGAGACTTTGTGTAATGGCTCTCCAAAACACAGCGCGATATCAACCCCCAATACCGGGAGAGACGAATCCTGTCTAACCGTCACTGCCTCCAAGTGCTTCGGGACTGCACCCAACTACTACCTATTTGCATGACTCCTTTGAGCCGTGGTAGGGTAGTAATCTAAGTACAGTGGGAACACACTCGAGGCGAAGTGACAGTGTCAAGTCAGCGGATTAAGCTGTACTCATGTCACCTGGGAACTGATAACTGACGATAGGTATAGTACCAACCAACAGTTCCCGACGATTCCTGTCCAGTGTACTCGTAACCTAACGAGTACTCGCATACTATTTCATGTACGACGTATTGACGGCTGTGGGACAGACCGTCTCCCACACTAGGATGAGAAGTGCATACGCTAGTCTACTCCGGGGTATCGATGCCCTGTCTCGATAGTCCTACGACTAGGGACCTGCATAAGGATGTGCTTGTGGATTACCCAGCCCCCACGGGTGTCACTGCCATCACAACGCTGGTAATCAAGCAAAGATCCTAAGGGCTCCACTAATGTGTATAGGTGATATACTAAAATAAACACATGTACACATTAAAGTAGAAACAAACCAAGTAGCATACTACTATTTTGAGCAAGATTGTCAATACAAGGTGAATATCCCAAGCTTCCATTAAGTAATATACAAACTAGTATGATACAGTAATGGCCTCTAGGGCATATACACTAACAGTTTCATGCAAGGAGGAGATGTGGGGAGTGTGTTGTGTATGAGAGGAGGTGGTGGCAACACATTATCATTCCATTTTAATTTATCTTAAGATAAAATTCTGAACAAAAACCTAATTTACCTCTTTTTCACTTACACCCTTAATAAATTCCCATTTGCACAAATTCCTAAACTTTACATAGAAACCCCTCACAACTTATGTTATTATATAATCACCATTTAATTAAAATTAAGCTAAATTTATCTCTAAAACCCTTATAATTTATTTATGTTGCATACTAAAATTAAAATTTAATTTGTTTTACATATATCTTATGAAATTGTCTTATTTGGTTTTAATAACTTTTTAATTTAATATTTTATTATTTAATTAATTAATTTTAATTATTTCCAAAATTTCAGAATGTTACAATATTCCCCCCCCCAAGAAAATTCGGTCCCCGAATTTAAAACTTAACTAAACGTACTATCAAAAGATGTGGAAATTTCTTTCGCATCGCATCCCCGGTCTCCAAGTAATCTCCTCGCGATTCGTTTCTCGCCAAAGAACCTTTACAGATGGAAGTACCCTCGATCTCAGTTTCTTTGCCTGTCGGTCTAGAATAACGACTGGCTGCACTCTGCAGGATAAATCCGGCTCAAGCCGTAAGGTCTGATGCTAGATCGCGTGAGAAGGATCGTGAAGATACTTGCGAAGCATCGAAACGTAAAACACCGGATGCACATCGGGAAAACTCGGTGGAAGTGCTGAACGATAATCTACAGCACCTACTCTCTCCAGAATCTCGTAAGGTCCGACATATCTGGGGTTGAGCTTCCCCTTCTTCCCGAAACGCATCACACCTTTTATCGGAGATACACAAAGGAACACATGGTCTCCTACATCAAAATTGAGTTTACGACGTCGTCGATCTGCATATGATTTCTGTCTGCACTGGGCCGCTCTCATTTTGTCTCGTATCAGTTGAATCTTTTCTGTAGTCTCCTGTACTACCTGTGGTTCCAAAATGCTACTCTCGCTTAGTTCTGTCCGGCAAACAAACGATCGACATTTCCTTCCATATCAATCTTCAAAGGTTGCCATCTGGATCGTCTCCTGAAAACGATTGTTGTCCGAGAATTCTATCAAAGGTAGGTGACGATCCCAATTACCACCGAAATCAAGGCTGCATGCTCGAAGCATATCCTCTAAAATCTGAATGGTCCGCTCTGACTGACCATCTGTCTATGGGTGAAACGCTGTATAAAAATTCCATCGTGTACCAAGAGCTTCTTGAAGTTCTTCCATAGCCTGTTAGTAAACTGGGTAACCCTATCTGACACTAAGCTTGTTGGAACTCCATGCAATCGTACCATCTCGTCGATATAAATCTAAGCATACTGTGCAAACCCATACGTCATCTTCACCAGAAGAAAGTGAGCTGCCTTTATCAATCTATCTACAATCACCCAAATGGAATCATACCCTCCGCTAGTCCTGGGTAGACCCATAAGAAAATCCATAGAAATCTGTTCCCATTTCCACTCCGGAATGGATAAGGGCTGCAATTCTCCAGCCGGCCTCTGGTGCTCTGTCTTCACTTGCTGACAAATCAAGCATCTTGAAACAAACTCCATAACATCCCTCTTCAATTCCTTCCCACTAATAAACATCCCTCAAGTCATGATACATCTTGGTGGAACCAAGATGAATACTGTATGCTGATCTATGGGCCTCCTTTAAGATCTCAAGTCTCAATCCATCCGAGTCTGGCACACAAAAACGAGTCTCAAAACGTGATACTCCACGGTCATCTATCACCAACTCCGACTCTCTGCCCTGCCTAATCTGATCCATAATCTCTGACATACGAGCCTCTGCGGCTTTGTCTCTCGAATACGATCTAATAACTGAGGTCGGGTATGAACATGTGCTAACTGTCCTCCTGCCGAGGTGAACTCAAACTGTATACGGCTATCACATAAAATCTTCTAGTCTGTAGAAGGCTGTCTCTGCAAGATGCGCAAATGAGATAAGCTACCTCCAGGTCTCCGACTCAAAGCATCTGCTACAACATTCGCTTTGCCTGGATGATACAAGATCTCACAATCGTAATCTTTCACCAATTCCATCCATCTACGCTGCCTTAGGTTCAGATCCCTCTGCTGAAAAATATACTTTAAGCTCTTATGATCTGTGAAGATTTGACACAACTCACCGTACAAGTAATGCCTCCAAATCTTCAGCGCGAATACTACAGCAGCCATCTTCAAATCATGAGTGAGGTAGTTCTGCTCGTGCCTCTTCAACCGTCGAGAAGCATAAGCTACAACCCAGCCGTGCTGCAGTAATACACAGCCTAAACTCACTCGAGATGTATCACACTACACAACAAAACCACCTGACCCATACGATAACGATAAGACAGGTGCAGTCGTCAATCGAGTCTCTAACTGCTGGAAACTTTGTTCACATGCATCTGTCCAAAGAAATGGAACTTCCTTCCTAGCCAATCCGGTCAACGGTGCAGCGATCCGATAGAATCACGCACACAATGTCTGTAATAACCGGCCAAACCCAAGAAACTTCGAACCTCTATAACTGACACAGGTCTGGGCCAGTGCTGTACCGCTTCTATCTTCTTTGGGTCTATACGTATCCTATCTCTTACAACTACGTGACCCAAGAAATCTACACTATCCAGCCAGAAAGCACACTTGGAGAATTTAGCGAATTCGTTACTTCTGATACCCTGTAGAGAAGTCTAGCTAATCTCACCTTCGAAGATTCGTCCCTATTTGTCAGAGGAAAGCTTACTACACAATCTCTTTACTGAACTACTTGCACCTGGTCTGAACAAACTCCATCGGAAGAAATACATCAATTTCACCGATCTCGTATCGAAGTGCCACAACGGATTAAAATCCTAACCATCTCACCTCTGAACGTCTATGAATCCTGTTGATCCATCTATACTGGTAACGTCGTCAGCCATTTAACTTCATGGATTCGGGAAGCAACATCTCGATAACCTCAGCAATGATTGTTACCATTTTTAACAATACGTGGCACCACGATTTTCAGAGAGAAGAAAAACATCACGTCTTAAGTCTGTCTGATCTCTGACAATGACTCTACCATATGGTGCGGATCCCGAAGAACTTGCCCCACCATTGAACTCGATCATATATGAATAAACGACGCGTCTCTATATCATCGAAAAGTCACCCCAGTCAGTCCTTGTCCCAGACAAGTCTGCTCTGACCGTATCTCTAACTGTAGCACCTCTCGGCCCTCATAACATGGTGATCGAAAAACCAATCATGCACTGACGAAGATAGATCAACGGAAGGAATAGAAGGAAGATCTCAAGATATAAATCCTAAGGTATCTTAGGCGGAGTATCATATCGTAAATATGTCGTGGAACATATGTACGGTACGTCACTCTACTTAGTACCTACTCCATCAACAAAGGTCATCCTATATAACGAAACTTCGGGTATAAGACCTCCAAAGTCAAGTCTAAGTCCTATAAGGTCAAGCCTAGGTAACAAAATATATTCCCAGACTCCATATAGTCAACCTAGACTTGAACAAAGGTTAAACCAAACGCTCTGATACCAACTTTGTCACGACCCAAAAGTAGCACGTGACCGACACTTAAAACACGTGACATCTAAAGACATCGACGTAATCTAAGTAAGCCGAAACCCGAAATCTAAACCCTTTTTGAAAATATTGGAGGTGAGGTTTAAATAATCATCCGATAAAATCAAGTTAAAATAACATCTAAATTTAACTAAGTATGTTGAAAATCATTTATGACGTTTTGAAACTTGTCATCATCTCCTTTGCATTTTTATAAAACCCCGATACAACATAATAAAATAGCATCCCAACGAAAGCTAGTCTCCACTTCCAAACGATAGAGCAACCAATCAATCTAAAGCAGAAGTCGACTCCAAAGAGTGCGACAACTCATGACACCACTCTAATCCTCGCTTCTAAGTCCATAATATATCATTTCTATGTTGATGGAGTTTCCGTTAGATACAAGACTATATGAATAATCAAGAGTGAGTATGATACAATAATAACTCACTTACCTATCAATCCCCAAAAGAATGTGTGCCCAAACCGCTGATAATCCAAGTGGTAAAACCTGCAAGAAACTGTGGCACAACGGGGATGAGTTGCCAACTCAGTGAATAAAAGTACATCTAAAGGTAGAAATCGAAATGCATGACGATACCTAGGTCATAAGTATAGTACTATCATAATCTGTATCGATATACTATATGATATGCATATGTGTAATACTAACTATCCTGCAATGCCAAGTATACTATCTTAATGTCATATGAGTCAAAATCATGAATCTATGATCCGTATTGGAATCCCCTTTTTGTCTATGACTGTCGGTACAAATATATACAGGTACTGTCCCCCGGATCAGTCCTGGTGGAATCCAATAAATAAATATCTAACGATGTACCTCATGATAATGATCGTATCAATATACAAATAGATGCCCAGCATCGACATCGAAATCCGAAATCTCTCGTGTCCAGTATCGACACGTAAATACAGATACCGTTGACACCATCTCAACAGATGATCGTCACCCGATGTCCTGGCTACGATCAGTATCCCCTGAATATCTTCCGTACCTAATCGAACCCCGGTCAGTATCCCCTGGATATCTGCCGTGCTCAATTCTATCTCCGGTATCGAGTATCCTCGCTAGGCTCCCCCGCCTCAAATGCGGCTATCCTGCCCCTCGGTCTTGACCGGGTCCACCATGTATCCAACTGTATATCTCCCCCACTCAGTCTGGATAACGTAAAATTCGCGACCGTATATCTTCCCTACTCGGTCAGGAATAAAACCAGAAAACACAAAACTCATGGTGGACGTTTTACTCATCATATCAAAATATCAAGTAAGGAACAAGAAAAATTGCATAGATTGTATTGATGATATACTATATATGTATATATATATATAACAGTGTCTCATACCACCGATATATATATATATATATATATATATATATCATCAGGAGTAAAATACTCAGAAATCCCAAGAAAATCAAATACATCATCTATAGTACTACAACATGATAGGAAACGACTAAGTAATCATATCACATAACATAATGATTTCAATTCTAATGTGTCATGGCACTACTAATGATGTGTAGTGTAGCATACGCGTCTGTGCTCGTGCAATATGGAAATCATTAGTATTTGTGCAAGTGTTCTACGGTGTAACAACCTATTTACTTTAGTACATACATAACAGTACGGTTCTACAGTGACATGGCAATACCAATGAGGTGTAGTGTAACGTATTTTCACGTACTTGTGCAGCATAGTGCTCATTGGTATTTGTGCAGTGTTCTATCAGAGTGTGCGTAACGCAGAAACATATAATATAGATAATATAATGCAAACTTGTAAAGTAATCTAAACGTACTTAGTGTAATTATTTGTTATGAGCTATATCATTATCTTTAGAAATGATCGGAACGTAAATTTTTAAATAAGGAAGCTGCCTTAGATTTAAAATAAATGTTTGTTTTAGGAACTGGCACGCATCCTGGTAGTTTATTTAAAAGACAACGAACGTGGTTTTTTTAAAAATAATATAGCTCATACCAGTATTACATCCTAAACCAGAACATAATCTATCTCTACGAGTCAAAGAATAAATTGGCCGTTATTCGGCATACAAAGTTCATCATTTACGATACGTATAAATCCTTGTATTGTAGCTCATCATATCGCTACATCCATATCATCTTAAGTACGACATGATCCCCCGTACAAACTCATCAAATCATACCCATATCATACGGATTAAATTTCACGTATATCTCATTTAAAAACCACATATGAAACTTTATGCAAATGGAAGGTATACAAGATGCAATGCCATATCAATGCTTTGACGAACAGCTAATCTTAAGTAGATATCATAATAATAGTTATAAGGTTGCGGGGGTGCTATACGCCATCCACCCGACTTTCCCCGTAGATGTAAATCTACTCACCAGAAATATGCCGTATCTACTCAGGAATCGCCAATCCTTTTCCTTTCCTCACGGCCTCTGAAGTTTCCGTATTTGAATCTAACATCGAAAATTAACTTATATAAGGAAACGGTTATTCCGACACGGTGAATATACAAACACACGTTTCTACGTACTAGTTATATTGTATATGATTATTTCAAGCTATCATACACTTAACCTTACTGGATTTTAACCCTGCTCTGCATCGCGGCAGAAAACAAATCGTGATACGTTTTAACCGTGTCGTATTTGGATTTTTTAGATATCTTTTCCGATATTAGCTTCCAGATTTTATATACAGTTAAACTAACTTGTTTAAATAATACCAAAATGGCCAGAATCCTACATAGAAACCTACCCAACTAGCCAAAACTCCCAAGCTTCCTACAAATCCGGCGACGCCGGAATCTACCCTTATGTCGCCGGCCCAAAACCGATCCGCTTGGTTCGTATTTCTATGGGTTGTTCTAGGTCTAACATACATCATTTTGGGACTGTTTTGTTAAGTTAATTTTCCTCTAAACTACAACAGATTCAAACAGAGCCTAGTTTTGACTAAAATACGATATTATAGAAATTTTCATTTCAATTTAAACTAGTTACAGAATCTAGATTCCTACTGTGATTAAGGATTTTACCTTCAAGTAATTTGCTGGAAGAACACCCTCCAAGATGCACAAGCTCCTTATCCTAGCTTGATGTTGGAACTCCTTAGCCATTTTCTCCTCCTCACTTCTCTTTTCTTTTATTTTTCTTTTCTTGTTCTTCATTTTCTTTAACTTTTGAAACTTTTCTGAATGTTTAACTTGGTAAAATGATTTGAACACCTTAGATAAAAGGATGAAGGGAAGGGTGAGGTGTAGGAGGAGGTGTCACCAAGCAAGATGTGGTGGTTTCATGCAAGGAGGAGGTGTGGGGAGTGTGTTGTGCATGAGAGGAGGTGGTGGCAACACATTATCATTCCATTTTAATTTATCTTAAGATAAAATTCTGAACAAAAACCTAATTTACCTCTTTTTCACTTACACCCTTAATAAATTCCCATTTGCACAAATTCCTAAACTTTACATAGAAACCCCTCACAACTTATGTTATTATATAATCACCATTTTATTAAAATTAATCTAAATTTATCACTAAAACCCTTATAATTTATTTATATTGCATATTAAAATTAAAATTTAATTTGTTTTACATATATCTTATGAAATTGTCTTATTTGGTTTTAATAACTTTTTGATTTAATATTTTATTATTTAATTAATTAATTTTAATTATTTCCAAAATTTCAGAATGTTACAATATTCCCTCCCCCCTTAAGAAAATTCGGTCCCCGAATTTAAAACTTAACTAAACGTACTATCAAAAGATGTGGAAATTTCTTTCGCATCGCATCCCCGGTCTCCAAGTAATCTCCTCACGATTCGTTTCTCGCTAGAGAACCTTTACAGATGGATGTACCCTCGATCTCAGTTTCTTTGCCTGTCGGTCTAGAATAACGACTAGCTGCACTCTGCAGGATAAATCCGGCTCAAGCCGTAAGGTATGATGCTGGATCGCGTGAGAAGGATCGTGAAGATACTTGCGAAGTATCGAAACGTGAAACACCGGATGCACATTGGGAAAACTCGGTGGAAGTGCTAAACGATAATCTACAGCACCCACTCTCTCCAGAATCTCGTAAGGTCCGACATATCTAGGGTTGAGCTTCCCCTTCTTCCCGAAATGCATCACACCTTTTATCGGAGATACACAAAAGAACACATGGTCTCCCACATCAAACTTGAGTTTACGACGTCGTCGATCTGCATATGATTTCTTTCTGCACTGGGCCGCTCTCATTATGTCTCGTATCAGTTGAATCTTTTCCGTAGTCTCACCTAGGATTGACAAGTGGGCAGATATTGATTCTACGTAACTGTTTGTATATACCTAGTCTAGCTTGTAATATCATATCTGTATCCTTACTTTCTAAGGAAGGATATGATTTTACATTTGTAAGCGATGTGGTCCACATCCACCTATATCAAACTCTGATTGGGTCAGGTATATTAGATAACGGTATATACGTATTAAATCAAGCTCAGGTTTTCAGTGTCCAGAACACACTTAAAAGAAAGTCTCCGGAAACAAATCAGGCTTTCTTATGGCATTGTAGACTGGATCACATCAATGAAACACGATTAACGAAGTTACATAGAGAGGGATATTTGGATCCGTTCGAATATCAGTTTTATGCAACTTGTCAATCTTGTCTCATGGGAAAGATAACAAAGACTCCGTTCACTGGACATGGAGTAAGAGCGAGTGAGCTCTTGGGACTCATACACAGCGATGTATGCGGTCCAATATCTACACATGCACGAAGTGGTTATTTCTATTTCATTACTTTTACGGATGATTTCTCCAGGTATGGACATGTCTTCTTGATGAAGCATAAATCCGAGGCCTTTTAGAAATTCCGAGAATATAAGAATGAAGTGGAAAAACAAACAGGCAAAAGTATCAAGATACTAAGATCTGATCGAGGTGGTGAATACTTGAGTGCCGAGTTCCTGGACTACTTAAAAGAGAATGGAATTCTCTCTCAGCTTACTCCTCTATACACACTTCAACTCAACGGTATATCGGAAAGACGGAATCGAACCCTATTGTATATGGTTCGTTCCAAGATGAGTAGGCTGAGTTACCGCAATCCTTCTGGGGTTATATACTAGAATCAGCTGCATATCTTTTGAAAATGGTTCTAACCAAGACTGTGCCTACCACACCATATCAGATGTAGTGTAGGAAGAAACCCTATCTTAAGTACCTTAAGACATGGAGATGTCCGGCTTTTGTTAAAAAGCAGCATGCGGACAAGCTCGAGGCACGCTCAGTACTGTGTAAGTTTATGGGATACCCAAAGATGTCCAAGGGGTATCTTTTTTATTACGCAGAGGAACAAAAGGTTTTTGTTTTTCGTTATGCCCATTTCTTGGAAGCTGAAATTTTAGAACATCAGAAAAGTGGGAGCGCAATAGAACTGGAAGAAATTCCAGAACCACAAGCTATTACTGAAAGCTTGGTAGAACAAGAGGTTTCAGAAGAACCGGGCATCCCAGTGCCACTCCGCAGAAATAGTAGGCAGTCTCATTCGCCCGAGAGATACTACAGTTTTCTCATAAATGGGGATCGAAAGGATTGCATCATTAACAATGATGAGCCTACTAGCTTCCAGCAAGCCATTCAGAGCGGCGACTCGGTAAAATGACTGGATACAATGCGGACCAAAATGGAGTCCATATACACCAACAAAGTTTGGACTTTGGACTTTTCTCCAGAAGGGGTAAAACCCGTAGGCTGTAAATGGATCTTCAGAAAGAAGATTGATGTAGATGGACAGGTTGAAACCTATAAGGCTAGACTTGTTGCAAAGGGTTTTCGTCAAAGACCTAGTTTGGACTATGATGAAACCTTTTCTCCAGTGGCAATGCTCAAATCCATTCGGATCCTTCTTTCCATTGCTGCCTTCCACGATTATGAGATCTGCAGATGGACATAAAGACGGCTTTTCTAAATGGTAATTTGGAAGAGTGCGTCTATATGGATCAGCCAGAGGGTTTCATTCAGAGTGGGAGCAGCGGGAAAGTGTGCAAGTTGCTTAAGTCCATTTATGGACTAAAGCAAGGCTCGCGGAGTTGGAACATCTGTTTTGATGATACTGTCAAGAAATTCGACTTTATCAAAAATCCAGATGAACCATGTATATATAGTAAGATTTTAGGGAGAACTATGGTATTCCTCGTCTTGTACGTAGATGACATTCTCTTGATAGAAAATGACATTCCTATGCTACAGTCAGTCAAAGGATTCTTGTCACAGAGGTTCTCCATGAAGGACCTGGGTGATGCCTCCTACATTCTGGGGATCCAGATCTATCATGATAGATCTAAACGAATAGTTGGACTTTCATAATCAAGGTACATCGACACCATACTGAAAAGATTCAGCATGGATGATTCCAAGCACGGTAATCTACCGGCTTATCACGGAATCACCCTCTCTGTTGGCTATAGTGCCCTCAAGTCAATTATTGGATCGCAGGCACGTGATTTCAATGATTGAGGGAGGACCTATACCGGTAGAACAGTCTTACTCAAGATGATAGTATGCTATCTGGTTTATCTTTATCACCATGTACATGCTTTAGGTGATATTACAGATCACTATTACACGTTGATAGAGCCCTTAGGATTCTTTCTTGACTACCAGCAGTATGATGGCGATCATATACGTGAGAGTTGGGTAGTCTATAAGCACATCCTTAAAGTGTCCCTAGTCGTGGGAGTTTCGAGACTGGGCATCGATACTCTATCAGTAGACTAGTGTATATAGTCGAGACCCCGACGAGGGGCGGTGGCCGGTCTCATAAGCCATTGGTGTCGGTTGGTTCACCTAAGATGTATACAGGTGCTCATTAGGTTATGAGTACACCGGACAGACTCGCCGGGAACATGCTAGTTGGTATTATACCTAGCGTCAGATAGCAGTTCCCTAGTGACATATGTACAGGTTAGTTCATCGACCTGAGATCGTCATTTGTCTCGTGTGAGTTCCCACTGTGCTTTGATTACTACCCTACCACGGCTCAAAGGAGTCGTGCAAATAGGTTTTAGTTGGGTACAGTCCCGAGCCACATGGAGGCAGTGAGCAGATCGGCAAGGGATTCATCTCTCCCGGTATTAGGGGTGAGATCACGCTGTGTCTAGGAGAGCCATTACACGAAGTCCTTAGCCAAGGTAAGTGAGATTTACTGGTAGGTATTCCAGTAGTACTCAGGGTGTTCTGGGATACACTCCGTCACGACTTATACCGCTTTTAGGGGTCTGACGTTTACCAACCCCCTAGGCCCGATATGCGATACTCATAGACGAACGGACCGGACTGTACGGATATTGTCACTGACAGGCTCAGTAAGGTTTCAGGATGAGTTCGCTCACCAGCCTCCCTTTTGGTCAATACCTGGGCGACCGTTACGTACAGCTAGTACCACTGACATGCTTGTGGTTAAACCCACTGCCAGCATATTGATGAGTCTTTAGAGTCCCCCACAAAAAGTTTCCCAAATTCGGGCAAAACGTTGTAGAGGCCGTATGGTATTGTGGCAGGGTTCGATCATATACATGTAGTCGTGCACGCATCATGATCGGACAGATCATACTAGTGGGCTTTAGTTTAAGCCGGATCCTAGTATTAGATTTGTTGGATTTCTTTAGTCTCATTGCATTCGTATTCAGTCGGAATGCGGATGCAGGTATGTATTTACAGGTGAGGGGTATTCTTGTGATCCGTTACGAGTTTACTTTAGTTGATGCCATACCTTTTTGTTGGTTTAAACATTTTGGTTTAAATGTTTAATTAGGTGGAAATGGTGAGCTCAAGTCATCATGAAGAGCAATTAATGAGGCATGTGCATGTTTGGTGACTCATGGTCTTATTTTTGGTGCCATATCAATTTTCTTGATTGATTATTGTGTTGAATTGATGTGAAGAGAGAGAGAGAGCAGCCACTAAGTCTTGGCGTTGGCTCTTCATTTGGATAATGCTCTCTCACATTTTCCATTCAACACAATAAGCAACCAAGCTCTTCATCTTCTTCTTTCTTCACTAGCTCACAACTTCCATTAATGGCTTCTTCTTCAACCTCCATCCATACAATCTCATGTGTTGAGAATCAATGGATGAATTGAGACAAAGTTATCATACACATTCTCTACTTCATCTTGGACATGTCGACTAGCAAACTTCATGTCTGAGTTGCTTCGGTTTGAAGCGGGAGCCCGTAAAAGGTTTTCTAGACGTGGTGCCACTTCGATGAGGAGACCGGAGTTCGAGCAAGATCGGAGATGCCACGAGGAGCTAGGGATGGTGGCTAAAGACCGAAGGACACGGATCGATCGGTATAGCCATTCTTACTTCTTATAGATAGCTAGTTTAGTGTTAATGGTACGATCCGGGTAAAAGTCTGTGTTAGCGCCAGTTTCGTAAAAAGTTTTTGTTCCGCGTTTGGCCTCGGATTGACGGCTGGGGCGCTACCGTAGACTTACACTCTCCAAAGAGATGTCTCCAATGACTGTTTTGGAAAGGGCTCACATGTCAACTATACCCTACGCATCTGCGGTAGGCTCTATAATGTATGCGACGTTGTGTACCAGACCAGATGTAGCATACGAATTGAGCGTTGTAAGTCGGTATCAGTCAAACCCAGGGGAGAAGCACTGGATAGCAGTAAAGAACATTCTCAAGTACCTGAGAAGGACTAAGGAGATGTTCTTGGTGTATAGAGGAAAAGACCTCCAGATCGAGGCCTTTGCTGACTCTGGCTTCTAGAGTCACAAGGATGACTCCAAATCTATGTCGGGATATGTTTTTACCCTCGATGGAGGGGCGGTCTGTTGGAAGAGCTCCAAGCAGGACACCGTTGCTGACTCGACAATTGAAGCGGAGTACATAGCTGCTTGCGATGCTACAAAAGAAGCAATCTGGATGAAGAAGTTCCTCACAGAACTTCAAGTGGTTCCGTCCATTGTTGATCCAATACCACTGTACTTCGACGACAACGGCGCTATAACTTTAGCGAAGGAACCCAGGTCCCATCAGAAGTCCAGACACATTTTGAGGCGGTACCACCTGATCAGGGAGATCGTAGATCGCCGGAAGATCAAGGTGATGAGAGTAGATACGGAGAATAACACTGCAGATCCACTCACGAATGCCATCCCTCAGACACAGTTCGAGAGGCTGATCGAGATGATAGGTCTGCGATACGCGTGTATATGGCCCTAGTGCAAGTGGGAGATTGTCAGTAAAGTATGCCCTAGAGGCCATTATTGTATCATACTGGTATGTATATTACTTAATGGAAGCTTGGGATATTCACAGTTGTATTGACAGTCTTGCTCAAAATGGTAGTATGATACTTGGTTTGTTTCTACTTCAATATGTGCATGTGTTTATTTTAGCATATCGCTTATACATATTAGTAGAGCCCTTAGGATCTTTGCTTGATTACCAATATTGTGATGGCAGTCACACTAGTGGGGGCTGGGTAATCTACAAGCACATCCTTATACTGGTCCCTAGTCGTAGGATTATCGAGACGGGGCATCAATACTCCGGAGTAGACTAATGTATACGCTTCTCATCCCAGCAGGGGAGATGGTCTGTCCCACAGCCATTAGTATGTCGTACTGGAGATAGTAAGCAGGTGCTCATTAGGTTATGAGTACACTGGACAGGACTCGTCGGGAACTGTTGGTGGGTATTATACCTATCTTCGGGTAGCAGTTCCTAGGTGACATGAGTACAGCTTAGTCAGTCGACTTGACACTGCTACTTCGCCTCAAGTGTGTTCCTACTGTACTTTGATTACTACCCTACCACGGCTCAAAGGAGTCGTGCAAACAAGTAGTAATTGGGTGCAGTCTCGAAACACTTGGAGCCAGTGGCAGTTAGATAGGATTCATCTCTCCCGGTATTGGGGGTTGATATCGCGCTGTGTTTGGAGAGCCATTACATAAAGTCCCTAGCCAGGGCAAGCGAGATTTACTGGTAGGTATTCCAGTAGTTTCTCAGGGTGTTTTGGGCTACGCTCCGGCACGACTTATTGCGCTATTAAGGGTCTGAAGATTACCGTCCCCTAGGCCCGATATGCGATACTCTTAGACGAACAGACCGGACTGTATGGAGATTGTTACATGCAGGCTTAGTAGGAGTTCGGATGGGTTTGCTTATCGGCCTTCTTATTGACAGATACCTGGGTATCCGTTACGTGCAGCTAGTACCACTTACGGCTTGTGGTTAAACCCACTGCCAGCGTACTGTCGAGTCTTTAGAGTCCCACACAGAGAGTTTCCCTGCATCGGGCGAAAGATGTAGAGGTCGTATGGTTTTACGACAAGGCTACGATCACGTACGTGCACTTGTGTGCGTTTGATGTTTGGGCGGATGATACTAGTAGGCTTTGGTTTAAGCCGGATCCTAGTATTGTATTGATGGTTTTGTTTTGTCTCTTTGTATTCGTATTCTTCGGAATGCGGATGCGGGTATGTATATACGAATGAGGGGCATTCTCGTAATTAGCTCATGAAAGATTCTAGAAGTGGACACCTATTAGGGTTTGATTTCTTTTTAGGGATTAAACTAAATTGGTGGAGAAATGAGGTGGATTTGAGCATTGAACCTAGCATGGCTACTTGGTGACTCATGGCTATAACTCACTACAAGATATTTGTGAACTCATTAGATATTTGTGTGATAAATATCTCCATAATTATTGAATAAGTCTCACTCATTTTCTAAAGGGCAGCCAAGCTTTTCTTAATGCTCACAACTCCATTCTCATTTTCCCAAGACCTTCACTTCTTTCTCATAAACCCTAATTGTCTCATGAGTTGAGAAACCTAGGGTTCAAAGAGACAAAGCATTCCATCTTCACTCTCTACATCACCTAGGCCATCTAGTCTAGCAAGCTACTTGCCCTAGTTACCTCAGAGTTGAGGTTGGAGCTCGGACTATAGAATCTCGGGTGGATCGTCTTTGACTCAGGGAAGCCGACGAGGAAGCCACGATCCATTACGATCCTTAGAGCCTAAGATAACGAGGAGGACAGTGAGTAGAGGACCCGAAGGACTTGGTTTCGCGAAGTATAACTTTCATCCAAGTAGTTAAACCCACTCAGTATTTTGTTAGTTATGGTTTAGCATCGATCCTGGTGTTTAAGTCCGTGTTGCGAGCTTCAAAAAAATCGTTTTTTGAAAATTCCGCCACCCCGCGGACACGCGAGGTGCGCGACAAAGACTTACAACAATATCCTTATTTAAATTATAAATAATATTCATAATTTTCAAAATGTTACAATATCCCCCACTTAAAGAAATTCGGTCCCCGAATTTAAATTTACCCCAAATCTCAAAGCATTTTGTCTACTCAAATCAAATCAACGGGGCTTCGAAATCCCAAACTAGCTATAAATATCATAGCGCAATGCATGCGCATAAAAACAAAGTGCGAAACTCAAATAACAAAGAATCTAACAAGTGTTATGAGAATCACACAAGCTATGATGAAAAATACAATTTGCGAAATCAACTTTTTAAATCAAGCACATGACCAAGTACAAATATATTCAAGGCTATAATACCTATATAGCACGCACCCATGTGAAATCATATAAGTGTCTATATATGAAAAATCCTTTCAAAATAGCCGTATGATGCGTATATCACAGCACAAGTAGCGGATGTCCATTTATGAAGAAATATATGTATGTATGTGTGTGTGTGTATACGTTTCGTTTAAGATATACGTCCCGCCTTTTAAAAATGATTTAGAAAGGATTTCTTTTATAAAAATGTTGTGTCGCTCATAAACACGTAGAAAAGTAATAAGACTATAGCTCCTTTGAAAACCTCTTCGGTATACATCGATATATGAAAAATATTTCAGGTACTGTCTCTCTGACCAGTCCTGATCAGCTACAATATAACATAATATATCTCATAAGAACGTAATGCTCAAAAAATAAATCAACCTCAACAGGTGTGCACGAAAACCAAACCACGTGCGACGGGTGCGCATGAAAATTGACGTCAAAATCAAGTGCAACGAGTATGCATGAAAACAAAAATCGAGTGCAACAGATGTGCATGAAAGCGTCTGTAAAGTGTAACGGGTGTGCACGACAACACGTCAAATCCATCGAATGCGCATGAAAATAACATCAAGTGCATCGGGGTGCACTAAATCAAAATTAGGTGCATCCAATGTGCATGAAATCAAATCACGTACATCAGGGTGCACGAAAACATCAATATGTGCAACGGGTGTGTACAAAACAATATCAAGTGCAATGGATGTGCACAAAAACATAAATCAAGTGCAACTGCTATGCACAAAGAAAATATCCATCAGGTGAAGCTACGGTGCACGAAAATATCGATCATGAAACTCAATCATCAAAATACAACAGTCCAAAATGACGAAAGCATGATACTCGGATCAACAAAACATAAATCGAAACAAATGACATTGAAGTATGCCTCTTTCAGTGTCGAAAGATACCTGTGCACCCAGAGCTGGCAAAGCAAGAATTTCCACTTGCCTTCTGCCCCTCTGCCCTGGGTCCTTGTTCTCTCTGCGGACCACCAAATCCACGGCCTCTCGGCTCGACAGCCCGGTAAAGAATAGCGATGGAAACAGTCCAGCTCTGACTCCTCTCTAAACACCTCTTGGCCAAGTAACCTGGCCACTCGCAATGTAACACATCAACCATGGTAGCCTCTGGCCCTCTGAGTACACACCATATAACTGGTCCTGGGTCCAATCTATACTATAGTATCCCGGAAAAAACCTACCACGGCCTCTGTTAATATTATCTCTACCGAAGTGCCCGGAAATTGGCACTCCTTAATGAATCCGCTTCCGTTCCGGAGCAGTTGCAATCCCTTCAATACTTTCCTTTGAAAGTGTGGTTGTATCCAACGCCTCCGCATACGTATCGAATCTCTACCATCAACGGAGAGGAATAACCGCGCATCGCGACCTCACGTGAATCTCTTAATCCACTTCTCTTTAGTATCGACCAAGTAGGGAGCACATTGCGATAGCTGCACGAATTGCAAGTCATACTCAGCTATGATCATGCCCGGAGTCTTACGCAAAGACTCAAAACTATGAATTCAGCATCCCTGACACTCTATGGAAGAAATCTAGATAAGTATACCCTCAAGAACTCGTCCCAGGTCATCGGAGGAAGACCCACTGCTCGGCCCCTCTCGATCGACTCATACCAGGTCTGAACAAGACCCTTCAACAGAAACTAGCCAACTTAACTAATCTCGCATCAGAGCATCTCAACGAATGAAATATCCTAGCCACCCTATCCAGGAATGACTAAGGATTCTCTGTCACATCCATGCCTGTAAACACCAATGATTTCAGCGTCATGAACCCTAGAAGCGACACCTTGTCAATCTCAGTAACGGCCGGTACATCTCTCTGCATGGTAGACAACACAACGATCTCCGGAGTAGGTTGTATGACAACATGCCTTTCAGTCCGGCTGGCCTCAAGAAATGACCCGACCATCTGGTGCGGATCCAGAACACTCGTCTCTAAATGAGAAATCCTAGCATAAAAAGGATAATCAATCTATTCTTATGTCACCGGGACAACACCCTGGTCAATCTTCATCCCTGACGGGCCCGCCCTGACTGCATCCACATCTCTAGCCGCAACTCTCTCAGCTCTCATAGCCATGGTGATAGGAACCACAAACAAGTATTGATGAGGATAGATCAAAAGAACAAATAGAAGAAGGGATCTCAAGATAAATACTAAGGTCAATTAAGCGGAGTATTGTATCGTAAATATGCCGCGGAACATACGTACGGTACGTTACTCTACTTGAGCTACCTACTCCATCAACCAAGGTCAACCTACGTAACGAAAATTCGGGTCTAATACCCCCAAAGTCAAGTCTAAATTCCGTAAAATTAAGCTTAGGTTCTAAAATATACACCCTAGATTTCACATAGTCAAACCTAGACTCGAACAAAAGTTAAACCTAATATTCTGATACCAACTTTGTCACGACCTGGAAAAGGCACGTGACCCTCACTTGAATCACGTGAAGCCTATAAGATCCCACCATAACCCAAGTAAGCCATAAACCCGGAATCTAAACCTTTTTAAAGAAATAGTGGAGGTGAAGTTTTGAAAAGGTATTTCAAATGAAATCAAGTTCCTTTTTAAAGTAAAAGTAATGTTTGTTTGAAAACACATACGTTGTTTAAAAATCGGGTAGCACCTCCTTCGTAAATTTTGATAAAAACTAGTACATATACATATATATATCAGCGTCCCCAATCGGAAGCTATCTCATCGCCTAATTGCCGAAATCCCAACCACGCAGTAAAATACGATTTCCAAGGCGAAGATCATCACAAGAAAAAATAAGAAAAATACTAAAAGAATCATCAAGTCGACTATATCCATACTCGACATCTAAAAGAATAACATACAAGTCTCGTCTCTAAGTCCACAAAAATATACAAGTTTTGGTCGATAGAGTTTTTTTACTAGATCATAAAAGAATATACATATACGAGAGACAGTTACGATCCAACATGTAACCCACCTACCAGAGCAATCACCGAAAAGAAATGTGTTTGTAAGCTGCTACTGATCCGAGCGGTCGGTCCTGTAAGAAACTAAGGCACGATGGGGGTAAGTTGCCAACTCGTGAGTAGAAGATATCACATGGTATAAATCGAAATGCATAACAATCTACCTAGGTCATACAGTATAATATTATCATACTATGTGATAACGAATATAAATATGTATATGCATAAGTATCACATCAGTATCTATAAGCGCGTCATATCGCATCGCGCACAACACACATAATCCCCATGATCAATCAATATATGGAAATATGCCATCCACAACATATATATATCATCAAGTGAGTGTCCATCATCGACACTCAAAATCATCGTATCATCTGAGTATCCAGCACGACACTCGAAGTCATCATAAATTCTGTATTCAGCATCAACATGTAAAATCCAGATATCGTAGGCACCGTCTCGTCAGACCGGTCCTCTCTCGATATCAATAGCCTCGGTCGGTACCTCCTGGATATCCGCCGTACTCTAATCTATCTCCGGTACGAGTGTCCTCTCTAGGCTTCCTGCCTTACATGCGATCTTCTTGCCTATTGGCCTCGACCGGGTCCACCATATATCCGACTGTATACTCCCCCACTCAGTCCGGATAACGTAGCATGTCTGCAACTGTATAGCACACCCACTCGGTTCGAAATAAAACCAAATAAGAAAACATTAAGCTCATGGTGGATGCCAACTCATCATATCAAAAGAAAACCACATTTTTAAAACATACTCAAGTTTGTAAATCACATCGCGGTTCTCAAATCCATAGAAAACATCAAGTTCCGAAGAACAACATTTGCATAATTCATTTTGATGATATTATATATAAATAGTAGTATCCCATACCACTGAGATATATCATCGTAAATAAAAACATCATAAAACCCACGTCAATCATACACGAATACATGTAGTAATGGTATTCGTATCTCAAATCAGCAAGTATCATAATGCGTCGTGCATATATATAGTCAACATATGAACAAATGCGGCAGTTCCTACTGTGCTACGGCAATACTAATGATGTGTAGTATATCAAATGCGTCTGTGCTCTTGCAGTATGGCAATCATTAATAGTTGTGCAAGTGTTCTACCAATATGTTCGCATAAGAATGGCTTTCAATTCCTACCAACAGCATATATATAAATACTAATCAATTCCCTATATATAGGGAAGTCATAATAAACCGTATCGACATCTATATGGATATAATGTAGTATAGCAGTCCTACAGTGTCATGGAAGTACTAATGATGTGTTGTGTAACATACGTGTCTGTGATATGTGCAACATAGCAATCATTGGTAGTTGTGCAATGTTTTACAAGTGTGTTTGTATAGTATGTCAATTGTAAACTAGCCTACAAAACTAATTCGAACTAATGACATAAGCGTAGTGTATACAATAAGGTAATCGATGTGCGAGCGTATAAGGAGTATAACAATCATAACGTGAACAGGAGTTAATATAGATAATTACTTATGAGTTATACGGTAATAGTTTAAAATAGAACGAAACATTATTTTGAAAATAAGGAGGCTACGATTTTTTTGAAATAGATATCATTTAAAATTCGAAGCGCATCCTTGACATTATCATTTTAAAGTAGGTAACAGATCGTTAGTTTTCAAAATAAGTATAGCTCTAAATATCTCATAAAGTCCCAATCGGGATTTAGAAAGACTCCCCGAGTCAAAAGAATATCGGCCGTATTCGGCAAATCTATCCTCATTATATCATGTACGGAATCTCCCCCATACGATATCATCCAATCAATACAGTACGGATCAATAGTCGAGTATGCCAACCCATATCATATAAGGTACGGACATCTAGTCACGTACAACACCAAAACCATAATCATATGTATACCTATATATATAACCTAATAGCTATGAAATAGAGACTAGCTATATAGCTATCTACTAAGTATATGAATATAAGCATATGAGTGTTCTATCATGGCCCTATAAATTAGGAATGCGGTTCTACTATATAGTATTTTAATTACTACGGTTGCGGGGGTGCTATACGCCATCCACCCGACTTCCCCTGTAGATATACAATTACTCACCAACATCTCGAGCTAATCGAAACCCATGACTGCCTCGCCTGTCCTTACCGTCTCGGAATTCCTCACAATCATACCTGCAATCGAAATCATAATAAAACCGCATAAAAATCCACATCGAAATCGAAACGACGAGCGAAACGCATAGAGGTTAAAACATATGTCCAACGTATGCTAAATGCGATAAAATACCCCCGACGTCGACATACGAACGTCGAACGAACAAGTCAAGACATAAAAATCCAAAAACCAAGTTTCAAAAACCTGTAAAATATCATCAAAACTAACTAAAGTGCTCCCATATTTTTATACCAGGAATCTGGGGCAAAAAGAGGTATACCAGGGGCTAAGTTATCAAGTATACGAACTACAGAAAAAACCCCGAACCCAAACTTGATGCTCTGGCCGCAATTTGTGACCAATATGAATATATTTGCAGCTAAGGGTAGGAGTTAGGGGCTCGGGTTTCGGGGGTGGTCTTCTACTGATCCCAGCACCTCACAATAAACTTCTTTTAATTTTCAGAGCTCCCAAGTTGCTCCAGATTTTATTCAAACTTCAAAACTCAATGAAAAACATGTTTTGAAACTTAATGCTTTTGAAAATCGACAAAGCTTGCATCTAAGTGCCATCAATCGAACAAAACAAGTAGTAGTTACAAATTAAACCCTACTACACCAACACTACTAGTCATATTCACAAAAAAACTCACTTTTGAAATCTCAAAACTAAGAAAACATGACTTATATCCAAATAAATTTTGTCATAGCAAGCATTACAAGAAACAAGAAAAGATGTAATCTTTACCTCTTATAATATCTAAATGAGAGGAGATCAAAACTTGAGAGGGTTGATGGGGGCTCCAAGGTGTAAGTGATAACTTCAAGTGGAGAAGTAGTGAGATGAGCTTGTTTGAATGAAGAAGAAGCAGCTAATTGTCGAGAGTTGCTATGGTTTGGATGTTTGAAAATAAATGAGAGTGGATGAAGTGTTTGGGAGAGGAAAAGAAGAAAAAGAAAATGAAGATGAGGGAGGAGATAATAAAACAATATAGAATGGCTCTCTTTTTCTCTCTCTCTTACCCATGCCTCTCATCCTCTCTCATATCCATACCCTCACCCTCTCTACATGTTCCCCCCTCTCAATTTTAAAAGAAAAGAAAATCTAACACAAAAGAAAATATGCTAAACTTGCATTAACTTGCCATGGCACACTAAAAAGGTAATTAGGAAAATAAAGTATTGGTTTTAACATGCTAACTTGTATGAATATAATTACATGCTAATTTATGAAAAGCCCACTTAAATAAATGCTCTCACAATTAATAATATGTTTTATGTCCAATTAATCCCGAAAATGAAGGTATATATAATTATGCCAATTTATGAAAATCCAAGTCCATACTAGTTATCATATCTGTAAAACTCACAATATTATTATTTAAATTATAAATAATATTCATAATTTTCAAACCAAGGCTCTGTTAGGATCTTTCTAAACAGAAAGATCCTGAGAACAAAAATTTAATAGTGTGATATGCACTCCGATTGACTTGAATCCATGAAATCTCTCAAATAAGAGATTTACCCTAATCTTTCCTCTCCTATAAATAGGAGCAGGAGGAAATGTGAAAGCCCTCTCCTTCCCCGTAGAGAGAGGTCGCATACTCCAAAGAGGAGAAAAATATCTCTTCTCCTTCTTCTTGAAGTCTTCGCTTTATAAAAGCTTAAGGTCTTGATATGAGACAAAAGATCTCTGAATGAACCTCCATCTTCTTCTTAACGGAGCATGGTCTAGGGTATATTCCTCCACACTTTTGATGTATGGAGCTATAATCTCTCGGCCTCTTCAGAGAGATGGTTGGATCCCGACAATCAATGATCTCATATCTTCAAGAAGGACCGAATTACAGGCTTCATGGTTCAAAAGTTCCTATCAAGAACACGGACGAAGGTCCAGAACAGGAGCCTGTGCTCCAAGAACCGAAGCATAGGTTTCATCAAAGAAAAAGCTTTCTTGAAAGATAACTTAAACAAATTGTGAGCACCGCATACAAGTGTAACGTTTCAAAATAATAAAATATTATTTTTGGGAATTTTTATAATTTAATATTATTTTAATGAATATTTTAATATTCTGGTATAATTAAATACAAATAAATGGGGAAAAATTATGGAAAATTCTAAAATAGAATATTTTATGGAATTATGCCATTTTTAAGTTTTTATGATTAGTTATATGCTAATTTAGTGCTAACCGCGATTAAAAATCGCTAATCGGGTTTTTAGCATTTTTGTGCAAAAATGTGCACATATCATTTTCTACACTTGTGTTACATTTTGTTACCATGGCTTTACTTTGGGTTTACTATTTGAGTGAGAAGGTTTTAGAAAAAGAAAAGAAAAGAATTTGAATTAGAATAATGGGGTAGTAGGTGGGTGAGAGAGAGAGTGAGGTGAGGGGTCTCTTGACTTAGTCTCCCTTTCATTTTCTCCTTCATTTTCTCTCCCTCTCCTCTCCCTCTTCTGCTGCTGCAGCTCCCCCTCTTTCTCCCCCTCTTCTAGAACCCTCAAACACCATGAAATCAACTCCAAAACCCTATTCCCATTTCACAAAAAATGTTCCCGAGCTCACTAGCTACACATTAAACCTAGCAAGCTTGGATTTAGAGGACTTTGAGCAACTCAAGAATTTTCTTGAGTTGCCAATGTTGGATATATGTATTCCCTAGAGGCCATTATGTGATAGTGGATGTATCTATACATGTATATATATTCAGTATGTATTCTTGCTCGACATGATAGTATGCTATCTGGTTCTTCTTTATCTGACATGTTGATTTGATCATGCTTATTATTCACTCATACATGCTGATAAAGCCCTAAGGATATTGGCTTGACTGCTCTGATTATGATGAAGATCATACTAGTGGGACATCTGTAGTCTATAAGCATATCCTGGAAAGTCCCTAGTCGTAGGTATATCGAGACGGGGCATTGATATACCAGAGTAGACTAGCGTATATGATACTAGACCCATACGATGGGCGATGAATGTTCCCACATTCATCGATGTTTGACATCAAGATCATATACGGGTGCTCAGTGGTGACTGGGTACACTGGACGGACTCACCGAGAACTCCTATATGGAATTATATCTATCGTCGGATAGCAGTTCTCAGGTGACACTGGTACAGGTTAGTTTGTAGACCCGAGATCGTCATGGAGTCTTGTGTGTTCTCCCACTGTACTTTGATTGCCACCTTACCACGGCTCTACTGAGTCGTGCAAACAGGTGGCCGTTGGGTACAGTCCCGAGACACACGAAGGCAATGAGCGATAGGAAGGGTTTTGTCTCTCCCGGTATTGGGAGTTGACGCTGTACTGTGCCCGACTGGTTATATCAGTAAGTCCCTGGCCAGGGCTGCTGAGAATTGCTGATAAGTGTTATCAGTAGTTTCTCGATCTGTTATAGACCATTCACCGGCACGACTTATTGAGTTATTAGGGTCGACGTGACCATCCCTAGGCTCGATATGCAGCATATCTGACGAAGAGACCGGACTGTACGGTAGTGTTGCCAGTTGGCTCGACGGGAGTTGTAGCAGGTTCGCTTGTTGTCTTCTGATCGCTCAATACCCGGGTGGCCGTTACGTTTAGCTGACCGCTTGCGGCTTGAGGGTACCTGATATGATCATCACCCTCTGCCGGCGTATTGACGAGTCTTAGAGTCCCACAAAGGAGTTACCCAGTCCAGACGAAACGTTGTGGTGCGCGTATGCGATATGCGCATGCACCCGATTAAATTGTGCGTATAGGATACCGAACATTGATCGGGCGGCTTGCTTTTGGTGGGGTCATATGTGATATGGCCGGATTGATGAATCAAGTGTTGATTTATCATTTAACCATTAGTTTTCTCACTTAAAACCTTTCTTGGACATGATGGATGTTTGCATGCATGCATGTGTTTCTTTCTTTCATTCTAGTTTCATGCACATGTGGATGTGCATACATGCATACATACATACACCCATCTATCATGGTTATTAGCACATGGAAATGGTGGCAATATAAGACTCACACCATGGATTAAGTGATGGTTTATTATTTAATTTTGTATTTAAAACAAATTGAAAAGAAAAGGATAATCTTTACTAGCTTCTACATTCTTCTTCTAACCTAACCAAGCTCACCTACCTCTAACCTTGGGTTATCCTTCTCTTTATCATTTAAAGCTCAAGTTAAATAATGTCTCCATCATTTTAACCATGGTTCATAGTGAGAAGGAATAAAATATATATTGATATATTTTCATTTTTCCACACAAGGGTGAATTTATAATCTCTTGTTAAATATTGCCACCATCTTCTTCCTCATTGATATTTGCTCTCTAGTTTCTTCTAGTGAGTTATATACACATAAAGAAAGGTTTTTGAAGTGAGATTCCAAACCACAACATCATTCTACACAAGTTTAGCTAACTTGTTTAGAGTGTTCTTTTCGATTCTTGAAGTTGCGAGCTTGGACGGGGAACTCCGGGTGGATCGTCGTGGATGTGAGAGGACTTCAAGAGGACCTTCTTCCAACACCCAAGACATCAAGGAGTTCAACAAAAAGGAAGCTACAAAGGTTGTAGTCTCCAAACCCTAACTTTATAAGTTTTAAGTTTCGAAACCTTAATTTTCTAGGATCGATTCCTTTGCATGCTTGTTTAGCACCATCAAAATCTGAACTTTGACACATGTGATGCTTCAAAACTCTTCATAGGGTGATAGACAAACCTTACATTGGTATTAGAGCCGACCTAGAACATTAGGCGACGCTTTTACGAAGTAAAAATCCCGATCGGACATAAAATACGATTTTTTGGACCCTCTCTGGACAAATTTTAAAACCTGATTTTTTTCAGAATTAAAAATACTTAAAAAATACAGCAGGGAAAACTAAGAATAATGGTGAAAAATGATGAAGTGTACTGTTCATATGGCCGCGGAACCGCGGCAATTCCTTGCTTAGACCGCGGATCCGCGGCCGTACAGTGACATCATGCTATGAAATTTGCACCATAATTCCTAGGTCTGCTAGTATACTGTTTTAGGTATGTTTAATCTGAAAATAGTACTGTATTTTCTGGAGATGGTTTTGGACGCGTTGTTTTGATCGGTATTTTCATTTCGTAGCTTTTCCGAGTAAATTAGAAAGTATTGAAGTGTTTGAACGAATATCATTTGCTCACCATTCACGGGGTTTAAATGCTTTGGAGATACGTGCAAGTCTTTTTGTGGTGGTCCCTCTAGAAGACAACAAACCTTAACTCGATTATGTGACCGTCTTGAACTGCCCTTTGAACCTTAGGGTTTGGGGCAGTACGGCGTGCCACATGTGAGGCGTTGGCTTGACCCTTCTACGGCTGGACCGCTACTACTGTGTCACACTTCGGATTTTTGAACCCTGCTCAAGTGTTGAGCTTTAGTGAATCTTGGGTATTTGTGTAAGTACGCGGCGGCGCCCCGGCCATCTAACAGATGCCGATATGCGGAACAAAACTTTTACGACTGGCGCTATCGCGTACTTTATCCCGGATCGTCCATTAAAGCCAAACTAACAAGTTTAAAGAGGGTAGAATTGTTATACCGAATGATCCAAGTTCTTCGGTCTTCAACCATCATCCCACGCTATGTTTCAACTGATCCGAACTTGCTTGATCTCCGGTCTCGTCGTCAAGGTGGCACCACGTCGACGGATCTTTAAACGGGCTCCCGCCTCTGAACCGAGGCAACTCGATCGTCAAGTTTGCTAAAAGAGACGACCAAGATGAAGTAGAGAATGAGTAGAATATTTTGTCTCGTTACGTCCAAGACTATGGACGAACGGTTAAAAGAAGTTGCCATTTGGAATCGGGTGAATAGAAATTGAACTAGGAAATTTCCATACACTTGTATCATAATCTTTTTGCCAATTTGAAATGATTCAAAAATCACACACCCACACAAAGAGGGGGCCGGCCACTATTAGTAGAAGAGGGAGGTGAGTGTAGGAGTAGCAAGTGGTGACCATATCCCTTCATACTTATCACAACCTAACAACAAAGCATGAATCACTAGAAATCAATAAATGCAAACCAATCACAATTAACCTAGTCATGCTTTATCATTAATGAACCATTAATGACTCAAGTGAGTCACAAGCCTTGTCATCACTTCTAGAACCTTCTAGAAGCATGACTCACTCTGAAGACGAAAAGACAAATCCGTATTTAACCGAATGTCAAAATACGGCTGATAGAAAACTGGAAACTGGCAACTTCCAAAAATCATCCCGAAACGAATTTCAGGATAACCCCGTATTGGTATAAACATACCCACATTTGTATTACGACCGAATACAAATGCAACTGAGACAAAGATATTATATCTACACAGTATAATACTGGGATCCGGCTTAAACCAAAGCCTACCAGTATTATCTGCCCGAAAAACGACACGTGCGAAAACGCACGTGCATTTTCCGAACCTTGCCATAAATCTATACGGCCTCTACAACGTTTCGCCCGAACTTGGGAAAGTGTCGGTGGGGGACTCTAATGACTCATCAGTACACTGGCACTGGGTATAACCCCTAGCACGTCAAAGGTACAAGCTGTACGTAACGTTTTTCCTATGTATTGATTGGAAGGGAAGCTGACGAGCGAACTCATCTATAAACCCTACTGAGCCTGACAGTGACAATATCCGTACAGTCCGGAACGTTCGTCTATGAGTATCGCATATTAGGCCTAGGGGGTCGGTTAACGTCAGACCCCCAATAGCTGCATAAGTCATGTCAGAGAACAGCCCAGAACACCCTGAGATATTACTGGAATACCTTCCAGTAAATCTCGATTACCCTGGCCAGGGATTTCGTGTAATGGCTCTCCTAAACACTGCGCGATCTCACCCCCTATACCGGGAGAGACGAATCCCCGACGATCCGCTCACTTGCCTCCAATGTGGCTCGGGACTGTACCCAACTAAAACATGTTTGCACAACTCCTTTGAGCGTGGTAGGGTAGTAATCTAAGCACAGTGGGAACTCACACGAGACAAATGACGACCTCAGGTCGATGAACTAACCTGTACTCATGTCACCAGGGAACTGCTATCTGACGATATGTATAATACCAACTAGCATGTTCCCGGCGAGTCCTGTCCGGTGTACTCATAACCTAATGAGCACCTGTATACATCTTAGGTGATCCAACTGACACCAGTAGCTTGTGAGACCGACCACCGCCCTTCGTCGGGGTCTCGACTGTATACACTAGTCTACTCTATAGTATCGATGCCCTGTCTCGAAACTCCTATGACTAGGGACACTTTAAGGATATTCTTATAGACTCCAGCTCCCACTTATATGATCGCCATCACACTGCTGGTAGTCAAACAAGAATCCTATGGGCTCTATCAACATCTATATATGATGATAAAGACAGACCAGATAGCATACTATCATCTCGAGTAAGACTGTTTATCGGTATAGGTCCTCCCTCAATCATTGTAATCACGTACCTGCGATCCAATAATTGACTTAGAGGGCACTATATCCAACAATCTCCCACTTGCACTTAAGGCTAATTATTGCGATGTCGTGTATTCACAGCTCGTGTGATTCCGAACATCCAACTTCTCTACTAATCAGTTTCACAAAGCTCGTTTGCAAAACTATTGTGTTCGAGAAATAGCCTCAGTGAGTGGAACCGCTTCGGTGTTTCTTTCTGTATCTCTCTATATCTCAACTTCGCGGAAAAAACCATCTCCCGAATTGAGTAATACGTGTCTTAGAATATGTCTGGATATCTGATGGGACCTAGTTCATAAATGAACTCCAAATCCAAATTTCTTAGACTGTATCGATCACTGAAACTAATCAGTGTCTAGCACTATGCCTCCCACAGTATCCTCTTGGACCACCTGTCTATAATACTGTCCATCGTTAGAGGGAAAATCACTCTGTTATCCATGTCACCTATGAAGCCTGGAATGATAACCGTCTCCCGAAGGAGGCCGCCGTTTATCAAATCCGTAGAACTTTCACTTATGTTCTAAAACTGCTTTCGTATGTTTCTTCAGGATTGGATTAATATAAACCTATCGCATCTAGTGCAAAAATGACATCTGGTGTGGTACTTGACATCTCATGATTGACTTAATTGCCCAAGCAAGTAATCTGTCAATCATGTACGTCCCTCTTCCTTTTAGTCTGTAAGACACCTTTAGAGAGGGTGACTCCATCACCTGCAGGTACACCACCATGCCAGGAGTCTTTTATTCCAAAATACTATTAGAATACCGTCAAAGTACCCACATTGGGAAACTACCCAAATCTATATCTAAAACCATAGATCTAGTTACCAGAATGTCAGATATTATATCCATATCCTTTGTGGAGAAACAACTGTGTGACGACCACAGTACAAGCGATCGTAGTATAGGAATTTTACTTCCTACTCTATGTATGTCATCCAAATACTAGAACATCACACCCTACTACCTTCTTAACAGATCCATCCCCTATTCTGATGAAGTCAAACCTATGACTGTCACATCAAAAATAGATGATCTATCTCCGCTATTTCTGCTCAAGTCTATAAATAGACACTAGCTTCTTGCCCACTATGCTTTCGCTGCTCCCACTGACTACGACAACCCTCTGGCAGAATAATACATATACGTGTACTTCTAAAACTAGTTTAGAACGACGCTATACATATCCTCCTGCCCGGTCTCATAGTCTGGAACAACAGTAGTGTCAAGTCTGGATAAGCAAGAACCTCTCTGTCACTGTCCTTGAGGCTACCAGAGTACCTCTCGGGTGTCTGAAGTTACCCACCATATCTGCGGAGTGGCTATTGGAATGTCAAACCTGATTGAATATATAGGTCCTATTAAACTTTCCGTAATCGTTTGCGGTTCTGGAATCACTTCCAGTTCTACCATACTCCCACTTCTGTTTTCTGAAAAAATCCATTTTAATAAAACTGTGGCGAGTCAAGAACAATATCACTATTGATCTTCTAGATGGTAGAAAATCAACCCTCGCCGAAGCTAGGGTCAACCAGCAAACTGCCATTTACAGAAACGTGCCTTGAGTTATCCAGTGTTCGGTTTTAAGCATAAGCTGGACAACTCCCCTTACCTTAACATCGTTAAGATATGAATCGTTCTATATCCAATATAGAAACTTTGGCACTTATTTTAATTTGAAACTAAATTCTAATCTTGCAGCTGTCTCCAGTGCATATCAACTTAATGGAGAGAGGCTAATCAGTATTATTCAACTTAGGAATCCATCCAATTACGAGTAACCTGAAAGAGAAACAAGTTTCTCAGAACCATTACTATCGACTGAATACCAATCACAAGAATCTACATCTTCGATTTCTTTGAAGAATTCCGATACTTGCGATACGTGGTTCACTACTTTATTCCTATACCCACAACTTCTCAGAACTTAGACATTGTATTTCTACGAAACACTTGTCTAAAAACTAAAGAAGTTACAAGTAAACAGAATATAGTTCGAGGACCATCCCCTTTGTCCTGATGGACACTGGACAACATACATTACTCTGTATAAGTCCACTGAGTTGAATAACTCATAACCTGTACGTCGTAGGTTGAAAACTGTTCCCAGGCAATTTCCTCAAATATCACTAATTACAACGAATTCCGATATAATGAGGATGATCACCTAATTCCCAATAACTCGCTCCCACTCAACATCTGAAAAAACCATGCAGATGTGAGAATCGTACCTGGTAAATACATACCCTGGAGTAAGTATCCAATCGGGAAATCAGTTTTCTATTAACAATGCACAGTGAATGTGAAACATAAATATGTTTCGTAGGGATATTCTGGTTTTCCTAGTAATGCCTCTTCCATAATCCAAATCATGACTTTAACCGTATATTTCCCTGCTATCTTTCCAATTCCCTTTATTTGCCTTTAGTCGTTACCTTCTGTACACCTTCATTAGGCTAAATGGTTTTCTTCCTTCCCTACCGTTCGGCACCAGCCTATGGTTTGGAAGAAGAATATCCAGTAAGCATAATAGGTGTACCCTCCTAAACGTAGGAGTACTCGTAACTTGAGAGAAGGTGATGATAAAAGACAACTGAATAAACCTTATTCCTATTTCTCCTGAACCGGAATCCATCCTCGAAAAATATCCTTCGAGTTCGTATGTAACCATACGATGGATTTATCCAATGGAATTGGATGTTTGTAGTGATACGGGTTGTTCTGGAGAAATAAAAGGTGAAGTAGGAATGGCGATGAAATACGTGGTTTGGTCGTGAATGTCAATAGTCGCAATTTACTTTGCCCTCTTTCTAATTCCTTTATCTTGTCTTTATATATTACCTTTTTCACACCCTACTTAGGCTAATTGGTTTTCTTCATTCCCTACCGTTCGGCACCAGCCTATGGTTTGGAAGAAGACTATCCAATAAGCGTAATAGGTGTACTTTCCTAAACCAAGGAACCCTCGCAACCTGAGAGAAGGTGATAATAAAAGACAACAGAATAAACCAATTCTATTTCTCCTGAACATGGATCCATCCTCGAAGAAGTCCCTTCGAGTTCGTATATAACCATACGATGGATCTATCCAATGGAAGCGGATGTCCGTAGTAATACGGGTTGTTCTGAGAAATACAAAGGGTAAAAGAAGGAGCTGCAATGACTCATGCAACTATAGACAATCCAAAAGTCAGTATATTAAGAAGGTTCGGTCAACTTTGGTCACTGAGTTATAGTCTAGGGTCGGTCAAAGGTCGCTGCCAAAGAGAGAGAGAAAAGAAACACTCTGCGTGCACTCTTGCCTAAATCAGAATGGTTATCACTTTATCTAATTTGGAAACCTCCCACTGTTTTCTCAAATTCTCCTCTAAACCTGAAAGAAGAATTAGTCGGGGTCACCCGAAGAGTAAACCAACTCATCAGTGAGAATCGGAATTCAACTATCATCGCATGATAACTTGATGGAAGCCACTCAAGTCAACACACTCCAGAAGGTATGCGCAAGTCTGGCAAGTTTCTTGTATGTTTGAAACTCCCGATGTAATTTTTATCACATGCTCTTATGACCTTGACGTAGGCCAACAAGTCATAAGCAACATGTCAAGTTCTACCCGTCGTTGTCCTGATCAACTTAAGTCATCGTACAAGCCCTTGACGTAGGCCAACAAGGTGTACGTCTGACTTAAACTAATGCATCTATCTATGCAACAAATGAATACCCAGCAGCTACCAAACACTATGTCTTGACGTAGGCCAACAAACATAGCTTGAATACTACTGACCATCCATAAGAAACGACGGAGGATTACGGCTGGTTTTTGGCGAAAAAACCTTTAACGTAATGAACTTGATCTCGTTGAAGGAACCTGATAGCTTTATAAAAATATATAGTAGCGAAAACCTTTTGCTAAAGAAGTCACTCCCGGTGAAGGGATCTCGACTCTTTCCTCGTGGAATGAGGTGCAGGATATTCCAACTGAATACCGCTATGCAAAACAAAAGGAAACGTCTTTGTAATAATTTTAAAATTTGTTCCAACAACATCAAATATAGGTTTGTTTTATCTTTGCATTAATAAGAATCAACGCAGTCCCATCAATCAATCATACCAGAAAAGATCGAAAATAAAATGTACGTATATGCCATCCGCATTCGTCACTGGGTCCCGTCATCACCCGTTAAGTTACTTAACTAACGACAGAGCGGGGACTGGACTAGCGCGGGTGTAAAACATATATAACATCTAATAGTATATATACTAATATACAATAATCGCTCCAGGCATGATAAATGCAACATTACAGATAAGTAATAAGCATCACAGAACAATACAGATAATCTGGGATCCCCGGATTTCACAGAGCCGCTGCTGAAACTCGACGTTCCCCTGGTCGTGTGGATAGCCTGTGCAATGAAACCTGGACCCCTACGGGTGCGGCAAGTTACCCACCAAAACCTGAAGCGAGGTAGTCCCCACAACATAGTGAATGGAATACCCGGCACTTCACGGAATCCGGTAAATTGAGCACCCCTCCTTGGGTCAACCTGTACCCCCTACGAGTGCGGCGAATAGTCTGCCAATTCTAGAGTGTGGTCCCTTTGCCTCTCAATGCCATGAGATACGAACCCGTTGCCCTCCAGAACCCGGTTATTCGTGCACCCCACCACGGGGTAAACTTAGTACAGAAAATAAAAATAGTACAACAGGTACATCGACCGCAACCTGGTCGTGCCCCAAAAGAATATTATACAAACAGGCAGTGACGGCAATCCACAAGTCGGACGCTCGCCCCGCAATATCAAATGTACAAATAAATTTAAACAACACTATCATTGCACCCTGCTATCCACCACGACAAATCCGCAACATTACAACACAACACAGAACATCAACGCGAATGTCACGTTCGCAAACCCGTCTAAAGGAACTATAGCAATCAGACGCGGTTTACCGATCAAATGACATTCCCGGTCGGAGATATAATGAAAGTACTGAAAAACTAACAAGTTTAAAATTTCGATCGACTAAATTTCCCGAAGTGGGCCCCACATACATCTGGTGTACAGTAACAAAATTTTGGCCCAAAAGACATATACCAAAAATCACCATTTCCCATGAGAAACCCACTGAAAAAATTTGGCGCACTGTTCCCACAAAAGCGCGGCGGATCACCACGGTTTAGGCCGCGGATCCGCGGTCGTTTTGTGGGATCACGTGCCCAAATTTCACCAGTATTCTTAAAAAACCCTGCATGATTTTCTGAAATGCTCAAAATGAATTTTAGAACAGTTTAAAAATCGACAGAAACATCATGTACAGAAAATTGTGATTTCGCGAAATCCGTTCGATCGATCTTTCAAACGCGTTAGTATAGCTTAATGGTGAGGCTTTGATACCACTGTAAGTACGCGGCGGCGCCCCGGCCATCTAACAGATGCCGATAAGCGGAACAAAACTTTTACGACTGGCGCTATCGCGTACTTTATCCCGGATCGTCCATTAAAGCCAAACTAACAAGTTTAAAGAGGGTAGAATTGTTATACCGAATGATCCGAGTCCTTCGGTCTTCAACCATCATCCCACACTATGTTGCAACTGATCCGAACTTGCTTGATCTCCGGTCTCGTTGTCAAGGTGGCACCACGTCGACGGATCTTTAAACGGGCTCCCGCCTCTGAACCGAGGCAACTCGATCGTCAAGTTTGCTAAAAGAGACGACCAAGATGAAGTAGAGAATGAGTAGAATATTTTGTCTCGTTACGTCCAAGACTATGGACGAACGGTTAAAAGAAGTTGCCATTTGGAATCGGGTGAATGGAAATTGAACTAGGAAATTTCCATACACTTGTATCATAATCTTTTTGCCAATTTGAAATGATTCAAAAATCACACACCCACACAAAGAGGGGGCCGGCCACTAATAGTAGAAGAGGGAGGTGAGTGTAGGAGTAGCAAGTGGTGACCATATCCCTTCATACTTATCACAACCTAACAACAAAGCATGAATCACTAGAAATCAATAAATGCAAACCAATCACAATTAACCTAGTCATGCTTTATCATTAATGAACCATTAATGACTCAAGTGAGTCACAAGCCTTGTCATCACTTCTAGAACCTTCTAGAAGCATGACTCACTCTGAAGACGAAAAGACAAATCCGTATTTAACCGAATGTCAAAATACGGCTGATAGAAAACTGGAAACTGGCAACTTCCAAAAATCATCCCGAAACGAATTTCAGGATAACCCCGTATTGGTATAAACATACCCGCATTTGTATTACGACCGAATACAAATGCAACTAAGACAAAGATATTATATCTACACAGTATAATACTGGGATCCGGCTTAAACCAAAGCCTACCAGTATTATCTGCCCGAAAAACGACACGTGCGAAAACGCACGTGCATTTTCCGAACCTTGCCATAAACCTATACGGCCTCTACAACGTTTCGCCCGAACTTGGGAAAGTGTCGGTGGGGGACGCTAATGACTCATCAGTACACTGGCACTGGGTATAACCCCTAGCACGTCAGAGGTACAAGCTGTACGTAACGTTTTGCCTATGTATTGATTGGAAGGGAAGCTGACGAGCGAACTCATCTATAAACCCTACTGAGCCTGACAGTGACAATATCCGTACAGTCCGGAACGTTCGTCTATGAGTATCGCATATTAGGCCTAGGGGGTCGGTTAACGTCAGACCCCCAATAGCTGCATAAGTCATGTCAGAGAGCAGCCCAGAACACCCTGAGATATTACTGGAATACCTTCCAGTAAATCTCGATTACCCTGGCCAGGGATTTCGTGTAATGGCTCTCCTAAACACTGCGCGATCTCACCCCCTATACCGGGAGAGACGAATCCCCGACGATCCGCTCACTTGCCTCCAATGTGGCTCGGGACTGTACCCAACTAAAACCTGTTTGCACAACTCCTTTGAGCGTGGTAGGGTAGTAATCTAAGCACAGTGGGAACTCACACGAGACAAATGACGACCTCAGGTCGATGAACTAACCTGTACTCATGTCACCAGGGAACTGCTATCTGACGATATGTATAATACCAACTAGCATGTTCCCGGCGAGTCCTGTCCGGTGTACTCATAACCTAATGAGCACCTGTATACATCTTAGGTGATCCAACTGACACCAGTAGCTTGTGAGACCGGCCACCGCCCCTCGTCGGGGTCTCGACTGTATACACTAGTCTACTCTGGAGTATCGATGCCCTGTCTCGAAACTCCTACGACTAGGGACACTTTAAGGATATTCTTATAGACTCCAGCTCCCACTTATATGATCGCCATCACACTGCTGGTAGTCAAACAAGAATCCTATGGGCTCTATCAACATCTATATATGATGATAAAGACAGACCAGATAGCATACTATCATCTCGAGTAAGACTGTTTATCGGTATAGGTCCTCCCTCAATCATTGTAATCACGTACCTGCGATCCAATAATTGACTTAGAGGGCACTATATCCAACAATTTGATCGTTCGTTCGAAAACTTTAATACTGTCTGTTTATCTGGAATGTGATACAATGTGGAATTCATATAGTTTAGGCATGAAATACGAAATATGTGATATTTCGCATTTATGATGTCTAAAGAGAATGTGGATTCCAAATATTGTAGTTTTACACTTTCTTTTCTGTGACCGTAAGTGTAGTATGTACGATATCGCCGGTTTCGTTGCTATACATCAACGACAATTGGGGTATGCATACTTACTTACGTTGATGATATGAGATATTATGTGTTGCTGAGATATGATATGCAGGATTGTCGCGAATGAATAGCTGGGGTGTTTTTATGTGAGATGAGAGTTTTATATTTTCATTCAAGTAAATTCAAATGAAATGTAATATTCTTTTATTTGGGGCACTTCCGGGTTGAGGTTGTGTCACCAGTGTTGTATATTATTTACTTTTCCGCATTAGGATGGACCCAAGGAGGGGAGCACAGGTGACCGGGTTCTGGGGTTCAGTGGGAGGCCATCTCGAGGAGTCGAGACCGGGTCTCCTAAACTCCAGAATTGGTAGGGTCACTTGCCGCTCTCGTAGGGGTCCAGGGTGTGGGCTTGGCTATTCATCGCGACTGTAGAATCCGTATTTTCTATTCTGGCTAAATACTAAATACGGACGTCCTAGTATATCCCGCGTTATATCTATGTTTCTGCTGCCTGTGTTCTGTGATATCTGAGACGAATGACATATTATATATATGATATATAGTAGACGTTGCTTATGTTTTACACCCGCGCTAGTCCCGTCCCGGTATGCCGTTAGTTAAGTAACCTAACGGTGCATAACGGAACATTGCGGCGAATGCGGATGGCATAAGCGTACGTGTTATTTTCGTTTCTTTTCTATGATTGGCTTTAGGACTTAAATGATGGGATTACATTAATGTGATTAATGTAAAGAAAATAAACCTAAAAAGATGTTGTAGAATCGGATTTAAAAACCACTCGGCTATTTATGAAAAAGCTATATTTCAAAACTGCGGAGCTTAAGCCACTCCTTTTAAAAACCACTTGATTCTACAACGATATCAAGCTCAAAGCGTTAAAGATTTTCTTAAAAATCATCCGCAACCCTCCGTCATTTTAGGAAGTAGAGTACTTAGTATTCGTGCTACGTTTGTTGACCTTAGCCAAGGTGTAGTGTACGATAGCTAAGTGATGTCTTCCTACAAACGCATATGATGCAGATTAATTAGGACGGACATATGACTTTGTTGACCTTAGCCAAGGGTCATGTGAACGGGTCTAATTAATCAAGAAATGACGGGTTGAGCTTGACTAGTGCTCGTGATTTGTTGACCTTAGCCAAGGTCACGAGTATTAGGGGTAAAAATCACATCGGGAATTTCAATAGTTGAAATTTGCGATGAGATTGCATACCTTCCATATGATGGTTGGATCCCGATCCCACTGTGGGCAATGGTTGCTCCTAGGAGAGTTTTACAGTTTATAATTAGCTAACTCATTAGGTGTCTAGAAAGGTGTTAACGGGGCTCCGCCTCTGGGAAAACGAGGTTTACTCTAATTAGGTCCGTGCGAAAGCACGGGGAACCTCCCTCAAAGTACCGACACTGGCCTGGCTGAACGGTTAGCGAAGTTGTAGACTGTAATTAATCCTGGCTAGTTTTTCTTTTTAAGGTTTGAAAGAAAAACTCGATAAAAGCAGTGGGAAACATCGATTAGACAAGATAATAACCAATCTGATCTATGCAAGAGCTTTCGCTGAGTGTATTCTTTTCTCTCTCTCTTAATGGCAGATACCAATGACTGGACATAAGCTTCTACTAGATAAAAACAAACTGAATGGGACCAACTATAAAGACTGGCTGAGGAATCTGAAAATCGCCTTGACTTATGATAAAGTATCATATGTCCTCACGGCTTCAGCCCCGCCCATCCCTGGTCCAAAATCCTCAGTTGCGGACATTGAAGTCCGCAAGACATGGGACGCTGACTGTGCCACGGCCAAATGCCTCGCGCTTGCATCGATGGACAACACACATCAAAAGCAGCACGAGGACATGGACATTCACGGTATATTGCTCCATACAAAGGAGTTGTATGGGGAGCAATCCCGCGTATTACGATACGAAGCATCAAAGAAATTGTTTCAGATGCGGATGGCCCCTGGCACATCAGTAGGAGACCACGTTCTGAAGATGATAGCTCTTATTGAAGAGCTTGAGGACCTTGGATGGACGATGGACAATGAACAATATATAGATATTATTCTGCAGTCCCTGCCCTCCACCTTTGCTCAGTTCATAGTGAACTTTAACATGCATGGCATGGAGAAGGAACTCCCTGAACTCTTTAATATGTTAAGGAGTGCAGAGAGCACTATGAAGTCAGCAAAAACTCCCGTTATGACTATTGGACAGTCTTCTTCTTCTCGCCCGAAAGCTAAGGCCAAGGGAAAGAAAAAGAAGAAACCCACTAATCCTAAGGGCGGAGTTAAAAAGGTGAAGGGAAAGGGAAAGTCCAAAGCTGGAGACCCGGGGAAAGGCGAATGTTTTCATTGTCACAAGACAGGACATTGGAAGCGCAATTGCACGGAGTACTTAAGTCTCAAGAAGAAGCATGGTGATGCTTCTGCTTCAGGTGCGTTTGTGACTGAAAACTGTTTTTCTATAAACTCTGCTTCCTGGGTATTGGATACCGGTTCAGGTTCTCACATTTGCAATTCTATGCAGGGACTGAGAAATAGCAAGGTTTTGAGGACAGGTGACCATACTCTCCGTGTTGGAAATGGTTCCAATGTACATACAGTCGCAGTGGGAGAGTATCACTTGGGGTTGCCATCTGGATGTATTTTGGTTTTAAATCCATGTTATTTTGTACCAAGTATGCTATGTAATATAATATCCGTTTCTTTGTTGGACAATGAAGGATATAATTTTGTATTGCAAAACAATGTTATGAACATTAACCTGAATCAAATGTTGGTTGGGTATGGTACGCTTAACAACGGAATATATGTCCTAAATCAACACACAGTTTTCAGTATACAACACACTAATAAAAGAAAACTTTCAGAATTAAATGAAGCTTTTCTTTGGCATTGTAGACTTGGTCATATTAACGAAACAAGACTAAACAAGTTACACAAAGATGGATATTTAAACTCTTTTGAATATAAATCTTATGCGACTTGCCAGTCTTGTATCAAGGGTAAAATGACCAAAACTCCGTTTACCGGACACGGAGAAAGAGCTACTCAGCTCCTAGGCCTCATACATAGTGATGTATGCGGGCCAATGTCTACACATGCTAGAGGCGGTTTTTCATACTTCATTACATTCACTGACGATTTCTCAAGATTCGGTCATGTATTTTTATTAAATTACAAGTCCGAAGATTTCAAGAAATTCATTGAATATAAACAAGAAGTAGAAAAACAAACCGGTTTGAGTATCAAAATGCTTCGATCAGATCGAGGTGGTGAGTATCTCAGTACAGAATTTGCAGACTTCCTAAAAGAGAATGGGATTCTCTCTCAGCTCACTCCCCCTTACACACCACAGCACAATGGTGTGTCAGAACGACGGAATAGGACCCTATTAGATATGGTCCGGTCCATGATGAGTGACGCTGAGTTACCCGTCTCGTTTTGGGGGCATGCATTGGAGACTGCAGCATTTCTGCTAAACAGGGTTCCAACCAAAACCGTATCTACCACGCCATATGAGATATGGCATGGGAAGAGACCATCTCTTAAGAGAATTAAGATTTGGGGTTGCCCGGCCTATGTTAAAAAGCAGAATCCGGACAAACTCGAGACACGGTCAGTCATGTGTAACTTTGTGGGATATCCAAAGAATTCTTATGGATATCTATTCTACCACAAAAAGGAACAAAAAGTGTTTGTTTCTCAACATGCCACATTCTTGGAAAAAGAGTTTTTCACAGATAAAGAAGATGGCAAAGTGGTGGATCTAGAAGAGGTTCTAGAGACACAAACTACAAATGACGATTTGGTTGAACCGGCTGTTGCAACAGAAACTGAAGAACCTCGGCCACTCTGTAGGTCTGGTAGGACTTCTCGCCCACCGGAGAGGTACTACGGTTTCCTCATTGATGGTGACAGAGAAGACTGTATCATGGATGATGATGATCCTACCAGTTTTCAGCAAGCTATCATGAGTAGAGACTCTGTGAAGTGGCTGGATGCCATGAGATCCGAAATGGAGTCTATGTACATCAACAAAGTATGGACTTTGGACATTGTACCCCCTGGGGTAAAACCTGTGGGGTGCAAATGGATCTTTAAAAGAAAGATTGGTGTAGATGGGCAGGTGGAGACCTATAAGGCAAGACTTGTGGCGAAGGGTTTTCGTCAAAGACCAGGTTTGGACTATGACGAGACTTTTTCTCCCGTAGCCATGCTTAAATCCATTCGGATCCTACTTGCTATTGCTGCTCACTACGACTATGAAATCTGGCAGATGGACGTTAAAACCGCATTTCTAAATGGAAATTTAGAAGAATGCGTTTATATGGATCAGCCAGAGGGCTTCATTGACAGTGGGAGCAGCGGGAAAGCATGTAAATTGCTTAAATCCATATATGGGTTAAAGCAGGCATCACGGAGTTGGAACATCTGTTTCGATGATGTCATCAAAGAGTTTGATTTCATCAAAAATCCAAATGAACCTTGTATTTATAAGAAGGCTGTAGGAAGAACTGTCACATTCCTCGTATTGTACGTGGATGACATTCTTCTGATAGGAAATGATATTCCTATGCTACAGTCGGTCAAATCATTCTTATCACTAAGGTTCTCCATGAAGGACCTGGGTGATGCCACATACATCCTGGGCATAAGGATCTATAGGGATAGATCCAAAAAGTTATTGGGATTGTCCCAAACCAGGTACATCAACACCATCCTAAAAAGGTTTAGTATGGAAGACTCCAAGCGGGGTGCCTTACCCGCTTGCCATGGAGTCACTCTCTCCAAGGATTATTGTCCAAAGACCGATGAAGAGAGAGCTCGCATGAGCATTATACCTTATGCTTCGGCAGTAGGATCTATAATGTATGCGATGTTATGTACACGCCCAGATGTAGCTTATGCACTTAGTGTTGTAAGCAGGTATCAATCCAACCCAGGGGAGAACCACTGGACAGCTGTGAAGAACATTCTTAAGTACTTACGAAGGACTAAAGAATTGTTCTTGGTGTATGGTAATACAGATCTCCAAATGGAGGCCTTTACCGATTCGAGCTTCCAGAGCGATAAGGATGACAGCAAATCTATCTCTGGGTTTGTATTTACCCTCAATGGAGGGGCGGTGAGTTGGAAGAGTTCCAAACAAGATACCGTTGCAGACTCTACGATGGAAGCTGGGTATATTGCTGCAAATGATGCCGCCAAGGAAGCCGTCTGGATGAAGAAGTTCGTCTCGGAGCTAGGAGTAGTTCCAACCATTATTGATCCAATACCTCTGTATTGTGACAATAATGGGACTATGGCGTTAGCCAAGGAGCCCAGATCCCATCAGCGTTCCAGACACATCCTGAGGCGTTTTCATTTGATCCGGGAGATTGTAGATCGCCGCGAGATCGAGATTAGGAGGGTAGACACAAAGAATAACGCCGCGGATCCATTCACCAAGGCCCTCCCTCAGCCGCAGCATGAGCGACTTTTTGAGATGTTAGGTATGAGATACGCCAATAATTGGCCTTAGTGCAAGTGGGAGATTGTTGGATATATGTATGCCCTAGAGGCCATTATGTGATAGTGGATGTATCTATACATGTATATATATTCAGTATGCATTCTTGCTCGACATGATAGTATGCTATCTGGTTCTTCTTTATCTGACATGTTGATTTGATCATGCTTATTATTCACTCATACATGCTGATAAAGCCCTAAGGATATTGGCTTGACTGCTCTGATTATGATGAAGATCATACTAGTGGGACATCTGTAGTCTATAAGCATATCCTGGAAAGTCCCTAGTCGTAGGTATATCGAGACGGGGCATTGATATACCAGAGTAGACTAGCGTATATGATACTAGACCCATACGATGGGCGATGAATGTGTTGGATATATATGCCCTAGAGGCCTACATTGTATAGGATGCTTGGGATATGTATGTACATAACAGTCTTGCTTGATATGATAGTACGCTATTTGGTTTGACTTTGTCTTAACGTATGATATATTTTACTTGGTATTTATATATATATGTTGATAAAGCCCATAGGGTGTTTTGTCTGACTACCGGCATTGTGATGGCAGTCATACTAGTGGGAGCTGGATAGTCAATAGGCACACCCTTAGATGTCCCTGGTCGCAGGAGTATCGAGATTGGGCATCAATACTCCGGAGTAGACTAGTGTATACATATCTAGACCCTGACGAGGGGCAATGGATTGGTCCCGCAACCATTGGTGGTGTTCACCTAAGATTGTATACAGATGCTCACTGGGTGTGAGTACACCGGACAGGACTTGCCGAGAACTGACTGGATGGTATTATACCTAACGTCAGATAGCAGTTCTCAGGTGACATGTGTGCAGATAGTCCGTTGACTTAAGGTCATCATTTGTCTTGTGTGAGTTCCCACTGTGCTTTGATTATTACCCTACCACGGCTCAAAGGAGTCGTGCAAACAGGTTTCAGTTGGGTACAGTCCCGAGCCACGTGGAGGTAGTGAGTGACTGTTAGGGATTCGTCTCTCCCGGTATAGGGAGTTGATATCGCACGGTGATCGGTTGGTCATTACCATAAGTCCCTGGCCAGGGCTGATTGAGAATTACTGATAGGTTGATCAGTAGATTCTCGGATGGTGATAGAGCCATACCGACACGACTTGTACGGTTATTAGGGGTCTGACGTCCACCACCTCCCTAGACCATACATGCGATACTCTTAGACGAACAGACCGGACTGCGCGGATATTGTCATGGACAGGCTCAGTAGGATTTCAGATGGGTTACCTCATCGGCTTTCTTATCGACAACTACCTGGGGACCGTTACGTACAGCTAATGCCGCTTGCGGTCTGTGGTTAAACCCACTGCCAGCGTAGTAGTTGAGTCTTTAGAGTCCCACATAGAGATTTCCCAAACCCAGGCGAAAAGATATAGAGGTCGTATGGTTTTACGACAAAGGTTCGGACGCATACGTGTTTGAACGCACGTACGACATTCGGACAGTTTTTACTAGTCGGCTTTGGTTTAAGCCAGATTCTAGTATCAGGTTATTGGATTTATACAGTCTAAAGTTTTTCCGTGTTTTCACGGATGAGAGGGGCGTTCTCGTAATTTTCCGAGAAGCTTCTAGAAGGATGTGACATGGAGGGAGAGGTGGCATTTTCATTTAATGATTAAGTGACTCATTGTGAGTGATTCATCATGTCATTAATGCATTATTAAATGCTTAATGACTCACATAATGAATCACCCACTTGCATTAATGAAACATGATGAATAATCTCATATTATTCTTTTCTTTCTTATTCATTATGTTTCATATATCAAGTGAGAAGCTTTTTTCATTATCATATAATTTTCATTATCATCTTCTCACTCTCTCTCTTCAAGTTCTCTCTCCTTCACCAAACCTAATCCTACCCTCATGAGTTGAGAACAAGGATTAGGAATGACTAATTACTCCATAACCCATCTCTACATCACCTTAGCTACTCAATTTAGCAACTAGAGAAACTAAGTAACCTCAAGTTTAGAGGTTATAGCTTGGATTAGGGTTTTCGGGTGGATCGTCTATCACGGGAGAAAGCCGAAGAGGACGTGGAGATCCAAAGAGGCCGTAGATAACATTAAGACGAAGGACTAGAACCGTTTGGTATAATCTCTTAATATAGTAGTTTAGAACTCTATAGCTTTTGTTAAAACTTGTTTAGCAAACGATTCATACGGTTAATCGATGTTTGATCATAGAACAAGATTGTTATTCATATTTCCGCCTCCCCACAAGTATTGGGGTGTTGAACATCGACTTACAGAATGTTCCCACATTCATCGATTTTTGACATCAAGATCATATACGGGTGCTCAGTAGTGACTGGGTACACTGGACGGACTCACCGAGAACTCCTATATGGAATTATATCTATCGTCGGATAGCAGTTCTTAGGTGACACTGGTACAGGTTAGTCTGTAGACCCGAAATCGTCATGGAGTCTTGTGTGTTCTCCCACTGTACTTTGATTGCCACCCTACCACGGCTCTACTGAGTCGTGCAAACAGGTGGCCGTTGGGTACAGTTCCGAGACACACGAAGGCAATGAGCGATAGGAGGGGTTTTGTGTTGGAGATAGTGCCCTCAGAGTCAATTATTGGGTCACAGGCACGTGATTGCAATGATTGAGGGGAGGACCTATCCCGGTAGGACAGTCTTACTCGAGATGATAGTATGCTATCTGGTTTATCTTTATCATCGTGTACTGCTTTAGGTGACCTTTCGAGTCGCTATTACACATTGATAAAGCCCCTTGGATTCTTGCTTGACCACCAGCAGTATGAGGGCGATCATATAAGTGGGAGCTGGGGGTCTACAAGCACATCCTTAAAAGGTCCCTAGTCGTGGGAGATTCGAGACAGGGCATCGTTTCTCCAGAGTAGACTAGTGTATACAGTCGAGACCCCGACGAGGGGCGATGGCCGGTCTCACAAGCCACTGGTGTCAGTTGGTTCACCTAAGATGTATACAGGTGCTCATTGGGTTATGAGTACACCGGACAGGACTCGCCGGGAACCTGCTAGTTGGGATTATACCAGACGTCAGATAGCAGTTCCCAGGTGACATGTGTACAGGTTAGTTCATCGACCTGGGATCGTCATTTGTCTCGTGTGAGTTCCCACTGTACTTTGATTACTACCCTACCACGGCTCAAAGGAGTCATGCAAACAGGTTTTAGTTGGGTACAGTCCCGAGCCACATGGAGACAGTGAGCGGATCTGCAGGGGTTCGTCTCTCCTGGTATTGGGGGTGAGGTCGTGCTGTGTCTAGGAGAGCCAGAACATGAAAAGTCCTTGGCCAAGGCAGGAGATTTGCTGGTAGGTATTCCAGTAGTATCTCAGGGTGTTCTGGGCTACACTCCGACACGACTTGTACCGCTTTTGGGGGTCTGACTTTTACCAACCCCCTAGGCCCGCCATGCGATACTCGTAGACGAACGAACCGGACTGTACGGATATTGTCACTGACAGGCTCAGTAGGGTGTCAGGATGAGTTCGCTCATCGACGTCCCTTTTGGTCAATACCTGGTGGCCCGTCACGTATTGGCTTATACCTCTGACGTGCTAGTGGTTAAATCCACAGCCACAGTATTGACGAGTCTTTAGAGTCCACCACACAGACAGTTACTCAAGTTTTGGGCAAAACGCTGTAGAGGCCGTATGGAGATATGGCAGGGTTCGATCGGATACATGCGGTATTGCACGGATCGTGATCGGACAGTTTTTACTAGCCGGCTTTGGCTTAAGCCGGATACTAGTATTTGATAGTGTAGTTTTGTCTCTTTGCATTTGTGTTCAGTGCGAATACAAATGCGGGCATGTATTTGCAGTAGTGGGGTTTTCCTGTGATTTATTACGGGATCGGTTTTCTGAAGTTGCCAGTTTGCATTCCGTTCCGGCCGGTTTTCCTTCATTCCTTCTCGGTCGGACTTTCTTGTTGGAGGGTGTTAATTGCAAGTTTGCAATTAACATTTAGTGGAGGGTTTTCTTGCACTTGTTGATTATGATGAGACTTGCTTCATGATGATATTCCTTTCTTGTCCATTTGATGGTGCTTTGTTATGATGAGAAAAGAAATGAGAGTGACCATTTTCTTTATTTGGTTTTTCCATTGTATTTTATATTCTTGGAGAATTCTTTTTCTCTCTCCAATCTCATTCTTGAGGAGAGAGGGCCGGCCACAATGGGGAGGGGAGAGATGAGAGGAAATTTCATGGTGTATGGAAATTATATCATCTCATTCTTGCTTGCTCCAAAAATCCAATAACCCTTCTCCAAAGTTCTCTCTTGTTTCCTCCACAAACCATGGCAACCTCAAAACCCCAAAGAGACAAGCTTCTACACTATTTCTATAGCAAGCCTTGGACGCGTCGGCTAGCCAACTTCGCGCCCGAGTTGCCTCGGTCAAGAGGCGGGAGCCCGTAAAAGATTCCGGCTACGTGGTGCCCTTTCCGACGAGCGAGGAGGTGACGAAGATTCCGCGTGAGATCGGAGTGGAGATGAAGACCGGAGGACTCGGATCGCTTGGTATACTTCTCTACTCTTTTCTTGTTTGCTAGCTAGCTAGGTTAATGGCCCGATCTGGGTAAAAAGTCCGCGGTGGTGCCGTTTTGCAAGTTTCTGCAAAGTTTTTGTTTTCCGCGTTTCCGGCGTCGGATCGACGGCCGGGGCGCCCCCGCGGGCTTACAATGGTATCAGAGCCACGCCATTAACCTACCCTAGCTTGCTCTAGCGCGTTTAGAACTCGATCGAACAAAAACCCGAAAACCGTATTTTTGTGCACATGTGTTCTCTGTTAAAATTTTTTGAGCTCCTAAAATTTTTCTGGTGATTTCAGAGACATGTACAACAAATTATAAGAATTCTGGGAAAATACGATCCACTGATTCCTCACTTCGACCGCGGAAGCGCGGCCAAACCCCTGGTTTGGCCGCGCTTGCGCGGCGGAAAAGAGGAATCGTGGCACCATATTTTCCCAGTAAGCTTATGTGTTGAAAATAGGGCATTTGGGATATTTTCTTTGGGCCCAGATTTTCTGTAAGTGCTACAGTAGTGTGTGGGGCCCACTTTGATAAATTTGTTCGATCGGATATTTTAAACATGCTAGTTCACAGTTTTTACATTATATCTGCGACCGTGAATGTCACTTGATCGGTAAATCCCGTCTAACTGCTATAGCCCGGTTAGACGGATTTGCGAACGTGATTTTCACGTTGATGTTCTGTGATTGTACTGTGTTGTTGCGGATCGGTCGTGGAGGATAGCCTGGTTGCAGTGGTAGTACAGTTTTGTTTTATATGTACATTTGATATTGCGGGGCGAGCGTCCGACATGTGGACTGCCGTCACTGCCTGTTTGTATTATTCTTTTGGGGCACGACCTGGTTGCGGTCGATGTACCCGTTGTATGTATATTTTACTTTCTGTACTAGGATTACCCCGCGGAGGGGTGCACGGATAGCCGGATTCTAGAGGGCAACAAGCCCGCATCTCATGGCATTGAGACGGAGGGGGCTTCACTCTAGAATTGGCGGGCTATTCGCCGCACTCGTAGGGGGTATAGGATTGACCCAGGAGGGGTGCCCGAGTTACCGGATTCCGTGAAGTGCTGGGTGATCCATTCACGGTGCTGAAGGGGGCTGCCTCGCTTCAGGTTTTGGCGGGTATCTTGCCGCACCCGTAGGGGTCTAGGATTTCATTGCACAGGCTATCCACACGACCAGGGGAACGTCGGGTTTCAGTAGCGGCTCTGTGAAACCCGGGGATCCCAGATATCTGTATTGATCTGTGTTGCTATACATTTCTGTGTTGCATTTTATCACGCCTTGAGCGAATACTATATATTGGTATATATATTAGTAGATGTTGTATATGTTTTTCATCCGCGATAGTCCAGTCCCCACTCTGTCGTTAGTTAGCTAACCTAACGGGTGATGACGGGACCCAGTGGCGAATGCGGATGGCATATACGTACGTCAGTATATTTTCGTTCTTTGTGGTGTGATCAATTGATGGGACTGCGTTGATTCGGATCAATGCAAGTTAAACAAACCTAATCTGATGTTGTTGGAACACTTTTTCAAAAAGCTGTTATTGCAAGGGCGTTCTCTTTTGTTTTGCACAGAGGTATTCATTTGGAATATCCTGCTCCTCAGTCGACGAGGCAAGGGCCGAGATCCCTTCACCGGGAGTGACCCCTTGGACAGAAGTTTGCGTCAGGGCATTAACTTCACTATAGCCGATTACTTTTGCTTTGCACCGTGGTATTCAGTTGGAATATCCTGCACCTCATTCTACGGGGAAAGAGCCGAGATCCCTTCACCGGGAGTGACCTCTTTAGCAAAGGTTGTCGTCACTATATTTTTATAAAGCTATCAGTTCCTTCAACGATATCAAGTTCATTACGTTAAAGGTTTTCGCCAGAAACCATTCGTAGCCCTCCGTCGTTTCATATGGGTAGTCAATAGTATTCAAGCTGTGTTTGTTGGCCTTAGTCAAGGCACAGTGTTTGGTAGCTATTGGGTATTCATATGCTGCATAGATAGATGCGTTGGTTTGGGACAGTCGTATAGCCTTGTTGGCCTTAGTCAAGGGCTTGTACGGGTGGGTTCAAATCAACCTGGACAATGACGGGTAGAACTTGACATGTGACTTATGATTTGTTGGCCTTAGTCAAGGTCATAAGAGCATGGGGCAAAAATCCACATCGGGAGTTTCAAAAGTACTGAAACTTGCCAGATATGCGCATACCTTCTGGAGTGTGATAACGTGAGCGGATTCCGTCACGTTATCATGCGATGAGAGTTGGATCCCGATTCCCACTGATGAGTTGGTTTACTCCTCGGGTTATCCCGGCTAATTCTTCTTTCAGGTTTGGGGAAGAATTTGACGTTACAGTGGGAGGTTTCCAGATTAGATAAATTGGTAACCATTCTGATCTAGGTTAGAGTGCACGCTGAGTGTTTCTTTTCTCTCTCTCTGGCAGCGACCATTGACCCGACCCTAGACTATGACTCAGTGACCAAGTTGACCGAACCTACTTAACACTGGCTTTTGGATTGTCAGAGTTGCAGACCTCTTTGCCACTCCTACTTTTACCCTTTTCTCCGGGACACCCCGTATTACTACGAACGTCCACTTCCATTGGACAAAACCATCGTATGGTTATATACGAACTCGAAGGACTTCGAGGATGGTTTCCGGTTCTGGAGAAAACGAATAGGACTATTCAGTTGTCTTTACCTTTTACCTTCTCTCAGGTTGCGAGTACTCCTTGGTTTAGGAGATAGTACACCTATTACGCAAATTGGATAGTCTTCTTCCAAACCTTAGGCTGGTGCCGAACGGTGGGGAATGAAGAAAGCCAATTAGCCTAAACGGTGTACAGAAGGTATTAAGTTCAGACAAAGCAAGGGATTAGTAAGAGGGCAAAGTAAATTGCGACTGCTATTCACGACCAAACCATGTACTTCTTTGTCAATCCTAAATCACCTATGAATTAAGTTCATTCGGTTGTCTTTTATCCTCACCTTCTCTCGCATTGCGAGTGCTCCTAGGACTAGGACAGTACACCCATTATGCTTATTGGATAGTCTTCTTCCAAACCATAGGCTGGTGCCGAACGGTAGGGAAGGAAGAAAACCATTTGGCCTAAAGGGGTGTACAGAAGGTAATGACTAAAGGCATGTAAAGGGATTTGGAAAGGTGGCAAAGAATTATACGGTTATAGTTGTGAATCTGGATAATGGAAGAGGCATTACTAAGAATACCAGGATATCCCGTCGAAACATTTCAATGTTTCAGTTTCACTATGTACTGTTAAAAGAAAACGGATTTCCCGATTAGACACTTACTCCAGGGTATGTATTTACCAGGTTGGATTCTCACATCTGTATGGTTTTACAGATGATGAGTGGGAGTAAGTTATTGGGAATTAGGTGACCATCCTCATTATATCGGGATTCGTTGTAATCGGTGATATTTGAGGAAGTCACCTGGGTTGTTTGCCGGTCGGCAAATATTTGGTTTTGAATATCCGTTGTTATGCACCAATTTCAAATTGATATATCTGTACGTCTATTTTTATAGAGTGAGACATATCTTTTTGAAATTATGTCTATGACATTTACCTATACCAGTGGATGGTTAGGTAAGGAGCATTGAACAACGGTGTAATTCTTCTTAACCAAAAGTACAGTTTTCAACCTACGACACACAGTGAATGAGTCACCAGACTCAGGGGACTTATACAGAGTATTGTATATTGTCCAGTGTCCATTGGGACAGAGGGGTTGGTCCTCGTACTATATTCTATTTACTTATGACTTCTCTAGTTCTTAGACATGTGTTTCGTAGAAACACAGGGTCTAAGTTTTGAGGAGTTATAGGTATAAGGATAAAGTAGAGAACCAGATATTGCAAGTATCGGGATTCTTCAAGGTAATCGAAGATGTAGATACTTGTGAATGGTATTCAGTTGATAGTAATGATTAAGAGAACTAGCTTCTCTTTCAGGTTACTCATAAATGGAAGTACTCCTAAGTTGAGTAACGCTGATCGGCCTCTCTTCCATTTAGTTGACATGCACTGGAGACAGCTGCATGATTTGAATCTGGTTCAATTAAATCAGTGCCTCTGTTTCTTGGATATAGAACAGTTCATATCTTGATATTGTTAAGATACGGGGAGTTGTCCGGCTTATGCTTAAAACCAGACTCTGGACAACTCAAGGCACGTCTCAGTAATGGCTGTTTGTGGGTTGACCCGGGCTATGACGAGGGTTGACTTTCTACCATCTGGAAGATCAATAGTGATATTGTTCTTGACTCGCCACAGTTTTATCAAAAATGATTTTTTTTTCAGAAAAACAGTAGTGGGAGTATGGTAGAACTGGAAGTGATTCCAGAACCGCAAACGATTACTGAAGATTTGATAAGAACCTAAAGATTCAATCTGGTTTGACATTCCATTGGCCACTCCGCAGATATGGTGGGTAACCTCAGGCACCCGAGAGGTACTTCGGTATGCTCAAGGACGGTGGCAGGGAGGTTCTTGTTTACCCAGACTTGCCATTGCTGTTGTTCCAGGCTGCGAGACCCGGCGGGAGGATGAGTATAGCGTCGTTCTAAACTGGCTTTAGAAGTGCACGTCTATATGACTCTGCCAGAGGGTTGTCGTAGTCAGTGGGAGCAGCGGAAGCATTGGTGGATATCAGGCTTATGTCTATTTATAGACTAAAGCAGATATAACGGAGATAGATCATCTATTTCTGATGTGACAGTCATAGGTTTGACTTCATCAGAATAGGGGGTGGATCTGTTAAGAAGGTAGTAGGGTGTGATGTCCTGGTATTTGATGACATACACAAAGTAGGAAGTGATATTCCTATACTACGATCGGTTATACTTTGGTCGTCACACAGTGGTTTCTCCACATTGGACTTGGATATTATATCAGACATTCTGGTTACTAGATTTATGGTTTTAGATCTAGATTTGGGTGGTTTCCCAATCTGGGTACTTTGACCGCATTCTATGAGTATTTAGAATGGACGACTCCTGGCACGGTAGTGTACCTGCAGGTAATGGAGTCACCCTCTCTAAAGGTGTCTTACAGACTAAAGGGGAGAGGGACACGCATGATTGACAGATCACTTGCTTAGGCAACTGAGTCAATCATGAGATGTCAAGTACCACACCAGATATTGTTCTTGCAGTAGGTGCAATAAGTTGATATTAATCCAATCTTGGAGAAACAGTCGGAAGCAGTTTTAGAACATAAGTTGATGTTCTAAGGAATTGATAACGGCAGCCTCCTTTAGGAGACGGTTATCATTCCAGGCTTCCAAGGTGACCTGGATGGCAGAGTGGCTGTCAGAGTTATAGTTTTCCCTCTAACGAGGGGCAGTATTTTGGACAGGTGGTCCAGGTGGAAACTGAGGGAAGGCATGGCGCAGGACACTGATTAAGTTCAGTTGTCGATACAGTCTAAGAAGTTTGGATTTGGAGTTCACTTATGAGCTAGGTCCCATCAGACATCCAGACATTCTAGGACAGGTATTGCTCATTTCGGGAGATAGTTTTCTCTGCGAACATGAGATATAGAGAGACATAGAAAGAAACATCAAAGCGGATCCACTCACTGAGGCTATTCCTCGAACGCAATAGTTTCGCAAACGAGCTTTGTGAGACTGACTAGTAGAGGAGTTGGGTGTTCGGTATCACACGGGCTGTGAGTATGCGACATCGCAATAATTAGCCTCGAGTGCAAGTGGGAGATTGTTGGAGATAGTGCCCTCAGAGTCAATTATTGGGTCACAGGCACGTGATTGCAATGATTGAGGGGAGGACCTATCCCGGTAGGACAGTCTTACTCGAGATGATAGTATGCTATCTGGTTTATCTTTATCATCGTGTACTGCTTTAGGTGACCTTTCGAGTCGCTATTACACGTTGATAAAGCCCCTTGGATTCTTGCTTGACCACCAGCAGTATGAGGGCGATCATATAAGTGGGAGCTGGGGGTCTACAAGCACATCCTTAAAAGGTCCCTAGTCGTGGGAGATTCGAGACAGGGCATCGTTTCTCCAGAGTAGACTAGTGTATACAGTCGAGACCCCGACGAGGGGCGGTGGCCGGTCTCACAAGCCACTGGTGTCAGTTGGTTCACCTAAGATGTATACAGGTGCTCATTGGGTTATGAGTACACCGGACAGGACTCGCCGGGAACCTGCTAGTTGGGATTATACCAGACGTCAGATAGCAGTTCCCAGGTGACATGTGTACAGGTTAGTTCATCGACCTGGGATCGTCATTTGTCTCGTGTGAGTTCCCACTGTACTTTGATTACTACCCTACCACGGCTCAAAGGAGTCGTGCAAACAGGTTTTAGTTGGGTACAGTCCCGAGCCACATGGAGACAGTGAGCGGATCTGCAGGGGTTCGTCTCTCCCGGTATTGGGGGTGAGGTCGTGCTGTGTCTAGGAGAACCAGAACATGAAAAGTCCTTGGCCAAGGCAGGAGATTTGCTGGTAGGTATTCCAGTAGTATCTCAGGGTGTTCTGGGCTACACTCCGACACGACTTATACCGCTTTTGGAGGTCTGACTTTTACCAACCCCCTAGGCCCGCCATGCGATACTCGTAGACGAACGAACCGGACTGTACGGATATTGTCACTGACAGGCTCAGTAGGGTGTCAGGATGAGTTCGCTCATCGACGTCCCTTTTGGTCAATACCTGGTGGCCCGTCACGTATTGGCTTATACCTCTGACGTGCTAGTGGTTAAATCCACAGCCACAGTATTGACGAGTCTTTAGAGTCCACCACACAGACAGTTACTCAAGTTTCGGGCAAAACGCTGTAGAGGCCGTATGGAGATATGGCAGGGTTCGATCGGATACGTGCGGTATTGCACGGATCGTGATCGGACAGTTTTTACTAGCCGGCTTTGGCTTAAGCCGGATACTAGTATTTGATAGTGTAGTTTTGTCTCTTTGCATTTGTGTTCAGTGCGAATACAAATGCGGGCATGTATTTGCAGTAGTGGGGTTTTCCTGTGATTTATTACGGGATCGGTTTTCTGAAGTTGCCAGTTTGCATTCCGTTCCGGCCGGTTTTCCTTCATTCCTTCTCGGTCGGACTTTCTTGTTGGAGGGTGTTAATTGCAAGTTTGCAATTAACATTTAGTGGAGGGTTTTCTTGCACTTGTGGATTATGATGAGACTTGCTTCATGATGATATTCCTTTCTTGTCCATTTGATGGTGCTTTGTTATGATGAGAAAAGAAATGAGAGTGACCATTTTCTTTATTTGGTTTTTCCATTGTATTTTATATTCTTGGAGAATTCTTTTTCTCTCTCCAATCTCATTCTTGAGGAGAGAGGGCCGGCCACAATGGGGAGGGGAGAGATGAGAGGAAATTTCATGGTGTATGGAAATTATATCATCTCATTCTTGCTTGCTCCAAAAATCCAATAACCCTTCTCCAAAGTTCTCTCTTGTTTCCTCCACAAACCATGGCAACCTCAAAACCCCAAAGAGACAAGCTTCTACACTATTTCTATAGCAAGCCTTGGACGCGTCGGCTAGCCAACTTCGCGCCCGAGTTGCCTCGGTCAAGAGGCGGGAGCCCGTAAAAGATTCCGGCTACGTGGTGCCCTTTCCGACGAGTGAGGAGGTGACGGAGATTCCGCGTGAGATCGGAGTGGAGATGAAGACCGGAGGACTCGGATCGCTTGGTATACTTCTCTACTCTTTTCTTGTTTGCTAGCTAGCTAGGTTAATGGCCCGATCCGGGTAAAAAGTCCGCGGTGGTGCCGTTTTGCAAGTTTCTGCAAAGTTTTTGTTTTCCGCGTTTCCGGCGTCGGATCGACGGCCGGGGCGCCCCCGCGGGCTTACAATGGTATCAGAGCCACGCCATTAACCTACCCTAGCTTGCTCTAGCGCGTTTAGAACTCGATCGAACAAAAACCCGAAAACCGTATTTTTGTGCACATGTGTTCTCTGTTAAAATTTTTTGAGCTCCTAAAATTTTTCTGGTGATTTCAGAGACATGTACAACAAATTATAAGAATTCTGGGAAAATACGATCCACTGATTCCTCACTTCGACCGTGGAAGCGCGGCCAAACCCCTGGTTTGGCCGCGCTTGCGCGGCGGAAAAGAGGAATCGTGGCACCATATTTTCCCAGTAAGCTTATGTGTTGAAAATAGGGCATTTGGGATATTTTCTTTGGGCCCAGATTTTCTGTAAGTGCTACAGTAGTGTGTGGGGCCCACTTTGATAAATTTATTCGATCGGATATTTTAAACATGCTAGTTCACAGTTTTTATATTATATCTGCGACCGTGAATGTCACTTGATCGGTAAATCCCGTCTAACTGCTATAGCCCGGTTAGACGGATTTGCGAACGTGATTTTCACGTTGATGTTCTGTGATTGTACTGTGTTGTTGCGGATCGGTCGTGGAGGATAGCCTGGTTGCAGTGGTAGTACAGTTTTGTTTTATATGTACATTTGATATTGCGGGGCGAGCGTCCGACATGTGGACTGCCGTCACTGCCTGTTTGTATTATTCTTTTGGGGCACGACCTGGTTGCGGTCGATGTACCCGTTGTATGTATATTTTACTTTCTGTACTAGGATTACCCCGCGGAGGGGTGCACGGATAGCCGGATTCTAGAGGGCAACAAGCCCGCATCTCATGGCATTGAGACGGAGGGGGCTTCACTCTAGAATTGGCGGGCTATTCGCCGCACTCGTAGGGGGTATAGGATTGACCCAGGAGGGGTGCCCGAGTTACCGGATTCCGTGAAGTGCTGGGTGGTCCATTCACGGTGCTGAAGGGGGCTGCCTCGCTTCAGGTTTTGGCGAGTATCTTGCCGCACCCGTAGGGGTCTAGGATTTCATTGCACAGGCTATCCACACGACCAGGGGAACGTCGGGTTTCAGTAGCGGCTCTGTGAAACCCGGGGATCCCAGATATCTGTATTGATCTGTGTTGCTATACATTTCTGTGTTGCATTTTATCACGCCTTGAGCGAATACTATATATTGGTATATATATTAGTAGATGTTGTATATGTTTTTCATCCGCGATAGTCCAGTCCCCGCTCTTTCGTTAGTTAGCTAACCTAACGGGTGATGACGGGACCCAGTGGCGAATGCGGATGGCATATACGTACGTCAGTATATTTTCGTTCTTTGTGGTGTGATCAATTGATGGGACTGCGTTGATTCGGATCAATGCAAGTTAAACAAACCTAATCTGATGTTGTTGGAACACTTTTTCAAAAAGCTGTTATTGCAAGGGCGTTCTCTTTTGTTTTGCACAGAGGTATTCATTTGGAATATCCTGCTCCTCAGTCGACGAGGCAAGGGCCGAGATCCCTTCACCGGGAGTGACCCCTTGGACAGAAGTTTGCGTCAGGGCATTAACTTCACTATAGCCGATTACTTTTGCTTTGCACCGTGGTATTCAGTTGGAATATCCTGCACCTCATTCTACGGCATATAAGTGTTATCAGTAGTTTCTCGATCTGTTATAGACCATTCACCGGCACGACTTATTGAGTTATTAGGGTCGACGTGACCATCCCTAGGCTCGATATGCAGCATATCTGACGAAGAGACCGGACTGTACGGTAGTGTTGCCAGTTGGCTCGACGGGAGTTGTAGCAGGTTCGCTTGTTGTCTTCTGATCGCTCAATACCCGGGTGGCCGTTACATTTAGCTGACCGCTTGTGGCTTGAGGGTACCTGATATGATCATCACCCTCTGCCGACGTATTGACGAGTCTTAGAGTCCCACAAAGGAGTTACCCAGTCCAGACGAAACGTTGTGGTGCGCGTATGTGATATGCGCATGCACCCGATTAAATTGTGCGTATAGGATACCGAACATTGATCGGGCGGCTTGCTTTTGGTGGGGTCATATGTGATATGGCCGGATTGATGAATCAAGTGTTGATTTATCATTTAACCATTAGTTTTCTCACTTAAAACCTTTCTTGGACATGATGGATGTTTGCATGCATGCATGTGTTTCTTTCTTTCATTCTAGTTTCATGCACATGTGGATGTGCATACATGCATACATACATACACCCATCTATCATGGTTGTTAGCACATGGAAATGGTGGCAATATAAGACTCACACCATGGATTAAGTGATGGTTTATTATTTAATTTTGTATTTAAAACAAATTGAAAAGAAAAGGATAATCTTTACTAGCTTCTACATTCTTCTTCTAACCTAACCAAGCTCACCTACCTCTAACCTTGGGTTATCCTTCTCTTTATCATTTAAAACTCAAGTTAAATAATGTCTCCATCATTTTAACCATGGTTCATAGTGAGAAGGAATAAAATATATATTGATATATTTTCATTTTTCCACACAAGGGTGAATTTATAATCTCTTGTTAAATATTGCCACCATCTTCTTCCTCCTTGATATTTGCTCTCTAGTTTCTTCTAGTGAGTTATATACACATAAAGAAAGGTTTTTGAAGTGAGATTCCAAACCACAACATCATTCTACACAAGTTTAGCCAACTTGTTTAGAGTGTTCTTTTCGATTCTTGAAGTTGCGAGCTTGGACGGGGAACTCCGGATGGATCGTCGTGGACGTGAGAGGACTTCAAGAGGACCTTCTTCCAACACCCAAGACACCAAGGAGTTCAACAAAAAGGAAGCTACAAAGGTTGTAGTCTCCAAACCCTAACTTTATAAGTTTTAAGTTTCGAAACCCTAATTTTCTAGGATCGATTCCTTTGCATGCTTGTTTAGCACCATCAAAATCTGAACTTTGACACATGTGATGCTTCAAAACTCTTCATAGGGTGCTAGACAAACCTTACAGCCAAAGGAGATAAAACCTGGACCTATTAGAGTAGTATTTCATTTCTTATGCATCAATTCTAGTTTCATGTCTATATGGTGTCGTTTGATGGACTTGTGAAACTTCAAGTTAGGGTTTAGGTTAGATCTGAAATCAAAGATGGAATTGAGGATTGTGGTGACCTTAGAACCCCTGGTGGGATGTTATTTTGGACCAGACCTGGGAGTTAAACCCAGACTATGGATTTAGTGAATCGATATCGGGGAAAACAGTAAATCTGGGTGTGTATTTAGGAATCTGCTATCACCCCGAGACCCCTAAAGTAAAACTGAGTTGACAGTGAGATGTGCAGGCACCCTGGAACCACCACACAAAGCCCTAGCCCCTAATTCCTTCTTGAGGCCGCAGATTTAATCCCTCTGGCCGCAAATTGCGGCCAGAGCAGGTTGGAACCCCTTCGTTTTTGTTCTGTAGCCTTTTGTCCTATAAACTTGACCCTGGGTATATGCAATTTTGACTGATTCCATCTAGGGTAAAATCTGGGTTGATTTTCCTATGTTGGCGCATGATTTACGACTTGTTTTAGCATGGATTTTGGTATTTGGTGATTCGTTTCTGTCGGGTGGCGTTTGGACGTCAACGACAAGTGGATATTGATCGTGTTTTCATACGAGATGATAGATTTCGGCTTTCCGATGTGATTTTCTTGTGCTTTAGCGTTTGTGATATACTTGTAGGTACCCTACATGATGTTGAGGCGAAGAAGATGAAGATGGCGACATCGGCATCGGCATATGAGAAGCAAGGTGAGTAGATTTATATCTACGGGGAGAAGTCGGGTGGATGGCGTATAGCACCCCCGCAGTCCGTGGTGATGTATACGAATACGTATATACACGTATAGTTTTTATGTGTTGTTTAAGATTATTGATGGTAATAATGGAATTATTGATGATAAGGATGTATTGGTTTAGTATAGTGCGAAGCCCTAGAGTAGTGGTTGCACCCCCACTTACACGTACACATACTTGCATACATTCTTTATTTTACCTGTGTGCACATAGAGGTGTGTATATCTACACATGGGTATGGGACTATATGTTCATATACGGGATTTGAGGATGATACGTAGGATTGAGATGAGTCGATGAGGTTTGATTGAGGCCGTGAGATTCGGCGATATGACAGAGTTCGTATTCGAGATACGACATGATGACATAGCGGGTCCTTTGACGAAGTGTTTCATACTCGTGCATGCATATATATTGATGATGTCGTTTGTACTAGGCTTAGGTCAGTACCCCAGATTTGGGATGCCGTACGACGATTTACCGTATGAGCTTTGTATTGATGTTAGATCCGCACTCATGACTCGAGGATGTTATATGATATACTGTATTTTACGTGATACTATTGAGGCGGGATCACCGACTATTGTATATATATGTATATATTGACTAAGATTTAGGTGGTTTTCATACCCCTCCCGATTGACTTGATTGTTGGGTCCGTAGTTCGCATAGTAGGCGTTAGACTAGACCCGAGTCATACCTATTTCAAAACTAACGAATCGGGGATATTTTAAAGATAGGTAAAAGGGATTCTACGGATATTTTCAAACGACACATCTTTTCTTAAAACACCGTAGCCCTTATTTTACCAAAAACCCTGATTCATCTTATTTCAAAAGGCAAGGCTGCATGATTTATTTATTGAGATAGAGTTTGTACTGTTGCGTTGATTATTCGATTCCGCATATTCATGCTATTTGCATTGCATCGCTTGTATTGTTGATATATTTCAGTCATGCTGCTAGGACACCAGCACCATTATCGATGATGCGTATGTTCCACGTACACTTGTTTGCCGGCTCACACACTTCATCATCGATAATTGCCATGTCACTACACTGTAGTACTGTTGCATTCAGGATATGATTCTTGCATGACAGACTGATGTGCTTACATTTCTTTTACATGTCACATCCATCATGCTTTCTGATTATACGCATTGAGAGTTGCTGTTTCCATGATATTTCTGGATTTTGGGAACCGTGGGTATTTCAAAAGAGAATATGTCATTGCTTTAAAAACCCGGTTACCCTTGATATGATATTTCAATGCGTCCACCATTTGTTTTCTCGGTGCTGAGAGCGATATGTGAAACCCGATTCGAGGAGTGGACGAGCCGATTGTGGGTACATGGTGAACCCGGTATGGTTCCCCTCGGCAAGAAGATCGAAGGACTTTGTCGATTGAGCCTGGAGGTGGGCGAGTACCTACCGGTGATTGGTTGGACCTGGCGGTCATCCGGAGGATACCGACCAGAGTCGTTAGATGGATATGGGCGTACTGCTGGCGCCGAGGGCCGATTCCGCAGACGGAGCCCGATATGTGAGGATTTACGTACAGTTTTCATGATGTTTTCGAGTGTCGATACTGGACACTCCGGTTCCATGATTTTGACGTGTCGCGAGGGACACATGTGGTTTATATCCTCATATTTCCATGCACATGATGATGATATTTACATGCATGATGGTTATTGTCATTGGGTGACGAGTGGACGGGATCCACGTACATGCAGATTTGATTACATTGATCATACCTCATATTTATGATATGCTATTACCTGAGGCACTAGCACGAGCACTAGGCATTACACTCATGTACAGAGATTACATTGCCAGTTTAGCATGCTTCAGACTTATTCATATTGAGGTTTATATATATCTGATCGTATTGACCTAGGATGGGTCATACATTCGATCTCTTCTTGTAGATATTTTCTATTCACGAGTTGGCAACTCACCCCCATTGTGCCACAGTTCTTGCAGGTTTTTGCCGTACAGATTCCATAGCGGCTTTTCTGGCACACTGCTTCCATACGGGTGACTTTCTTTGGTAGGTGGGTTCTTTTGTATCAGAACCGCCATTGTACATGTATTATTCATTGTATCTAGAAATTCCATCAACCAAAACTTGTACATTGTTTCAGACTTAGACACAGTGATGTATTATTTCGACCTTAGAGTCGCGCTTGTAGTATTATGGTTTTCTGGCTGTTTTGAGTTTCTTTTTGGGTTTTGATCCTCGCCCTTTGGCATTGTATATTATTATTGCTTGCGTGGTTGTGACCGTCGATTGACGAAGAGCTAGCTCCCGCTTGGGGATGCCTTTTATCATTTCATATATATTATTCTTGTTGTACCCCGTTCGGGGCCAGTTTTTACAAAGGAAACTCTGCCGAAATTTCCAGAAAGGACTACACATTTTAAAATGCATTTTCGGCTTAGTTATTTGAAAAACTTTGATTTCAAACATGCTTTCTTTACTTATTAAAAACCAGTTCCTTTATTTACTCTTTAAATGGTTTTAGATTTCTGGGCTTTTGGCTTACTTGGATCAGATGGAGTCCTATAGACTTCATATGGTTCAAGGGCCAGTCACGTGCTCTTTCAAGTCATGACAAAGTTGGTATCAGAGCGCTACGTTGACCTTGGTTCGAGTCTAAGTTTGACTATATGGAGCCTAGGGCGTTTATATATACGGAACTTAGGCTTGACCTTATGGAACTTAGACTTAGTCGAGGTGGTATTTGTTAGTTGTATGTATGCCCTAGAGGCCAGTATTGTACAGATGATTGTATATTATATTGGATGCTTGGACATATATAGAGATGACTTTCTTGCTCGATATGATAGTATGCTATCTGATTACTCTTTATCTTAACATGTACACTTGTCTCTTTAAACTGTCTTATAGTTACATGTTGATAAAGCCCTTAGGATGTGTACTTGACTACCTGGACTATGATGCAGATCATACTAGTGGAGACATGGTAGTCCATAAGTACATCCTTCAAGGTCCCTAGTCGTGGGTATATCGAGACAGGGCATCGATATACCAGTGTAGACTAGCGTATACGCTTCTCGACCCATGAGATGGGCGATTGATGATCCCATATCCATTGGTGTTTGACATCAGAGATGGTGTACGGGTGCTCAGTGGAGACTGGGTACACTGGACGGACTCGCCGAGAACTCCCAGATGGTATTATACCTCACGTCAGATGGCAGTTCTCAGGTGACACTTGTGCAGGTTAGTCTGTAGACCCGAGATCGTCATAGAGTCTTGTGTTATTCCCACTATGCTTTGATCTCCACCTTACCACGTCCATGAGGGCGTGCAAAACGGTGGTCTTTGGGTACAGTCCCGAGTCATATGGAGGCAATGAGCGATAGGAGAGGTTTCTTCTCTCCCGGTATTAGGGGTTGATGTTGCGCTGTGCTCGATTGGCCGTAACAGGGAAGTCCCTGGCCAGGGCTGATCAGAGATTTGCTGGTAAGTGTTACCAGTAGTTTCTCGACCCGTTATGAGCCTCACATCAGCACGACTTATCGGTTATTGGGGTCTGACGTTTACCACCCCTAGACTTGATATGCGACATATCAGACGAACGGACCAGACTGTACGGTAAGTGTTACTGGTTGGATTCACAGGAGTGTGAGCGGGCTAGCTCGTCGATCTTCTGATCGCTCAATACCCGGATGGCCGTTACGTTTAGCAGACCGCTTGCGGCTTGTGGGTGATTGATATGATCATCATCTGCTACCGGCGTATTGACGAGTCTTTAGAGTCCTACACAGAGGTTTCCTGGCTCAAGCGAAACGAAATAGGAGCGCATATGAGATATGTGCGGGACCGAGAATAATGCGTGTATGTGATACCGCATTTCATTCTCGCGATGAATGTTTTGATTGGTTGCATGCGATATGACCTAGTTATCGAATCATTGATTCGATAAATCGATACATTAGATACTAGTCGGTTATGTGCGACATGACCGGATCATTGAATCAAATGTTGATTTAATGATTTAATGTATAATTATATATTTGATATATTACTTTGCATTAACTAGTATTGGTTCACTTTTAAGAGGATTTTCTCACCTGATGCACATTGTATATGTGATATATTTTTGTGCACTTGTATGTATCATGTTTGATGATACTTGCTCACTTGGGTTTGTGTAAAGATTAAACCATGGTTATATGAATGGTTAGGGTTTTGATTATTTACTTATTTATTTATTTATTTATTAATTTTGGATATTATTAAGAATGGTGGCTTATTTTGTTTCTATGTTGAAGCTTCTTGAAGCTTTGACAAAGTCCACCATTCTTATCTCATCCTTAACCCTAACCATTCTAACTAACCTTAGTTTAATCTCTACACTTGACCATGGTTTAGATATGATAAGTATTCATATTAGTTTCTTTTTTATAATAAGAAACTTATCATATTCTTTCTTCATCATCATCTTCTTCTTCAAGAAAGCTTGATGCCATCAATGGCAACTTGAGTTCTAAAGTGAGAAATCCAATTCTAAAGTGAACCCACCTCCTATTTCTTCACCCTCTACCTCTTGCCAAGTTGTTTTGGGTGTTTCCTTCATAAATTTCACAAATTTGTGAAGTCGGAGCTTGAACTTGTGATGCCTCGACGTAGATCATCTTCGGCACGAAGCCAACGACCTAGTCCGCCCAAATCTCCGATGAAGCCGACGCTTGAGTTCGGGATTCGAGACGGACAGCGAGAGGACGTCTACGTGGAGCTAAGGAAGTGGATAACCGGATCTACAAAGGTTGTAGCTCTCTTCTTTTAGTTAAGATGTTAACTAGTTTACAGTTTTGCCTAGAATTCTAGCCAACGATCCGTAGTCTAGGGTTTCTCGGCATCGTAAATTTTGAATTTGGCATGGTTGATGCCTTGTGAGACCTCTATAGTGTGCCTAGGAACCCTACAGTGGTATCAGAGCCTAGCTAGAGCCTTAGGCGAAGTCCAGACGGAGTTTGAAGTCCGATCGAACCGAAACCCTAATTCAAAACATGCTCTCTGTACTTTTTTCAAAAATGGGGTTTTTTCCATATTAAAAATATGCAGAGAAATCAGCAGGAGATTGTAAGATTTACTGTGAAATTTGATGGCATAATTCAATTAAACTGCCGCGGTTCCGCGGCACGAGCATGGCTCGTGCGGCGGTTCCGCGGCCGTACGGCCCCACTGTACAAAACTTTTCACACAGTAATTCTTACTTTGCAGTGATGGTTTTCCTGGGAATTTTTAATATTTATTCAAGAGTTGAATTTTCTGGGTTGTATTGGGGACTCGGTGTTTCGATCAGATTATCAAATTTGTCTGTGTGGTTTTCCGGATAATTTTAGAATATGTTAAAAAGTTCGACCGGATGTAAATACCCAATCTTTCCCCTGCCGGAAAATATCCAAGTGTTGGATTTTTGTGTGGTTTAAGGACGTTCTGAGTAGTGCAAGTAACGCGATGGTCCCTCTAGAAGACAACAAACCTTAACTCGATTATGTGACCGTCTTGAACTGCCCTTTGAACCTTCGGGTTTGGGGCAGTACGGCGTGCCACATGTGAGGCGTTGGCTTGACCCTTCTACGGCTGGACCGTTGGTACTGAGGCATGAAGTGAATGTCTTTGAACCTATTTCATGTGTTGAACGGTTTCGGGAAAACTTGGGTGTTCGAATGTTCGATCGGAAAGTTTAATATATTCTATTTATTCGGAATGGGATACAATAATTGGAATTCACAAACAGTTATGAGATAACTGAATGAATGTTATAAATCTAGCAGTTTAGTCCCATATGATATTGAAAAGAGTTTTCGATAATGAGACTAAAATGCGGGGTTTATAATTGTTAGGCATGTGATGTCTAAGTATTTCATTTTGATTAGGCATGTGATGTCTAAAAGGGTTGCGGATTCCAACTGTTGTAGTTTTACACTTTCTTTTCTGTGACCGTAAGTGTAATATGTGATATCGCCAGTTTCGTTGCTATATGTCAACGACAATTGGGATACGCATGCTTACTTACGTTGATGACATGTGATGTTATGTGTTGCTGGATATGTTATATTAGATTGTCGTGTTTGAATAGCCGGGGGTTTTTATGTGAGATGAGTGTTTTTTCATTTTCATTCATGTAAAAACTTGTATGTAATATTCTTTTATTTGGGGCACTTCCAGGTTGCGGAAGTTGTCACCTTTTGTATATTATTTACTTTTCCGCATTAGGATAGACCCAAGGAGGGGAGCACAAGTAACCGGGTTCTGGGGTCCAGTGGGAGACCAACTCGAGGAGTCGAGTCCGGGTCTCCTAACCCTAGAATTGGTAGGGTTACTTGCCGCTCTCGTAGGGGTCTAGGGGTGTGGGATTGGCTATTCGTCACGACCATGGAATCCGTGTTTTATACTGGCTCGTATTGAAAACACGGACGTCCTAGTATATCCAATATTTCATATGTTTCTTCTGCTGCTTTTATCTGTGATGTGATCATGTGATGTTCTGTGATAGATACAGTATATAGTATATATGATATATTATATAGACGTTACTTATGTTTTGCACCCGCACTAGCCCTGCCATGCTCTGTCGTTAGTTACCTAACCTAACAGTGCACGAGGGGACATCGAGGCGAATGCGGATGGCATAAGTGTACGTCGTATTTATCTGTGATGTTTAGGTACTTAAATGATGGGACTTCATTAATGTGATTAATGAAAGAAAAGAAACCTAAGATGCTATAGAATCAAATTTTAAACAAAACAGGTAGCTACAGTTCTTGCTTTGCATAGCGGTATATATGATATACCCTGCACCTTATTCGATGAGGAAAGGACCGAGATCCCTTCACCGGGAGTGACTCCTTTAGCAATAACTGGCAGATGCTACACACTCGGTTTGATTTTGATTGCTTCTATAGTTTTTTGCTTTGCACAGTGATATATATGATATATCCCGCACCTCATTCGACGAGGAAAGGGCCGACAATCCCTTCACCGGGAGTGACCCCTTTAGCAAAACTGGAAAAGCCTCAAAATCACTCCATTTCAAAACTTCATTTGATTCTACAACGATATCAAGTTCATTACGCAATAGGTTTTCAGAAAAACCTGTCGTAGCCCTCCGTCATTTCAGATAAGTACTAGTTAGTATTCGTGCTACGTTTATTGACTATGTTAAGGCGTAGTGTGCGGTAGCTGACCAGTATTTATCTGCTTATGCATATGATGCAGATTGGATTAGGGTAGTCGTGCGACTTTGTTGACTATGTTAAAGGTCGTGCGGGTGGGTTTAATTCAATCAGGAAATGACGGGTTGAACTTGACTAGCACTTATGATTTGCTGACTATGTTAAGGTCATATAGTTGCTAGGGGCAAAATATTATCGGGAATTTCAAGTGTTGAAATTTGCAATGAGATTGCATACCTTCTATGAGATAGTTGGATCCCGATACCCACTGCGAGTAAGAGTTACTCCTGGGAGAGTTTTACACATTACAATTAGCCGATCAAGTAGGTGTCTAGAAAGGTGTTAACGAGGTTACGCCTCTGGGAAAACGAGGTTTACATTAATTAGGTTCGTGCGAAAGCACGGGGGACCTCCCTCAAAGTACCGACACTGGCCTGGCTGAACGATTGGCAAACTTGTAGTGTGTAATTAATCCCGGCTAATCTTTCCTTTTAGGGTTTGAAGGAAGATTTGATAAAAAGCAGTGGGAGCCATCCTGATTAGATAAGATAATAACCAATCTGATCTTGCACGAGCATACGCTAAAGTGTTTTCTTCTCTCTCTCTCCAGGTAGCGACCACTTCATGTCTTAATCAAGATAATAATATGGATGTATTGACCGAACCCGCATGTTATACTGTGCTGGGGAACGTTGGTTCCGTTCTTTCTTATAAGAGTTATAGGAATGAACAGGATATAGGGGAATACCAGGATTCCCATGCCACCCGATTGAAGAAAGTACATGTTGATGCATTTTCTTCGGGTGTGTTCGTTACAGAGAACTGTTTCTCCATTTGCCCTACGTCCTGGGTATTAGATACCGGGTCAGGATCCCATATATGTAATCAGTTACATGGGCTAAGGAAAGGTAGAGAACTTGGAGAAGGTGATAAAGACATTAGAGTTCGAAATGGTGCAATTGTTGCAGCTAAGACTGTCGGGGAATATCACCTTGTGTTACCAACAGGTAATACATTGGTTCTGAACGAATGCTATTACATGCCGAACCTGATATGCAACATTATATCGGTTTCTTTGCTAAGTAAAGAGGGATATAATTTTGTATTACAGGACAATGTTATGAACATTTTCCGTAACCAAAAGTTGGTTGGATCAGGCACGTTATGCAATGGCATTTATGTTCTAAATCAATCAACAGTTCTGAGCATAACAAACACATACAAGAGGAAGAGTTCTGAACTGAACGAATCCTTCTTGTGGCATTGTAGACTGGGTCACATCAATGCGACACGACTGGCTAAGTTGCATAAGGATGGGTATTTGAAACCATTCGAATTTTCATCTTATAACACTTGCCAGTCATGTCTCAAAGGCAAGATGACCAAAACTCCGTTTTCGGGACACGGAGAAAGAGTTACCGAACTCTTGGGACTAATACATAGTGATGTATGCGGTCCCATGTCTACACATGCCTGGGATGGTTCTTCGTACTTCATTACATTCACTGACGATCTCTCTAGGTTCGGGTATGTGTTCCTGATGAAACACAAATCAGAAGCTTTTGAGAAATTTAGAGAATATAAACAAGAAGTTGAGAACCAAACCAGAAAAAGTATTAAAATCCTACGATCTGATCGAGGAGGTGAATACTTGAGCAATGAATTCCTGAACTTCCTAAAAGAGAATGGGATTCTCTCTCAGCTGACTCCTCCATATACACCACAGCACAACGGTGTATCAGAACGGAGGAACCGCACCCTATTAGATATGGTGCGCTCTATGATGAGCACAGCTGAGTTACCTATTTCCTTCTGGGGATATGCGCTGGAAACAGCAACATACCTATTGAATCAAGTTCCATCTAAATCTGTACCTACCACACCATATGAGATATGGAGTGGGAAGAGACCATATTTTAAACGAGTTAAGATATGGGGTTGTCCGGCTTATGTCAAAAGGCAAAATCCAGACAAACTCGAGGCATGGTCAGTTCTTTGCAAGTTTGTGGGATATCCTAAGAATTCCCAAGGATATTTTTTCTACCATGCTGAAGAACAAAAAGTGTTTGTTTCTCAATATGCCACCTTTTTAGAAAAGGAATTCCTTGAAAAAGAAATTAGTGGCAAAGTGGTAGAGCAGGAAGAAGTTCCAGATACACAAACCATAACTGAAGATTTAGTGGAACCAGAAGATTCGGTAGCTCCCAATAAACCCCAGCCTCTCCGCCGATCTAGTAGGGTTCCTCGCCAACCTGAGAGATACTGCGGTTTTCTCATGGATGGTGGAAGCGAGGATTGCATCATGGAGGATGATGACCCAACTAGTTTCGAGCAGGCCATCACGAGTAGGGACTCAGTGAAATGGCTGGATGCTATGCGGTCCGAGATGGAATCCATGTACACCAACAAAGTATGGACTTTGGAAGTTGCTCCTGAAGGGGTAAAACCCATTGGGAGCAAGTGGATCTTCAAGAAGAAACTTGGTGTAGATGGGAAAGTGGAGACTTTCAAAGCTAGACTTGTTGCAAAAGGTTTTCGCCAAAGACCAGGTGTGGACTATGACGAAACATTTTCTCCAGTGGCTATGCTTAAATCCATCCGGATCATGCTTGCCATCGCTGCATATCATGATTACGAAATCTGGCAAATGGATGTTAAGACCGCCTTTCTAAACGGTGATTTAGGAGAGTGCGTGTACATGACTCAGCCAGAGGGCTTCGTAGACAGTGGGAGCAGCGGGAAGGTATGCAAGCTGCTTAAATCCATTTATGGATTAAAGCAAGCGTCGCGGAGTTGGAACATCTGCTTTGACGTCGTAATCAAAGAGTTTGATTTCGTCAAAAACCCAGATGAACCTTGTATCTACAAGAAGGTGGCAGAGAGTAAGGTTGTCTTCCTCGTATTGTACGTGGACGACATACTCTTGATAGGAAATGATATTCCTATGCTGCAATCGGTCAAGCTCTTCTTATCACAAAGATTCTCAATGAAAGATCTTGGTGATGCCTCCTGCATATTGGGAATAAGGATCTACAGAGATAGATCCAAACGGATATTGGGATTGTCCCAATCCAGGTACATTGACACCATACTAAAGAGGTTTAGTATGGAAGAATCCAAGCGTGGGAACTTACCCACGATCTCTGGAGTCACTCTCTCCAAAGAGATGTCTCCCAAGACTGATTTGGAGAGAGCTCGCATGCAAGGGATACCCTATGCTTCGGCTGTAGGCTCTATCATGTATGCGATGCTATGTACCAGACCCGATGTAGCATACTCACTAAGTGTAGTGAGCAGGTATCAAGCTGATCCTGGAGAGAGTCACTGGATAGCTGTGAAGAGCATTCTCAAGTACTTGCGAAGGACTAAAGAGATGCTCTTGGTGTATGGTAACGGAGAACTCCAAGTGGAGTCCTTTACCGATTCGAGCTTCCAGAGTGATAAGGACGACTCTAAGTCGCAGTCGGGCTTTGTCTTTACCCTTTACGGAGGGGCGGTTAGCAGGAAGAGTTCCAAGCAGGAAACCGTGGCAGACTCGACGATGGAGGCTGAATACATCGCTGCCAACGATGCTGCCAAAGAGGCTGTCTGGATCAAGAAGTTCATTACTGAACTTGGAGTGGTTCTATCCATTGAGCATCCAATACCTTTGTATTGCGATAACAATGGAGCGGTGGCTTTGGCCAAGGAACCCAGGTCCCATCAGCGATCCAGGCATATTCTGAGGCGGTATCACCTGATCCGGGAGATAGTTGATCGCCGGGAGATCGAGGTCAGGAGGGTTGACACGAAGAACAACACGGCGGATCCACTCACGAAGGCCATTCCCCAGATACAGTTTGAGAGACTCTTCGGGATGCTCGGTATGCGATACTACAGCAGCTAGCCCTAGTGCAAGTGGGAGATTGTTAGTTGTATGTATGCCCTAGAGTCCAGTATTGTACAGATGATTGTATATTATATTAGATGCTTGGACATATATAGAGATGACTTTCTTGCTCGATATGATAGTATGCTATATGGTTACTCTTTATCTTAACATGTACACTTGTCTCTTTAAACTGTCTTATAGTTACATGTTGATAAAGCCCTTAGGATGTGTACTTGACTACCTGGACTATGATGCAGATCATACTAGTGGGGACATGGTAGTCCATAAGTACATCCTTCAAGGTCCCTAGTCGTGGATATATCGAGACAGGGCATCGATATACCAGTGTAGACTAGCGTATACGCTTCTCGACCCATGAGATGGGCGATGGATGATCCCATATCCATTGGTGTTTGACATCAGAGATGGTGTACGGGTGCTCAGTGGAGACTGGGTACACTGGACGGACTCGCCGAGAACTCCCAGATGGTATTATACCTCACGTCAGATGGCAGTTCTCAGGTGACACTTGTGCAGGTTAGTCTGTAGACCCGAGATCGTCAAAGAGTCTTGTGTGATTCCCACTGTGCTTTGATCTCCACCTTACCACGTCCATGAGGGCATGCAAAACGGTGGTCTTTGGGTACAGTCCCGAGTCATATGGAGGCAATGAGCGATAGGAGGGGTTTCGTCTCTCCCGGTATTGGGGGTTGATGTTGCGCTGTGCTCGATTGGCCGTAACAGGGAAGTCCCTGGCCAGGGCTGATCAGAGATTTGCTGGTAAGTGTTACCAGTAGTTTCTCTACCCGTTATGAGCCTCACATCAGCACGACTTATCGGTTATTGGGGTCTGACGTTTACCACCCCTAGACTTGATATGCGACATATCAGACGAACGGACCGGACTGTACGGTAAGTGTTACTGGTTGGATTCACAGGAGTGTGAGCGGGCTAGCTCGTCGATCTTCTGATCGCTCAATACCCGGATGGCCGTTACGTTTAGCAGACCGCTTGCGGCTTGTGGGTGATTGATATGATCATCATCTGCTACCGGCGTATTGACGAGTCTTTAGAGTCCTACACAGAGGTTTCCTGGCTCAAGCGAAATGAAATAGGAGCGCATATGAGATATGTGCGGGACCGAGAATAATGCGTGTATGTGATACCGCATTTCATTCTCGCGATGAATGTTTCGATTGGTTGCATGCGATATGACCTAGTTATCGAATCATTGATTCGATGAATCGATACATTAGATACTAGTCGGTTATGTGCGACATGACCGGATCATTGAATCAAATGTTGATTTAATGATTTAATGTATAATTATATATTTGATATATTACTTTGCATTAACTAGTATTGGTTCACTTTTAAGAGGATTTTCTCACTTGATGCACATTGTATATGTGATATATTTTTGTGCACTTGTATGTATCATGTTTGATGATACTTGCTCACTTGGGTTTGTGTAAAGATTAAACCATGGTTATATGAATGGTTAGGGTTTTGATTATTTACTTATTTATTGATTTATTTATTAATTTTGGATATTATTAAGAATGGTAGCTTATTTTGTTTCTATGTTGAAGCTTCTTGAAGCTTTGACAAAGTCCACCATTCTTATCTCATCCTTAACCCTAACCATTCTAACTAACCTTAGTTTAATCTCTACACTTGACCATGGTTTAGATATGATAAGTATTCATATTAGTTTCTTTTTTATAATAAGAAACTTATCATATTCTTTCTTCATCATCATCTTCTTCTTCAAGAAAGCTTGATTCCATCAATGGCAACTTGAGTTCTAAAGTGAGAAATCCAATTCTAAAGTGAACCCACCTCCTATTTTTTCACCCTCTACCTCTTGCCAAGTTGTTTTGGGTGTTTCCTTCACAAGTTTCACAAATTTGTGAAGTCGGAGCTTGAACTTGTGATGCCTCGACGTAGATCATCTTCGGCACGAAGCCGACGACCTAGTCCGCCCAAATCTCCGATGAAGCCGACGCTTGAGTTCGGGATTCGAGACGGACAGCGAGAGGACGTCTACTTGGAGCTAAGGAAGTGGATAACCGGATCTACAAAGGTTGTAGCTCTCTTCTTTTAGTTAAGATGTTAACTAGTTTACAGTTTCGCCTAGAATTCTAGCCAACGATCCGTAGTCTAGGGTTTCTCGGCACCGTAAATTTTGAATTTGGCATGGTTGATGCCTTGTGAGACCTCTATAGTGTGCCTAGGAACCCTACAGTATTATACCCGAACTTTCGTCGCATAAGATGACCCTTGGTTGATGGAGTAGGTAGCTTGAGTAGAGTGACGTACCGTACATATGTTCCGCGGCATACTTACGACACGCCACTCCGCTTAAGAAACCTTAGGATGTACATTTCCTTGCACAGTATTATATTCATTCCTATGATCTATCCTCATCAATACTGGTTATGATTTTGCTGCCACGATTGCACGGGCAGAGTGAGCTACGGCTCGAGTTGCATCAGCATGAGCTCGTCGTGGACGAGGACTGACCAGGGCGTGATTCCAGAGACGTACTATTGCATATAGAGGCGTCGTCTTATTGTGTTTTCGCGCCATGAGCGTTTGACTGATCGCTTTTACGAGATTCTCGGGCGTACCGATCGGTACCAGAGGATTGAGCCACTGATAGAGGCCAGCCAGGATGTGATGACCATTGATATATCGCTTATTTATGATGATTGAGGCGTTGTTCATCGTACCGACGAATAAGCTAATTGTTGCTGCAAATGACGAGATATCGCCCCAGATGTTGGAGCTACTACAGCTTGAGCATATACTTAGAGATATGATGGTGAGTCGCTAGTCACCGGGGATGAATGACTAGGACATGTGGTTCGTTCGCTTACTCCGATGCGAGGTCATCGGGTAGATTGATGCCAGCTAGAGATGACTTCACGCAGATTCGTTGAGAGTCGATTGAGACAATCGAACGTCAGGAACCCATTTTCCAAGTTTAAAGTATTCGGAAAGACATGCAAGCGATTCTATGGACCCTCTACAAGAATGAAACCCTAACTCGACATAATGACCGTGTGAAAGCCTTTGAACCTTAGGGTTTGCGTCTGTTCCGCGGCGCCATTAGTGAGGCTTGGGTTTGCCCTTCTACGGCTGGACCACCGATGCTGTGGTATGTACTCGATACTATTAAACTGTACCCAAGGTGTTGAGCTCTTGGGGGATTATGAAGTTCTGACGTGTCGATCGGATGGTTCGACATCTTTCGGATATTGTGATGGGACACTGCTTGGGAGACTCCAGATACGAGTATAGCCATTGGAGCATAGTCCATGCAGCCACGTGTAGACGAGTCTGAATCAGTCGACATTGGAGCAAGTGGAGTAAATAGTTCACACGAGATTTCGACGAAATGACGTACCACTCCGCTGACCTTAGAGATGCGATACGCACGCCGGGGACGTGTTCGGCTAGATATCTTCTACCGAGTGATGAAGATACCGAGTTCGTGATTTCGAGTCCGTGTGAGAGACTTCGGATGGACCGTAGCCGAGAACATTGCAGTGCGCAGATAGAGACGTGACGTCGAAGTGGACGACGATACAGATAAGCAGGACAAGAAGTTCATGCGAGATGCAGACGAGCTGTTACTACTCCCCGTTAAGATTAAAGGTCGGATATGCATACAGAGGCGATGGGATGCGACCAGCTTTTGAGTAGATGTTGTACTAAGGACGCAGATGTCCAGAGAGCGAGAAAAGATTATGCCAGAGTACCAGCCTCCGTACGGTTTGGCTTAGGCGAGATCAGAAGAGACCTTGAGCAGGATTCCTTCCAGTACACTGCTGCAATAAGATTTGCACCAGGAGCAGATGTGTGATGTGCATTCAGAGGACCAGAGGTCGGCGCCAGAGATGTACTGCCTTACGAGTAGTCGTGAGGATTGACCGAGAGATGACCAGAGAGGTGCCAGAACGGAATCGCTTCCGTTAGCACACCTGACAGAGCCGATGAGCCGATGGATTGTGAGATTGGTAATCCACAGGGAAGATAAGGAACCAGAGGCAGAGGACGCCAGTCGCGACCAAGAGGCAAGTAGATATCTTGCGCCGCTAGCATTGGATGTACCGGCACCTTCTCGACTTCGAAGGAGGATATACCAACGATGGTATTTTTGATTTGTGATTTTGTGATTTGATTATCACGTATCCGTCACTTTGGATTTCGGTATTTTGGGCAATCTATTTGCATGATTTAGTCTTGATGACTGAGTTACATGATATTTGATTTTGTGCACCATGGTTGCACCTACTGGGTATTTATACCTTGCGCATAGTTATTATTCTTGAGGTATTGATTGTGATGTCATGCCTATTTTATGCCGGTGATTTGATTTACGCTTCCAGCATAGTTTGCATGCACTTTTAGTGTTTTGATTTGATTTGTGCACGCTGATGCACACGGTTGTGAGATTTTCCATCGCGGTACACCTGATTTTTATTGAGCCGCATTATATCGTCGATTTTGACCCTGATATTGATGATTGATTCTTGCGTTCCGTGCTTTTGATTGGACTTACGCATGTTCGGCGTTTGCTATTGGATTTCGTGATTCCGTGCATGTTGAGTGCGCAAGGTTTAGATTTTCGTTCGTGCACGATGGATGCACCGATTTGGATTTTCGCGCATGTTGGGCGCATATTTTGAGATACGATTTTGGTGCACACCAGATGCACTAAATCGAGATTCTTCGTGCACACCCGTTGCACCTAGATGTTATTTTGTGCACCTGTATGGCACATATATGGATTTTGATTTCCGTGCGCACCAGACGCACAGGGTGGTGTTATGTGCATTTTTGGGATTTATTTCTTTTGGAGCAGTACATTTTTATGATATTTGTTTTGGTACTGAGCAGGACTAGTCAGAGGACAGTACCTGCATATGTTTTGCATGCATTGATAGTTATCGAAGGGATTTCCAAAGAGCGAGCTATAGTCTCAGCATCTATATCTACGTGTCCGATATGACACGAAACGTTTTAAAAACAAGGAAACCCTTCTAAATTGTTTTCAAAACGGCGGAACGCACATAGTAAACAAAGGATATATATATATATGGTTATTTTCTTATGAAAGACGTCCGTCACTGTGCAGTGTTATGCGCATCGCACAGCGACTTAAATGGATTTGGCATGCATTTACTTCAGCTTTTCACATGTATAGATTGAATGTCTACATGTATAGTTCTGATTATATCATACTGGGTTTATTTTAGACATGACATTTGTGTCTTTACCATAACTCCGATGATTGTGGGATGCTTGACGGAGTTTTCATTTTGAGTTATCTACTCATTACTCATGCGCATGCATTGCGCTATGATGCGTTTTGTGTATTGATGATTTTGGAGCCCCGACGATTTGGACTTTGTATCGAAATGTTTTAGTACTTTGGGGTTTAAATTTAAATTCGGGGACCGAATTTCTTTAAGGGGGGTAGATTCTAACGTTTCAAAATAATAAAATATTATTTTTGGGAATTTTTATAATTTAATATTATTTTAATGAATAGTTTAATATTCCGGTATAATTAAATACAAATAAATGGAGAAAAATTATGGAAAATTCTAAAATAGGGTATTTTATGGAATTATGCCATTTTTAAGTTTTTATGATTAGTTATATGCTAATTTAGTGCTAATCGCGATTAAAAATCGCTAATCGGGTTTTTAGCATTTTTGTGCAAAAATGTGCACATATCATTTTCTACACTTGTGTTACATTTTGTTACCATGGCTTTACTTTGGGTTTACTATTTGAGTGAGAAGGTTTTAGAAAAAGAAAAGAAAAGAATTTGAATTAGAATAATGGGGTAGTAGGTGGGTGAGAGAGAGAGTGAGGTGAGGGGTCTCTTGACTTAGTCTCCCTTTCCTTTTCTCCTTCATTTTCTCTCCCTCTCCTCTCCCTCTTCTGCTGTTGCAGCTCCCCCTCTTTCTCCCCCTCTTCTAGAACCCTCAAACACCATGAAATCATCTCCAAAACCCTATTCCCATTTCACAAAAAATGTTCCCGAACTCACTAGCTACACATTGAACCTAGCAAGATTGGATTTGGAGGACTTTGAGCAACTCAAGAATTTTCTTGAGTTGCCAAACGAGATAAATCATGGACCTATTAGAGTAGTATTTCATTTCTTGTGCATCAATTCTAGTTTCATGTCGATATGATGTCGTTTGATGGACTTGTGAAACTTCAAGTTAGGATTTAGGTTAGATCTAAAATCAAAGATGGAATTGAGGATTATGGTGACCTTAGAACCCCTGGTGGGATGTTATTTTGGACCAGACCTGAGAGTTAAACCCAGAATACGGATTTAGTGAATCGATATCGGGGAAAACAGTAAATCTGGGAGTGAATTTAGGAATCTGCTATCACCCCGAGACCCCTAAAGTAAAACTGAGTTGACAGTGAGATGTGCAGGCACCCTGGAACCACCACACAAAGCCCTAGCCCCTAATTCCTTCTTAAAGCCGCAGATTTAATCCTTCTGGCCGCAAATTGCGGCCAGAGCAGGTTGGAACCCCTTCGTTTTTGTTCTGTAGCCTTTTGCCCTATAAACTTGACCCTGGGTATGTGCAATTTTGACTGATTCCATCTAGGGTAAAATCTGGGTTGATTTTCCTTTGTTGGCGCATGATTTACGACTTGTTTTAGCATGGATTTTGGTATTTGGTGATTCGTTTCTGTCGGGTGGCGTTTGGACGTCAACGACAAGTGGATATTGATTGTGTTTTCATGCGAGACGATAGGTTTTTACCTATGCGAGTAGTGTGTGCTGTTTTGGCTTTCCGATGTGATTTTCATGTGCTTTAGCGTTTATGATATACTTATAGGTACCCTACGTGATGTTGAGGCGAAGAAGATAAAGATGGCGACATCGGCATCGGCATACGAGAAGCAAGGTGAGTAGATTTATATCTACGGGGAGAAGTCGGATGGATGGCGTATAGCACCCCCGCAGTCCATGGTGATGTATACGAATACTTATACACACGTATATTTTTTATGTGTTGTTTAAGATTATTGATGGTAATAATGGAATTATTGATGATAAGGATGTATTGGTTTAGTATAGTGCGAAGCCCTAGAGTAGTGGTTGCACCCCCACATACACGTACACATACTTGCATACATTCTTTATTTTACCTGTGTGCACATGGAGGTGTGTATATCTACACATAAGAATGGGACTATGTGTTCATATACGGGATTTGAGGATGATACGTAGGATTGAGATGTGTCGATGAGGTTTATTGAGGCCGTGAGATTCGGCGATATGACAGAGTTCGTATTCGAGATACGACATGATGACATAGCGGGTCCTTTGACGAAGTGTTTCATACTCGTGTATGCATATATATTGATGATGTCGTTTGTACTAGGCTTAGGTCAGTACCCCAGATTTAGGATGCCGTACGACGATTTACCGTATGAGCTTTGTATTGATGTTAGATCCGCACTCATGACTCGAGGATGTTATATGATATATTGTATTTTACGTGATACTATTGAGGCGGGATCACCGACTATTGAATATATATGTATATATTGACTCAGATTTAGGTGGTTTTCATACCCCTCCCGATTGACTTGATTGTTGGGTATGTAGTTCGCATAGTAGGCGTTAGACTAGACCCGAATCATACATATTTCAAAACTAACGAATCGGGGATATTTTAAATATAGGCAAAAGGGATTCTACGGATATTTTCAAACGACACATCTTTTCTTAAAACACCGTAGCTCTTATTTTACCAAAAACCCTGATTCGTCTTATTTCAAAAGGCAAGGCTGCATGATATATTTATTGAGATAGAGTCTGTACTGTTGTGTTGATTATCCGATTCCGCATATTCATGCTATTTGCATTGCATCGCTTATATTGTTGTATTTCAGTCATGCTGCTAGGACACCAGCACCATTATCGATGATGCGTATGTTCTACGAACATTTGTTTGCCGGCTCACACACTTCATCATCGATAATTGCTATGTCACTACACTGTAGTACTGTTGCATTCAGGATATGACTCTTGCATGACAGACTGATGTGCTTACATTTCTTTTACATGTCACATCCATCATGGTTTCTGATTATACGCATTGAGAGTTGCTGTTTCCATGATATTTCTGGATTTTGGGAACCATGGGTATTTCAAAAGAGAATATATCATTGCTTTAAAAACCCGGTTACCCTTGATATGATATTTCAGTGCGTCCACCATGTGTTTTCTCGGTGCTGAGAGCGATATGTGAAACCCGATTTGAGGAGTGGACGAGCCGATTGCGGGTACATGGTGGACCCGGTATGGTTCCCTTCGGCAAGATGTTCGAAGGACTTTGCCGATTGAGCCTGGAGGTGGACGAGTACCTACCGGTGATTGGTTGGACCTGGCGGTCATCCGGAGGATACCGACCAGAGTCAATAGATGGATATGGGCGTACTGCTGGGGTCGAGGGCCGATTCCGCAGACGGAGCCCGATATATGAGGATTTACGTACAGTTTTCATGATGTTTTCGAGTGTCGATGCTGGATACTCCGGTTCCATGATTTTGACGTGTTGCGAGGGACACAGGTGGTTTATATCCTCATATTTCCATGCACATGATGATGATATTTACATGCATGATGGTTATTGTCATTAGGTGACGAGTGGACGGGATCCACGTACATGCAGATTTGATTACATTGATCATACCTCATATTTATGATATGCTATTACCTGAGGCACTGGCACGAGCACTTGGCATTACACTCATGTACAGAGATTACATAGCCAGTTTAGCATGCTTCAGACTTATTCATATTGAGGTTTATATATATCTGATCGTATTGACCTAGGATGGGTCATACATTCGATCTCTGCTTGTAAATATTTTCTATTCACGAGTTGGCAACTCACCCCAATTGTGCCACAGTTCTTGCAGGTTTTTGCCGTACAGATTCCATAGCGGCTTTTCTGGCACACTGCTTCCATACGGGTGACTTGCTTTGGTAGGTGGGTTCTTTTGTATCAGAACCGCCATTGTACATGTATTATTCATTGTATCTAGAAATTCCATCAACCAAAACTTGTACATTGTTTCAGACTTAGACACAGTGATGTATTATTTCGACCTTAGAGTCGCGCTTGTAGTATTACGGTTTTCTGACTGTTTTGAGTTTCTTTTTGGGTTTTGATCCTCGCCTTTTGGAGTTGTATATTATTATTGCTTGCGTGGTTGTGACCGTCGATTGACGAAGAGCTAGCTCCCACTTGGGGATGCCTTTTATCATTTCATATATATTATTCTTGTTGTACCCCGTTCGGGGCCAGTTTTAACAAAGGAAACTCTGCCAAAATTTCCAGAAAGGACTACACATTTTAAAATGCATTTTCGGCTTAGTTATTTGAAAAACTTTGATTTCAAACATGCTTTCTTTACTTATTAAAAACCAGTTCCTTTATTTACTCTTTAAATGGTTTTAGATTTCTGGGCTTTTGGCTTACTTGGATCAGATGGAGTCCTATAGACTTCATATAGTTCAAGGGCCAGTCACGTGCTCTTTCGGGTCGTGACAACAAGCATGCACCACCAAGGCACATGCGCACCACAAAAAGAACAGCAGCGAAGTTCTTCATAAAATAAGTGTGCACCAGGAGTTGCGCCTACGTGCGAAACATGTGTGTCCAAGTCGGGAGTGCTCTCCTCTGAAAAAGGTGTACTGTGCACACGTGCTATACACGTGTGCAAGTGCTAGGCACAAGCACCAACTTCAAGCGAAGCCAGGACCATGCTAAGGCATGTGCATCACGTGCTACGCACGTGGGCTGATGTCCGTGCATCCTAAGTGCGCAAGCACACATGATACCAAGCTATAGCCTAAAAACTTAGTAAATAAACTAGGTATGGAGGCCTATACTTTATATGCGATCCAATGATCAAAAGAGAATATTTTCTCAAAATATGAACATGATATTTAAGTTTTAGTTCTCAAATAAAACTAACGATCCTTAAATAGAGCTTACGTCTCATGTGAACCGATGGACCTCACGAATGTAAGAAATGCAACCTAGGTTCATCCTCATTGGCAAACCAAGATACCAATGCAGGCATAAACAAGCTATGCTTGATCAAAACATGAGTTGGATAACAAAGACACCAACATGCAAAGAGCTTATGGTCCTTATACTATGAGAATGAAAATAAGTTCACCAACGTTGGAAAACCAAGCTAGCAATGTGGACCTCTATGTCCCTAAACTAGCATCCCGCCCTACATCTGGTCTCCAAATTGACCGACGAATACAATCCGTGGGCTACCCAAAGTCAAAGTTACCATCCTACCAAGGTCAGAAGAGCTTATGGTCTTCACAGTGTTAGAATGGAAATAAGTTCAACCACGTTGGCAAACCCAGCTACCAACGTAAGCCTCTATAAACAAAACATATGTAGGTCTCTTATAAGTTGGGATATATGTCAATGATAGATAACGAAGCCTATGTCTTCTTCATATCTTCTCATATCAAAACTCCAAGAGACAAGCAATGCCTTGTCAAGCTCCCACTCATCAATAAGCAACGATTTGTGGTGAGCTAATCCTTATGGAACATTATTTCCACAAAACAAAATCATGAAGCAAATGCTTCTCCCAGAAACCAACAACAATGAAAGCAAGGCTTTTCGTACCCTACGGTCTGGATCATACAACCAATCATATACAATCCACGGACATGAAAAGTATAAAAGCAAATAAAGTTGTTGTCCACATCAACAAAATTAAAACACGACACATGAACGAATAGACCTAGATTACAAGAAGTTGTTATCGCTTTGCAATAACGTAATTAACTACAGGGGCTTGCGCCTGCAGAAAAAAACGTCCCCACAATCAATAAACCCCTCATCCATGAAGGGATCTGAAAAGTCAGTTACTATTGGATATGTATGCCCTAGAGGCCTGTATTGTATATGATACTAGGGATATGTATGTACAGGATAATCTTGCTCGGTTGTATAGTATACTATTTAAGTTGTTTTTATCTGAACATGTATAGTTGTTTTTCTTACTGCCATATATTGCTTATACATGTTGATAAAGACTCGTTACAGTAATATACTATTTTGGTTTATCTTTATCTTAACATGTGCATATGTTATACTTGATATCATCTATGGCTGATACATGTTGATAAAACCCGTAGGATTTTGTTTAACTACCAGCGTTATGATAGCGATCATACTTGTGGGAGCTGGGTAGTCCATAAGCACATCCTTAAAGGTCCCAATTCACAGGAGTATCGAGACCGGGTATCGATATTCCAGAGTAGACTTTTGTATACGTTTCTAGACCCCGACGAGGAGCGGTGGTTGGTCCCACAGCCATTGGTGTGATCGTCTAAGATTGTATACAGGTGCTCACTAAGGGTGAGTACACTGGACGGGCTCACCAAGAACCTCCAGATGGTATTATACCTATCGTCAGATAGCGGTTTTCAGGTGACATGAGTACATGTTAGTCTTTAGACCTGAGATTATCATTTGTCTCGTGTGAGTTCCTACTGTGCTTTGATCACTACCCTACCATGGCTCTACTGAGTCATGCAAACAGGTTTTAGTTAGGTACAGTCCTGAGCCATATAGAGACAGTAAGCGATTATCAGGTATTAGGAGTCGATATCACATTGTGTCCGGTTGGCCAGAACCATAAAACCTTGGCCAATGCAGTTGAGATTTATTGATGGTTAGATCAGTAGTTTCTCGGATTGGTTCTGAGCCATATCGGCATGACTTATCGGGTCAGTAGGGGTCTGACGTTTACTATCCCCTAGACTCGATATGCGATATTCTTAGACGAAGAGACTGGACTGTACGGAGATTGTCATGAATAGGCTGGGTTCGGATGAGCTTGCTCGTCGGCCTTTCTTTCGACAGGTACCTTGGTAGCCGTTACGTACAGCTAGTGCTGCTGACGTGCTTGTGCTTAAACCCACTGCCAGTGTACTGTCGAGTCTTTAGAGTCCCACACAGAGGTTTTCCCAGGTTCAGGCAAAATGATGTAGTAGCCGTATTTTGATACGTGCAGGGTTCCGATCGAATGATAATACTAGCCGGTTTAGGATTAAGCCGGATTATTAAATCAGGTATTGATTTAATAATTTACATATACATATTTCGATTTGTATATTTTAGTGTTATCCGAGCTTTTGATCCGAATGTTGATTATACTAGCTGGCTTAGGATTAAGCCGGATTATTAAATCAGGTATTGATTTAATAATTTACATATACACATTTCGATATGTATATTAGAGTATTATGTTATTTGTATTATTCTATCTCGTTGGGTGTTCATATTTTGATACGAATACGGGTATTTATATACGGTAGAGTGTATTCCGTATTTATATGAAAAGACATTCTAGAAGGAGGACACCTCATCATGTATTTTCCATTTTATTTGTAAAATGGAAATGAGGTGTAAAAGAGAGAATGAGGTGTAAAAGAGAGAATGGTGTGAACCATACTTGAATAATATTGACAAATGAATTGTAAATTCATTTGTACAAACTATTCAAGCATGGTTGTGTTATTATATTAGAAAATGGTTTATACAAAACCTTAGTGGATGCTTTTCTCTCTTTAGGATTTTTTCCATTCTCATCTTTTTGGTCTCTCTCTTCACTAGCACTTTTCTTGAGCTCCTCCTTCGTCTTCTTTCCTTCCCCTCCTATGAGTTGAGAAATAGGAAAGGAACAGAGATAGAAAATTACTAGAACAACATACTATATCACTAGACACTCTAGATTAGCAATCTAGAGCCTTTAGTTGCTCCACTAGGTTTTTGTGTGGAGCTAGAGCAATGAACCACATCCGTGGGTGGATCATCTTAGAAGGAGGAAGACCGGAGGTCAAGCTCGATCATGGAGACCCCAAGGAGCTAAGAAAGAGGGTAGAAGGCCGAAGGACACGGATCATTCAGTATAACCCTTTTTCAGAGTAGCTAGATCTCTTTAGCATACTAGTTTAATGTTTGGTTAGATTCAAGCTAGTGGTTTGTAGTAGCCAGTTTTTTTTAAAAAGTCAAACTTTTTCGTTCCGCAATGGTCGCGGTTGGCGGCCACGGCGCTAGGAACCCCAATATGGTATCAGAGCCACCAAAACATTAGAAACTACTAGTAGACGATGGTTTGGTTTCAAAACCGAAAAATTCCGATTTTCAAAACCCGCTCTCTGTCCAAAAAAATTTTGGTCTCTGAAATTAAATAAGTGCAGAGGCTTACTCTTGAGATAATAATGACACACAATAAAAACGAGGAAAAACCACTATAGAAAAACCGCCCAAATTCGCCAAAAGCCCGATTCTGGCGGTTTAGCGTTTATCCCCAGTCCTTGTTTTCATCCAGTGTCTTGAGTTTTGGAAATTGGTATTTTTGGTCTTGTTTGGTTTGCCCCAGATTTCACATAGTGTTATCTTTGCATTGGAGCAACTTGAGTTTAGAACTTGAAACTTTTGCGTTGTTGATCTCTGTGATGTGGTGTATGTGTTTTTAAACGTCGAATATTTTCTATATGTCATTTAGACGGAGTTGCACATACTTGTTTCTACTGTTGTGATGTTTATATCTATGATGGTTTATTCGGATTGTCGTGTTTGATATCCTTAGTGAAATGGTGGTTGTATGGTTTTGATTCATTTGTATATCCATTATTGCGGGGCGAGCGTCCGACATGTGGACTGTCGTTTCTACCAGTTTGTATATTCTTTTATTGAGGCACGACCGGGTTGAGGTTGATATCACCTTTGTATATATATTTTCTTTTCTGTACTAAGATTACCCCACGGAGGTGTCATGACCCGAAAATGGCACGTGACTGGCACTTGAATCATATGAAGTCTATAAGACCCCATCTAATTCAAGTAAGCCAAAAATCCCAGAAATCTAAACCATTTTAAAGAAGAAGTGAAGAAAACTTATTTTAAAGCAAGTGGTTTTAATAACATAAGCCGAATATGCATCTTTAAAATCTTAAGTTTTTTCTGAAAATTTCAGCAGAGTTTCCTTTGTAAATACTGGCCCCAAAAATGGGTACAACATGCATAATATGAATAAAAGCATCCCCAAGCGGGAACTAGCTCTTCGTCAATTGACGGTCACAACCACGCAAGCAATATAATATACAACGCCAAGAGCGAGGATCAAAACTCAAAAGGAAACTCAAAATCATCATGAAAACCATAATAATACAATGCGCGACTCTAAAATCGAAAGAATATACAACAATCTTCTAAGTCAAATAAATATACAAGTCTGGTTGATGGAGTTACTAGATACAACTGAATATAAATAAGGTACAATGGTGGTCACGAAGCAAGTGAACCCACCTACCAAAGCAATCACCCGGAATGAAAGCAGTGTGCCAGCAAAGCCGCAATGGAACCTGTACGGCAAAACCTGCAAGAACTGTGGCACAACGGGGGTGAGTTGCCAACTCGTGAGTAGAAAACATCACAGAGCAGAAATCGAATGTATGACTCAATCCTAGGTCATACGATCACAATATATATAACTTTAAAATGATAAAGTCTGAAGCATGAAAGGTGGCAAGGGTAAACATCTATATAAGTGTAGTACCAAGTGCTCGTGTCAATGCCTCAGGTAGCAACATATCATAATATGAGGTATGAATGCAGTATAATGAAAACAGAATACATCATAAATGTGAAAACTGTTTTCTTTACTTAGTGAGATTTCTGTATATTTATAAATCGAGGTATCATAAATGAAATCAATGTCAAGTATTGACACAAAACATAAATCCAAATATCTCAATATCTCAGGCCCCGGCAATCCGAATTGACCTGTAACCTCGAATCTCAAAATCTAGGGCTCCGGCTATCCGGACTGGCCCATATCATCAAATCTCATAAACCAGGGCTCCGGCTATCCGGACTGGCCCATACTCCGATCGGTATCCTACGGATACCCGTCGAGTCACAATAAAATCACCGGTCAGTAGTGCTCCCCTGTCACAGGCTCAACGCCATCATCTGTGACCTTCTCGCTCCGGGGTACCGCACCGGGTCCACCATGCACCCACAAACGGTTCCTCCTCCTCCTTGAATCGGGTGTATGATATCGCTCAAGAGCCGAGAAAACTCATGGTGGACATATCTCAAATCATATCATGAGAAAACCGCATTTTCTATCTTTTGAAAATGATAATCAGTTTATAAATCTTTCCGGTTTCTCTAAATCCAGAAATCTCATGGAAATCCGACATAACAATATCAAGAGTAAATAATACTGCATACTGGGCTCCGGCAATCCGGACTAGCCCTATAATATTGCATGACAATGAATATATGAGTAAACATGAAAATGACAGTAATAAATGCAATGTCCAAACTAGCATATGAAAATAATAACATATAGGAACTAACAGCTAGCAAGCTATGTCAATGAAGTAACGTTCTCTAAAGTGTACGTGACATAGCAATTACCGATGAAAATGTGTGTGAGGTGGAAAGCAAGTGTACGTGGAGCATACGCATCATCGGTAATGGTGCGGGTGTCCTAACAAGATGATTTTAATAACAACTAATGAAAACACAATATAAGCATGAAATGCGATGCGAACAGCAAGAATATGCAGAACATGAATAATAATGCAACATGTACGAATATAAACATTAATGTAAATGAGTCATTACAGTTTTGCCATTTGAAATAACACGAATCGTGGTGTTTAGAAAATAGGGCTACAGTGTTTTAAAAAAAGTACATCCTTTGAAATATCCGTAGAATCTCTTGTCCTGTCTTCAAAATACCCACGATTCGTTAGTTTTAAAATAGGTATCACTCGAGTCTAGTCTAACATCTACAAGTAAACTACAGGACTAAACTAACAGGCTAATCGAAAAGGTAAGGAAAACCACTTGATCTGAGTCGATATATCTATATATATAATAATCGGTGATCCCGCCTCAATAGTATCACATATGATACAATATATAACGTGACATCCTCGAGTCAAGGATGCGGATCTATCATCAATATATAGCCCGTACGGTAAATCCATCGTACGGCATCCCAATCTGGGTACGGGTCAATATCACATTTATCTCATTAATCAACTGGTATCCTTATCATCACATATCGTGAACTGGGGGTACTGATCTACGTCTAGTACAATACTGATACCATCTACATATATATATGCATGTGTAGAAAACACATCGCCTAAAGACCCGCTATACTAATCATGTCGTATCTCATAATACGAACCATGTCACATCACCGAGCTCATGGCATCATGCCCAATCTCATCGACCCATCTCCAATATCATCTACTATCCTCATCATCCATGTATATATACACACACACACACATAGTCCCAGACCTATGCGTGTGTATATATATATATATATATATATATATATCCATATCCCCATATACGCACAAATAAATAAAATGTATGCAATTGTGTGCGTGCGTGTATGTAAACCTTATTCTAGGGTTCGCGACTAAGAAAGCTAAACTAAGTTACTTCTAATTACACTAAAACTATATCATGAACACCTAGAATCTATCTTGATAATCAATCATCTCACAATAAACACACACACACACACACACACACACACACACACACACAAACACACACACTACACTACGAAACTGTAGGGGTGCTATACGCCATCCACCAGACTTAACCCATAGATATATATCTACTCACCTTTATCCTCGCTTGCTGGAGTTGATGACGCCACACTCATCCTCGTCATCTCGAAGTCCACGTGGGAGTACCTACATATCACACACAAGATATCGTAAACCGAAATCATGCACGAAAACCAAATCGGCACGAGTATCACACATTGGTTAAAACCTATCGTTTATGCATGCAAGAATAACCAAAAACACTCGACGATTGACGTATAAACGTGAATCGACCGATAAAAACATAAATATCAAAACTTCATTTCATAAATATCACGAAACACAAGGCAGCAACTCATGGAAATGGTCCCAGATTTTACCCTAGGTCAAATCAGCCAATTTTGCATAAGGCAACAACATGATTTTAATAACAACACGATTTTAATAACAACTAATGAAAACATAATATAAGCATGAAATGCGATGCGAACAGCAAGAATATGCAGAACATGAATAATAATGCAACATGTACGAATATAAACATTAATGTAAATGAGTCATTACAGTTTTGCCATTTGAAATAACACGAATCGTGGTGTTTAGAAAATAGGGCTAAAGTGTTTTTAAAAAAGTACATCCTTTGAAATATCCATAGAATCTCTTGTCCTGTCTTTAAAATACCCACGATTCGTTAGTTTTGAAATAGGTATCACTCGAGTCTGGTCTAACATCTACAAGTAAACTACAGGACTAAACTAACAAGCTAATCGAAAAGGTAAGGAAAACCACTTGATCTGAGTCGATATATCTATATATATAATAGTCGGTGATCCCGTCTCAATAGTATCACATACGATACAATATATAACGTGACATCCTCGAGTCAAGAGTGCGGATCTATCATCAATATATAGCCCGTACGGTAAATCCATCATACGGCATCCCAATCTATGTACGGGTCAATATCACATTTATCTCATTAATCAACTGGTATCCTTATCATCGCATATCGTGAACTGGGGGTACTGATCTACGTCTAGTATAATACTGATACCATCTACATATATATATATATATATATGCGTGTGTATGAAAACACATCGCCTAAAGACCTGCTATACTAATCATGTCGTATCTCATAATACGCACCATGTCACATCACCGAGCTCATGGCATCATGTCCAATCTCATCGACCCATCTCCAATATCATCTACTATCCTCATCATCTATGTATACACACACCCACACACATAGTCCCATACCTATGCGTATGTATAAATATATATATATATATATATATATACGCACAAATAAATAAAATGTATGCAAATGTGTGTGTGCGTGTATGTAAACCTTATTCTAGGGTTCCCGACTAAGAAAGCTAAACTAAGTTACTTCTAATTACACTAAAACTATATCATGAACACCTAGAATCTATCTTGATAATCAATCATCTCACAATAAACACACACACACACACACACACACACACACACATATATATACTACACTACGAAACTGCGGGGGTGCTATACGCCATCCACCAGACTTCCCCCGTAGATATATATCTACTCACCTTTATCCTCGCTTGCTGGAGTTGATGACGCCACACTCATCCTCGTCATCTCGAAGTCCACATGGGAGTACCTACATATCACACACAAGATATCGTAAACCAAAATCATGCACGAAAACCAAATCGGCACGAGTATCACACATTGGTTAAAACCTATCGTTTACGCATGCAAGAATAACCAAAAACACTCGACGATTGACGTATAAACATGAATCGACCGAAAAAAACATAAATATCAAAACTTCATTTCATAAATATCACGAAACACAAGGCAGCAACTCATAGAAATGGTCCCAGATTTTACCCTAGGTCAAATCAGCCAATTTTGCATAAGGAAACAACATGATTTTAATAACAACTAATGAAAACACAATATAAGCATGAAATGCGATGCGAACAGCAAGAATATGCAGAACATGAATAATAATGCAACATGTACGAATATAAACATTAATGTAAATGAGTCATTACGGTTTTGCCATTTGAAATAACACGAATCGTGGTGTTTAGAAAATAGGGCTACAGTGTTTTTAAAAAAGTACATCCTTTGAAATATCCGTCGAATCTCTTGTCCTGCCTTTAAAATACCCACGATTCGTTAGTTTTGAAATAGGTATCACTCGAGTCTAGTCTAACATCTACAAGTAAACTACACGACTAAACTAACAGGCTAATCGAAAAGGTAAGGAAAACCACTTGATCTGAGTCGATATATCTATATATATATAATAGTCGGTGATCCCGCCTCAATAGTATCACATACGATACAATATATAACGTGACATCCTTGAGTCAAGAGTGCGGATCTATCATCAATATATAGCCCGTACGGTAAATCCATCGTACGGCATCCCAATCTGGGTATGGGTCAATATAACATTTATCTCATTAATCAACTGGTATCCTTATCATCACATGTCGTGAACTGGGGGTACTGATCTACGTCTAGTACAATACTAACACCATTTACATATATATATGCGTGTGTATGAAAACACATCGCCTAAAGACCCTCTATACTAATCATGTCGTATCTCATAATACGAACCATGTCACATCACCGAGCTCATGGCATCATGCCCAATCTCATCGACCCATCTCCAATATCATCTACTATCCTCATCATCCATGTATATGTATACGTGTGTATATATACACACACACACATGCACATAGTCCCATACCTATGCGTATATATATATATATATATATATATATATATATATATATATATATATCCATATCCCCATATACGCACAAATAAATAAAATGTATGCAAATGTGTGCGTGCGTGTATGTAAACCTTATTCTAGGGTTCGCGACTAAGAAAGCTAAACTAAGTTACTTCTAATTACACTAAAACTATATCATGAACACCTAGAATCTATCTTGATAATCAATCATCTCACAATAAACATATATATATATATACTACACTACGAAACTGCGGGGGTGCTATACGCCATCCACCTGACTTCCCCCGTAGATATATATCTACTCACCTTTATCCTCGCTTGCTAGAGTCGATGACGCCACACTCATCCTCGTCATCTATAAGTACACATAGGAGTACCTACATATCACACACAAGATATCGTAAACCGAAATCACGCACGAAAACCAAATCGGCATGAGTATCACACATAGGTTAAAACCTATCGTATACGCATGCAAGAATAACCAACAACTCTCGATGATTGACGTATAAACGTGAATCGACCGATAAAAACACAAATATAAAAACTTCATTTCATAAATATCATGAAACACAAGGCAGCAACTTATGGAAATGGTCCCAGATTTTACCCTAGGTCAAATCAGCCAATTTTGCATATGTAAAGGGTCTATTTTACTGGAGATAAAGCCCTGGACCCAGAACGAACCCTAAATTCCATGCTCTAGCCGCAAATTACGTCTAGAAGGAATATAATTGCGGCCAGATAGGAGGGGTAGGGTCTCGGGTCTTGGGGTTAGCATCTAGGTTGCCTGCACATCTCTCAATATTTGCTAAATAATTTTCAGGTCACCCGGGTGTTAGCAGATCACCAAATTCTATCACAAATCCAACAATTTTCCGATATCGGGGTTTCTAAGTTCATGTCTTGGGTTTTATTCTTTGGTTTTGGTCCAATATATCATCACTACAGGGATTGTATGGTCTCCATAACCTCAATTACACTTCAAACTCAAGAATTCCTCAAAACCCTAACTTGGAATTTTCTAATTTCGCAAAACCACACAATATTGATTCTAAACTAACATGGATGCAAAAGCAATGGAAATACTACACTAACGATGAAGAAATTACCTCAATTAGAAACTCAAGAAATTTCTTAAGTTTCCCCAAGTCTTCAAAATCAAATTTTTCTTGGTCCAAAGTGTTTGTAGTGAGCTTGTGCATATTTTTAATGAAAGTGAGATGAAGTTTTGAGGTGTTTTTAGTGGTGTTTGTGAGGGTTGAAGAGGAGAGGGTGATGGAGGCAGCCAAGGGTTGAAGAGGAGAAGAAAAGATGAAGAGGATGAAGTGAGGATATGAGCCATGGTCCAAGGTTGACCCCTTACCCTCTCTATCTTTCTTCTCTCTTTTGCCCATACCCCCTTTCTTTATTCTTTTCTTTTCTTTTCTTTTTCTTATTCTCTCATTTAAAACCCAAAACAAGCATGAAGAAATAAAGAAAAGACATGGAGGAAAATGTAACAAGTGTGAAAAGACTTGGTGCATGTCACATGCACAAAACTAGCTTAATGCACGATTAGCGATATTTAATCGCGATTAGCATTAAAATGGAATATAATTAATCATAAAGAATTTATAATTTTCTTAAAATATATAAAGCACCCTCATTTCAGAATTTCCTATAATTTTCCAAATATTTTTCCAATTTATCGGTATTTAATTATACCGTATTATTAAAATATTCATAATATTTATTATTTCATTTTATAAATTCTCAAAAATAATATTTTATTTTTCTGAAATGTTACAGGAGGAGTTCTCGAATAACCAAGTTCTAGAGGGCAACGGGCCCGCGTCTCATGGCATTGAGACCGAAGGGGCCTTACTTTAGAATTGGTGGGCTATTCGCCGCACTCGTAGGGGGTATAGGATGACCCACGGAGGGGTGCTCAAGTTACCGGATTTCATGAAGTGCCGGGTGGCACATTCACTTCATTGAATGGGGTTGCCTCACTTCCGGGATTGACGGGTAGCTTGCCGCACTCATAGGGGTCTTGGTTCTACATTGCACATGCTATCCACACGACCGAGGAATGTCCAGTTTCATTTGCGGCTTAAATGAAACTCGGGGCTCCTAGATTATCCGTTATTCCATTTTACTTATCGCTGTTATGTGATGTTGCTTATATCATGCCTGAGACGAATGGTTATATATATTTATATATACCAGTAGATGTTGTATATGTTTTGCATCTGCGCCAGTCCAGCCCCCGCTCTGTCGTTAGTTAAGTAACCTAACGGTCATGACGGGGCCCCATGGTGAATGCAAATGGAATATACGTACATTTTATTTTCGTTCTTTTCTGGTGTGATAGGATTTAATTGATGGGACCGCATTAATTTTGATTAATGCAAAGAAAAAGAAACCTAATAAGATGTTGTTGGAACAAATTTTGAAAAACTATAGTCATATTCTTTCACTTTGCATAGCGATATTCAGTCATGAATATCCCGCACCTTATTTGAGGAGGCAAGAGCCTAGATCTCTTCACGGGAAGTTTATGTTATTATAGATTACTCGGTTTTCTTCAAAACCACTAGTTTTTAAAAGCGGAGCCCAAACCACTCCTTTTCAAAACTACTCGATTTTTTCAATGATATCAAGTTCATTACATTAAAGGGTTTTTCACCAAAAACCCAGTCGTAACCCTCTGTCATTTCATACAAGTATCACATAGTATTCATGCTATGTATGTTGGCCTACGTCAAGGCATAGTGAATGGTACCTGGGTAATACTTATTTGCTGCATAGATATGCGATTATTTAGGACAGTCGTACAGTTATTTTGGCCTACGTCAAGAACTTGTACAGGTGAGTCTAAATTAATTCAGGATAATGGCGGGTTGAATTTGACTAACGACTTATAATATGTTGGTCTACTTCAAGGTCATAAGCGTTAGGGGCAAAAACCATATCGGGAGTTTCAAATATACTGGAAACTTGCTAGTGTTGCATACCTTCTGGAGTGTGATGATTAGAGTGGCTTCCATTTAGGTTATCATGCGATGATAGTTAGATCCTGATCCTATTGATGAGTAAGATTACTCTTGGGAGATATTTTTCACTTCGCAATTAGCTAACTTATTAGGTGTCTCGAAAAGTGTTAACGGTGTTACGCCTTTGTGAAAACAAGGTTTATTTTAATTAGGTACGTGCGAGAGCACGGGAAACCTCCCTCGAAGTACCAACACCCACATGGCTGAACGGTTAGCAAACTTGTAAGGTGCGAATGATCCTGACTAGTTTTCCTTTTAAGGTTTGAAGGAAAACTCGAGGAAATAGTGAGAGCCATCCTGATTAGATAAACTAATAACCAATTTAATCTTGCAAGAGCACACGCTGAGTGTTTCTTTTCTCTCTTTCTAGGTAGAAACCAATTCAGGCCCTAATCAAGATAATAAAATGTTTGACTTGACTGAACCAGCTTATTACACTGGGTTAGGGAACGTCGGTTCGGCTCAAACTTGTGACAACTGTCACAAGTATGGGCAAGGGAAATAGGACTATAAGGAATTCAAGATGACCCTATTGAAGGAGAATCATTCTAATGCACCTTCTTCGGGTGTATTCGTTATTAAAAACTGTTTTTCGGTTAACCCTACCTCCTGGGTACTAGATACCAGATCATGATCTCATATCTATAATTTATTATAAGGACTGAGAAAAAGTAGAATGGTTGGTTCGGATAATATGTCCCTCAGAGTAGGAAACGAAGCACAAGTTATTGCTGCAGCCGTCGGCGAATATCACCTTGTGCTGCCAAGTGGCAACACTATGATTTTGAACATCTGCTACTATGTACCTTCCATGCTTTGCAATATCATATCAGTTTCTTTACTTGATAAAGATGGATATAACTTTGTTCTAGATAGAAATATCATGAACATTAACCTTAATCAGGTATTGATTGTAGAAGGTACACTGTGTAATGGTATCTACGTTGTAAATCAAAACACGGTTTATAATATACAAAACACACACAAGAGAAAAAGTTCAGATACGAACGAAACCTACTTGTGCCATTGTGTTAGTTGTATGTATGCCCTAAAGGCCAGTATTGTACATATGATGTATATTATATTGGATGCTTGGACATATAGAGAGAGGACTTTCTTGCTCGACATGATAGTATGCTATCTGGTTACTCTTTATCTTAATATGTATACTTGTCTCTTGATACTGTCTTATGGTTACATGTTGGTAAAGCCCTTAGAATGTGTACTTGACTACCAGGACTATGATGCAGATCATAGTAGTGGGGACATGGTAGTCCATAAGTTCATCCTTTAATGTTCCTAGTCATGGGTGTATCGAGACAGGGCATCGATATACCAGAGTAGACTAGTGTATACGCTTCTCGTCCTATGAGATGGGCGATGGATGATCCCATATCCATTGGTGTTTGACATCAGAGATGGTATACGGGTGCTCAGTGGAGACTGGGTACACTGGACGGACTCACCGAGAACTCCCAGATGGTATTATACCTCACGTCAGATGGCAGTTCTCTGGTGACACTTGTACAGGTTAGTCCGTAGACCCAAGATCGTCATAGAGTCTTGTGTGATTCCTACTGTGCTTTGATTTCCACCTTACCACGTCCAAGAGGGCGTGCAAAACGGTAGTTTTTGGGTACAGTCCTGACTCACATGCAGGCAATGAGCGATAGGAGGGGTTTCGTCTCTCCCAGTATTGGGAGTTGATGTTGTGTTGTGCTCGATTGGCCATTACAGGGAAGTCCCTGGCCAGGGCTGATTTAGAGATTTACTGGTAAGTGTTACCAGTAGTTTCTCGACAAGTTATGAGCCTCACATCGGCATGACTTATCGGTTATTGGGGTCTGACGTTTACCACCCCTAGACTTGATATGCGACATATCAGACGAGGAGACCGGACTGTACGGCAAGTGTTACTGTCAGGCTTTTGCAGGAGTTGGAGCGGGCTTGCTTGCTGATCTTCTGATCGCTCAATACCCGGGTAGCCGTTATGTCCAGCTAGTACCGCTGACGGCTTGTGGGTGCTTGATGTGATCATCACTTACTGCCGGCGTATTGACGAGTCTTTAGAGTCCTACATAGAGGTTTTACTGGCTCGGGCAAAACGAAATAGGAGCACATATATGATATGTGCGGGACCGAGAATAATGCGTGTTTGTGATACCGTATTCCATTCTCACGACTTTCTGTATCGGTCGGTTATATGTGATATAGCCGGGTTATCGAATCAAGGGTTGATTCGATAAGTCGATACATTGGATGTTAGTATGTGATATAGCCGGATTATTAAGTCAAGTATTGATTTGATTATTTAGTGTATAATTGTATATTTGATATACTAATTTACATTAACTAACATTTGCTCACTTAAGCATTTTTTCTCACATATGCACACTTAATATATATGTGATATATATTAATTTGTGTTTTGTTTTTGTATCATGGTTGTTGATACAACATACATGGGTGTATGAGACTTACACCATGCTAATTATGATGTTGGGTTTAATATTTAAAGAAATTACAAAATTAGTGGATTATTGGAAAAATGCATGAAGCTTATGGAAGCTTGTGGATGCATTGACTAAGTCCACTAGGTTTGTTTTACTTTAGATATTTGTTAACCTAACCATTTTAATTAGCCATGGTTATGCCTCTACATGAGTTAGTATATGATACACACTCACCCATGGTTCACTCACTCACTTGATCATTATCTCATTCTCTTCTTCTTTCTTAATCTTCTTCCTCCAAAAGAAAAAGAATTCTAGGGTTTGAAAAAGTAAGAAAGTATTATGAGAATAATAATTCTAAAGTGAGCCCACTTCCTATTTCATCATCCTCTACTAGATTAGCACTTTAGTATAGGGTGTTAGCTTCACTAATCCTTTAGTTAGTGAAGTAGAAGCTTGAGCTAGTATTCCCTCGACGTAGATCAACTTCGGCCTCGAAGACTTCAAGCAAGATCGCTCTTTTCCCCTCGTGAAGCCATGCAAGAGTCCGGGAGTTCAACGATCGCAGCGAAGGTACTACTACAAGGAGCTTTAGAAGTGAAGGACCGATCTACAAAGGTTGTATTTCTATTTCACTTAGAAATAAAAAAAGGTTTACTTTTGTTTCCGTATTATACTCTAGTTATCGATTCTAGTTTAGAGTTCCTTTTAACGGCAATTTTTTAAAAATGGCATGGACGATGCCACCCGAAACCTTGTTGCCGTCGATAGGAACCCTACACATTGTAGACTTGGTCATATCGGTGAGAAAAGACTAAGTTGCATAAAGATGGATATCTCGATCCGTTCGAATTTTCATCCTATGAAACTTGTGGTCTTGTCTCAAAGGAAAGATGACCAAATCTCCGTTCACCGGATACGGAGAAAGAGCAACAGAGCTTTTGGGACTCATACACAGTGATGTATGTGGTCCAATGTCTATACATGCAAAGGGTGAGTTCTCGTACTTCATTACATTCACTGATAAACTCTCTAAATTCGGATATGTATTGTTCATGAAATACAAATCTGAAACTTTTAAGAAGTTCAAAGAATATAAAAGCGAAGTAGAGAACCAGGAAAAAGTATCAAGATTCTTAGATCAGATCGTGGAGGGAAATACTTGAGTACAGAATTCCGTGGCTTTCTAAAAGAAAATGGTATTCTCTCTCAACTTACTCCTCCGTATACACCACAGCACAACGGTGCATCGGAGCGGAAGAATCATACTCTATTAGATATGGTTCGCTCCATGATGAGTAATACCGAGTTGCCTCTTTCTTTCTGGGGATATGCACTTGAGATAGCGACATATCTATTGAATAGGGTTCTGACCAAATCCGTGCCTACCGCTCTATATAAAATATGGAGCGGTAAGAAACCATGTCTTAAATTCATTAAGATATAGCGTTGTCCGGCTTATGTTAAAAAGCAAAATCCAGACAAACGGGAGGCACGTTCGGTTCTATGTAAGTTTGTGGGATACCCCAAGCATTCACGGGGGTATCTGTTCTACCACACCAAGGAACAGAAGGTGTTTGTTGCTCGTCACGCCAGATTTTTAGAATGGAAATTTCTTGTAAAAGAAATTAGTGAGAGCACTGTAGAACTGGAAGAAATTCTGGAACCACAAACTGAAACTGAAGAATTGGTGGAATCTCAGGATTCAATAATCCCGGATGAATCTTGGCCACTTCGCAGATCTAGTAGGATTTCTTATCTACCCGAGAGATACTAAGGTTTTCTCATAGATGGGGATTGAGAGGATTGTATTCTGGATGAAGATGATCCTACTAGTCTTAAGCAGGCCATTTCCAGTAAGGACTCTAATAAATGGCTGGATGCTATGCGTTCCGAAATGGAATCTATGTACACCAACAAAGTTTGGACTTTAGATGTTGCTCCTCCTGGGGTAAAAGCCGTTGGATGCAAGTGGATCTTCAAAAAGAAGATTGGTGTAAATGGACAGATGGAAACCTATAAAGCAAAACTTGTTGCAAAAGGTTTTCGTCAAAGACCAGAAGTGGACTATGACGAAACATTTTCTCCAGTGGCTATGCCGAAATCCATTCGGATCCTACTTGCTATTGCTGCCTACCATGACTATGATATCTGGCAGATGGATGTTAAAATAGCTTTTCTAAATGGAAGTTTAGAAGAGTGCGTTTATATGGATCAGCCGGAGAGACACATAGACAGTAGGAGCAATGGAAAGGTATGCAAGTTGCTTAAATCCATTTATGGATTAAAGCAGGCATCAGGGAGCAAGAACATCTGTTTTGATGAGACAGTCAATGAATTTGACTTCATCAAAAATGAGGATGAACCATGTATCTATAAGAAGATTATAGGAAGAACTGTCGTATTCCTAGTCTTGTACGTGGACGACATTCTTTTGATAGGAAATGACATTCATATGCTGCAATCGGTCAAGTTGTTCTTGTCACAAAGGTTCTCCATGAAAGACCTAGGTGATGCCTCGTACATTCTGGGGATTAAGATCTATAGAGATAGATCTAAGAGATTGTTGGGACTTTCACAGTCCAGATACATAGAGTCCATACTAAAGAGATTTAGTATGGAAGATTCCAAGCGCGGTAATATACCCACTTTACATGGAATCACCCTCCCCTCTAAAGAGATTTATCCCAAGACCGATGAGGAAAGGGTTCGCATGAGCACTATACCCTACGCTTCGGCAGTAGGATCTATAATGTATGCGATGATGTGTACCAGACCAGATGTAGCTTACGTGCTTAGCTTGGTGAGCCGGTATCAGTCGAATCCAGGAGAAAACTACTGGACAACAGTAAAGAACATTCTTAAGTACCTGAAAAGGACTAAGGAGTTGTTCTTGGTTTATGGTAATGGAGACCTCAAGGTCGAGTCCTTTACCGACTAAAGCTTCCAGAGTGACAAGGATGACAGTAAGTCTATCTCGGGTTTTGTGTTTACCCTCAATAGAGGGACGGTCTGTTGGAAGAGCTCCAAACATAACACCATCGCAGACTCGACGATAGAGGCTGAATACATTACTGCTAATGATGCCGCAAAAGAAGCGTTCTGGATGAAGAAGTTCATTACTGAACTTGAGGTGGTTCCGTCCATTGTTGATCCGATACCTTTGTATTGTGATAACGATGGGGCTATAGATTTAGGGAAGGAACCACGATCCCATCAGAAATCCAGACAAATCTTGAGGCAGTATCACCTAATCAGAGAGATCGTAGATCGCTGGGAGATCGAGGTCCGGAGAGTAGATATGAAAGATAACACGGCGGATCCATTTACCAAGGCCTTCCCTCAAGCGTAGTTCGAGTGACTTTTTGAGATGTTGGGTATGCGATACGCCAACAACTGGCCCTAGAGCAGACGTTGGGTATTCGGTATGCCAATTACAGGCTTTAGTGCAAATGAGAGATTGTTAGATATGTATGCCCTAGAGGCCTGTATTGTATAGGATGGTAGGGATATGTATGTACATGACAATCTTGCTCAGTTGTATAGTATACTATTTGATTTGTCTTTATCTGAACATGTGTAGTTGTTTTTCTTACTGCCTTGTATTACTTATACATGTTGATAAAGACTCATTACAGCAGTATACTATTTTAGTTTGTCTTTATCTTAACATGTGCATATGTTATACTTGATATCACATATGGCTGATACATGTTGATAAAGCCCGTAGGATTTTGCTTGACTACTAGCGTTATGATGGCAATCATACTTGTGGGAACTGGGTAGTCTATAAGCACATCCTTAAAGGTCCCAAGTCGCAGGAGTATCGAGACCGGGTATCGATATTCCAGAGTAGATTTATGTATATGTTTTTAGACCCGACGAGGGGCGGTGGTTGGTCCTACGGCCATTAGTGTGATCACCTAAGATTGTATACGTATGGTCACTGGGGGTGAGTACACTGGACGAACTCGTCGATGTTGGGGTTTGCTAGCGCCTTGGCCATCTACCATGGCCGATGCGGAACAAAAAATGGCGTTTAAAAAACTTGGCGCTAAGAAACCTGTCTATAATCGAACCATAAACCTAAACTAACTACATACAAAGAGCTTATCTACTGTGATAGAAACATTATACCGAATGAACCGTGTCCTTCGGTCTTCTACCATCTTCCTTAGCTCTTAAAGGTTTCCTCGATCAAGCTTTGCTGCTGGTCTTCCTCCGTCGAAGATGATTTACCCGAGGGATGCAGCTCATGGCTCTAGCTCCATACTAAGAATCTAATGAAGCAACTAGGGACTCTAGGTTGCTAATCTAGAGTGCCTAAAGATGTAGTGAGTTGCTCTAAGTGTTTATCTATCTCTCTTCTACCCTTATTTCTCAACACATGAGATGGTAGGGTAGAAGATGAAGAAGATGGAGGAGGAGCACAAGAAAGGTAGTGAAGAGAGAAGAAGCCAATGGTGAGAATGTCTTCTCATCTAAAAAATAATGAACCATTCAAGTGAGAGAAAATCTCAAGCAAGGTTTTGTAAAACCGATTTCCAAATATAATATATTAACCATGCTTGAATAGTTAGCACAAATGAATTAACAATTCATTTGTCATCACTATTCAAGCATGGTTCTCACCATTTTCTCTTCATCACCTTTACACCTCATTTGCATTTAAATAAATAAATGGATAATCGAAAATGAGGTGTCCACCTTCTAGAATGTTTTCCGTATAAATACGGATCACACTCAACTGTATATGCATACCTGTATTCATACCAAAATACGAATACCCAAAGAGATAGAATAACACAAAGAACATAATACTATAATATACATATCAAAATACATATATATAAATTATTAAATTAATACCTGATTTAATAATCCGGCTCAATCCTGAGCCGGCTAGTATTATCAATCGTCCGATCGAAAGTCCGGATAACTAGTACAATCATTCGATCGGAACCCTGCACGTATCAAAATACGGCTACTACATCATTTTGCCTGAACCAGATAAACTCTCTGTGTGGGACTCTAAAAACTCAATACGCTGGCAGTGGGTTTAACCACAAGCATGTCAGCGGCACTAGCTGTACGTAACGGCTACCCAGGTATTGAGCGAAAGAAAGGCCGACGGGCAAACTCATCCGAACCCCTACTAAGACTGTCTGTGATAATCTCCATACAGTCCAGTCTGTTCGTCTAAGAGTATCGCATATCGGGTCTAGAGGGGTGGATAAAGTCAGACCCCTAATAACATTAAATTTCGTGCCGGTATAAAGCCCATCACCCACTGAGAAACTACTGATCCAAATCAGTAATTCTCGTCTATCTTGACCAAGGATTTCTAGTGATGGTCACCCGTGCACAGCGTGACATCAACCTTCAATACCGAAAGAGACGAATCCCCGACGATCTGCTCACTGCCTCCATGTGGCTCGGGACTGTACCTAACTAAAACCTGTTTACACGACTCCTTTGAGCCATGGTAAGGTAGTAATCAAAGCATAATGGGAACTCACACTACACAAATGAAGATCTCAAGTCGACAGACTAACCTGTACTCATGTCACCTGAGAACTGCTATCTGACAATAAGTATAATACCGACTAGTATGTTCCCGGCGAGTCCATCCAGTGTAACTCATAACCCAATGAGCACCTGTATACTATCTTAGGTGACTAACTGACACCAATGGCTTGTAAGACCGGCCACCGCCCCTCGTCAGGGTCTCGAAAAGTATAAACTAGTCTACTCCGGAGTATCGATGCCCAGTCTCGATACTCTCTCGACTAGGGACATTTAAGGATGTGCTTATAGACCACCCAGCTTCCACGTATATGATCACCATCATAATGCTGGTAGTCAAGCAAGAATCCTATGGGCTCTATCGACATGTAATAGTGATCTGTAATACCACATAATGCATGTATATGATGATAAAGACAAACCAGATAGCATACTATCATTTTGAGTAATACTGTTCTACCCGTATAGGTCCTCCCTCAATCATCACAATCGCGTGCCTGTGATTACAATAATTGACTTGAGGGCACTATATCTAACAATCTCCCATTTGCCCTTAAGGCTAATTATTGCGGTGTCGCATACTCACAGCCTGTGTGATACCAAACACCCAACTTCTCTACTAATCAGTCTCACAAAACCCATTTGTGAAACTATTGCGTTCGAGAAATAGTCTTAGTGAGTGGATCCGCTCTAATGTTTCTATCTTTATCTCTCCATATCTTAACTTTGCAGAGAAAGACTATCCACCGAAATGAGCGATACATGTCTTAGAATTTGTCTGGATATCTGATGGGACCCAATTCATAAATGAACTCCAAATCCAACAAACTTCATAGACCATATCTTCCACTGAATTTAATTAGTATCATGTGCCATGCCTTCCTTAGTATCCGCTTGGACCACATGTCCAACATACTACCCCTCAAAAGAGGGAAAACTATAACTCTGACAGTCACTCTGTCATCCAGGTCACCTTGGAAGCCTTAAATGATAACCGCCTCCTAAAGGAGGCTGCCGTTACCATATACCAAGAATATCCTCTTATGTTCATAACTACTTCCCAATGTTTCTCCAGCATTGGATTAATATATGCTTATTGCAGCCAGTGCAAAAGCAATATCTGGTGTCGTACTTGATATTTCATGATTGACTCAATTGCCTAAGCAAGTGATATGTCAATTATGCAAATCCCTCTCCTCATCAATATAGAAGACATCTCTTTAGAGAGCGTGACTCCTTCACCTGCCACGCCAGGAGTCGTCCATTCTAAAAAATTTTAGAATAGTGTCAAATACCTGAATTGAAACACTTCCCAAATCTAGATCTAAAACCATAGATCTAGTTACCAGAATCCCTGATATTTTATCCATATTCTATGTGAAGAAACAACTTGTGACAACCACAATATAACCGATCGTAATATAGGAAGACCACTTCCTCTAAAGAGCATGCTATCTAAATACCAGGACACCACTTCTTACTACCTTCTTACCAGGCCCATCTATTATTCTGATGAAGTCAAACTCTATGACTGTCACATGAAAAATAGATGATCTATCTCCGCTATATCTGCTTTAGTTTATAAATAGACATAAGCTACTTTCCCACCATGCTTCCGCTTTTCCCATTGACTACAACAACCTTCTAGAAAAGTCATATACATGTGCACTTCTAATGCTAATATAGAACGACGTTATATTCATCCACCTGCCAGATCTTATAGTCTAGGACAGCAGTAGTGGCAAGCGTAGGTCATCAAAACCTCCCTGTCACCGTCTTTGAGGAGACCGAAGTACCTCTCGGGTGGCTGAGGTTAACCGCCAATTTTTTTTGGAATGGCTAATGGGTCATCGAATACAATTGAATCCTCAGGTTCTACTAAATTTTCAGTAACCGTTTGTGGTTTTGGAATGACTTTCAGTTCTACCATACTCCCACTAATATTTTCTGAAAAGAATTCATTTTACTAAACATGTGGTGACTCAAGAAAAATATAACTATTGATCTTCTAAATGGTAGAATGTTAACCCTCGTCAAATCCCGAGAAACCCTACAAACTGCCATTACTGAAACGTGCCTAGAGTTTATCCGGATTCTGTTTTTAAGCATAAGACGGACAACTCCATATACCTTAATATCGTTAAGATATGAATCCATTCTATATGCAATATAGAAACAAAGTCACTAATTTAATTGAAACTAGATTCAAAATACATGCACCTGTTTCCAGTGCATATCGACTAAATGGAAGAAGGCCAAGCAACATTACTCATCAAGGAGCATACTCACGAATGAGTAACCTGAGAGAGAAGCAAGTTCTCAAAATTATTACTTACGACGGAATACCTAGCATAAATATCTACATCTTTGATCACCTTGAAGAATCCTGATGCTTGAAACATATGGTTCTCTAGTTTATTCTTATACCTATAACTTCTCAAAATCTGGACCTTGTATTTCAACGAAATACTTGTTTAAAACCAGAGAAGTCATAAGTAAACAAAATATAGTACGAGTACCAACCCCTTTGTTTTAACGGATATCGGACAACATACAATATTTTGTATAAGTCCACTGAGTTTAATAACTCAAACCTTGTACGTCATAGGTTGACAACTGTACTATGGTTAAGAAGAATTACACCGTTGTTGAATGCACCTTACCTAACCATCAACTGATATAGGTAAATGTCATAAACATAATTTCAAAAGGTTATATCTCACTTTATAAAATAAACGTACAGATATATTAGTTTGAAACTTATGCATAACAATGGATATTCAAAACCAAATATTTGTCGTTAGGCAAAACCCAGGTGATTTCCTCAAATATCACCAATTACAAAGAATTCTAATATATATTGAAGATCTAATCACCCAATTCCCAATATCTTACTCCCACTCAGTATCTGTAATGCCATACAGATGTGAGCATCAAGTCTGGTAAATACATACCCTGGAGTTAGAATCTAACTAGGAAAACAGTTTTCAATTAACACCGCATAGCAAAACTAAAATATGAAAATGGTTCGAAGGGGCGGCCGGGTATTCTTCGTAATGCCTCTTCCACTATCCAGATTCATGACAGTAACCGTATATTTCCTTGCCCTCACTGCAATCCCTTCATATGTCTTTACTTCTTACCTTCTGTACACCATACTTAGGCTAATCGATTTTCTTCCTTCCCTACCTTTCGGCACCAGCATAAGGTTTAGAAGAAGTCCATCCAATAAGCGTAATAGTTGTACTCTCCTAATACTAGGAGCCCTCGCAACCTGAGAGAAGGTAAAGAGAAAAGACAACCGAATAATCCTATTCAATTTCTCCTGAACTGGAAACCATCCTCGAACTGAAACAAGATCTTTCGAGTTCGTATGTAACAATACGATGGAATATCCAAACAATATAGATCTTCATAGTGATACGGAGTGTTCTGAAAAAATGCAAAGGGAAAGTAGGACCGGCAGGGATATATGCGACTAAATGACAATACAAAAACCAAAGTGTTTTAAGAAGGTTCGGTTAATTTGGTTCATGAGTTTTAGTTTAGGGTCAGGTCATGGTCGCTGCCAAAGAGAGAAAGAAAAGAAACACTCAGCATGCACTCTAATCTAGATTAGATTAGTTAATCATTTTATCTAATGAGGATGGCTCGCACTGTTTTCTCAAATTCTCCTTCAAGCCCTAAAAGGAGAATTAGTCAGGATCATCTGAAAATCACCCGAGGAGTAACACCTACTCATCAGTGGGAATCGGGATCCAACTTTCATCGCATGATAACTTGATAAAAGCCACTCAAGTCACCACACTCCAGAAGGTATGCGCATGCCTGGAAAGTCTCTTTTATATTTGAAACTCCCGATGTGGTTTTTGCCCCTAGGACCCAAGTGACCTTGACACGGTCAACACGTCAAAAGGTCCTATTGAAGTTCAACCTGTCATTATCTTAATTGCATTAAACCCACCCACACGAGCCCTTGACATAGTCAACAAGGCTACACGACTGTCCTGACCAATCGCATTGCATGCTACTAACAAGCACCACTTAGTTACCACACACTACGCCTTGACACAGTAAACAAAGGCAACACGAATACTAGGTACTGTTAGTCATATGTATGCCCTAGATGCCATTATTGTACATTTTTGTATATTATAATGGATGCTTGGACATATATATATTTAAAGGACTTTCTTGCTCGACATGATGGTATGCTATCTGGTTGCACTTTATCTTAACATGTACCTTTGTATTATTATACTGTCTCTCTGGTACATGTTGATAAAGCCCTTAGAATGTTGGCTTGACTACCTGTACTATGATGCAGATCATACTAGTGGGGCTTGATTAATCCGTAAGCATGTCCTTTAATTGTTCCAAGTCGAGAGAGTATCGAGATAGGGCATCGATATTTCAGAGTAGACTAGTGTGTACGTTTCTTGACCCTTTAGGGGGCGATGGATGATCCTACATCCATTGGTGTTTGACATCAAAGATTGTACAGGTGCTCATTAGAGAATGGGTACACTGAACAAAACTCACCGAGAACTCCTAAGTGGTATTATACCTATCGTCATATAGCAGTTCTCTGGTGACACTTGTACAGGTTAGTCTGTAGACCCGAGATCGTCATAGAGTCTTGTATGGTTCCCACTGTGCTTTGATTTCCTCCCTACCATAGCTCAAAAGAGTCGTGCAAACAGGTGGATTTTGGGTACAGTCCCGAGTCACATGGAGGCAATGAGCGATAGGAGGGGTTTCGTCTCTCCTGGTATTGGGAGTTGAATTTGCGCTATGCTCGATTGGCTATAACAATAAGTCCCTGGCCAGGGCTGATGAGATTTACTGGTAAGAGTTATCAGTAGTTTCTCGAACCGTTATAGGCCTCACATCGACATGACTTATCAAATTATTGGAGTCTGACGTATCCACTCCCAGACTCGATATGCGACATATCAGACGAAGAGACCGGACTATACGGTAGTGTTACTTATAGGCTTATGCAGAGAGTTTGGACAAGCTTGCTTGTTGATTTCCTATTCGCTCAATACTTGGATAGCCGTTACGTCCAGCTAGTACTACCGACGGCTTGTGGGGACTGATGTGATCATTACCTACTGCCGGCGTATTGACAAGTTTTTAGAGTCCTATAAAGAGGTTTCCTAGCTCAAGCGAAACGAAGTAGGGCACATATGTGATATGTGCGGGACCATGATTAAATACGTGTACGTGATACCATATTCTAATCTCGTGATATATTATATCGGTCAGCTATATATGATATAACCGGGTTATTGAATCAAGTATTGATTCGATAAATTGATATACATGATATTAGTCAATTATATATGATATAGCCGGATTATTGAATCAAGAGTTGATTTAATAATTTGATATATATTTTTATATTTGATATATTAATATATATTAACTAATATTAGCTCACTAAAGAATTTCTTCTCTTTGAAATACATTTAATATATATGTGATATATATTAATATATGTATTTATATATTGTGTCATGGTGGATGATACATTGGATATGGGTGTATTAGACTTACACCAAAGCTTAAGATAATTAAGGGGTTTTATTTATTAAGAGTTAATTCAAAATTATGTAGAAATTGTCATGGCTTGGATGCTTGTGGAAGCATGTAGAAGTCTTGACTAATTCCACTAATTTTGTTTTACTCTAGATATTTTATAACCCAACCATTATCTTTAACCATGGTTAACTCTCTACAAATTTCTATGAGATATTTTTTCACCCATGGTTCTAGAGAAGTTCATCTTCTTCATCTCATTTTTGTTCTCTAGTTTTTAGTGAAGTGAGAAAAGAAAAAGAGAAAGAGTTTTCTAAAGTGAGCAAAATTCCTACTTCATCAACCTACTCTCATCTAGCCCATTAGTGTAGGTTGTTTGCTTCACTAATTCCTTGATTAGTGAAGAGGTAGCTTGAGTTAGGGTAACTTCGAAGTGAATCATCTTCGATCTCGAAGATGACAAAGCAAGCTCGTTCCTTTCACCAAGTGGAGCCTAAGAAGAGTTCTAGGGAGCACTACTTGGAGCGTAGGGACTACTACTCAGAGCTATTGAAGTGAAGGACCGGTCTACAAAGGTTGTATTCCTAATTCACTTAGTGTAAAGTTTGTTTACATGTTTAATAAACCCTAATTCTCTAGTTTGATTCTAGATTAGTATAGCTTAGCCCACTAGATTTTTTAAAATTGCATACTTGATGCCTCTAGAAACCTAGTAGTGATGCTAAAACATACTTTCATGTACTACTCGTAGGAAATGACGAAGGGCTACGGCTGATTTTTGGCGAAAAACCTTTAACGTAATGAACTTGATATCGTTGAAGAAACCGAGTGGATTTACAAATATATATAGTGGTGTAAACTTTTGCTAAAGAGGTCACTTCTTGTAAAGGGATCTCGGCTCTTCCTCATCGAATGAGGTGCAGGATATTCCTAACTGGATACCACTATGCAAAGCAAAAGAATCGACTATAGTGAAGTTATTACAATGACGCGAACTTTTGCCCAAGAGGTCACTCCCCATGAAGTGATCTCGGCTCTTACCTCGTCGAATGAGGTGCTGGATATTCATAACCGAATACCGCTGTGCAAAGCAAAAAGAAACATCTGCAATAATAGTTTTCAAAAATTGGTTCCAACAACATCATTTAATTTTATTTTTCCTTGATTTAATCAAAATTAATGCAGTCCCATCAATTAATCCATATCACACCAGAAAAGAACGAAAATACAATGTACGTATATGCCATCCGCATTCGCCGCGGGGCCCCATCATGTACCGTTAGGTTACTTAATTAATGGCAAGGTAGGGGCTGGACTAGCGCGGATGCAAAATATATACAATATCTACTAGTATATATAAATATATATATATAACATTCGTCCCAGGAATGATATAAGCAACATCATAGAAAAGCGATAAGAAACACGGAATAACGGATAATTTAGGAGCCCCGGGTTTCCTTTGAGCCGCAAATGAAACCCGACGTTCCCCGGTCGTGTGGATAGCCTGTGCAATGTATAACCAAGAGCCCTACGATTGCGGCAAGTTACCCGCCAATTCCAAAAGTGAGGCAACCCTAATCAACAAAGTGAATGGGCCACCCAGAACTTCACGGAATCCGGTAACTTGAGCACTCTACCGTAGGTCATCCTATACCCCCTACGAGTGCGGTGAATAGCCCACCAATTCTAAAGTAAGGCCCCTTCCGTCTCAATGCCATGAGATGCGAGCCCGTTGCCCTCTAGAACCCGGCTACTCGAGCACTCCAACGCGGGGTAATCCTAGTACAGAAAATAAAAGTGTATATACAATGGCGACATCGACCTCAACCCAGTCGTGCCATAATAAAAGAATATACAATCTGGCAGAGACGGCGGTCCACATGTCGGACGCTCTCCCCGCAATAATGAATATACAAATGAATTGAACTGTACTACTACCATTGCACTATAGGCTATCCACCATGACAATCCATCCACAATATCAGCATAATCACAGAATATCAACGTGAATATCATGTTCGTAAACCCGTCTAGTTGAACGTATAGCAACTAGTCGGGTTGTACCGCTCAATGATATTCACGGTAGCAGATATTAACATATGTACTGATAAACACGTATTTAAAATTTTGATCGACTAAAACTTTTCCACATTGGCCCCAAATGCAAACCAGTACTCAAACAAATCTGGGCCAAAAACATACATCCCAAAAATCATATTTTCAAGAACTAGAGCCCCCGAAAAAATTTAGGGCACTGTAGCCCAAAAAGCGCGGCAGTGCAGCCGCAAAATATGCCATTTTGCTCCTGTTCCGCGGCCGAATTTTAGAGTTAGGTGCCCAAATTTTTTTCTTAGCTCTAGTTTTGCCTACACATAATTTTAATACAATAGAAAAAAAATTTGAACAACTTTGAAATTCGAACAGCAAGCAACAGTTTTGGAAATACGATTCGGAAAATTCTGTCAATCGATACTTTAAACTTGTGTAAACTAGCTAGTAAAAGTTTATGGGGTAGTTCTGATACCATGTTGGGACAGTCAGCGCAGTGGAAACTGGCCATGGCACCCATAAGTCCCATAGCAGCTACTCTTTACATAATCCCCTCATGACAGACTACAACCCGCCGGACCATATAACCGTATGGGGCACCCTGGGGGCAAGAGCCTGTGCTTCATCACTACTGTCACCACAGTGAGAACCCCCCATGGGTCGACATCCCTGCCTAGTATCTCTGATACCATGTTAGGATTTGCTAGCGTCTTGGCCATCTACCGTGGCCGATGCGGAACAAAAAATGGCGTTTAAAAAACTTGGCGCTAAAAACCCCGTCTAGAATCGAACCATAAACCTAAACTAACTACCTACAAAGAGCTTATCTACTGTGATAGAAGTATTATACCGAATGAACAGTGTCCTTCGGTCTTCTATCATCTTCCATAGCTCTTAAAAGTTTCCTCGATCGAGCTTGGCCGCCGGTCTTCCTCCGTCGAAGATGATCCACCTGAGGGATGCAGCTCATGGCTCTAGCTCCACACTAAGAATCTAGTGAAGCAGCTAGGGACTCTAGGTTGCTAATCTAGAGTGCCTAGAGATGTAGTGAGTTGCTTTAAGTGTTTATCTATCTCTCTTCTACTCTTGTTTCTCAACACATGAGATGGTAGGGTAGAAGATGAAGAAGATAGAGGAGGAGCCCAAGAAAGGTAGTGAAGAGAAAAGAAGCCAATGGTGAGGGTGTCTTCTCATCTCAAAAATAATGAACCATTCAAGTGAGAGACAATATCAAGCAAGGTTTTGTAAAACCAATTTCCAAATATAATATATCAACCATGCTTGAATAGTTAGCACAAATGAATTAACAATTCATTTGTCATCACTATTCAAGTATGGTTCTCACCATTTTCTTTTCATCACCTTTACACCTCATTTCTATTTAAATAAATAAATGGATAATCCAAAATGAGGTGTCCCCCTACTAGAATGTTTTCCGTATAAATATAGATCACACTCAATTGTATATACATACCTGTATTCGTACCAAAATATGAATACCCAAAGAGATAGAATAACACAAAGAACATAATACTAGAATATACATATCGAAATACATATATGTAAATTATTAAATTAATACCTGACTTAATAATCCGGCTCAATCCCGAGCCGGCTAGTATTATCAACCGTCCGATCGAAAGTCCGGGTAACTAGCACAATCATTTGATCGGAACCCTGCACGTATCAAAATACGGCTACTAAATCATTTCTCCTAAACCAGGAAAACCCTACGTGTGGAACTCTAAAGACTCGTCAATACACTGGCAGTGGGTTTAACCATAAGCACGTCAGCGGCACTAGCTATACGTAACGGCTACCTAGGTATTGAGCGAAAGGATGGCTGACATGTAAACTCATCAGAATCCCTACTGAGTCTGTCTGTGACAATCTCCATACTGTTCTGTCTGTTCGTCTAAGAGTATCGCATATCGGGTCTAGGGGTGGATAAAATTAGACTCCTAATAACGCGATATTTCGTGTCGGTATGAAGCCCATCACCTATTGAGAAACTACTGATCCAAATCAGTAATTCTCGTCTATCTTGGCCAATGATTTCTGGTGATGGCCACCCATGCACAACGTGACATCAACCCCAAATACCGGGAGAGACGAATCCCCGACGATCCGCTCATTACCTCCATATGGCTCGGGACTGTACTCAACTAAAACTTATTTGCACGACTCCTTTGAGCCGTGGTAGGGTAGTAATCAAAGCACAGTAGGAACTCATACGAGATAAATGACGATCTCAGCTCGACAGACTAACCTGTACTCATGTGACCTGAGAACTGCTATCTGACAATATGTATAATATCAACTAACATGTTCCCAGCGAGTCCATTCAGTGTAACTCATAACCCAAGGAGCACCTGCATACTATCTTAGGTGACTAACTAACACCAATGGCTTGTAAGACCTGCCACCGTCCCTCGTCGGGGTCTCGAAAAGTATACACTAGTCTACTCCGGAGTATCGATGCCCAGTCTCGATACTCTCTCGACTAGGGACATTTAAAGATGTGCTTATAGACCACCCGCTCCCATGTATTGATCTCCATCATAATGCTAGTGGTCAAGCAAAAATCCTATGGGCTCTATCGACATGTAATAGTGATCTATAATACCACATAATGCATGTACATGATGATAAAGACAAACCAAATAGCATACTATCATTTTGAGTAAGACTGTTCTACCCGTATAGGTCCTCCCTCAATCATCACAATCGCATGCCTACGATTACAATAATTGACTTGAGGGCACTATATCCAATAATCGAGAACCTTTAGATGGTATCATACATATCATCAGATAGCGGTTCTCAGGTGACATGGGTACATATAGTCTTTAGACCTGAGATTATCATTTGTCTCGTGTGAGTTTCCACTGTGCTTTGATCACTACCCCGCCACGGCTCTACTGAGTCGTGCAAACAGGTTTTGGTTGGATACAGTCCCGAGCCACATGGAGGCAGTGAGTGATTGTCAGGGTTTCATCTCTCCCGGTATTGGGAATCGATATCGCATTGTGTACGGTTGGTCAGAACAATAAGACCTTGGCCAAGACAGTTGAAATTTACTGATAGTTAGATCAGTAGTTTCTCGGATTAGTCATGAGCCACATCAGCATGACTTATCGGGTCAGTAGGGATCTGACGTTTACCCTCCCCTAGACCTCCGATACTCTTAGACGAAGAGACCGGACTGTACGGAGATTGTTACGGATAGGCTCAATAGGGGTTAGGATGATGTCACGACCCGAATAGCACGTGACTAGCACTGGAATCATGTGAAGTCTATAGAACCCCACCTAATTCAAGTAAGCCAAAAGCCCAGAAATCTAAACCATTTAAAAAAAGAGTGAAGGAAAATTCATTTAAAAGTTAACATATAAATTCACTTTGAAAGTCGTAGTAAGCATTTTTAAAACATCAAGTCTTTTTCAAAAATTTTGGCAGAGTTTCCTTTGTAAATACTGGCCCCAAACGGGTACAAATAGGAATATATATGAATAATGCATAAAGGCATCCCCAAGCGGGAGCTAGCTCTTCGCCAATTGGCGAAAACAACAACGCAAGCAATATAATATACAACGCCGAAGGGCGAGAATCAAAACTCAGAAAGAAACCAACATCCTCAAGAAAACCGGAGAAGAATCCCAATAATAAAAGCGCATGACTCTAAGGTCGAAATAATACATAACTGGTTTTCTAAGTCTATCAAAATATACAAGTCTGGTTGATAGAGTTTACTAAATACAACTGTAATAAATAAAAGTACAACGGTGGTCATGATACAAGTGAACCCACCTACCAAATCAATCATCCGAAAGGAAGCAGTGTGCCAGCAAGCCACAACGAAACCTGTACGGCAAAACCTGCAAGAAACTGTGGCGCAACGGGGATGAGTTGCCAACTCGTGAGTAGAAGACATCACCGAGCAGAAATTGCATGTATGACTCTATCCTAGGTCATACAATAATATTCTCATAATATATAACTAATAATGGCAAGGGTAAACATCTAAACATAAGTGTAATACTAAGTGCTCGTGTCAGTGCCTCAGGTAGCAACATATCACATATATGATGTATGAATGCATGAAAATAGAATACATCTTAAATGAGAAAGATGTTTTCTTATCTAAGTGAGATTTCTGTATAAAAATCGAAGTATCATCAATGAAATCAACAGAGAATCCGTGTCAAGCATCGACACAAAATATATATCCCAATATCTCAATACCTCGGGCTCTGGCAATCCGGACTGGCCCGTATCATAAAATATCAATAACTCGGGCTCCGGCAATCCGGACTGGCCCATATCATCAAATCTCAATATCTCGGGCTCCGCATGATTAGGATCAGCACATAACTCCGAACGGTATCCTCCGGATATCCGTTAAGTCTCCATACAATCACCAGTCGGTAGTGCTCCCCTGCCGGGCTCAAAGCCTTTCTATACGATCTTCTTGCCCCGGGGTACCGCACCGGGTCCACCATACACCCGCAGACGGTCCCTCCCCCTACCTTGAATCGGGTGTATAATACCGCTCAAGAATCGAGAAAATCCATGGTGGACATCACAAATATCATATCACGAGAAAACCGCAAATTTCTATTTGTTAGAAATGATAATGAGTTTATAAATTCTTGCGGTTTCTCTAAATCCAGAGATCTCATGGAAAATCCAAATCCCATAATCAAGGGTCAATAAACAGTGAATACCGGCATAAAGCCCCATAATATTGCATGACAAATGAATATACACATGCATGGATATATAAGTAGAGGATGCAATATCTAAACTAGCATAGTAATGATATATTGGAACTATCAGCTAGCAAGTTATATTAGTGAAGTAATGTTCTCTAAAGTGTACGTGATATGGCAATTACCGATGATGTGTGTGTGAGCCGGCAAGCAAGTGTTCGTGGACATACGCATCATCGGTAATGGTGCTGGTGTCCTGACAGCATGGGTTCGTAATAACAAAAGAAAACACATGTATAAGCATGCAATGCGATAATAACAAGAATGTACGGAAAAAGATGTAGTAACCGCAACATATAAGAATATTCACCTCAATATACGAGTCATACAGTTTTTGGTGTTTGAAATCGCATGAATCGTGGTTTTAGAAAAATAGGGGCTACGGGGTCTTTGAGAAAAGATACATCCTTTAAAAAATCTGTAGTATCCCTCGGCCTGTCTTTAAAATACTCACGATTCGTTAGTTTTGAAAATAAGTATGACTCGAGCCCAGTCTAACATCTACCAAGTAAAGTACAGTACAAAGCTAAGAGACTAATCGAAAGGGTAAGAAAATCCTCCCAAGTCCAAGTCGATATATCTAGTAGTCGGTGATCCCGCCTCAATAGCGTCACGTACGGTAAAATATATAATATGACATCCTCAAGTCAAGAGTGCGGATCAATCATCATATTTATACCTCGTACGGTAAAATCAATCGTACAGCATCCCGGAAATCGGGGTACGGGTCAAATATCACATATAACTCATGTTTCATACGGTATAATTATCATAATATCCTGAATTAGGAGTACCGTTCTAAAGTCTAGAACATTCCGATACCATCAACATATATTCTCGTGTGTATGAAAACACATCGCCCAACGATCCACTATAATATCATGTCATATATCATAACACGACACAAATCACATAATCGATCTCACGGCATTATGCCCAATCATATCGACTCACCATCAAGTATCATATATTATCCTCATCACCCGTGTATACGTATATGTGTGTGTGTGTGTATGTACCAACGCATCCACACACACACACACACACACACACACACACACACACACACACACATACATTTAAACATATACACCTAATACCATATTACGTGTGTGCATGTGTGTGTGTGTCAACCTTACTCTAGGGTTCGCGACTAAGAAACTAACTAAAAACACTTTCTTTCAATTACACTAAAACCAACCCATGTCACCTAAAGTCTTTCTTGCTAAGTATAGACATCTCGTAACAATACATATGTATATAAATATATAATCACATCATACCCTATGAAATTGCGGGGGTTCTATACGCCATCCACCCGACTTCCCCCGTAGATATACATCTACTCACCTTGATCCTTGCTTGCCGAAGTCGATGTCTCCATTCTCCTTTTTGTCATCCAAAGTCCACGTGAGGGTGCCTACACATATAAACACATAGTTAAACCGAAATCGCACACGAAAACCAAAACGGCACACGTATCACACATAGGTTAAAACCTATGGTCTACTCATGCAAATCAACCAAAAAAACTCCCGATATCGACGTACAAACGTTAAGCGACCGATACAAAACACAAATATCAAAACTTCAAATCATGCAAAAGCTACAAATCAAAACATCAACTAAACAAAATGGTTCCAGATTTTGGTTCAGGTAAAATTGGGCTAAACTAGCAGTACAGTGGGGTAGTATATAGAGTATGTGAGCTACTGAACCAACCTCGACGCCAAATACCATAATTTGGCCGGCCACACTACCCTGAAAACCGGCCTGCTCGGCCAGGGATGCATGGTTTGGGTTCGTACTTGCAGGGTGGTCTCCTAGTGGTCTATCTAGGTCTCTGGGGTTGCTAGTTTTTCTAGTAAAGATCTCAGATTATTCCAGATTCCCTGTAGACACACAATAGTCACAATACCGACATTTTTAAATATCTAACTCAAGTTTGGTTTTGTTTCTGTTATGGTCTAGGTTTAAACACCAAAGGGGGGTTCTAGTCACTAATTACACCTCAATTGCACCATCTCGATTCAAATCAAACCCTTAGCTCAACTTGGAATTTTCCAAGTTCGCTAAACCTCACTTAATCACTTCTAAACTAATATCGAAGTTAAAGTAAATGAATAACTATACTAATGGTGAAGGAAATACCTCATTTGGCAACTCAAGAATTTTCTTGAGTTGCCCCAAGTACTCAAAATCTAAACTTTCTTAATCCACCATGGTTGTAGTGAGCTTGTGCATGATTTTTGTGAAGGGGATGTATGGTTTTGATGTAGAAATGGGGTGTTGTGAGGAGGTAGAGGTGGTGGAGGGAGAGAGGGCAGCCATGGTGAGAGAAAAGCAAAGAAGAAAAATGAAGATGAGATGAAGAAATGAGCCATGGTCAAAAGACCCCTCACCTCTCTCTCTCTCATTTCCCATGCTATGCCCATACTCTTTTGTCCGCAATTCTTTATTCTTTTTCTTTTCTTTATTTCCTATTTCTTTTCTTTAACAAAATTCATAAACAATACATAAAAGAAAATGGAGAATTAAAGCCATGGTAGAATAAAATGTAACAAGTATTATGCAACATATCATGTTGCATGTCATGCACATATCATACTTAAAGAAAATTAGTAAACACTAATCGCGTTTAGTAATAACCCATACCTAATTAATTGTATACTAAGTCGTAAAATCCCCAATCTTCATACAATCTTTTAAAAATCAATACTTAGTATAATTTTCCAAATATTTCCCAATTATCGGTATATAATTATACCATATCATTAAAACTAATCTCCACATATTAAAATATTCATAATATTTATTATTTTAATTATTTAACTTCCCAAAAATAATATCTTATTTTTCTGAAATGTTACAGTCTTCCCCCTTAAATAAATTCGGTCCCCGAATTTAAATTAAAACTCCCCCAAAAAACTAAAACATTTCAGCAAAACAATCAAGTCGCCGGGGCTCCGAAATCATAAATACTTAAAACAAATCTTAGCGCAATGCATGCGCATGAAAACGAGTATATAACTTAAATCAAAACTCCATCAAGTATCAAGCAATCATTGGAGTTATGGTGAAGATACTGTACGAAGTCCAACATGATATACATCAAAACTATAACATTTACGTAGTACGCATCATTGCAAACTCGTTAAAACATCTGAAAGAAATGTATGTTAAACTTTTTTCGAGTCGTTGTGCGATGCGCGTATCATGGAACAGGTAGCGAACGTTCATTGTAAGAAAAATAAATATATATATATAAAGATATCCCTTGTTTAACATACACGTCCCGCCGTTTTTGAAAATAATTTAGAAGGGTTTCCTCTGTAAAATATTTCGTGTCATCTCGGACACATAGGTAAATACTGAGACTATAGCTCCTTTTTGGAAATCCCTTCGGTAACTATCGATGCATGCAAAAACATATTCAGGTACTGTCCTCTGACTAGTCCTGCTCGGTTACTATACTAAATAGTAAATATCATAAAACATACTGCTCCAAAAGAAACCAATCCCAAAATGTGTATAAGAATGTTACGTGCGTCTGGTGCACACAGAAATCGAAATCAATGTATGTGCCATACATGTGCACAGAAAAAAAATCCCAGTGCAACGGGTGTGCACGAAACACCTGTCAAGGGCAACGGTGTGCCTGACAACAAATATCAGGTGCATCTGATATGCACGAAGAATCCCGATTTAGTGCATCTGGTGTGCACCAAAATCGCGCCGAGTATGCGCAAGAATCCAAATCAAGTGCACAAGATGCATGAAAACAAATATCGAATATCACGATCGAAATCGATGGTATACAACATACATCAATCCAAATCAGGTATACCGTGGTATATAATCTCACAACCACGTGCATCAGCATGCACAAAATTGAATCAAAGTACTAAAAGTGCATGAAAACTACACCGAAGGTACAAGTCAAATCACATACATACCATAGGCATGAAATCAAAATCAAACATGTCGAATGATATCAAATCAAAGTCGAGTGCAACTGTGGTGCACAAAATCTCAATCATGCAAATAAATCGCCCAAAACACCGAAATCCAAAATGACGGACACGTGATATTCGAATCACCAAATCACAAATCGTAAACGCTGTCGTCGATGTGTCCTTCTTTCAAAGTCGAGAAGGTGTCGGTGCATCCAAATCTAGCAGAGCAAGATATCTACTTGCCTCCTGTTCATGGTCTGGCGCCTTGTGCCCTTAGGCTCTCGTCTCTCACTACGAATTGCCAGTTACATAACTTCTCGGCTCAACGGCCCAATATGAAAATGATGAAGGAAACAGTTCCGCTCTGGCACATTCTCTAAAAGATCTCTGGTCAACTATCATGGTCACTCAAAACATGTCTCGTCGGTGAAGCCGAACTCTGGACTACTGGGTGTACGTAATACGACCGATCCTGGGTCCAAATCTTCTCGTATAGTATTCCAGAAAAATTCTGTCGGGGTCTCTCCCAAATCTCGTTTCTGCCGACCTGCTCGGAAGTTATCACCCTTTACTAAATCTATTTCTTGTTCCGGAACAACTGCAAACTCATCACGACTCCTTCTAAAAGATATATCCATATCCAACGCCTCTGCATGCGTATCATATCTCTGTAGTCAACGGAGTGGAACGCCATCTCGTCAAAATCTCGTATGAATCTCTTACTCCACATTTCTCTAATGTCGACTGATTCGGACTCGTCTCTTCGTAGCTGTATAGACTGCACTACAACGGCTATACTCATATCTGGAGTCTCCCTTCTGAAACTACAAACTCGACAGCTCACTATCTTATGGTAGGTATCTGGCCAACTACGCCCTCGGAAACTCTTCCAAATCGTCTGAGGAATACCCTTCATTCGTCTGTTTTCTATCGACTATCAACGTGCCTGTGTGAAGTCTTCTCTAGCTGAAATCAATCAATCTGATGACCTCGCATCGGGGTATGCAAACGAACCACATGTCTTAGTCATTCATCCAAGGGTGACTAGTGATCTCTTATCATATCCTTAAGTAAAAACTCGTGTTGTAATAGCTTCAAACATCTGGGGCGATATCTTGTCAGTCGCGGCAACAGCCAGCTCGTTCATCCACACGCTAAACAATGCCAAAATCATTAAGAATAAATGGTGCATTGACGGTCATCACATTCTGGCTGGCCTCTAGCGGTAGCCCGATCTTTTGGTGCTGATCTGAACGTTTGCTTCAACGAGAAAACATAGTAAAACGATATATCGAAACGCTCATGTCGTGAAAAACACAATAAAACGATATATTTATGCAATCATGTGTCACCGAAATTTCACCCTGGTCAGTCCTCGTCCAAGACGAGCTCATGCTGACGGCAACTCTTGCCGTAGCTCTCTCTGTCCGTGCAACCGTGGTAACAGAAACCACAAACCGATAACGATGAGGATAGATCAATGAATGAATAGAATATTGTGCAAAGAAATATACATCCTAAGACTTCTTAAGCGGAGTAGCGTATCGTAAGTATGCCGCGGAATATACACACAGTACGTTGCTCTACTTAAGTCGCCTACTCCATCAACCAAGGTTAACCTATGCGACGAAAATTCGGGTCTAATACCCCCTCGACCAAGTCTAAGTTCCGTAAGGTCAAGCCTAGGTTCCGAATATATACAAATATACGCCCTAGACTCCACACGGTCAAACCTAGACTCGAACCAAGGTTAAACCTAGGGCTCTGATACCAACTTTGTCATGACCCGAAATGGCACGTGACTGGAGCTAGAATCATGTGAAGTCTATAGGACCCCACCTAATTCAAGTAAGCCAAAAGCCCAGAAACCTAAACCATTTAAAAAAGAGTGAAGGAAAATTCATTTAAAAGTTAACATATAAATGCACTTTGAAAGTCGTAGTAAGCATTTTTAAAACATCAGGTCTTTTCCAAAAATTTCGGTAGAGTTTCTTTTGTAAATACTGGCCCCAAACGGGTACAAACAGGAATATATATGAATAATGTTAGTTGTATGTATGCCCTAGAGACCATTATTGTACATGAGATGTATATTATAGTGGATGCTGAGTCATATATAAGGAGGAATTTCTTGCTCGACATGATAGTATGCTATCTGGTTGCTCTTTATCTTAACATGTACACTTATTGTCTCTCTGTTATATGTTGATAAAGCCCTTAGGATGTGTACTTGACTTCCAGGATTATGATGTGGATCATACTAGTAGGGTCTGGATAGTCGGTAAGTACATCCTTCAATTGTTCCTAGTCGTTGGAATATCGAGACAGGGCATCGATATTCCAGAGTAGGCTAGCGTATACGTATCTTGACCCATGTGATGGACGATGGATGATCCCATATCCATTGGTATTTGACATCAGAAATGGTATACGGGTGCTCAGTGGAGACTGGATACACTGAACGGACTCGCCGAGAACTCCTAGATGGTATTATACCTCACGTCAGATAGCAGTTCTCTGGTGACACTGGTACAGGTTAGTCTGTCGACCCGAGATCGTCATAGAGTCTTGTGTGTCTTCCACTGTGCTTTGATTTCCACCCTACCACGGCTCTACTGAGTCATGCAAACAGGTGGTTTTTGGGTACAGTCTCGAGTCACATGGAGGCAATAAGCGAGAGGAGGGGATTCGTCTCTCCCAGTATTGGGGGTTGATATTGCGCTATGCTCGATTGGCCATAACTGAAATCCCTGGTCAGGGTAGATGAGATTTACTGGTAAGTGTTATCAGTAGTTTCTCGACCCGTTATGGACCTTACATCGGCATAACTTATCAAGCTATTGGGGTCTGATGTTTACCACCCCTAGGCGAGATTGCGACATATCAGACGAAGAGACCGGACTGTACGGTAGTGTTACTGATTGGATTCGCAGGAGTATGAGCAGGCTTGCTTGTTGATCTTCTGATCGCTCAATACCCGGATGGCCGTTATGTTTAGCACGCCTCTTGCGGCTTGTGGGTGTTTGATATGATCATCACCTAGGCGTATTGACGAGTCTTTAGAATCCTACACAGAGGTTTCTTGGCTCAAGCGAAACGGAGTAGGAGCACATATGAGATATGTGCGGGACCAAGATTAATACGTGTATGAGATACGGTATTCTTGTAATATTTCAGAAAAATAAAATATTATTTTTGGGAATTTATAAAATTAAATAATAAATATTATGAATATTTGATAATGAGGTATAATTAATTTCCAATAAATTGTGAAATATTAGGAAAATTATAGGAATTACTGAAAAGAGGGTGTATTATGTGATTTAGGCAAATTATGAATTTTTATAATTAATTATATACACTTTTAATGCTAATCGCGATTAAATATCACTAATTGTGCATTAAGCTTGATTTGTGCACATGACATGCACCATGTCCTATTTCACATTGTTACATTTTCCTACCATGATCTTTTGTTGATTTTTCATGCATGGTTCTATTTTTTTTAAAATGAGAAGAATAGAAAAGAAAAGGAAAAGGAAAAGAAAAGAAAATATTAAACAAATAAGCAAGGGCATGAGAGAGAGAGGTGAAGGGGTCAATTGACCATGACCATTTCTCTTCCCTCTTCATTTTCCTTCATCTCTTTTTCCCTCCTCCATCACCATGGCTGTCTCCATCTCCTCCCTCCTCTATCACCTCACAACACACCCCAAAACAACTCAAAACACCATCTCCTTTTTACAAAAAAACATGCACAAGCTCACTACAAGCACTTTGGACCAAGAAAAATTGGATTTTGAAGACTTGGGGCAACTCAAGAATTTTCTTGAGTTGCCAAATGAGGTACTTTATTTACCATTAGCATAATATTTCATTCACTTTAGGATCCATGCATGTTTAGAAGTGATTAAGTGATGTTTAGTGAGGTTTGAAAATTCCAAGTTAGGGTTTTGAGGAGTTATTGAATTGATATAGTGTAATTGAGATTAGTAGAGGCCTTGCAACCCCTGTAGTGATTGTTTATTGGACTAAACCTGAGAGTAAACCCCTAATTCATAAACATAGAAACCCCGATATCGGGAAATTGTTGGATTTGTGATGAGAATTGGAGATCTGCTAACACCCGGAGCCTCTGAAAATTATTTAGCAAACACAATAAGTCATGCAGGCAACCTAGAAGCTACCCTGAAAACCCGAGCCCAAACCCATCAATCCAGGCCGCAGATTTATTCACTTGGGCCGCAAATTATGGCCTGGGTACATCCAAACTGGTTCGTTTTTGTTCCAGGGCTTTATCTCCAGTAAATTAGACCCTCCATATGTGCAAAATTGGCTAATTTCACCTAGGGTAAAATATGATACCATTTTCTTGAGTTGCTGCATTGTTTTGCTACTTCTTTTTAACATGGGATTTGGTATTTGATATTGTGTTCCATCATCTGATGTTTGTACGTCATCGACGGGGGTTGTTTGGTGGTTTTGCAGGCGTAGGCTATAGGTTCTAACCTATAAGTGATTCGCATGTCATTTTGGCTTTCATGTTCGATTCTTGATACTATATGACGCATTGGAAATTGTAGGTACCCCCATATGGACTTCAAGACGATGTGGATGAGTGTGGCATCATTGACTCCAGCAAGCGAGGATCGAGGTGAGTAGATACATATCTACGGGGGAAGTCGGGTGGATGGCGTATAGCACCCCCGCAGTTCGTAGTTTAGTATACAAATATGTTATATATGATTACAATTATGTGTATTATGTGACTAGATGATTATCTAGATAGATCTTAGGAGATCATGGATTAAATTTTAGTATAATTAGATGATAGTGTCGTTAGTTAGTGTTAGTCGCGAACCCTAGAATAAGGTTTACACACACACACACACTTGCATACATTTTATTACTTGTGCGTATATAAGGATATGTACACACACACACATAGGTTATGGGACTGTGTGTGTCTATATATATATATATATATATATATAGATATACATGGATGATGAGGATAGTATATGGTATTTGGAGATGAGTCGATGAGATTGGGCATGATGCCACGAGATCGGTGATGTGACATGGCTCGTATTATGAGATACGACATGATATTATAGTATGTACATATACATGGATGATGAGGATAGTATATGGTATTTGGAGATGAGTCGATGAGATTGGGCATGATGCCACGAGATCGGTGATGTGATATGGTTCGTATTATGAGATCGACATGATATTATAGTATGTCTTTAGGCGATGTGTTTCATACACATGCATATATATATATATATATATATATATATGTAGGTAGGTAGGTAGATGGTATCTGTGTTGTACTAGACTCTAGATCAATACCTCTAATACAGGATATGATGATAAGGATACCAGATGAATAATGAGATAAATATGATATTTGACCCGTACTAAGATTTGGGATGCCGTACGATGGATTTACCGTACGAGATATAAATATTGATGATAGATCCGCACTCTTGACTCGAGGATGTCATATGATATATTGTATCGTACGTGATACTATTGAGGCGGGATCACCGACTATTATATATATATGTGTGTGTGTGTGTGTGTGTATCGACTCAGATTTGGTGGTTTTCCTTACCCTTTCGATTAGTCTGTTAGTTTAGTCATGTAGTTTACTTGTAGATGTTAGACTAGACTCGAGTCATACCTATTTCAAAACTAACGAATCGTGAGTATTTTAAAGACAGGCCAAGGGATTCTACGAATATTTCAAAGGACGTACCTTTTCTTACAAACACCGTAGCCCTTATTTTGTAAACACCACGAGTCGTGTTATTTCAAATGGAAAAACGGTATGACTCATATATATTAATGTAGATTCTTCATTATTGCGTGTATTATTCATATTCCGCATATTCTTTCTGTTCGCATCGCATTTCATGCTTATATTGTGTTTTCATTAGTTATTATTAAAATCATGCTGTCAGGACACCAGCACCATTACCGATGATGCGTATGCTCCACGTACACTGTTCAGTTGATAAAACTGCACTTTTAATATGACATTTTTCCTACTATTTCTATATTAAAAAAAGGTGTTTATTATAATATATGACGCATATAAGGGTTTATCAGAAAAATACTATTTTCATGTGTTTATATATTATAATTAACATTATGAAGGAAAATGTAAGCATATAATATCCATGTAACATTTGGCCCATTTAATATGCTTACCTTATTAAATACCTTTAACCAATTCTCTTAAAACTAAAATATCATGACAAATGGTTAAAGATAATATCTCAATAAAAACAAATTCTACTAACATTATTTATTGAGATAATTGTGCAGAAATTATTTCAAGACTGGAATCAAGGAAATCCGAGTTATCGAGATCAAATCTGCCGAAATAGTAAAGTGAATTGAAGAAATCAATTCTAGCAGAGACGTAGAGAAGATTTTCAGATTCCAGATACCAAAATAGTCTACATGTGTCACCAAAAGAAGTCTCAAGAGAAATGAACCCACTATCCTGTTGGGTTAGCCTAGTACCTCATGAAGGGTTTGGAAGCATCACATGTACCAAAGATGGAATTTTTAGGGTGCTAAGTTAACAAACAGCGGATCGTTCCTAGAAAACTTTAGGGTTTCATAAACAACACATCATCACATGAAAGAAATGCTAGGGTTTTGAGAGTACAACCTTTGTAGCTCCCTACGCTAGACTCCTTGGCCACTTGAGGGTTGGAGGAGGGTTTGCTTGAAGTCTCCTAGTGTCCACGACGATCCACCCGAAGCTTCTAGTCCAAGCTTGCAACTTCACTTTTCAAAAGAAGAAATGAAGATAACACTCTAAACAAGTGGGCTAAACTTGTGTAGAATGATATTGTGGTTCTTATTCTTACTTCAAAATCCAATCTTGTTATGTAATTTGCTCACTACAAAAGTCTAGAGAGCAAGTAAAGAAGGAGGAAGAAGATGATGGCTATTCTTTTAATAAGAGTGAAAAAGATAACTCTTTTTGAAAAGAAAAATGAAAATATATGTATATATATTTTCATGTTCTCATCTCAAACCATGGTTAAACAATGAATATCTTATTGAACTTGAGTTAAAACACAAAAGGAAAGTTTACCCAAGGTTAAAAGGTGGGTGAGGATGGTTAGGTCAAAAGAAGAGTGTAGAAACAAATCAATGATAACCATTTTCCTTTTTCCTTTTTGTTTTAAATCAAATGCAATAAAATCCATATATAAAACCATGGTGTGAGTCTTATATTGCCACCATTTTCATGTAGGTACAACCATTAAGGATGTATGTATGTATGTATGTGTGTATGTACATCCAAATGTGCATGAATCTATAAAGAAGGCATGCATGCATGCATACATCCATCAAACTCAAGAAAGGATTTCAAGTGAGAAACCAATGGTTAAATAATAAATCAACACTTGATTTATCAATCAGGCCATATCACATATGACCCCACCAAAAGCTAGCCGCCCGATCAATATACGGTATCCTATACACGCATTTTAATCGGGTCCATGCGCATATCGCATATGTGCACCACAACGTTTCGCCTGGACTAAGAAACTCCATTGTGGGACTCTAAGACTCGTCAATACGCCGTCAGTGGGTGATGATCATATCAAGCACCCCTAAGCCGCAAGCGGTCAGCTAAACGTAACGGCCACCCGGGTATTGAGCGATCAGAAGAGAACAAGCGAACCTGCTACAACTCCCGTCGAGCCAATCGGCAACACTTCCCGTACAGTCCGGTCTCCTCATCTGATATGTCGCATATCAAGTCTAGGGGTGGTAAACGTCAGACCCCAATAACTGATAAGTCGTGCCGATGTGAGGCTCATAACGGGTCAAGAAACTACTGGTAACACTTACCAGTAAATCTCCAATCAGCCCTGGCCAGGGACTTCCCTGTTACGGCCAATCGAGCACAGTGCAACATCAACCCCCAATACCGGGAGAGACGAAACCCCTCCTATCGCTCATTGCCTCCATGTGACTCGGGACTGTACCCAAAAACCACAGTTTTGCACGCCCTCATGGACTTGGTAAGGTGGAAATCAAAGCACAGTGGGAATCACACAAGACTCCATGACGATCTCGGGTCTACAGACTAACCTGCACAAGTGTCACCTGAGAACTGCCATCTGACGTGAGGTATAATACCATCTGGAAGCTCTCGGCGAGTCCGTCCAGTGTACTCAGTCTCCACTGAGCACCCGTATACCATCTCTGATGTCAAACACCAATGGATATGGGATCATCCATCGCCCATCTTATGGGTCGAGAAGCGTATACGCTAGTCTACACTGGTATATCGATGCCCCGTCTCGATACACCCATGACTAGGGACCTTGAAGGATGTACTTATGGACTACCATGTCCCCACTAGTATGATCCGCATCATAGTCCAGGTAGTCAAGTACACATCCTAAGGGCTTTACTAACATGTAACTATAAGACAGTATAAAGAGACTAGTATACATGTTAAGATAAAGAGCAACTGCATAGCATACTATCATATCGAGCAAGAAAGTCATCTCTATATATGTCCAAGCATCCAATATAATATACATCATCTATACAATACTGGCCTCTAGGGCATACATACAACTAACAATCTCCCACTTGCACTAGGGCCAGATGCTGTAGTATCACATACCGAGCATCCCGAAGAGTCTCTCAAACTGTATCTGGGGAATGGCCTTCGTGAGTAGATCCGCTGTGTTATTCTTCGAGTCAACTCTCCTGACATCGATCTCCCGGCGATCAACTATCTCCCGGATCAGGTGATACCGCCTCAGAATATGCCTGGATCGCTGATGGGACCTGGGTTCCTTGGCCAAAGCCACCGCTCCATTGTTATCACAATACAAAGGTATTGGATGCTCAATGGATGGAACCACTCCAAGTTCAGTAATGAACCTCTTGATCCAGACAGCCTCTTTGGCAGCATCGTTGGCAGCGATGTATTCAGCCTCCATCGTCGAGTCTGCCACGGTTTCCTGCTTGGAACTCTTCCAGCTAACCGCCCCTCCGTAAAGGGTAAAGACAAATCCCGACTGCGACTTAGAGTCGTCATTATCACTCTAGAAGCTCGAATCGGTAAAGGACTCCACTTGGAGTTCTCCGTTACCATACACCAAGAGCATCTCTTTAGTCCTTCGCAAGTACTTGAGAATGCTCTTCACAGCTGTCCAGTGACTCTCTCCAGGATCAGCTTGATACCTACTCACTACACTTAGTGAGTATGCTACATCGGGTCTGGTACATAGCATCGCGTACATGATAGAGCCTACAGCTGAAGCATAGGGTATCCCTTGCATGCGAGCTCTCTCCAAATCAGTCTTGGGAGACATCTCTTTGGAGAGAGTGACTCCAGAGATCGTGGGTAAGTTCCCACGCTTAGATTCTTCCATACTAAACCTCTTTAGTATGGTGTCAATGTACCTGGATTGGGACAATCCCAATATCCTTTTGGATCTATCTCTATAGATCCTAATTCCCAATATGCAGGAGGCATCACCAAGATCTTTCATTGAGAATCTTTGTAATAAGAAGAGCTTGACCGATTGCAGCATAGGAATGTCATTTCCTATCAAGAGTATGTCGTCCACGTACAATACGAGGAAGACAACCTTACTCTCTGCTACCTTCTTGTAGATACAAGGTTCATCTACGTTTTTGACGAAATCAAACTCTTTGATAATGACGTCAAAGCAGATGTTCCAACTCCGCGATGCTTTCTTTAATCCATAAATGGATTTAAGCAGCTTGCACACCTTCCCGCTGCTCCCACTATCTACGAAGCCCGCTGGCTGAGTCATGTACACGCACTCTTCTAAATCACCGTTTAGAAAGGCGGTCTTAACATCCATTTGCCAGATTTCATAATCATGATATGCAGTGATGGCAAGCATGATCTGGATGGATTTAAGCATAGCCACTGGAGAAAAGGTTTCGTCATAGTCCACGCCTGGTCTTTGACGAAAACCCTTTGCTACAAGTCTAGCTTTGAAAGTCTCCACTTTCCCATCTACACCAAGTTTTTTCTTGAAGATCCACTTGCTCCCAATGGGTTTTACCCCTTCAGGAGCATTTTCCAAAGTCCATACTTTATTAGTGTACATGGATTCCATCTCGGACCGCATTGCATCCAGCTATTTCACTGAGTCCCCACTCGTGATGGCCTGCTCGAAGCTAGTTGGGTCATCATCCTCCATGATGCAGTCCTCGCTCCCACCATCCATGAGAAAACCGTAGTATCTCTCAGGTGGGTGAGAAACCCTACTAGATCGGCGGAGTGGTTGGGGTTTATCGGGAACTACGGAATCCTCTGGTTCCACCAGATCTTCTGTTGCAGCTTTTGTAGCTGGAACCTCTTCCAGTTCTACCTCATGTCCACTAATCTCGTTTGCAAGAAATTCCTTTTCTAAAAAGGTGGCATGCCGAGAAACAAATACTCTTTGTTCCTCAGTGTGGTAGAAGATATACCCTTGTGAATTCTTGGGATATCCTACAAATTTGCATAGAACAGACCGTGCCTCGAGTTTGTCCGGATTTTGTCATTTGACATAGGCTGGAAAACCCCATATCTTAACATAGTTAAGACATGGTCTCTTCCTTTTCCATATCTCATATGGAGTGGTAGGCACAGATTTGGTGGGGACCATATTCAGTAAATGTATGGCTGTCTCTAGCGCATACCCCCAGAAGGAAATAGGTAACTCAGCTGTGCTCATCATAGAGCGCACCATATCTAATAGGGTGCGGTTCCTCCGTTCCGATACACCGTTATGCTGTGGTGTATATGGAGGAGTCAGCTGAGAGAGAATCCCATTCTCTTTTAGGAAGTCCAGGAATTCATTGCTCAAGTATTCACCTCCTCGATCAGATCGTAGGATTTTAATACTTTTTCCGGTTTGGTTCTCGACTTCTTGTTTATATTCTCTAAATTTCTCAAAAGCTTCAGACTTGTGTCTTATTAAGTACACATGTCTGTATCTTGAGAGATCGTCAGTGAATGTAATGAAATACGAAGAACCATCCCTGGCATGTGTAGACATGGGACCGCATACATCACTATGTATCAGTCCCAAGAGTTCGATAAATCTTTCTCCGTGTCCCGTAAACGAAGTTTTGGGCATCTTCCCTTTGAGACATGACTGGCAAGTGTCATAAGATGAAAATTCGAACGGTTTCAAATATCCATCCTTATGCAACTTAGCTAGTCGTGTCGTATTGATGTGACCTAGTCTACAATGCCACAAGAAGGATTCGTTCAGTTCTGAACTCTTCCTCTTATGTGTGTTTGTTATGCTTAGAACTGTTGATTGATTTAGAACATAAATGCCATTGCACAACGTGCCTGATCCAACCAACTTTTGGTTACGGAAAATGTTCATAACATTATCCTGTAATACAAAATTATATCCCTCTTTACTCAACAAAGAAACCGATATAATGTTGCATATCAGGTTCGGCATGTAATAGCATTCGTTCAGAATTAATGTATTACCAGTTGGCAATACAAGGTGATATTCCCCGACGGTTTTAGCTGCAACAATTGCACCATTTCTAACCCTTATGTCTTTTTCACCTTCTCCAAGTTCTCTACCTTTCTTAAGCCCATGTAACTGATTACATATATGGGATCCTGACCCGGTATCTAATACCCAGGACGTAGGGTAAATGGAGAAACAGTTCTCTGTAACGAACACACCCGAAGAAAATGCATCATCATGTACTTTCTTCATTCTGGTGGCATGGGAATCCTGGTATTCCCCTATGTCCTGTTCAATCCTATAACTCTTATAAGATAGAACGGAACCAACGTTCCCCAGCACAGTATAACATGCGGGTCCATATTATTATCTTTATTAAGGCATGACATGGTCGCTACCTGGAGAGAGAGAGAAGAAAACACTTTAGCGTATGCTCTTGCAAGATCAGATTGGTTATTATCTTATCTAATCAGGATGGCTCCCACTGTTTTTATCAAATCTTCTTTCAAACCCTAAAAGGAAAGACTAGCCGGGATTAATTACACCCTACAACTTCGCCGATCTTTCAGCCAGGCCAGTGTTGGTACTTTGAGGGAGGTTCCCCGTGCTTTCGCACGGACCTAATTAAAGTAAACCTCGTTTTCCCAGAGGCGTAACCTCGTTGACACCTTTCTAGACACCTACTTGATCGGCTAATTGTCCTGTGTAAAACTCTCCCGGGAGTAACAATTACTCGCAGTGGATATCGAGATCCAACTATCTAATAGAAGGTATGCAATCTCATTGCAAATTTCAACACTTGAAATTCCCGATAATATTTTGCCCCTAACGTGCTATGACCTTGACGAAAGCCAACAAACCATAGCCCGCTAGTCAAGTTCAACCCGTACATTTCTTGACTGAATTAAACCTACCCGCACGACCCTTGACGAAAGCCAACAAAGCCGTACGACTACCCTAATCCAGTCGCATCATATGCAGCAGATAAGTAGCATATAGCTACCGCTCACTACACCTTGACGAAAGCCAACAAATGTAGCACGAATACTATATACAACTTATCTGAAATGACGGAGGGCTACGACAGGTTTTTCTGAAAACCTATTGCGTAATGAACTTGATATCGTTGTAGAATCAAGTGAATTTTGAAATGGAGTGATTTTGAGGCTTTCATTAGTTTTGCTAAAGAGGTCACTCCCGGTGAAGGGATCTCGGCTCTTTCCTCATCGAATAAGGTGCGGGATATATCATATATATCACTGTACAAAGCAAAACTCCAAAAGCAATCAAAAACCAAACCGAGTTTTGTAGCATCTGCCAGTTTTGCTAAAGAGGTCACTCCTGGTGAAGGGATCTCGGCTCTTTCCTCATCGAATAAGGTGCAGGGTATATCATATATACCGCTATGCAAAGCAAAACTGTAGCTACCCTTTTTATTAAATTTTGATTCTACAACATCTTTTAGGTTTCTTTTCTTTCATTAATCACATTAATGAAGTCCCATCATTTAACTCACCTAAACATCACAGATAAATACGACGTACACTTATGCCATCCGCATTCGCCTCGATGTCCCCCCGTGCACCGTTAGGTTAGGTAACTAACGGTAGAGCAGGGCAGGGCTAGCGCGGGTGTAAAACATAAGTAACGCCTATATAATATATCATATATACTATATACTGTATCCATCACAGAACATATCTAATGATCACATCACAGATATCGCAGCAGAAACATAGATATAATATGGGATATACTAGGACGTCCGTATTTAGTATTTAGCCAACAATAGAAAATACGGATTCCACAGTCGCGATGAATAGCCAAGCCCACACCCTGGACCCCTACGAGAGCGGCAAGCGACCCTACCAATTCTGGAGTTTAGGAGAGCCGGTCTCGACTCCTCGAGATGGCCTCCCACTGAACCCCAGAACCCGGTCACCTGTGCTCCCCTCCTTGGGTCCATCCTAATGCGGAAAAAGTAAATAATATACAACACCGGTGGCATCGACCTCAACCCGGAAGTGCCCCAAATAAAAGAATATTACATTACATTTGAATTTACATGAATGAAAATATAAAACTCTCATCTCACATAAAACCCCCCGGCTATTCAATCGCGGCAATCCTGCACATCATATCTTAGCAACACATAATACCTCATATATCATCAACGTAAGTAAGTATGCGTACCCCAATTGTCGTTGACGTATAGCAACGAAACCGGCGATATCGACATACTACACTTACGGTCACAGAAAAGAAAGTGTAAAACTGCAATATTTGGAATCCACATTCTCTTTAGACATCATAAATACGAAATATCACATACTTCGTATTTCATGTCCAACTATATGAATTCCACATATTGCATCACATTCCAGACAATTAGACGATATTAAAGTTTTCGAACGAATGATCAAATACCCAAAATTCCCTAAACCTCAACACTTGAGCGGAGTTCAAAAACCCGGAGTGTGACACAGTGGTAGCGGTCCAGCCGTAGAAGGGTCAAGCCAACGCCTCACATGTAGCACGCCGTACTGCCCCAAACCGTAAGGTTCAAAAGGCAGTTCAAGACGGTCACATAATCGAGTTAAGGTTTGTTGTCTTCTAGAGGGTCCACCACAAACAAACTTGCACGTATTTCCGAAAGATTTTAAACCCCGTGAAAAGTGAGCAAATGATACTCGTTCAAATACTTCAATACATTCTAATTTATCCGGAAAAGACACGAAATGAAAATTCCGATCGAATCGACGAGTCCAAAACCATCTCCAGAATATACAGTACTGAATTCAGATTAAAAATACCCAAAACCATCTACAAGCAGACAAGAAGACACTGTAAGAAAAATGAAGCCTTAAAGGCTCTGTACGGCCGCGGAGCCGCGGCCTAAGCAAGCTATGGCCGCAGTTCCGCGGTGGAATTGGTGAATTAGGGTTTCATTTTTCACAGTATTTCTTAGAATTCCCTGCTCTATTTTTTACATATTTTTAATTCTGAAAATAACCAGTTTCGGAAAAATGTCCAGAGAGGGTTCTATAACGTCGTATTTTGGTTCGATCGGATTTTTTACTTCGTAAAATTGTCGCCTAATGTTCTAGGTCGGCTCTGATACCACTGTTGGGTTAGCCTAGCACCTCATGAAGGGTTTGGAAGCATCACATGTACAAAAGATGGAATTTTTAGGGTGCTAAGTTAACAAACAGCGGATCGTTCCTAGAAAACTTTAGGGTTTCATAAACAACACATCATCACATGAAAGAAATGCTAGGGTTTTGAGAGTACAACCTTTGTAGATCCCTACGCTAGACTCCTTGGCCACTTGAGGGTTGGAGGAGGGTTCGCTTGAAGTCTCCTAGTGTCCACGACGATCCACCCGAAGCTCCTAGTCCAAGCTTGCAACTTCACTTTTCAAAAGAAGAAATGAAGATAACACTCTAAACAAGTAGGCTAAACTTGTGTAGAATGATGTTTTGGTTCTTATTCTCACTTCAAAATCTAATCTTGTTATGTAATTTGCTCACTACAAAAGTCTAGAGAGCAAGTGAAGAAGGAGGAAGAAGATGATGGCTATTCTTTTAACAAGAGTGAAAAAGATAACTCTTTTTGAAAAGAAAAATGAAAATATATGTATATATATTTTCATGTTCTCATCTCAAACCATGGTTAAACAATGAATATCTTATTGAACTTGAGTTAAAACACAAAAGGAAAGTTTACCCAAGGTTAAAAGGTGGGTGAGGATGGTTAGGTCAAAAGAAGAGTGTAGAAACAAATCAATGATAACCATTTTCCTTTTTCCTTTTTGTTTTAAATCAAATGCAATAAAATCCATATATAAAACCATGGTGTGAGTCTTATATTGCCACCATTTTCATGTAGGGACAACCATGAAGGATGTATGTATGTATGTATGTGTGTATGTACATCCAAATGTGCATGAATCTATAAAGAAGGCATACATGCATGCATACATCCATCAAACTCAAGAAAGGATTTCAAGTGAGAAACCAATGGTTAAATAATAAATCAACACTTGATTTATCAATCCGGCCATATCACATATGACCCCACCAAAAGCTAGCCGCCCGATCAATATACGGTATCCTATACGCGCATTTTAATCGGGTCCATGCGCATATTGCATATGCGCACCACAACGTTTCGCCTGGACTAAGAAACTCCATTGTGGGACTCTAAGACTCGTCAATACGCCGTCAGTGGGTGATGATCATATCAAGCACCCCCAAGCCGCAAGCGGTCAGCTAAACGTAACGGCCACCCGGGTATTGAGCGATCAGAAGAGAACAAGCGAACCTGCTACAACTCCCGTCGAGCCAATCGGCAACACTTCCCGTACAGTCCAGTCTCCTCGTCTGATATGTCGCATATCAAGTCTAGGGGTGGTAAACGTCAGACCCCAATAACTGATAAGTCGTGCCGATGTGAGGCTCATAACGGGTCAAGAAACTACTGGTAACACTTACCAGTAAATCTCCAATCAGCCCTGGCCAGGGACTTCCCTGTTACGGCCAATCGAGCACAGTGCAACATCAACCCCCAATACCGGGAGAGACGAAACCCTTCCTATCGCTCATTGCCTCCATGTGACTCGGGACTGTACCCAAAAACCACCGTTTTGCACGCCCTCATGGACGTGGTAAGGTGGAAATCAAAGCACAGTGGGAATCACACAAGACTCCATGACGATCTCGGGTCTACAGACTAACCTGCACAAGTGTCACCTGAGAACTGCCATCTGACGTGAGGTATAATACCATCTGGAAGTTCTCGGTGAGTCCGTCCAGTGTACTCAGTCTCCACTGAGCACCCGTATACCATCTCTGATGTCAAACACCAATAGATATGGGATCATCCATCGCCCATCTTATGGGTCGAGAAGCGTATACGCTAGTCTACACTGGTATATCGATGCCCCATCTCGATACACCCACGACTAGGGACCTTGAAGGATGTACTTATGGACTACCATGTCCCCACTAGTATGATCTGCATCATAGTCCAGGTATTCAAGTACACATCCTAAGGGCTTTACCAACAAGTAACTATAAGACAGTATAAAGAGACTAGTATACATGTTAAGATAAAGAGCAACCAGATAGCATACTATCATATCGAGCAAGAAAGCCATCTCTATATATGTCCAAGCATCCAATATAATATACATCATCTGTACAATACTGGCCTCTAGGGCATACATACAACTAACATATCCTCCTAATCCACCGCGGATCCGCAGCTAAACCCACCATTACGCCGTGGTTCCCCTGCACTTCTGAGGAGTTAGGGCCCTGGATTTTCTGGTTGGGATCCTAACAGCTAGTTACTATATATGGAAAGTCACCATATTAGGAAAGTCACCATATTAGGAAAGTTACCATATTTGGAAAGTTACCATATATGGAAAGTCACTATATATGGAAAGTCACCATATTAGGAAGTCACCATATATGGTAACTAGGTTTTCTTCTTTGAGGGCTATATAAAGGACCAAGGGCTAAAGTTAGAAGGCATCAAACTGAAGAAATCATGAAGTCCACAACAGGCTCACGCATCCAGGCTGATCATCAACTGTTCATCTACCTCCTTAGAAGAGATCGAGAAGCAAACTAGCATTTTGTAATCATTTTCTAAGGGAACAAAGTGTAAATGATTTTTGTTGATTAATAAAGGTAGTAGTTTTCTTATTCTATCTCTTTGAAGTTTTTAATATGATTTCTCTCTCCATCTCTTCTTCTCCCAACATGCGCGAGTAATTCTCCGCTTGTTAGGGTTCGTAGGATTATGGTAGGTTAATGGATGATGAAGATCCTTAAACTCTTTTTAACTCCTATAAAGTTTATAAACTTTATCAAAAGAATAGTTAACATCCTAATTGGGTGCGCTATCAATTCATAGATAATCGCGACCACGATTAGAGATTAGATTAACTATTGTTTTGGTAAAGGCTAAATATGAACGGAGATCCATGTCGAGATGGGGGTTAAGAGTGGGAACCCTTTTTCCCTCTAGAAACCCTAATCTACATACATCACTGTCGTTCTAGTTTTAAATCTATTAAAGGATAAAAGGAGTAATCTTTAGTTAATCATCCATGACTACTAAATCTTAATGAACCCTACAAGCCCCCTTTTTTTATATAAACCTACATCCGTAGCTAATCTAGATCTATATTTTGCATCCGTGTTTAACGTAGATCTAGAACCTACAACCATTTTTCACCATTTTTTATTCTCCCTTCCTAATCAACACGCCTAAAGTAAAAATAAAAGGTTCAATGTTTCCCAGAGGACGACCCGTACTCATCTCTGTCTAGCTACGCGCGACACCGTTATTGATTGCGGTTAACTACTACACATAAATACAGATCAATCAAATGGCGCCATTGCCGGGGATACGTGCGTAATTTTTTATTCTTACAATTTGTGTTGAATTCTTATTTGATCTATATCATAATTAAAACAAAACTGCAAATTGTATATTTAACGATTTGTGTGTGAATTTTGCAAGGAGATCTGGAGTCACAAACTTGAGAAAATAGAAAGACAGAGACATTCATCGAGATTCAGAGGAGTACAGAAGGCCATGGAGCAAAAATTCATCAACCGATCCTTCTTCCTTGCGGCGGAACCGCGACACAAGTAGCACATTAGCGGCGGAAGCGCGGCTAAAGGGAGGAGTTAGGGGTCGTAACTTCTCTAATATATTTCTCAACTCTTTCTCTCTCCTCTGAAATCCAATAAAATATCTTTTCTGCAGGATTCTTTGCAAAATTTTGCCGCTCAAAAATCTTTTTGCAAAGTTTTGTAATTGGTTTGTTAATTCATATTTTAATACGGATTTTTAAGGGGCAAGACCAAAATTCAGATTATGTAGGGATTTTATCACCCTTCCTAAACCCCACAAATCACAAACCGAGCATCTGCATCAACCCTACATTAATTTAAAAAATATCTAGACAAGACTCTAAGGACTGTCGCGCTCAATAAGGACAGAGGAAGGTCGTGGGTAATCTATCGCTTATCCGCATTACTTTTGTGGTGCCTAAGCAAGTGTGTCTAAGGCAAGTGGTTACTTAATTAGGCTCTCTATTTTCGGTGATTCGTATAGCGGATACCTCCCACTTACCTGGCCACAAGAGTAGTAAAGAGGTGGTAGAGGATTGATCCTACGGCTTGTCATTTAGATGTCTAGGAGCGGCCTAGAGACTGGACCTAGGTAACCTTAGTTCTAGGGTTGTTTGTGTATTTTTGTGTGATTTGTCTAAAGTCCGATACACTTTTCGAAATAGACCATTTTTAAAAAATACACACGCTGCCACTTGTGCTAAAACCGTTTAGGGCATGCTCGGCTGGACACAGGATTCTAGTGCCCGTCTTGTCCGTGTTCCTGCTATCGACTCCGAGGTCGGTACTTCTTCATCTTCTTTTTCCCCACCATCCTCCACATCGACCGAGATGGACGGTACTCCATCAAATTATAATACCACGCTGCCACCGCCCGTAGGTGAGCAGAATCCACCGCGCATCTCTCTCCAAGAGAGATGTTATCCTATCCGTGGTCCACTTCCTACTTGTCTATCTATTCCACCAGCCAATGGGGATAATTTTGAAATTAAACCCCACTACATCAATCTTTTACCAAAATATCACGGTCTCGAGTTTGAAGGCGCATACGTCTTTATTACCAAATTTGAAAATGTATGCGCTATGATAGGTACTTCACAGCTTTCTATGGATGCTATAAGGTTACGTCTTCTTCCATTCACTTTGTGCGATATAGCTGAGAAGTGGCTTTATAACATAGCCGTACATTCTATTTCAAACTGGGGAGAATTTGTCACAGCTTTCCTAAAGAAATTCTACCATAATTATAAGACAGCTCGAGTCCGTAGCGAAATATATCAATTTACCCAGCTTCCCAATGAACCATTTTCGAAGTGTTTTGAACGCTTCAAGGATCTGTTAGTTCAATGTTCTCATCACGGAATCCCCAGATGGGATCTGTGCAGAATCATATATGAGGGTATTAATTCTACAACAAAACAGATACTTGAATCCATGTGTCAAGGCACTTTCATGACTAAAGATGATAGCGAAGCCTGGAGATTTTTAGAAGATTTCGCTGAAAAAACTTTACAGTGGGAGAGTGTAAACCAACCATCGTCTAGGGGGGTATTCACCAATCTGATGTTTCCATTCGAGTTAGAGCTGAAATGACAACAATGCAAAAGAAACTCAAAGCTATGGAACATAAATTTTTAGTAGCCTCCCTAAATCAGATGACACTCCCTAAAACTGTCTGTGGATGCTGTTCTGATCCATCACATCTTACGGAAGACTGCCTTTTGAATTCTCCGTTTCAAGGTCAAGAGCATACCAATGCTGCTTTTCAATAAAGACCTAGAAACGATCCGTATTCTTCCACTTATAATCAGGGTTGGAGGAATCGCCCTAACTTTGCTTGGAACCAATCACAAACTCAAAACACTGTTCCAAATCAAAACAATTTCCAAAGGGGTCCTCCACCACAATAGCAACCACTTCAAATAAGTCAGCACCCTTACCAATCATAAAATTTTTAAAATCCGGTCAACACTTCTGCACCGCACAACAATTCTTTGCAATTGACTGGTACTGATAACTCCTCTTCACTCGAACAAACCATGAATTTGCTTCTGACAAATTTCATGCAAGTTTCGGCTGAGATGAAGTCTTCCATCGATAAAATCCAGAAAAACACTGACTCCCAAAGTGAGAGTATTAAATCGATGGAAGCACAAATTGCCCAAATAAATGCTGAATTGAGTGCTAGAGAGAAAGGGAAACTTCCAGCTCAACCTTTACCCAATCCTGGCTATTCACATCATGTGAACGCTATCACCACGTTGAGATCCGGAAGAGTGCTCGACAACCATGTTGGTGAAGAGATTGATAATAATGAAGAATCAATCAATGATACCCCGGCTGAGACTTTTCCTTCCACTTATACTTCTCCTTCTGACCCCAGTTCGTCTACCCCACCATTTTCTTCCGAGCATATTCTCCATTTTCCCCAAGGCTCGAACCCTCAGCACACTTCTTCTAGTCCACCAAAGATGATCCCCACTCCTATTCTTAGATCTTTCCTACCCACACGATCTTCTCCAATGTTGGACCCAGCTATTAGTGCTAAAGCTCCTTATCCGAATCGGTTAAGGGGAAACAGACCAAGTCCGCAAATGGAGAAGATCACTGAAATTTTTAAACAGGTTAATATCAATATCCCTCTTCTAGATGCTATACAACAAGTCCCGGCTTATGCGAAAATTCTCAAGGACTTGTGCACTACGAAGAGGAAGACTCAAGTGCCAAAAATGGTGTTCATGTCGAGTACTGTAGACACAGCTTTTCCCCAACAATTACCTAGAAAACGTAAGGACCTTGACTGTCCTACAATTTCTATTTCTATAGGGGGTAAACACATTAACCGTGCTCTACTTGACCTTGGCGCAAGTGTTAACCTGCTTCCTTACTTGGTTTATGAGCAGTTAGGGATCGGAGAGTTGAAACCAGCTCACTGCACTCTCCAGATGGCCGACCGATCAATCACCAAACCTAGGGGTGAACTGGAGGATGTGTTAATAAAAATTAGAGAATTTGTATTCCCTGTGGATATTATTGTTCTAGATACACAGCTTGTAGTGAACCCACGGAATCAAATTCCGGTGATTCTCGGTCGACCCTTTTTGGCCACTTCCAATGCTATAATCAACTGTCGTAACGGCTCTATGACCCTATCCTTCGGGAAGATGTTAATTGAGCTGAATATTTACAAGTTAGGAAGTGTACCCTCCGAACCTACTGCTCAAGCATGTTCTGTAGAATTAATGGATGTCGACAGCAGCGAATTTGATCGGCTTCATGATACTGACTCTTTTCATATGTTTTTGTTTGACCCGACTCTTCCACCGAGTTGTCCGGGTCAACATCTAATGCTGATGAGGAACTTTTTATAGATTCTGACGATCACCCCATTTTTTCTGATGACATTATTCTTCGGGGTATCGATGAAAGCTTTGAGGAAATCTTCACTAATGAACTCGTATTTTTAGCAAACACGGGTGTTGAGATGAATCATCTCCAAAACAAAGAAATTGAACCTCCACCCCTTCTTCTGGACTATAAAGAGAATGCGAGTAATCCATCACAATCACTGTGTCGTCTCTCCAAAACGAGACGCAAACACATTCTATCCCACCACTTATCTTTTCCCCACTTCTTCCTGCCTCTCTACAACATGTTCTTCCACCAACTAATACACTACACTGATAAAATCTTCGAATGGTTGGTGTTGACTTTCGGTCGTTGCAAAGCTTGGCATTGACCAATAACTTTGACCCCTTCTTGTGATTTTAAAAGCTTAACATTGTTTAACTCAAGTTTGGGGGGGTATAATCTGGCTCTTGAAAATAAAGTTTTTACTTAAAATTGTGAGGCAAAAATAAGTTTGGGGGAGGATTTTCACGATCATATTTATTGCCCCCGTTAATAAATTTCCTCCCAAGTTTATAGGTTTTTATGATCTAGCAGAAGACAACAGTGATGACACTGTTGAAAATAAGTTTGGGGGAGGTTTGTGCTTATTTACGCATCACTTTGCATCATACTCTGCATAAGCACAAAACATATAAAAATATAAGAAAAAAATTTGTACATAAATAAGATAATAAAAGATTAAATAGTGAAAAAAATTACATCCAAAAGATTAGAAAAATTTAAGAAAACCAAGAAAGTTAGAAGTTTTTGTAACGTTTTGAAAATCGTTTCGGTGAAATTTCGAAAAAATCGGTAAAATAAGGGGGTTTAGGTAAAAAGTCAAAATACAAATATCTTTATTATAAAATTAAATATACATATTCTAGCTATGTAATTGCTAGTATTTGGTGTTTATTGACCCACTGGTGAAATTTCAAATTTTCTGAAAAATTTTCCGAAATTAATTATTTTAATATTATTTTAAGTCGTCACTAATACATTTAATTAGGGAAAATTACAAATTGGATTGAGTTGAAACAAATTTTGTGCATCATAACACATTAAATAAACTTTTATCATGTGGTTTTTGAAATGAAATGGTTTGCCAAAACGGTTTAGAAAATATCGAAGAAAAAGGCTTTTTTCGGTGAAATTAGTGTTAATGGAAGTGGGGTATAACATTTATCTTTTTTTTCTCACCCAAAAAAAACCCACACCCACTCCCCCATAGCTCTGGATAGCCCCTTGACAGCCTACCATTCTTGGACCACTCATCTCACAAGAGAAAAATAAAACAAAGAAAAGAAAAGAAAAAGAAGTGTAAAAGTAAGGTAGACTTTGACTTTTCAACACTTTCTCCACCTCACTCTCTCTCCTCCCTCACCCCCCCTCCAATTTCTGGCCGAGCCTCCCATTTCCTGCACCAACAACAGCCCCTCTTTCTCCCTCTCTCATTTTGCATCAAAAATTCATCAAAATACCTCAAAAATCAAGCTAAAATCCAAATCCGACTCCTACCAATTTTCTCTCATCTCCTTTAGCATGGATCTTGGTGCAAGGATTTCAAATTGGAGGTCTAGATCTCAAGTTTCATCCATGGTTCATGAGGTATAAATCTTGGCCTTTTGTTTAAATTGTTGCTAAATACTTTAGTCTAGCCTAATTATACGTTTAATTATGGTTTAATTTAAAGATGTGGGTTTTCAAGAGAAGGTTTAGATTAGGGTTTTGTTGTGAATTTGTGTTGTGATATATTATGCATGGTTTAGTGATGTGGATTAACATCTTAAGTTTTGTAGAAAGCTGATCTAGTTGTTAATTACAAACCATTACTTATAAAATGTCCTAATTAAGTTATTTTGCTAACTAGGGTTTTTGGAAAATTGTTAAATACTTTAGATTAAAATATAATTATAGTTTCATGTTATTATTAATATTATAATGAGTGGTTTAATGACTTTGGATCATGCAAAACCAAGCTTAATTGATGAATTGTGAAGGTGTTAAAAATTGATATTTTTGCAAACTAGGATTTTGGAAATTATGCAAATTTATGAGATTAAATTATGGAAATGGTTTTTATGACTTATTTAAGATATTTAGTGAATACTGTGGCCGCTAGATTCGTTTATACATCGAGTTTTGTACTAAAACGGTGATTTGTGCTTGCTAGATTTTCGGAAAAATAACTTTTTAAGTGAAATTGGGGTTTTTGTGAATTTTAAGCTATTTTATATTATAATTAGTGCTTGAAATTGTACAAATGAGTGTGTTGGGAGCTTTCTCGATGGTTTGGCGTTTGTACGCCGACGTCGAGGGTTTTTGGGTCGATTTGTGAAAGCAACCATAGGTTTTGACCTATGTGGGATTCGTGCGTCGTTTTGGTCATGAGTCGGATTTTAATGTGATACGGTGCGTTATGATATGTAGGTGCCCCATGTGGACTTCGAGACGACAAGCAAGCGCGTGGCGACGTCGGCACCGGCGAGCGAGGACCAGGTGAGTAGATTTATATCTACGGGGAGAAGTCGGATGGATGGCGTATAGCACCCCCGCAGTTCGTGGTGATGTATACGAATACGTATACACACATATATATATTGTTTATATATTGTTTGAGTTATTGATGATAAATATGGATATTTGGTGTTCCTGGATGATTGAGTGTCGCGAAACCCTAGAGTAGCGGTCGCACACACTTGCACACACCCACCCATACTTGCATACTTTCTTCTTTCTTTTGTGCTCATACGAGAATATATAGTTATGTGTTCACATTGGTATGGGACTATGTATTCACATACGGATTTGGGGATGATACTTGGGATTGAAATGAGTCGATGAGATTTGTGTTGAGATTGTGATATCGGTGATATGACAGGATTCGTACTTGAGGTACGTCCTGGTGTTATAGCGGATCTTGGGGCGACGATACGGGTGAATAGTGTTATAAATAAAGTGGTCTACATGTGATCGTGATATGAGATATGATATGCTAGGATATTGATCCTAGGCTGTATTGGGCGATGTATACCCCTTGATGATGATATGGGCTGATGATATCGGTTTGTACGAGACTGTCGATCAGTAGTCAGATCATGACTATATTGATGATATTAGTATTGTATTAGACATAGGTCAGTACCTTAGACTATGATCTTTGATAAAGAGGATACCGGATGAATAGTGTGATGAATATGATTTTGACCCGTACCCAGATTTGGGGATGCCGTACGACGGATTTACGTACGAGCTATATTTTGATGATTGATCCACACTCTTGACTTGGGATGTCTGATTATAGATATGGTATCGGATATGATATTATTGAGGCGGGATCGCCGACTAATATATATACAGGTATGTATATGTATCGACTCAGATGTTAGGCGGTTTCCTTACCTGTAGTCCAGCTTATTAGCTTAGCCCTTTAGTTTAGTTTAGTTATTAGATTAGATTCGATTCTTACCTATTTCAAAAACCAACGAATCGTGGGTATTTTAAAAGACAGCCCAAGGGATCCTACGGATATTTCAAAAGACGTATCTTTTCATAAAAACACCGTAGCCCCTATTTTCAAAACCCCACGATTCGTGTTATTTTCAAAAAGCACCATTGTAGGACTTATATTAGGTTAATGCAGATTAGTTATCGTTGCGTCTAGTGTTCAGCTCCCGCTCATTATTGTGGTTCGCTCCGCATCGCATGCTTATATTATGCTTCATATTCTACTGTTGATATCTTGTGGTTAGGACACCAGCACCATTACCGATGATGCGTATGTACCACGTACACTTACTTGCCGGCTCACACACATCTTCATCGGTAATTTCCATGACACGTACACCTTAGAAAATATTATTGCTTGACATAGCCTGTTAGCTAATAGTTTAGACATGATATTAGTGTACTTGCCTTATATGTTAGTTTAGACATTGTAGTTATTACTTGCTACTTCATGCATACTGTTATTCATTGTTATGCCGCATTCATGGATTCTCATGCATATATTCACTTTTTACGTGCTATTGAGGTTTTGGATTCGGATTTCCATGAGATTTTCTGGATTTGGGGAAAACCGCAAAACATATACAAACTTCTTCTTTCTCTTTTTAAATGAAAAGCGCGGTTTTTTCCATGATGTATGAGTCGTTCACCATGAGTTTGCTGATGGATTTCGAGACCCGATTCGAGGAGTTGGATGAACCGTTTCGGGTACATGGTGGGCCCGGTACGGTACCCCGGGGCGAGAAGGTCGTGTTGTTGACGTTGAGCCTGGCAGGGGAGCACTACCGACCGGTGATATTACCCGACGCGTCGGATATCCGGAGGATACCGTCGTGGTCTTGAGATGGATGGTATGGGCCGGTCTGGACTGACGGTGCCCTAGATATTGAGATTTCGAGATATTGAGGTACTGAGATTTGATGATACAGGCCAGTCCGGATAGCCGGAGCCTGAGGTTTTGAGACATTGAGATTTATGTTTTGTGTCGATGCTAGACACTGTTGATGCTGATTTCATTTATGATACCTCATTTTAAAAATACAAAGAAAATCTCACTAATTTATGAAAACAGTTTCTTCATTTACATGTATTCTGTTTTCATGCATTCATACCTCATTCATATGATATATTGCTACCTGAGGCACTGACACGGGCACATGAGATTACACTCGGGTTAGATATTACCCTAGCCATTGTTATAGGCTGCATGTTACATATATTTGAGGATATATTATGATCATTGACCTAGGTTACGTTATTTATGCGATTTCTGTGCGTAGATGTTTTTCTATTCACGAGTTGGCAACTCACCCCCGTTGTGCCCCAGTTTCTTGCAGGTTTGCCGTACAGGTTTCATTACGGCTTTGCGGGCATAGTTTCGTTCGGGTGATTTGCTAGTAGGTGGGTTTACTTGTATCGTACCCCCATTATATATCTTGTATATCATATTCTGTTGTATCTAGAAGTTCCATCAACCAAACATGTATTTATTTTTGATATAGAGACCAGTGATGTTATTCTTTCGACCTTAGAGCCGCGCGTTTTTTTTCTTGTGGTTTTGAGTTTCCTTTTGAGTTTTTGATCCTCGCCGTTGGCGTTGTATATTATTTTGCTTGTGTGGTTGTGACCGTCGATTGACGAAGAGCTAGCTCCCGCTTGGGGATGTCTTTTTTTGATTTCGTATACTATTCATGTTGTATCCCGTTTGGGGGCCAGTATTTACAAAGAAGACTGCCGAAATTTTCAGTAAATTTTTGATGTTCTTAAAAACCGCATAATTCGGCTTATTCTATTAAAACTACTTGTTTTAAATTGGTTTTCCTTCACTCTACTACTTTTCTTGGTTTGGATTTCTGGGTTTTCGGCTTACTTAGATTACGTACGCCTCGAGATGTTCGTAGTTTAAGTGCCGGTCATGTTCCGTACTTTCGGGACGTGACAAAGTTGGTATCAGAGCGTTAGGTTTTACCTTCGGAGTGTAGGATGACCCTTGGTTGATGGAATAGGTGACTAAAATAGAGTGACGTACCGTGGGTATGTTCCACGGCATACTTACTGTAAGTCCATGCTACCTCTCCCGGTACTTTCGGGCATGCGGAATTTGATAAAAAACGATTTTTATAGAGGTGGTAACATGGACTTAAAACCCGGATCTTTGTTAAACATCTAACTAACAACCTAATTAGGAGTCGTTAACTACTCGGTTAGGGGGTTTATACCTTGCTTGTCTTGAACTCCTTCGTCTTCAAGCTCCGATGGTGGTCCGGATCGGCTTCTTCCCGTCGTCTCCTTACGCCGAAGATAGATCCACCTGAAAGCTCCAACCTTTGGCTCCTTCTTCGAACTTTGAAGAAACTAGTTCACTCGGTTTGCTAAACCTTGTGAACTAGAGTGAGTAGAGAAGAGTTTGTATGGGATTTTATCTATGGTTCTTGGTTCTCAACTCATGAGACAAGTGAACCATAGAGTCAAGAGAGGGAGCAAGAGGAAGAGGGTGAGAGCAAGAGTATGAGAGCTCAAGAACAAGAGAGAGAATGGTCAAGTGAGAATGAGCCTCTTTTTTGTCTTTCACCCTCTCATAATCCATAACCATCATAACTCATCATATCAATCAAGTATTATGTGATGGTTTAAGCAACCATAGCCATATCATTTCATGCACTCATTTTGCACAAAAGAGCAAGTAAGCAAAAGTCTTTGCCATGAAATGATAGCTATGGTTATCATGATGGTCAACTAGTCAAGCCTAGTCAACCGGTCAACAAAGTCAACAAAAGTCAACAAGTCAACAAAGTCAATCTCTCAACAACCATGTCACCATAATACTTAATTAATATAATTGTTAATCACATATCATATTCTCATTAGGGTTGATCAAAAAGTCAATAGTCAACGGTCAACTGTCAACAACCCTAATGAGAATCCGCTGCCTCTGTCTCCCCGTCAACTGTGCATACACACCCGCATCCGTGTTCCGAGGAACACGAATGCAAACTGGATAAATCCAATCCCAAAAGGTACACTAGGATCTGGCTTAAACCAAAGCCCGCTAGTGTAAACTGTCCGGACACTGTACGTGCACAAGTGCACGGATGTGACCGAACCCTGTCGCAAAACCATGCGACCTGTCGCAAAACCATGCGACCTCTACTCTTTTGCCTAAAGGCGAAAAGCTTTCTGTGTGGGACTCTAAAGACTCGACACTACGCTGGCAGTGGGTTTAACCACAGACCGCAAGCGGCACTAGCTGTGCGTAACGGTCCCCAGGTAATGCCGACAAGAAGACTGACGAGGCGAAACCCATCTGAACTCCTACTGAGCCTGAATGTGACAATCTGCATACAGTCCGGTCTGTTCGTCTGATACATCGCATGGCAGGCCTAGGGGCGGTAAACGTCAGTCCCCCAATAGCGGTACAAGTCGTGTCGGAGTGAAGCCCAAAACACCCTGAGATAACACTGGAAGCCTACCAGTATATCTCGTTTGCCCTGGCCAGGGACTACTCGTGTAATGGCTCTCCTAGACACAGCGCAATGTCAACCCCCAATACCGGGAGAGACGAATCCTGTCTAACCGTCACTGCCTCCAAGTGCTTCGGGACTGCACCCAACCACTACCTGTTCGCACGACTCCTTTGAGCCGTGGTAGGGTAGTGATCAAAGTACAGTGGGAACACACTCGAGGCAAAGTGACAGTGTCAAGTCAGCGGACTAAGCTGTACTCATGTCACCTGGGAACTGATAACTGACGATAGGCATAATACCAACTAGTCAGTTCCCGACGAGTCCTGTCCAGTGTACTCGTAACCCAACGAGCACCCGCATACTATCTCAAGTACGACGTACTGACGGCTGTGGGACAGACCGTCTCCCACACTGGGATGAGAAGCGCATGCGCTAGTCTACTCCGGAGTATCGATGCCCTGTCTCGATAGTCCTGCGACCAGGGACCTGCATAAGGATGTGCTTATAGATTACCCAGCCCCACTAGTGTGACTGCCATCACAACGCTGGTAATCAAGCAAAGATCCTAAGGGCTCCACTAATGTGTATAGGCGATATACTAAAATAAACACATGTACACATTGAAGTAGAAACAAACCAAGTAGCATACTACTATTTTGAGCAAGATTGTATATACAAGGTGAATATCCCAAGCTTCCATTAAGTAATATACAAACTAGTATGATACAGTAATGGCCTCTAGGGCATATACACTAACAATCTCCCACTTGCACTAAGGCCATGTACTGGCATATCGAAGACCTATCATCTCGATCAGCCGCTCGAACTGAGTCTGGGGCAAGGCCTTGGTGAATGGATCTGCAGTGTTATCTTCTGAAGCGACTCTCCGAACCTCGATCTCCTGGCGATCTACGATCTCCCTGATCAGGTGATACCGCCTCAAGATGTGTCTGGATCTCTGATGGGACCTGGGTTCCTTCGCTAAAGCTATAGCCCCGTTGTTGTCGCAATACAGAGGTATTGGATCAACAATGGACGGAACCACCTGAAGTTCTTTCAAGAACTTCCTCATCCAGACAGCTTCTTTTGCGGCATCAGATGCAGCGATGTATTCCGCTTCCATCGTCGAGTCTGCAACGGTTTCTTGTTTGGAACTCTTCCAACACACCGCCCCTCCGTTGAGGGTAAAGACAAAGCCCGACATGGACTTGGAATCATCCTTGTCACTCTGGAAGCTGGAGTCAGCAAAGGCCTCGATCTGGAGGTCTTTTCCGCCATACACCAAGAACATCTCCTTAGTCCTTCTCAGGTACTTGAGAATGTTCTTTACCGCTATCCAGTGTTTCTCCCCAGGGTTTGACTGATACCGGCTTACCACACTCAGTGCATAAGCTACATCCGGTCTGGTACACAACATCGCATACATTATAGAGCCTACCGCAGAAGCGTACGGTATAATAGACATGCGATCCCTCTCCAAATCAGTCTTGGGAGACATCTCTTTAGAGAGGGTGATCCCGTGACAGGCCGGTAGGTTACCGCACTTGGAATCTTCCATACTGAATCTTTTCAGTATGGTGTCGATGTACCTGGACTGTGAAAGTCCTAATATCCTCTTGGATCTATCACGATGGATCCGGATCCCCAGGATGTATGAGGCATCACCCAGGTCTTTCATGGAGAACCTGTGCGACAAGAACCCCTTGACAGATTGTAGCATAGGAATGTCATTTCCTATTAAGAGAATGTCATCCACGTATAAAACGAGAAATACTATAGTTCTCGCTACAAATCTACTATAGATGCATGGTTCATCTGGATTTTTGATAAAGCCAAATTCTTTGACCGTCTCATCAAAGCAGATGTTCCAACTCCACGATGCCTGCTTTAGTCCATAGATTGACTTAAGCAACTTGCACACCTTTCCGCTACTCCCACTCTGAATGAAACCCTCTGGCTGGTTCATATAGACACACTCCTCTAAATTTCCATTTAGAAAAGCGGTCTTTACGTCCATTTGCCAGATCTCATAATCGTGGAAAGCAGCAATGGCAAGAAGGATCCGAATGGATTTCAACATAGCCACTGGAGAAAAGGTTTCGTCATAGTCCAAGCCAGGTCTTTGACGGAAACCCTTTGCTACAAGTCTAGCTTTATAGGTCTCAACCTGTCCATCTACACCAATCTTCCTTTTGAAGATCCACTTGCATCCTACGGGTTTTACCCCGTCTGGAGCAATGTCCAACGTCCATACTTTGTTGGTGTACATGGACTCCATTTCGTTTCGCATTGCATCCAGCCATTTCACTGAGTCAACGCTCTGAACGGCCTGCTGGAAGCTAGTAGGCTCATCATAATCTATGATGCAATCCTCTCTATCCCCGTCTATGAGAAAACCGTAGTATCTCTCGGGCGGATCAGACTGCCTACTACTCCTGCGGAGCGGCGTAGGAATATCCTGTTCTTTTGAACCCTCTGGTTCCACTAGGCTTTCAGTAATAGTCTGTGGTTCTGGAATTTCTTCCAGTTCTACTGCGCTCCCACTAGTTTCCTTTTCCAAGAACTGGTGTTCTAGAAAGTGGGCATTACGAGAAACAAGGACTTTTTGTTCCTCTGCGTGGTAGAAAAGATACACCCTGGTGTTCTTTGGGTATCCCACAAACTTGCACAGTACTGAGCGTGCCTCGAGGTTGTCCGCATGCTGCTTTTTGACAAAAGCTGGACATCCCCAGATCTTCAGATATTGAAGATAGGGTTTCTTCCCACTCCATAACTCATATGGTGTGGTAGGCACAGTCTTAGTGGGAACTCGGTTCAAAAGGTATGCAGCTGATTCTAGCGCATACCCCCAGAATGATCGCGGTAACTCAGCGTTACTCATCATGGACCGTACCATATCCAATAGGGTTCGGTTCCGTCTCTCCGATACACCGTTATGTTGCGGAGTGTATGGAGGAGTAAGCCGAGAGAGAATTCCATTCTCTTTTAAATAGTCCAGGAACTAGGCACTCAAGTATTCACCACCTCGATCCGATCTTAGGATCTTGATACTTTTGCCGGTTTGTTTTTCTACTTCACTCTTATATTCCTGGAACTTTCCAAAGGCTTCGGACTTATGTTTCATTAAGAAGACATAACCGTACCTTGAGAAGTCATCCGTAAAAGTGATGAAATAAGAATAACCGCTTCGCGCATGTGTAGACATTGGACCGCACACGTCGCTGTGTACGAGTCCCAAGAGCTCGCTCGCTCTTACTCCGTGTCCAGTAAACGGAGTCTTTGTCATCTTTCCTTTGAGACAGGATTGACAAGTGGCATACGATTGATATTCGAACGGATTCAAATATCCTTCTGTATATAACTTAGTCAACCTTCTCTCATTGATGTGACCCAGTCTACAATGCCATAAGAAAGTCTGATTTATTTCCGGAGACTTTCTTTTGTGTGTATTCTGGACGTTGAAAATCTGTGGTTGGTTTAATACGTATATACCATTACTCAATGTACCTGACCCAATCAAAACTTGATTAAGGTGAATGTTTACAACATTACTTACAAACGCAAATTCATAACCTTCTTTAGAAACTAAAGATACAGAAATGATATTACACGTTGCGTTGGGTACAAAAAAGCAATTACGCAAAACCAAAACATGTCCATCTGACATTCCCAGGTGATAGTCCCCCACGGCTTTAGCATCCATGCTAGCTCCGTTCGCAACTCTGAGGGTCATGTCACCTGCCTTCAAAACCCTACGGTTTCTCAACGCCTGCAAAGAATTACAGATATGAGATCCTGATCCGGTATCCAATACCCAGGAAGTATAGTTTATTGAAAGACAGTTTTCAATAACATACACACCTGAAGCTGAAGCTGCAACCTGCTTCAACTCCTGTGTTCTGGCCTTCCAGGCCCTGCAATCATTCTTCCAGTGCCCTTTCTTATGACAATAGAAGCATTCTTCCTTATCCACAAGCTTCCCCGCTTTCTTTGTTGCTTTAGCTTTTCCCTTCGTATCCACTTTACTAACACCGCCCCTTGGTTTGGCGGGGGCTTTCTTCTTCTTTCCCTTGGCTTTCGCCTTGGACCTAGAAGAAGATGATCCTCCTACAAACAAAGTGGATGTTTCCCTACTTTTCTGTACGGTGCCCTCTGCGCTCCTCAGCATGTTGAGGAGCTCTGAAAGTTCAACCTCTTTTTCTTGTAGGTTGAAGTTCAGTATAAACTGGGCGTAAGTGGAAGGAAGGGACTGGAGAACTAAGTCCGTATAGAGCTCACTCTCCAATGTGGTCCCTAGGTCCGCGAGCTCCTCAATGTAGCCGATCATCTTAAGCACGTGCTCTGCTACTGATGATCCGACGGCCATCCTTGCCGAAAATAACTTTTTCGACGCTTAGTATCTTGCGATACGAGATTGCTCTCCATACAGTTCTTTTGTATGAAGAAATATGGATTCCAAGTCCATATTCTCGTGCCTCCTCTGATGTTCATTGTCCATAGAGGCAAGTACGAGGCACTTGGCCTTCGCGCTATCAATCTCCCAAGTCTTACGGATTTCCTTATCCGCGACGCTGGAAGTGGGACCAGGGACAGGGGGAGCTTTGGTGGTAAGAAGATACCCCAGCTTGTCGTAAGTGATTGCCATTTTGACATTCCTGAGCCAATCTTTGTAGTTTGGCCCTGTCAGTATGTTTTTATCTAGGAGTAACTTAAGTCCAGTCATGTCGATTGGTCGCTGCAATTAGGAGAGAGAGAAGAAACACTCAGCACGATGCTCTTGCAAGTTTAGAATGGTTTTTAGTTTGTCTAAACAGGATGGCTCCCACTGTTTCTCGAATCCCTCCTCAAACCATAAAGGAAGAATTAGTCGGGATCAATCCCACCGCTCAATACTTGCTTAACCGTTCAGCCAGGCCAGTGTCGGTACTTCGAGGGAGGTTTTCCAACGCTTTCGCGAAGTTCCTTAATTTAAGAACCTCTTTTCCCTGGGGGCGTAGCCCCGCTAATACCTTTCTAGGCACCTACTTGGTTTATAGCATTGATCGATTAGTAAGAAATTTCCCGAGGAGTAGCATATACTCACAGTAGGATCGGGATCCAAATATCATTGTTAGTTATATGTATGCCCTAGAGGCCATTACTGTACATGGGATGTATATTGTAGTGGATGCTGGGACATATATAGGGAGGACTTTCTTGCTCGACATGATAGTATGCTATCTGGTTGAACTTTACCTTAACGTGTATGCTGATTGTCTCTCTGTTACATGTTGGTAAAGCCCTTAGGATCTGTACTTGACTACCTGGACTATGATGCGGATCATACTAGTGGGGACATGGTAGTCTATAAGTACATCCTTCACAGTCCCTAGTCGAGGGTGTATCGAGACGGGGCATCGATATACCAGAGTAGACTAGCGTGTACCTTCTCGACCCATACAGATGGGCGATGGATGATCCCATATCCATCGGTGTTTGACATCAGAGGAGATATACGGGTGCTCAGTAGAGACTGGGTACACTGGACGGACTCGCCGAGAACTCCCAGATGGTATTATACCTCACGTCAGATGGCAGTTCTCTGGTGACACTGGTACAGAGTAGTCTGTTGACCCGAGATCGTCATAGAGTCTTGTGTGGTTCCCACTGTGCTTTGATTTCCATCTTACCACGTCCAAGAGGGCGTGCAAAACGGTGGTTTTTGGGTACAGTCCCGAGTCACATGGAGGCAATGAGCGATAGGAGGGGATTCGTCTCTCCCGGTATATGGGGGTTGATGTTGCACTGTGTTCGATCGGCTATAACAGGAAGTCCCTGGCCAGGGCTACTCAGAGAATTGCTGGTAAGTGTTACCAGTAGTTTCTCGACCCGTTATGAGCCTCATATCGACACGACTTATTGAGCTATTGGGGTCTGACGTTTACCACCCCTAGGCGAGATATGCGACATATCAGACGATCAGACCGGACTGTACGGTAGTGTTACTGGTCGGATTCACTGGAGTGTGAGCGGGCTTGCTCGTCGATCTTCAGATCGCTCAATACCCGGGTGGCCGTTACGTTTAGCAGACCGCTTGCGGCTTGTGGGTGTTTTGATATGATCATCACCTGCTGCCGGCGTATTGACGAGTCTTTAGAGTCCTACACAGAGGTTTCCTGGCTCAAGCGAAACGAAATAGGAGCGCATATGAGATATGTGCGGGACCGAGAATAATGCGTGTATGTGATACCGTATTCTATTCTCGCGATAAATATATCGAATGGTTGTATGCGATATAACCTAGTTATCGATTCAAGCGTTGATTCGATAAGCCGATATAATGTATACTAGTCGGTTGTGTGCGACATAACCGGGTCATTGAATCAAGTGTTGATTTAATGATTTAATGCATATTTATATATTTGATATATTACTTTGCATCAACTAGTATCGGTTTACTTAAGATGGATTTTCTCACTCGGATGTGCGCATTGTATATGCGATATACTTTTGTGCATTTGCTTGTATCATGTTTGATGATATATGACTTTTTAGTTAAGTGTAAAGAATTAAACAATGGTTAAGTGGATAATTAGGGTTTTGGTTTTCTTATTCATTTATATATTTATTCTTTTTGGAATATATTAAGCATGAGAAGAAATGGAGGCTTTCTTTGTTTTTTCATGAAGATTCATGAATGTTTGACTTTGTGACCATATTTGTCTCATGCTTAACCTAACCATTCCACTAAACCATGATTAATTCCCTACACCTAACTATAGTTAAAGTTATGATAAGAATTCATTTTCTTTTCATTTTCTAATAATCTTATCATAACTTTTCATAAGCTTTCTTCTTCTTCTTCCTTGACTTGAAGAAGAAAAGCTTCACCTCCATCAATGGTGATTGATGCATAAGAGTGAGAAATCCAATTCTAAAGTCTACCCACTTCCTATTTCTTCATCCTCTACCTCTTGCCAAGTAGTAGAGTGTGTTTCCTTCACAAGATTTTAGGGTTTGGTGAAGGTGGAGCTTGATTCATCGATGCTTCGACGTAGATCATCTTCGGCATGGACATCGACGACCTAGCTTGCCCATTCTCCGACGAAGTCGACTCTAGAGCCCGGATTTGATTTGGACAGCGGAGATGACCTCGTTGCGGAGCCGTGGAGGTGGATATCCGGATCTACAAAGGTTGTAATTTCCGTATCTCTTTAGTTAACTGTTAACTAGTTCATGTTCGCCTAGACATCTAGCAAACGATCCGTACTTTAGGGTTTGTAGGCACCATAATTTTTAAAATTGCCATGGTTGATGGCTTAGGAGACCTCACTAGAGTGCCTAGGAACCCTGCAGTGGTATCAGAGCCTAGCTAGAGCCTTAGGCGAAGTCCAGACGGAAATTGAAGTCCGAACGAACCCGAAACCCCGCATCGATATTGCTCTCTGTACAAATTTTAAAAACTGGGATTTTTCAACATTAAAAATATTCAGAAAAACATGCAGGAAAATATAAGAGTAACTGTACAACCCGTAGCCCTAATTCCCTTAGAGCGCCGCGCTTCCGCGGCACGAGCCTGCCTCGTGCGGCGGAAGAGCGGTCGTTTTGTCGTTTTATGTGGGGTTGTTTGCACAGTAACTCCTATTTAACTGTGCTGAGTTCTCTGGATATTTTTAAAATTTTATTCAAGTGTTGAATAATCTGAGTTGATTTCGGGATTCGGTATTTCGATCGGGTATCAAATTTTGTCTGTGTGGCTTTCCGGATAAATTTTAGAATATGTTAAAAAGTTCGACCGGATATAAATACCCAAATTTTCCCCTGTCGGGAAATTTCCAAGTGTTGGATTTTTCCATAGTTTAACGACGTTCTAAGTAGTGCAAGTAACACGATGGTCCCTCTAGAAGACACAAACCTTAACTCGATTATGTGACCGTCTTGAACTGCCCTTTGAACCTTCGGGTTTGGGGCAGTACGGCGTGCCACATGTGAGGCGTTGGCTTGACCCTTCTACGGCTGGATCGTTGGTACTGAGGTACGAACGGAATGTTGTTAGACTTGTTTCATGTGTTGATCAGTTTCGGGAAAACTTGGGTGTTCGATTGTTCAATCGAAAAGTTTAACATTTTCTGTTTATCCGGAATGGGATACAATAATTGGAATTCACAATGAGTTATATGATAACTAAATGAATGTTATAAACATAGCAGTTTAGTCTCACTTGATCGGTTGCCACGGAATTTTGATATGATCAAAAGTCCGTCGCAATCACGTAGCGTACGCGGATACTCGCCGGGTAAACTTAATAGACAGCCTCACTCCATAGCCCCGACCAAGTGACTGTAGGAGAACCCCGTCGCCGAAAGCATCCGTACGGGTGCTCGCGGTAGCGGTGTTCCGCCTTGGTGCACTTCGTCGACGGTATCGGGGGTGCAGCCGTCTACTGAAGTTTGCGACGAGTATTCGATCAGACTGTCGGGAATCCTGTTGAATTCCCCGACTAGATATTGAAAAGTGTTTTCGATTTTGAGACTAAAATGCGGGGTTTATAATTGTTAGGCATGCGATGTCTAAGTAATTGATTTGGTCAGGCATGCGATGTCTGAGAAGGTTGCGGATTCCAACTGTTGTAGTTTTACACTTTCTTTTCTGTGACCGTAAGTGTAATATGTGATATCGCCGGTTTCGTTGCTATACGTCAACGACAATTGGGATGCGCATATTTACTTACGTTGATGACATGTGATGTTTTGTGTTGCTGGATATGTTATATTGGATCGTCGTGTTTGAATAGCCGGGGGTTTTTATGTGAGATGAGTGTTTTTCATTTTCATTCATGTAAAAACTTGTATGTAATATTCTTTTATTGGGGCGCTTCCAGGTTGCGGGAGTTGTCACCTGTTGTATATTATTTACTTTTCCGCACTAGGATAGACCCAAGGAGGAGGGCACAAGTAACCGGGTTCTGGAGTCCAGTGGGAGACCAACTCGAGGAGTCGAGTCTGGGTCTCCTAACTCCAGAATTGGTAGGGTTGCTTGCCGCTCTCGTAGGGGTCTAGGGGTGTGGGTTTGGCTATTCATCACGACCGTGGAATCCGTGTTTTATACTGGCTCGTATTGAAAACACGGACGTCCTAGTATATCCAATATTTCATATTTTTCTTCTGCTGCGATATCTGTGATGAGATCATGTGATGTTTCTGTGATGGATATAGTATATAGTATATATGATATATTATATAGACGTTACTTATGTTTTACACCCGCGCTAGCCCTGCCCTGCTCTGCCGTTAGTTACCTAACCTAACGGTGCACGAGGGGACATCGAGGCGAATGCGGATGGCATAAGTGTACGTCATATCTATCTGTGATGTTTAGGTACTTAAATGATGGGACTTCATTAATGTGATTAATGAAATAAAAGAAACCTAAGATGTTGTAGAATCGAATTTCAAAATAAAACAGGTAGCTACAGTTCTTGCTTTGCACAGCGGTATATGAGATATATCCTGCACCTTATTCGATGAGGAAAGGACCGAGATCCCTTCACCGGGAGTGACTCCTTTAGCAATAACTGGCAGATGCTACACACTCGGTTTGTCTTTTGTTCGCTTTTAAGAGTTTTTGCTTTGCACAGTGATATATATGATATATCCCGCACCTCATTCGACGAGGAAAGGACCGACGATCCCTTCACCGGGAGTGACTCCTTTAGCAAAACTAGAAAAGCCTCAAAAGCACTCCATTTTTAAAATCATTTGATTCTACAACGATATCAAGTTCATTACGCAATAGGTTTTCAGAAAAACCTGTCGTAGCCCTCCGTCATTTCAGATAAGTACTAGTTAGTATTCGTGCTACGTTTGTTGACCTCTGTCAAGGCGTAGTGTGCGGTAGCTGATTAGTGCTTATCTGCATAAGCATATGATGTGATTGATTTAGGGTAGTCGTGCGACCTTGTTGACCTCTGTCAAGGGTCGTGCGGGTGGGTTTACTTCAATCAGGAAATGACGGGTTGAACTTGACTAGCAGCCTATGGTTTGTTGACCTCTGTCAAGGTCATAGGACGCTAGGGGCAAAACATTATCGGGAATTTCAAGTGTTGAAATTTGCAATGAGATTGCATACCTTCTATGAGATAGTTGGATCCCGATACCCGCTGCGAGTAAGAGTTACTCCTGGGAGAGTTTTATACATTACAATTAGCCGATCAAGTAGGTGTCTAGAAAGGTGTCAACGGGGTTACGCCTCTGGGAAAACGAGGTTTACAGTAATTAGGTTCGTGCGAAAGCACGGGGGACCTCCCTCAAAGTACCGACACTGGCCTGGCTGAAAGATTGGCGAACTTGTAGTGTGTAATTAATCCCGGCTAGTCTTTCCTTTTAGGGTTTGAAGGAAGATTTGATAAAAAAAGCAGTGGGAGCCATCCTGATTAGATAAAATAATAACCAATCTATTCTTGACAGAGCGCACGCTGAGTGTTTTCTTCTCTCTCTCTCCTGGTAGCGACCATATCACGCCTTAATCAAGATAATAATACGGAATATTGACCGAACCCACTTGTTATACTGAGCTGGGGAACGTTGGTCCCGCTCCAACTTATAATTGTTATAAGACAGAGCATGAAATTGGGGATTACCAGAATTCCTGTGCCGCCCAAACGAAGAGAGTGCATGCTGATGCATCATCTTCGGGTGTGTTCATTATACAGAACTGTTTCTCAGTATCCTTTACGTCCTGGGTATGTGATACCAGATCAGGATCCCAGATATGTAATCTGTTACATAGGGCTACAGAAAGGTAGAGAACTGAGAACGGGTGATAAGTTTCATGAGGCAGAAAACGGGGCAAGTGTTGCAGCCGAGTCTGTCGGTCACTGTCACCCTGTATTACAATACATTGATTCTGAACGAATGTTATTAGATACCGAACCTGATATACCAAATCATATCACTCTCTTTGTTAGAAAAGAAAGGATATAATTTTGTATTGTTGGATAATGTTTTGAACATTTCCTATATCAAAAGTTGATCGGTTCAGGCACGTTATCTAAAAGCATTAATGTTCTAAATCAAACTACAGTTCTTCGTATACAGAACACACACAAGAGGAAGAGTTCAGAAATGAACGAATTCTTCTTAAGGTATTGTAGACTAGGTCAGATCAATGCGACCCGACTGGCTAGAGTTACATATAGATGTATATTTAAATCAGTTTGAATTTACATCTTCTGAAACTCGCCAGTCATGTCACAAAGATAAGATGACCATAGCTCCGTTTACTGAAACAGAGAAAGAGTTAGTAAACTCTTGGGATGATACATGTTGATGTATGTAGGTCCCCTGTCTACATATGCCAGGACTGGTTCTTTATACTTCATTATGTTCTCTGATGATCTCTTTAGATTCAGACCTATGTTCCTGTTGAAACACAAGTCCGAACCTTTTGAGATATTCACGGAATATAAGAGAGAAGTAGAGAACCAGAATAAGGGTATAAGTATTATGTCCTATGATGAGATCAAGGAGGAGAATACTTGAGCACGGAAATACTGGACTATTCTAAAGGAGAATGAGATTCTCTCTCAGCATTACTCCTCCGTATACACCATAGCACGATGGTATATCGGGGCGGAGCAGATACACCCTATTTGATATGGTGTGCTCTATGATGAGTACTACTGAGTTACCTTTTTCCTTCTGGGAGTTATGCACTTATGAAGTTGCATACCTATTGAATAGGGTTCTAATCAAATCAGTTGCCTACCACTTCATATATGATATGGAAAGGGAAGAGCCCATGTCTTAAGCTTGTTAAGATTTGGGGTTGTCCGGCCTATGTCTAAAAGCAAAATCCGGACAAGCTCGAGGCAAGATCGGTTATGTAGAACTGGAAGTGTTCCAGCTATACAAATTATAGCTGATGATTTGATAGAACCAAAGGATTCAGTAGATTCCAACGAACCTCAGCCTCTCCGCCGATCTAGTAGGGTTCCTCACCCACCTGAGAGATACTACGGTTTCCCTATGACAGTGGGAGCGAGGATTGCATCATGAGATGATGACCCAACTAGTTTCGAGCTGGCCATCAGGAGTAAGACTCTGTAAGAATGGCTGGATGTTTAGTGATCTGAGATGGAATCCTTATACACCAGCAAAGTATGGACTTTAGCTGCAAGATCTGAAGGGTTAAATCCCCATCAGGAGCAAGTATATCTTGAAAAGATTACTTGGTGTACATGGAAGAGTTGAGACTTTCAAAGCTAGACTTGTTAAAGGTTTTCGTCAATGACCAGGCGTGGATCATGATGAAACCTTTTCAAGTGACTATGCTTAAGTCCATCCAGATCCTACTTACCACGGCTACATACCATGACTACGATATCTGGTGGTTGGGTGTCTTGACTGCTTTTCTAAATGATGATTTAGAAGAGCGCGTCTGTAAGTACACAGCCAGAGGGCTTCGTAGACAGTGGGAGCAGCGGAAACGTGTGCAAGATGCTCTATAGGATAAAGCAGGCATCGCGGAGTTGGAACATCTATTTTGATGAATTAGTCAAAGAGTTTGACATCATCAAAATGGTAGATGAACCTTGTATAAACAAAAAGGTAGTAGGGAGTATGGTGACGATCCTCGTAGAGTACGTGGATGACATACTCTTGATAAGAAAAGAGTTTCTTATGCTATGCTCGATCAATCTCCGCTTATCACAATGATTCTCCATATAGGATCAAAGTGATACCTCCTAAATCCTGGATTTTGGATCTATGAGATAGATTTAATTGGATGTTAGGATTCTCACTAGTTGTAGTGAGACGGTATCAACCGATCCTGAGGAGAATCACTGGAATGGTTCCAGGGTGATAAAGACGACTGAATATCAGTCGCAGGCATTGTCTTTACCCTCAGTAAAGGGACGGTATGTTGGAAGAGTTCCAAGCAGGATACCGTGACATACTAGACGATAAAGGCAGGATACATCGCTACTTAAGATGCTACCAAAGAGGCTGTTTGGGTGTATATTGGTTCATGAGATGAACTATGTTCCTCCCATTGTGTGACAATGGAGTTGTGGCTTATCCCGAGGAACGCCCGTCCCATCAGTGATCCAGACTTATTCTAAGGCAGCATCGCCTGATCATGGAGATGGTTGATCTCCAGGGTGATCGAGGTTAGGAGAGTAGACTCAAAGGACAACACAGCGGATCCACTCACAAAGGCCTGTTCCCAGAGAGAGACTTTTAAGGGATGGTTGAGTATGAGATACAGCAACCACTGCTACAGATGGCCCTAGTGCAAGTGGGAGATTGTTAGTTATATGTATGCCCTAGAGGCCATTACTGTACATGGGATGTATATTGTAGTGGATGCTGGGACATATATAGGGAGGACTTTCTTGCTCGACATGATAGTATGCTATCTGGTTGAACTTTACCTTAACGTGTATGCTGATTGTCTCTCTGTTACATGTTGGTAAAGCCCTTAGGATCTGTACTTGACTACCTGGACTATGATGCGGATCATACTAGTGGGGACATGGTAGTCTATAAGTACATCCTTCACAGTCCCTAGTCGAGGGTGTATCGAGACGGGGCATCGATATACCAGAGTAGACTAGCGTGTACCTTCTCGACCCATACAGATGGGCGATGGATGATCCCATATCCATCGGTGTTTGACATCAGAGGAGATATATGGGTGCTCAGTAGAGACTGGGTACACTGGACGGACTCGCCGAGAACTCCCAGATGGTATTATACCTCACGTCAGATGGCAGTTCTCTGGTGACACTGGTACAGAGTAGTCTGTTGACCCGAGATCGTCATAGAGTCTTGTGTGGTTCCCACTGTGCTTTGATTTCCATCTTACCACGTCCAAGAGGGCGTGCAAAACGGTGGTTTTTGGGTACAGTCCCGAGTCACATGGAGGCAATGAGCGATAGGAGGGGATTCGTCTCTCCCGGTATATGGGGGTTGATGTTGCACTGTGTTCGATCGGCTATAACAGGAAGTCCCTGGCCAGGGCTACTCAGAGAATTGCTGGTAAGTGTTACCAGTAGTTTCTCGACCCGTTATGAGCCTCATATCGACACGACTTATTGAGCTATTGGGGTCTGACGTTTACCACCCCTAGGCGAGATATGCGACATATCAGACGATCAGACCGGACTGTACGGTAGTGTTACTGGTCGGATTCACTGGAGTGTGAGCGGGCTTGCTCGTCGATCTTCAGATCGCTCAATACCCGGGTGGCCGTTACGTTTAGCAGACCGCTTGCGGCTTGTGGGTGTTTTGATATGATCATCACCTGCTGCCGGCGTATTGACGAGTCTTTAGAGTCCTACACAGAGGTTTCCTGGCTCAAGCGAAACGAAATAGGAGCGCATATGAGATATGTGCGGGACCGAGAATAATGCGTGTATGTGATACCGTATTCTATTCTCGCGATAAATATATCGAATGGTTGTATGCGATATAACCTAGTTATCGATTCAAGCGTTGATTCGATAAGCCGATATAATGTATACTAGTCGGTTGTGTGCGACATAACCGGGTCATTGAATCAAGTGTTGATTTAATGATTTAATGCATATTTATATATTTGATATATTACTTTGCATCAACTAGTATCGGTTTACTTAAGATGGATTTTCTCACTCGGATGTGCGCATTGTATATGCGATATACTTTTGTGCATTTGCTTGTATCATGTTTGATGATATATGACTTTTTAGTTAAGTGTAAAGAATTAAACAATGGTTAAGTGGATAATTAGGGTTTTGGTTTTCTTATTCATTTATATATTTATTCTTTTTGGAATATATTAAGCATGAGAAGAAATGGAGGCTTTCTTTGTTTTTTCATGAAGATTCATGAATGTTTGACTTTGTGACCATATTTGTCTCATGCTTAACCTAACCATTCCACTAAACCATGATTAATTCCCTACACCTAACTATAGTTAAAGTTATGATAAGAATTCATTTTCTTTTCATTTTCTAATAATCTTATCATAACTTTTCATAAGCTTTCTTCTTCTTCTTCCTTGACTTGAAGAAGAAAAGCTTCACCTCCATCAATGGTGATTGATGCATAAGAGTGAGAAATCCAATTCTAAAGTCTACCCACTTCCTATTTCTTCATCCTCTACCTCTTGCCAAGTAGTAGAGTGTGTTTCCTTCACAAGATTTTAGGGTTTGGTGAAGGTGGAGCTTGATTCATCGATGCTTCGACGTAGATCATCTTCGGCATGGACATCGACGACCTAGCTTGCCCATTCTCCGACGAAGTCGACTCTAGAGCCCGGATTTGATTTGGACAGCGGAGATGACCTCGTTGCGGAGCCGTGGAGGTGGATATCCGGATCTACAAAGGTTGTAATTTCCGTATCTCTTTAGTTAACTGTTAACTAGTTCATGTTCGCCTAGACATCTAGCAAACGATCCGTACTTTAGGGTTTGTAGGCACCATAATTTTTAAAATTGCCATGGTTGATGGCTTAGGAGACCTCACTAGAGTGCCTAGGAACCCTGCAATCATCGCGTGACAAAACTGAAGGAATCCTACCAGAATCATCACACTCCAAATGCTATGCAAATCTAGCAAGTTTCAGTACTTATGAAACTCCCGATGTGGATTTTTGCCCCATGCTCTTATGACCTTGGCGTGAGGTCAAAATGTCATAAGTCACATGTCAAGTTCTTCCCATCATTATCCAGGTTAATTTGAATCCACCCGTACCTACCCTTGACGTAGGCCAAAATGGTAGTACGGCTGTCCCAAACCAACGCATTCTATCTATGCAACAGATAAATATCCGGCAGCTACCAATCACTATACCTTGGCTTGAGGTCAAAATACATAGCTTGAATACTACCGAATATTTAACTGAAATGATGGAGGGCTACGAATGGTTTTGGCTAAACCGCGAACGTAGTGAACTTGATATAATCGATGGAACGAGATAGCTTTTAAAAGGAGTGGCTCAAGCTCCGCATTTAAAAGTTAGTTTTGAAAAGAACCGAGTGGTTTTTCGAAAGTGTTCCAACGATTTTAACTTGGTTTATTATCTTGCATTAGTTCTTTTAATGCATCCCATCATTTAATCCTACCATTGCAGAAAACAACCAAAATATGACGTACGCTTATGCCATTCGCATTCGCCACTGGGCCCCGTCATTACCCGTTAGGTTACTTAACTAACGACAGAGCGGGGGCTGGGCTAGCGCGGCTGTAAAACATAAGCAAGGCCTAAATAATATCATATATAGATATATATTGTAATGATAGCCATTTCAGATCACAAATGAATACATTGGATATACTAGGAACCCGCAATTCGTACGAGCCTATAACGAAAAGCAGATTACACGGTCGCGGTGAATAGCCAATACCCCACCCAAGACCCCTACGGGTGCGGCAAACTACCCGCCAAGTACCCGAAGTGGAGCAACCTCCCTCAACGCCGTGAGTAGGCCACTCGGCATTTCGAGATACCCGGTAGTTTGTGCACCCCCTCCATGGGTCTATCCTAGGAGCAAAAACAGTAAAAAGAAATTATACAATGACGGCTACAACCCCGACCCGGTTGTGCGGCCATACAAATAATTATTACATCAATTTACAAATTCACATGAATTGAAAGAAAAGAAAAACTCTCGTCTCACAACCCCCCGGCTATTCACCCGCGACAATCCAACATATTCATATCCACATTCCAGCAACATTACAGATCACAGATTTGTATAACCCCCACTAATCGACATATAGCGATTAGCAGACGTTCAATACAAATATCACATCACAGAAAAACCCGTCAGCTTAAGTCTTTTAGAAGTTCGATCAAAAATACGGATTTTCAGGACCCCAAAAATAAAATTTTCGTTCTGGAAAATCTGGGCAGAAAATATATATTCCAAAAATCCCAAAACAACCCTAGAAATACACTGCACCAAAGATGGACCTCGGCCGAGTCAACTCGGCCGCGGAACCACGGCGGGAGCGTGCTCCCGCCGCGTTTCCACGGCTCTTTGACTCGATCGTTGGACCAAATTTGGTGGGTGTTCACACAAAAGCCTGAGCCGATTTTTAAGATGAAAATTATCAAATTTTGAACAGAATAAAAATCGGCAGAAACTTGAAATTCTCGGGTTCGTTTTCGTGACTTTTTCTTTGATCGATCTTCTAGTTACTTGCTAACATGTTAGATAGAGTTTAACTAGGCTCTGATACCACTGTAAGTCCATGCTACCTCTCCCGGTACTTTCGGGCATGCGGAATTTGATAAAAAACGATTTTTATAGAGGTGGTAACATGGACTTAAAACCCGGATCTTTATTAAACATCTAACTAACAACCTAACTAGGAGTCGTTAACTACTCGGTTAGGGGGTTTATACCTTGCTTGTCTTGAACTCCTTCGTCTTCAAGCTCCGATGGTGGTCCGGATCGGCTTCTTCCCGTCGTCTCCTTACGCCGAAGATAGATCCACCTGAAAGCTCCAACCTTTGGCTCCTTCTTCGAACTTTGAAGAAACTAGTTCACTCGGTTTGCTAAACCTTGTGAACTAGAGTGAGTAGAGAAGAGTTTGTATGGGATTTTATCTATGGTTCTTGGTTCACAACTCATGAGACAAGTGAACCATAGAGTCAAGAGAGGGAGCAAGAGGAAGAGGGTGAGAGCAAGAGTATGAGAGCTCAAGAACAAGAGAGAGAATGGTCAAGTGAGAATGAGCCTCTCTTTTGTCTTTCACCCTCTCATAATCCATAACCATCATAACTCATCATATCAATCAAGTATTATGTGATGGTTTAAGCAACCATAGCCATATCATTTCATGCACTCATTTTGCAAAAAAGAGCAAGTAAGCAAAAGTCTTTGCCATGAAATGATAGCTATGGTTATCATGATGGTCAACTAGTCAAGCCTAGTCAACCGGTCAACAAAGTCAACAGAAGTCAACAAGTCAACAAAGTCAATCCCTCAACAACCATGTCACCATAATACTTAATTAATATAATTGTTAATCACATATCATATTCTCATTAGGGTTGATCAAAAAGTCAATAGTCAACGGTCAACTGTCAACAACCCTAATGAGAATCCGCTGCCTCTGTCTCCCCGTCAACTGTGCATACACACCCGCATCCGTGTTCCGAGGAACACGAATGCAAACTGGATAAATCCAATCCCAAAAGGTACACTAGGATCTGGCTTAAACCAAAGCCCGCTAGTGTAAACTGTCCGGACACTGTACGTGCACAAGTGCACGGATGTGACCGAACCCTGTCGCAAAACCATGCGACCTGTCGCAAAACCATGCGACCTCTACTCTTTTGCCTAAAGGCGAAAAGCTTTCTGTGTGGGACTCTAAAGACTCGACACTACGCTGGCAGTGGGTTTAACCACAGACCGCAAGCGGCACTAGCTGTGCGTAACGGTCCCCAGGTAATGCCGACAAGAAGACTGACGAGGCGAAACCCATCTGAACTCCTACTGAGCCTGAATGTGACAATCTGCATACAGTCCGGTCTGTTCGTCTGATACATCGCATGGCGGGCCTAGGGGGCGGTAAACGTCAGTCCCCCAATAGCGGTACAAGTCGTGTCGGAGTGAAGCCCAAAACACCCTGAGATAACACTGGAAGCCTACCAGTATATCTCGTTTGCCCTGGCCAGGGACTACTCGTGTAATGGCTCTCCTAGACACAGCGCGATGTCAACCCCCAATACCGGGAGAGACGAATCCTGTCTAACCGTCACTGCCTCCAAGTGCTTCGGGACTGCACCCAACCACTACCTGTTTGCACGACTCCTTTGAGCCGTGGTAGGGTAGTGATAAAAGTACAGTGGGAACACACTCGAGGCGAAGTGACAGTGTCAAGTCAGCGGACTAAGCTGTACTCATGTCACCTGGGAACTGATAACTGACGATAGGCATAATACCAACTAGTCAATTACCGACGAGTCCTGTCCAGTGTACTCGTAACCCAACGAGCACCCGCATACTATCTCAAGTACGACGTACTGACGGCTGTGGGACAGACCGTCTCCCACACTGGGATGAGTAGCGCATGCGCTAGTCTACTCCGGAGTATCGATGCTCTGTCTCGATAGTCCTGCGACCAGGGACCTGCATAAGGATGTGCTTATAGATTACCCAGCCCCACTAGTGTGACTGCCATCACAACGCTGGTAATCAAGCAAAGATCCTAAGGGCTCCACTAATGTGTATAAGCGATATACTAAAATAAACACATGTACACATTGAAGTAGAAACAAACCAAGTAGCATACTACTATTTTGAGCAAGATTGTATATACAAGGTGAATATCCCAAGCTTCCATTAAGTAATATACAAACTAGTATGATACAGTAATGGCCTCTAGGGCATATACACTAACACTTACGATACGCTACTCCACTTAAGAAGCCTTAGGATGTACATTTCTTTGTTCAGTATTATATTCATTCCTGATCTAGCCTCATCGGTACCAGTTATGGTTTTGCTGCCACGATTACGGGCAGGGAGAGCTACGGCTAGAGTTGCGGTCAGCACGAGCTCGTTACGAACGAGGACTAACCAGGGCGTGATTCCGGCGACACACGATTGCAGAGATGTGTCTTTTTATTGTGTTTTCACACCACGAGCGTTGATGGATCGCTGTATGAGATTACTCGGATGGACAGATCAGCACCAGAGGATTGAGCCAATGATAGAAGGTCGCTAGTCACCCACGGATGAATGACTGAGACATGTGGTTCGTTCGTCTACCCGATGAGAGGTCATCAGATAGATTGATTCTAGCTAGAGATGACTTCACGCGGAGACGTTGGGAGTCGACAGAGGCGATCGAATGTCAGAAACCTATTATTCCAAGTTTAAAGTAGTCGGAAGGACATGCAGGCAATTCTATGGTCCATCTAGAAGAATGAAACCCTAACTCGACATAATGACCGTGTGAAAGCCTTTGAACCTTAGGGTTTGCGGCAGTTCCACGGCGCCATTAGTGAGGCTTAGGTTTGCCCTTCTACGGCTGGACCACCGATGCTGTGGTATGTATTCGATACTATTAAACTGTGCCCAAGATATTGAGCTCTTGGGGGATTATGAGGTTTTGACGAATCAATCGAATGGTTCGACTTCATTCGGATGCTAGGTGGCGAGATGCATTCTTGGGAGACTCCAGATACGAGGATTGTCGTTGGAGCTCAGTCCATGCAGCCACGATGAGACGAGTCCGAAGCAGTCGACATTAGAGAAAGTGGAGTAAGTGGTTCGTACGAGATCTTGATGAGACGACGTTCCACTCCGCCGACATCAGAGATGCGATACGCATGCCGAGGCATTGTGCATAGATATACCTTCCAGAAGGAGTCGCGATGAATATGCAGCCGTTCCGGAACAAGAAACAGATATAGTAAAGGACGATAACTTCCGGACAGTTCGGCAGAGACATGATTTGGGAGAGCCTCGACAGGACCTTTCTGGAATGAATTACGAGAAGACTAGGACCCAGGAGTGGTCATGTTACGCACGCCAGCAGACCAGAGTTCTTGATCATTGACGAGACATGCTATGAGTGACCACGACAGTTGGCCAGAGATTCTTGAGTATGTGCTTGAGCGGGACTATTCCGCCATACTTGATTTTGGTATTTTGAGCGATCTATTCGCATGATTTGGTTTTGATGATTGAGTTTCATGATATCGTTTTCATGCGCCATGGTTGCACCTACTGAGTATTCACGATTTTTGCACAGTTGTTGCACTTGAGATAGTTTTCGTGCCTTGCTTTCTCATGTTTGTTATTATATGGATTTCATACAGTTGGGTTGATTTGTGCGTATATACGCATACGATTTGGTTTTTGCACTCGGTATGATTCACATATGCTTGCAGTGCAGTGATACGCATTTTGTGCACTTAGATGCACTGGACTTTGATTTCGATTGTGACACTCGATATTTGTTTTGTGCACCTTGTGCACCTGATTTGATTTTGCGCATGTTCGCTTGATATTGGATTTCATGATTTCGTGCATGATAGATGCACCTGCCTTGGATTTTCGCGCATGTTGAGCGCATGTTTTGAGATGTGATTTTGGTGCACACCAGATGCACTAAATCGAGATTTTTCGTGCATGTCAGATGCACCTGACTTTACTGTCAGGCACACACGTTGCCCGCGACAGATGCTTTTTGCACACCCGATGCACTTAGATCTTGTTTCTGTGCACTTGTATGGCACGTATATGGATTTTGATTTCCGTGCGCACCAGACGCACATAGTATTCTTACGCGTATTTTGGGATTGATTTTTCCTATAGAGCAGTACGTTTTTATGATATTTGCTATGTGTTTTCGTACTGGGCAGGACTAGTCAGAGGACAGTACCTGAATATATTTGGCATTCATTTCCTTCAGATATTTACATATATAGATTTGATATTTACGTGTATAGTTTCGATTTATATCATATTGGTTTTGTATTGGATTTGACATTTGTGTCTTTACCATGACTCCGATGATTGCGGGATGCTTGACGGAGTTTTGATTTTGAGTTATCTGCTCATTACTCATGCGCATGCATTGCACTATGATGCGTTTTATGTACTTATGATTTCGGAGCCCCGGCGATTTGATGGTTTTGGCTGAAATATTTTAGTATTTGGGGAGAGTTTTAATTTAAATTCGGGGACCGAATTTCTTTAAGAGGGGAAGATTGTAACGTTTTGAAAATCGTTTCGGTGAAATTTCGAAAAAATCGGTAAAATAAGGGGGGTTTCTGTAAAAAGTTAAAATACAAATATCTTTATTATAAAATTAAATATACATATTCTAGCTATGTAATTGCTAGTATTTGGTGTTTATTGACCCACTGGTGAAATTTCAAATTTTCTGAAAAATTTTCCGAAATTAATTATTTTAATATTATTTTAAGCCGTCACAAATACATTTAATTAGGGAAAATTACAAATTGGATTGAGTTGAAACAAATTTTGTGCATCATAACACATTAAATAAACTTTTATCATGTGGTTTTTGAAATGAAATGGTTTGCCAAAACGGTTTAGAAAATATCGAAGAAAAAGGCTTTTTTCGGTGAAATTAGTGTTAATGGAAGTAGGGTATAACATTTATCTTTTTTTTCTCACCCAAACAAAACCCACACCCAATCCCCCATAGCTCTGGACAGCCCCTTAACAGCCCACCATTCTTGGGCCACTCATCTCACAAGAGGAAAAAATAAAACAAAGAAAAGAAAAGAAAAAGAAGTGTAAAAGTAAGGTAGACTTTGACTTTTCAACACTTTCTCTACCTCACTCTCTCTCCTCCCTCACCCCCCTCCAATTTCTGGCCAAGCCTCCCATTTCCTGCACCAACAACAGCCCCTCTTTCTCCCTCTCTCATTTTGCATCAAAAATTCATCAAAATGCCTCAAAAATCAAGCTAAAATCCAAATCCGACTCCTACCCATTTTCTCTCATCTCCTTTAGCATGGATCTTGGTGCAAGGATTTCAAATTGGAGGTCTAGATCTCAAGTTTCATCCATGGTTCATGAGGTATAAATCTTGGCCTTTTGTTTAAATTGTTGCTAAATACTTTAGTCTAGCTTAATTATACGTTTAATTATGGTTTAATTTAAAGATATGGGTTTTCAAGAGAAGGTTTAGATTAGGGTTTTGTTGTGAATTTGTGTTGTGATATATTGTGCATGGTTTAGTGATGTGGATTAACATCTTAAGTTTTGTAGAAAGCTAATCTAGTTGTTAATTACAAACCATTACTTATAAAATGTCCTAATTAAGTTATTTTGCTAACTAGGGTTTTTGGAAAATTTTTAAATGCTTTAGATTAAAATATAATTATGGTTTCATGTCATTATTAATATTATAATGAGTGGTTTAATGACTTTGGATCATGCAAAACCAAGCTTAATTGATGAATTGTGAATTTTGCTTTAAAAGGTGTTAAAAATTGATATTTTTGCAAACTAGGATTTTGGAAATTATGCAAATTTATGAGATTAAATTATGGAAATGGTTTTTATGACTTATTTAAGATATTTAGTGAATACTGTGGCCGCTAGATTCGTTTATACATCGAGTTTTGTACTAAAACGGTGATTTGTGCTTGCTAGATTTTCGGAAAAATGACTTTTTAAGTGAAATTGGGGTTTTTGTGAATTTTAAGCTATTTTATATTATAATTAGTGCTTGAAATTGTACAAATGATTGTGTTGGGAGTTTTCTCGATGGTTTGGCGTTTGTACGCCGACGTCGAGGGTTTTTGGGTCGATTTGTGAAAGCAACCATAGGTTTTGACCTATGTGGGATTCGTGCGTCGTTTTGGTCATGAGTCGGATTTTAATGCGATACGGTGCGTTATGATATGTAGGTACCCCATGTGGACTTCGAGACGACAAGCAAGCGCGTGGTGACGTCGGCACCGGCGAGCGAGGACCAGGTGAGTAGATTTATATCTACGGGAAGAAGTCAGGTGGATGGCGTATAGAACCCCCGCATTTCGTGGTGATGTATACGAATACATATACACACATATATATTGTTTATATATTGTTTGAGTTATTGATGATAAATATGGATATTTGGTGTTCCTGGATGATTGAGTGTCGCGAAACCCTAGAGTAGCGGTCGCACACACTTGCACACACCCACCCATACTTGCATACTTTCTTCTTTCTTTTGTGCTCATACGGGAATATATAGTTATGTGTTCACATTGGTATGGGACTATGTATTCACATACGGATTTGGGGATGATACTGTTGGAGATAGTGCCCTCAGAGTCAATTATTAGGTCACAGGTACGTGATTGTAATGATTGAGGGAGGACCTATCCCAGTAGGACAGTCTTGCTCGAGATGATAGTATGCTATCTGGTTTACCTTTATCATCGTGTACTGCTTTAGGTGACATGACACGTCGCTATTACACGTTGATAGAGCCCCTAGGATTCTTGCTTGACCACCAGCAGTATGAGGGCGATCATATAAGTGGGAGCTGGGGGTCTATAAGCTTATCCTTAAAAGGTCCCTAGTCGTGGGAGTTTCGAGACTGGGCATCGATACTCCATTAGTAGACTAGTGTATACAGTCGAGACCCCGACGAGGGGCGGTGGCCGGTCTCACAAGCCACTGGTGTCAGTTGGATCACCTAAGATGTATACAGGTGTTCATTGGGTCATGAGTACACCGGACAGGACTCGCCGGGAACATGCTAGTTGGTCATATACCAGACGTCAGATGGCAGTTCCCTGGTGACATGTGTGCAGGTTAGTTCATCGACCTGGGGATCGTCATTTGTCTCGTGTGAGTTCCCACTGTACTTTGATTACTACCCTACCACGGCTCAAAGGAGTCGTGCAAACAGGTTTTAGTTGGGTACAGTCCCGAGCCACATGGAGGCAGTGAGCGTATCTTCAGGGGTTCGTCTCTCCCGGTATTGGGGGTGAGGTCGTGCTGTGTCTAGGAGAGCCATTACACAAAGTCCTTGGCCAAGGCAAGGAGATTTACTGGTAGGTATTCCAGTAGTATCTCAGGGTGTTCTGGGCTACACTCCGACACGACTTGTACCGCTTTTGGGGGTCTGACTTTTACCAACCCCCTAGGCCCGCCATGCGATACTCATAGACGAACGGACCGGACTGCACGGATATTGTCACTGACAGGCTCAGTAGGGTGTCAGGATGAGTTTGCTCATCGACGTCCCTTTTAGTCAATAGCTGGTGGCCCGTTACGTATTGGCTTATACCTCTGACGGGCTAGTGGTTAAATCCACAGCCATTGTATTGACGAGTCTTTAGAGTCCGCCACACTTTCAGTTACTCAGCTTTCGGGCGAAACGCTGTAGAGGCCGTATGAAGATATGGCAGGGTCCGATCAGATACATGCGGTATTGCACGGATCAGGATCGGACAGTTTGTACTAGTAGCCGTATAGGTATATGGCAGGGTTCGATCAGATACGTGCGGTATTGCACGGATCAGGATCGAACGGATATTACTAGCCGGCTTTGGTTTAAGCCGGTCCTAGTTTAGTACAGTGTAGATTTTGTCTCTTTGCATTTGTATCCGGACGGAATACAGATGCGGGTGTGTATGCACAGTATTAGGGTTTTTCCTGTAAATTTATTACGGGACCAGTTTTCTGGAGTTGCCAGTTTGCATTCCGTTCCGGCCGGTTTTCCTTTGTTCTTTCTCGGCCGGACTTTTCCGATGGAGGGGGTTATTTGCAATTGTGCAAATAACTTTTGTGGAGGGGGTTTCTTGTAAAAGATTGATTATGATAGCTTTCATTTCTTTTGCTCCATACTTTGGATTTGAGTGACATGAAAGGGTATGGTTTGAAAAAGGTAAAGCATGGTTGATGTTTTCTTGTCCCTTGATGTGGTCACCTCTTCTCATCTCCTACACTCACCTCCCTTATTGCTTCATATTGATTCCTCCTCCATTTCAAAGTTCATAAGTTTTTTCATGGTTGAGTGAGAAGAAGAAAAGAGAAGGAGAGAGCTTCATCTTTGAGAGTGTTTTTCATTCTTGATCTCTTTTCATGCCAAGAAAAATGAAAGCACCATTTTTCATACCTTCATTCCTCCATCTTCAAAAGGCAACCAAAACCCCAATGAGACATAAACCCTACACATCCTACAGCAAATCTTGAGCATGTCGAGTTGCCGGCTTCATGCTCGAGTTGCCTCGGTATTGAGGCGGGAGCCCGTAAAAGCTACAGGCGATGTGGTGCCCTTTCCGACGAGGAGGAGACGGACGGAGATCCCGCGAGGAGATCGGAGTGGAGATGAAGACCGGAGGACTTGGATCGTCGGTATACATCTCTTCCCTTTCTTTTTGTAGCGTAGACTTGTTAATGGTTACGATCCGGAGTTTAGTGCGCGGAGGTGCCGGTTTGCAAAGTCCGCAAAAATTTAAGTTTATCACCGTTTCCGCATTCCGGCGTCGGATTGACGGCCGGGGCGCCGCCGTGCACTTACAGTGGTATCAGAGCCTCGCCATTAACTTTGTCTAGCTTTGTGTAATGTGTTTTTCTGTTCCGATCGATCGAAATGTCCGAAAACCCCAATATACCCACGACAGTTTCTGTTGAAATTTTTCTGTCTCCAAAAATTTTTCAGGTTGCATAAAAGTACTGTGCTAGAAATTCTAAGAACACTGTTCAAATTCGACGTACTGTTCCTCTCACGTGACCGCGGAAGGGCGGCCAAAGCCCATGTTTAGCCGCGCTTCCGCCGCAGTCTACAGGGATCAGTGGGTTGGGTTTTTACAGTGGGCTTCTGGGCTTAAATTAGGGGTTTTGGGATATTAAAATTGGGTCCAGGTTTTCTTTAACTGCTACAGTATTCTTTGTGGGCCCACTTGTTAAAGTTTGATCAATCGGAATATTTTAAACACATTTTTCACAGTATTTACATTATATCTGCGACCGTGAATGTCACTCGATCGGTAAATTCGGTCTAACTGCTATAGCCCGGTTAGACGGATTTGCGAACGTGACTTTCACGTTGATGTTCTATATATTTGCTGTGATGTTGCGGATCGGTCGTGGGGGATAGCCTGGATGCAATGCTAGTACTGTGCTGTTGTATTATGTACATTTGATATTGCGGGGCGAGCGTCCGACATGTGGACTGCCGTCACTGCCTGATTGTATTATTATTTTGGGGCACGACCTGGTTGCGGTCGATGTACCCGGTGTATGTATATTTTACTTTCTGTACTAGGATTGCCCCGCGGAGGGGTGCACGGATAGCCGGGTTCTGGAGGGCAACAAGCCCGCATCTCATGGCATTGAGACGGAGGGGGCTTCACTCTAGGATTGGCGGGCTATTCGCCGCACTCGTAGGGGGTACAGGTTGACCCAGGAGGGGTGCCCAAGTTGCCAGATTCCGTGAAGTGCTGGGTGGTCCATTCACGGCGCTGAAGGGGGCTGCCTCGCTTCAGGTTTTGGCGGGTGACTTGCCGCGCCCGTAGGGGTCTAGGTTTTCATTGCACAGGCTATCCACACGACCAGGGGAACGTCGGGTTTCAGTAGTGGCTCTGTGAAACCCGGGGATCCCAGATATCTGTATTGTTTCTGTGATGCTGTTCATTCTCTGTGATGTTGCATTTTATTCACGCCTTGAGCGAAATATAATATATTGGTATATATATTAGTAGATGTTGTATATGTTTTGCATCCGCGCTAGTCCAGTCCCCGCTCTGTCGTTAGTTAGCTAACCTAACGGGTAATGATGGGACCCAGTGGCGAATGCGGATGGCATATACGTACATCAGTATATTTTCGTTCTTTTTGGTGTGATCAATTGATGGGACTGCATTGATTCGGATCAATGCAAAGTTAAAAAAAAACCTAATCTGATGTTGTTGGAACACTTTTTCAAAAAGCTGTTATTGCAAGGACGTTTACTTTTGTTTTGCATCGTGGTATTCATTAGAATATCCTGCTCCTCAGTCGACGAGGCAAGGGCCGAGATCCCTTCACCGGGAGTGACCCCTTGGACAATAAGTTTGCGTCAGGGCATTAACTTCACTATAGCCGATTACTTTTGTTTTGCACCGTGGTATTCATTTGGAATATCCTGCACCCCATTCTACGGGGAAAGAGCCGAGATCCCTTCACCGGGAGTGACCTCTTTAGCAACGGTTTTCGTCACTATATTTTCAAAAAGCTATCCGTTCCTTCAACGATATCAAGTTCATTACGTTAAAGGTTTTCGCCAGAAACCATTCGTAGCCCTCCGTCGTTTCAGATGGGTAGCACGTAGTATTCATGCTATGTTTGTTGACCTTCGTCAAGGCATAGTGTATGGTAGCTGCTTGTTATTTTTCTGCTGCATAGATAGATGCGTTGGTTTGGGACAGTCGTATAGCCTTGTTGACCTTCGTCAAGGGCTTGTACGGGTGGATTCAAATTAACCTGGATAATGACGGGTAGAACTTGACATGTGACTTATGATTTGTTGACCTTCGCCAAGGTCATAAGAGCATGGGGCAGAAATCACATCGGGAGTTTCAAAAGAACTGAAACTTGCCAGATATGCGCATACCATCTGGAGTGTGATGACGTGAGCGGATTCCGTCACGTTGTCATGCGATGAGAGTTGGATCCCGATTCCCACTGATGAGTTAGTTTTACTCCTCGGGTGTTCCCGACTAATTCTTCTTTCAGGTTTGGAGGAGAATTTGAGGTACAGTGGGAGGATTCCAGATTAGATAAATTGGTAACCATTCTGATCTAGGTTAGAGTGCACGCTGAGTGTTTCTTTTCTCTCTCTCTTTGGCAGCGACCATTGACCCGACCCTAAGACTTTGACTCAGTGACCAAGTTGACCGAACCTTCTTAAACACCGGCTTTTGGATTGTCAGAGTTGCAGACCTCATTGCCACTCCTACTTTTACCCTTTTCTCCAGGACACCCCGTATTGCTACGAACGTCCACTTCCATTGGACAAAACCATCGTATGGTTAGATACGAACTCGAAGGAATTTATTCGAGGATGGTTTCAGGTTCTGGAGAAAACGGATAGGATTATTCAGTTGTCTTTTCCTTTTACCCTCTCTCAGGTTACGAGTACTCCTTGGTTTAGGGGTAGTACACCTATTACGCAAATTGGATTGTCTTCTTCCAAACCTTAGGCTGGTGCCGACCGGTAGGGAATGAAGAAAACCAATTAGCATAACGATGGTGTGCAGAAGGTATTAAGTTCAGACAAAGCAAGGGATTAGTAAGAGGGCAAAGTAAATTGCAACAGATATTCACGACCAAACCAAATATTTCGTTACCACTCCCACATCACCTTTGTATTTCTCCAGGACACTCCGTATCACTACGAAGATCCACAGTTTATTTGGATACTCCATCGTATGGTTATATACGAACTCGAATGGAACTTGTTCCAGTTCGGGGATGGATTCTGGTTCAGGAGAAATAGGAATAAGGTTTATTCGGTTGTCTTTTATCTTCACCCTCTCTCATTGCGAGTGTTCCTAGGATTGGGACAGTACACCCCTTATGCTTATTGGATAGTCTTCTTCCAAACCATAGGCTGGTGCCGAACGGTAGGGAAGGAAGAAAACCATTTGGCCTAAAAGGGTGTGCAGAAGGTAAAGACTAAAGACATATGAAGGGATTTGGAGAGGTGGCAAAGAATTATACGGTTACAGTTGTGAATCTGGATAATGGAAAGGGCATTACTAAGAATACCGGGATACCCCATCGAAACATTTCAATGTTTCAGGTTCACTGTGTACTGTTAAAAGAAAACTGATTTCCTGATTAGACACTTGCTCCAGGGTATGTATTTACCAGGTTTGATTCTCACATCTGTATGGTTTTACAGATGGTGAGTGGGAGTAAGTTATTGGGAATTGGGTGATCATCCTCATTATATCGGGATTCGTTGTAATCGGTGATATTTGAGGAGATCATCTGGGCTGTTTGCCGGTCGGCAAATATTTGGTTTTGAATATCCGCTGTTGTGCACCAATTTCAAATTGATATATCTGTACGTCTATTTTCATAGAGTGAGATATACCTTTTGATATTATGTCGATGACATTTACCTATATCAGTGGATGGTTAGGTAAGGAGCATTAAACAGCGGTGTAATTCTTCATAACCATAAGTACAGTTTTCAACCTACGACACACAGTGAATGAGTTATCAGACTCAAGGGACTTATACAGAGAATTGTATGTTGTCCAGGGTCCATCAGGACAGAGGGGTTGGTCCTCATACTATATTCTGTTTACTTTTAACTTCTCTAGTTCTTAGACATGTGTTTCGTAGAAACACAGGGTCTAAGTTTTGAGGAGTTATAGGTATTTGAATAGAGTAGAGAACCAGGTGTAGCAAGTATCGGGATTCTTCAAAGTGATCGAAGATGTAGATACTTGTGTATGGTATTCAGTTGATAGTAATGATAAAGAGATCTTGCTTCTCTTTCAGGTTACTCATAATTGGAAGCATTCCTAAGTTGAGTAACGCTGATCGGCCTCTCTCCGTTTAGTTGACATGCACTGGAGACAGCTGCATGATTTGAATCTGGTTCAATTAAATCAGTGCCTCTGTTTTTATATTGGATATAGAACAGTTCATATCTTAACGATGTTAAGGTACGGGGAGTTGTCCGGTTTATGATTAAAACCAGACACTGGATAACTCAAGGCACGTTTCTGTAATGGCTGTTTGTGGGTTGACCCAGGCTATGACGAGGGTTGATTTTCTACCATCTGGATGAACAATAGCGATATTGTTCTAGACTCGCCACAATTTTATTAAAAATGGATTTTTTCAAGAAAACAGTAGTGGGAGTATGGTAGAACTGGAAGTAATTCCAGAACCACAAACGATTACTGAAGATTTGATAAGGAACCTAAAGATTCAATCTGGATTGACATTCCATTGGCCACTCCGCAGATAAGGTGGGTAACTTCAGGCACCCGAGAGGTACTACGGTAGCCTCAAGGACGGTGACAGGGAAGTTCTTGTTTACCCACAATTACCATTGCTGTTGTTCCAGGCTGCGAGACCCGGCGGGAGGATGAGTATAGCGTCGTTCTAAACTAGTTTTAGAAGTGTACGTCTATATGACTCTGCCAGAGGGTTGTCGTAGTCAGTGGGAGCAGCGGAAGCATTGGTGGACAAGTAGCTTATGTCTATTTATAGACTAAAGCAGAAGTAGCGGAGATAGATCATCTATTTCTGACGTGACAGTCATGGGTTTGACTTCATCAGAATAGGGGATGGATCTGTTGAGAAGGTAGTAGCGTGTGATATCCTGGTATTTGGATGACATACACTACACAGAGTAGGAAAAGAAACTCCTATACTACAATCGGTTATACTTTGGTCGTCACACAGTGGTTTCTCCACAAAGGAAATGGATTTTATATCTGACATATTGGTTACTAGATCTATGGTTTTAGATCTAGATTTGGGTGGTTTCCCAATCTGGGTACTTAGACAGCATTCTGAGAGTATTTAGAATGGACGACTCCTGGCACGGTAGTATACCTGCAGGTAATCGAGTCACCCTCTCCAGAGGTGTCTTACAGACTAAAGGGGAGAGGGACGTGCATGATTGGCAGATCACTTGCTCAGGCAATTGAGTCAATCGTGAGATGTCAAGTACCACACCAGATGTTGTTCTTGCACTAGATGCAATAAGTTGACATTAATCCAATCCTGGAGAAACGGTCGGAAGCAGTTCTAGAACATAAGTAGATGTTCTAGGGATATGATAACGACAGCCTTATTCAGGAGACAGTTATCATTCCAGGCTTCCAAGGTGACATGGACAACAAGAAGGTTGTCAGAGTTATAGTTTTTCCTTCTGATGAGGGGCAGTATTTTGGACAGGTGGTCCAAGGCAATACTGAGGGAGGCATGGCACGCAGGATACTGATTAAGTTCAGTTGACGATACAGTCTAAGAAGTTTGGATTTGGAGTTCATTTATGAGCTAGGTCCCATCAGACATCCAGACACATTCTAAGACAGGTATTGCTCATTTCGGGAGATGGGTTTCTCCGCGAACTTGAGATATAGAGAGACATAGATAGAAACATCTAGGCGGATCCACTCACTGAGGCTATTCCTCGAACGCAATAGTTCCGCAAACGAGCTTTGTGAGACTGACTAGTAGAGGAGTTGGGTGTTCGGTATCACACGGGCTGTGAGTATGCGACATCGCAATAATTAGCCTTGAGTGCAAGTGGGAGATTGTTGGAGATAGTGCCCTCAGAGTCAATTATTAGGTCACAGGTACGTGATTGTAATGATTGAGGGAGGACCTATCCCAGTAGGACAGTCTTGCTCGAGATGATAGTATGCTATCTGGTTTACCTTTATCATCGTGTACTGCTTTAGGTGACATGACACGTCGCTATTACACGTTGATAGAGCCCCTAGGATTCTTGCTTGACCACCAGCAGTATGAGGGCGATCATATAAGTGGGAGCTGGGGGTCTATAAGCTTATCCTTAAAAGGTCCCTAGTCGTGGGAGTTTCGAGACTGGGCATCGATACTCCATTAGTAGACTAGTGTATACAGTCGAGACCCCGACGAGGGGCGGTGGCCGGTCTCACAAGCCACTGGTGTCAATTGGATCACCTAAGATGTATACAGGTGCTCATTGGGTCATGAGTACACCGGACAGGACTCGCCGGGAACATACTAGTTGGTCATATACCAGACGTCAGATGGCAGTTCCCTGGTGACATGTGTGCAGGTTAGTTCATCGACCTGGGGATCGTCATTTGTCTCGTGTGAGTTCCCACTGTACTTTGATTACTACCCTACCACGGCTCAAAGGAGTCGTGCAAACAGGTTTTAGTTGGGTACAGTCCCGAGCCACATGGAGGCAGTGAGCGTATCTTCAGGGGTTCGTCTCTCCCGGTATTGGGGGTGAGGTCGTGCTGTGTCTAGGAGAGCCATTACACAAAGTCCTTGGCCAAGGCAAGGAGATTTACTGGTAGGTATTCCAGTAGTATCTCAGGGTGTTCTGGGCTACACTCCGACACGACTTGTACCGCTTTTGGAGGTCTGACTTTTACCAACCCCCTAGGCCCGCCATGCGATACTCATAGACGAACGGACCGGACTGCACGGATATTGTCACTGACAGGCTCAGTAGGGTGTCAGGATGAGTTTGCTCATCGACGTCCCTTTTAGTCAATAGCTGGTGGCCCGTTACGTATTGGCTTATACCTCTGACGGGCTAGTGGTTAAATCCACAGCCATTGTATTGACGAGTCTTTAGAGTCCGCCACACTTTCAGTTACTCAGCTTTCGGGCGAAACGCTGTAGAGGCCGTATGAAGATATGGCAGGGTCCGATCAGATACGTGCGGTATTGCACGGATCAGGATCGGACAGTTTGTACTAGTAGCCGTATAGGTATATGGCAGGGTTCGATCAGATACGTGCGGTATTGCACGGATCAGGATCGAACGGATATTACTAGCCGGCTTTGGTTTAAGCCGGTCCTAGTTTAGTACAGTGTAGATTTTGTCTCTTTGCATTTGTATCCGGACGGAATACAGATGCGGGTGTGTATGCACAGTATTGGGGTTTTTCCTGTAAATTTATTACGGGACCAGTTTTCTGGAGTTGCCAGTTTGCATTCCGTTCCGGCCGGTTTTCCTTTGTTCTTTCCCGGCCGGACTTTTCCGATGGAGGGGGTTATTTGCAATTGTGCAAATAACTTTTGTGGAGGGGGTTTCTTGTAAAAGATTGATTATGATAGCTTTCATTTCTTTTGCTCCATACTTTGGATTTGAGTGACATGAAAGGGTATGGTTTGAAAAAGGTAAAGCATGGTTGATGTTTTCTTGTCCCTTGATGTGGTCACCTCTTCTCATCTCCTACACTCACCTCCCTTATTGCTTCATATTGATTCCTCCTCCATTTCAAAGTTCATAAGTTTTTTCATGGTTGAGTGAGAAGAAGAAAAGAGAAGGAGAGAGCTTCATCTTTGAGAGTGTTTTTCATTCTTGATCTCTTTTCATGCCAAGAAAAATGAAAGCACCATTTTTCATACCTTCATTCCTCCATCTTCAAAAGGCAACCAAAACCCCAATGAGACATAAACCCTACACATCCTACAGCAAATCTTGAGCATGTCGAGTTGCCGGCTTCATGCTCGAGTTGCCTCGGTATTGAGGCGGGAGCCCGTAAAAGCTACAGGCGATGTGGTGCCCTTTCCGACGAGGAGGAGACGGACGGAGATCCCGCGAGGAGATCGGAGTGGAGATGAAGACCGGAGGACTTGGATCGTCGGTATACATCTCTTCCCTTTCTTTTTGTAGCGTAGACTTGTTAATGGTTACGATCCGGAGTTTAGTGCGCGGAGGTGCCGGTTTGCAAAGTCCGCAAAAATTTAAGTTTATCACCGTTTCCGCATTCCGGCGTCGGATTGACGGCCGGGGCGCCGCCGTGCACTTACAGATACTTGGGATTGAAATGAGTCGATGAGATTTGTGTTGAGATTGTGATATCGGTGATATGGCAGGATTCGTACTTGAGGTACGTCCTGGTGTTATAGCGGATCTTGGGGTGACGATACGGGTGAATAGTGTTATAAATAAAGTGGTCTACATGTGATCGTGATATGAGATATGATATGCTAGGATATTGATCCTAGGCTGTATTGGGCGATGTATACCCCTTGATGATGATATGGGCTGATGATATCGGTTTGTACCCGACTGTCGATCAGTAGTCAGATCATGACTATATTGATGATATTAGTATTGTATTAGACATAGGTCAGTACCTTAGACTATGATCTTTGATAAAGAGGATACCGGATGAATAGTGTGATGAATATGATTTTGACCCGTACCCAGATTTGGGGATGCCGTACGACGGATTTACGTACGAGCTATATTTTGATGATTGATCCGCACTCTTGACTTGGGATGTCTGATTATAGATATGGTATCGGATATGATATTATTGAGGCGGGATCGCCGACTAATATATATACAGGTATGTATATGTATCGACTCAGATGTTAGGCGGTTTCCTTACCTGTAGTCCAGCTTATTAGCTTAGCCCTTTAGTTTAGTTTAGTTATTAGATTAGATTCGATTCTTACCTATTTCAAAAACCAACGAATCGTGGGTATTTTAAAAGACAGCCCAAGAGATCCTACGGATATTTCAAAAGACATATCTTTTCATAAAAACACCGTAGCCCCTATTTTCAAAACCCCACGATTCATGTTATTTTCAAAAAGCACCATTGTAGGACTTATATTAGGTTAATGCAGATTAGTTATCGTTGCGTCTAGTGTTCAGCTCCCGCTCATTATTGTGGTTCGCTCCGCATCGCATGCTTATATTATGCTTCATATTCTACTGTTGATATCTTGTGGTTAGGACACCAGCACCATTACCGATGATGCGTATGTACCACGTACACTTACTTGCCGGCTCACACACATCTTCATCGGTAATTGCCATGTCACGTACACCTTAGAAAATATTATTGCTTGACATAGCCTGTTAGCTAATAGTTTAGACATGATATTAGTGTACTTGCCTTATATGTTAGTTTAGACATTGTAGTTATTACTTGCTACTTCATGCATACTGTTATTAATTGTTATGCCGCATTCATGGATTCTCATGCATATATTCACTTTTTACGTGCTATGGAGGATTTGGATTCGGATTTCCATGAGATTTTCTGGATTTGGGGAAAACCGCAAAACATATACAAACTTCTTCTTTCTCTTTTTAAATGAAAAGCGCGGTTTTTTCCATGATGTATGAGTCGTCCACCATGAGTTTGCTGATGAATTTCGAGACCCGATTCGAGGAGTTGGATGAACCGTTTCGAGTACATGGTGGGCCCAGTACGGTGCCCCGGGGCGAGAAGGCCGTGTTGTTGACGTTGAGCCTGGCAGGGGAGCACTACCGACCGGTGATATTACCCGACGCATCGGATATCCGGATGATACCGCCGTGGTCTTGAGATGGATGGTAGGGGCCGATCTGGACTAACGGTGCCCTAGATATTGAGATTTCGAGATATTGAGGTACTGAGATTTGATGATACAGGCCAGTCCGGATAGCCGGAGCCTGAGATTTTGAGACATTGAGATTTATGTTTTGTGTCGATGCTAGACACTGTTGATGCTGATTTCATTTATGATACCTCATTTTAAAAATACAAAGAAAATCTCACTAATTTATGAAAACAGTTTCTTCATTTACATGTATTCTGTTTTCATGCATTCATACCTCATTCATATGATATATTGCTACCTGAGGTACTGACACGGGCACATGAGATTACACTCGGGTTAGATATTACCCTAGCCATTGTTATAGGCTGCATGTTACATATATTTGAGGATATATTATGATCATTGACCTAGGTTGCGTTATTTATGCGATTTCTGTGCGTAGATGTTTTTCTATTCACGAGTTGGCAACTCACCCCCGTTGTGCCCCAGTTTCTTGCAGGTTTGCCGTACAGGTTTCATTACGGCTTTGCGGGCATAGTTTCGTTCGGGTGATTTGCTAGTAGGTGGGTTTACTTGTATCGTTCCCCCATTATATATCTTGTATATCATATTCTGTTGTATCTAGAAGTTCCATCAACCAAACATGTATTTATTTTTGATATAGAGACCAGTGATGTTATTCTTTCGACCTTAGAGTCGCGCGTTTTTTTTCTTGTGGTTTTGAGTTTCCTTTTGAGTTTTTGATCCTCGCCGTTGGCGTTGTATATTATTTTGCTTGTGTGGTTGTGACCGTCGATTGACGAAGAGCTAGCTCCCGTTTGGGGATGCCTTTTTTTGATTTCGTATACTATTCATGTTGTATCCCGTTTGGGGATCAGTATTTACAAAGGAGACTGCCGAAATTTTCAGTAAATTTTTGATGTTCTTAAAAACCGCATAATTCGGCTTATGCTATTAAAACTACTTGTTTTAAATTGGTTTTCCTTCACTCTACTACTTTTCTTGGTTTGGATTTCTGGGTTTTCGGCTTACTTAGATTACGTACGCCTCGAGACGTTCGTAGTTTAAGTGCCGGTCATGTTCCGTACTTTCGGGACGTGACAGTTTTCTTAAACGAAACTAGTAATAAGTAGTTATGAGCCGTTGTCCCAAGGGTTAGTAAGATGAAGGAAATCACTAATCTGTAGATAAAAATAAGTCTGAAAAATAGTTCCTATTCCGGAAGCCAAACATTTAAACGTTGATACCCTACTATACGCACTTACACACGTCTTGAAACTCGAGATAGTAGAGAATACCTTGAAATGCTCTTGTCTAAAAGCCAAAGTATGAAGGAAATAATAAATGAATAAAAAGATAAAATGGTGAAGAAAAATGAACACTGGTTTTGTAATCACCAAGGCGGCAATAAAAAAATATAGCGAGGGTGCTTCATCACCTAATGCCTTAGACCAACTGGTTTGGGAGTCACTGCTAAGCCTTAGGTGTTGCAAGACGAGGAAAATACTAATACGCCTAATAAGCAAGCACATGAGTAATCGGTCAGTTAGTACCTCAAGAAGTATTAACGGTCGCATGAAAAATGTGTGAGCAAATTCCATCTAAATATTCATCAATTAAAAAGTACTGAGTTAGATGGACAAGAGTATGATAGCTTGAATTGAATTCTTCGAGTGTAGGGATGTCTTTTACACACACGTAGGGGTATATGATCTATATTTGGAAGAAAAATAGGAATGAAGAATAAAGACGATGTTTTATTGAGGGTGATGTGATTTCTAACATTTTTTCACGACCATTAAGATAGGGCTCATAGCAACTGAAAAACTGGTGTAGTTGAAAACTCTTATTTTCAAGTTCTTTATTTTATAGTTCTTATCTTTATATGTAACTTTCACCATCTCTCTTTTATTATAGGATTTTGTGGGTGTAATCCGCTGAAAATCCTCAGGAGACAACACTCCTCCTATTAGGGACCCCTAGGGGTTTAACGGCTTGTTGCACGCGCTCAGTGTAATCGTGTTGCCTACGAAAGTGTGCTTAGTTTTCTCCTTTCTTTTTTTCTCTTGAATAAACTAGTTTGCTCGGGACGTTCAAAATTAAGTTTGGGGGTTTTTGTTCAGTTGATAAAACTGCACTTTTAATATGACATTTTTCCTACTATTTCTATATAAAAAAGGTATTTATTATAATATATAACACATATGAGGGTTTATCTGTAAAAATATTATTTTCATGTGTTTATATATTATAATTAACATTATGAAGGAAAAAGTAAGCATATAATATCCATGTAACATTTGGCCCATTTAATATGCTTACCTTATTAAATACCTTTGACCAATTCTCTTAAAACTAAAATATCATGACAAATGGTTAAAGATAATATCTCAATAAAAACAAATTCTACTAACAATATTTATTGAGATAATTGTGCAGAAATTATTTCAGGACTGGAATCAAGGAAATCCGAGTTATCGAGATCAAATCTACCGAAATAGTAAAGTAAATTGAAGAAATCAATTCTGGCAGAGACGTAGAGAAGATTTTCAAATTCCAGATACCAAAATAGTCTACATGTGTCACCAAAAGAAGCCTTAAGAGAAACGAACCCACGATCCTCCTAATCCACCGCGGATCAGCGGCCAAACCCACCATTACGCCGTGGTTCCCCCGCACTTTTGAGGAGTTAGGGCCCTGGATTTTCTGGTTGGGATCCTAACAACTAGTTACCATATATGGAAAGTCACTATATATGGAAAGTCACCATATTAGGAAGTCACCATATATGCTAACTAGGTTTTCTTCTTTGAGGGCTATATAAAGAACCAAGGGCTAAAGTTAGAAGGCATCAAGCTGAAGAAATCACGAAGTCCACGACAGGCCCACGCATCCAGGCTGATCATCAACTGTTCATCTACCTCCTTAGAACAGATCGAGAAGCAAACTAGCATTTTGTAATCATTTTCTAAGAGAACAAAGTGTAAATGATTTTTGTTGATTAATAAAGGTAGCAGTTTTCTTATTCTATCTCTTTGAAGTTTTTAATATGATTTCTCTCTCCATCCCTTCTTCTCCCAACATGCGCGAGTAATTCTCCGCTTGTTAGGGTTCATAGGATTATGGTAGGTTAATGGATGATGAAGATACTTAAACTCTTTTTAACTCCTATAAAGTTTATAAACTTTATCAAAAGAATAGTTAACATCCTAATTGGGTGCGCTATCAATTCATAGATAATCACGACCACGATTAGATATTAGATTAACTATTGTTTTGGTAAAGTCTAGATATGAACGGAGATCCATGTCGAGATAGGGGTTAAGAGTGGGAACCCTTTTTCCCTCTAGAAACCCTAATCTACATGCATCACTGTCGTTCTAGTTTTAAATCTATTAAAGGATAAAATGAGTAATCTTTAATTAATATCCATGACTACTAAATCTTAATGAACCCTACAAGCCCCCTTTTTATATAAACCTACATCCGTAGCTAATCTAGATCTATATTTTGCATCCGTGTTTAACGTAGATCTAGAACCTACAACCATTCTTCACCATTCTTTATTCTCCCTTCCTAATCAACATGCCTAAAGTAAGAATAAAAGGTTCAACGTTTCCCAGAGGATGACCCGTACTCATCTCGGTCTAGCTACGCACGACACCGTTATTGATTGCGGTTAACTACTACACATAAATACAGATCAATCATACACCTGCTTGCCGGCTCACACACATCATCATTGGTAATTGCCATATCACATACACTTTAGAGAATATTGCTCTGTTGATATCGTTTACTAGCTGATAGTTCCAATATGTTATTGTTTTATATGCTAGTTCATTATTGCATTCACCGCTTGATATTTCATGCATATTTATATATTCATTTGTCATGCAATATTATAAGGGCCAGTCCGGATTGCCGGAGCCCAGTATTCATTATTATTGACTCTTCAGTTTTGGATTTCGGACTTTCCATGAGATTTCTGGATTTGGAGGAACCGCAAGATTTATAAACTCATTTTCATTTCAAAAGATAAAAAGTGTGGTTTTCTAATGATATGATTTGAGATATGTCCACCATGAGTTTTCTCGGCTCTTGAGCGATATCATACACCCGATTCGAGGAGGAGAAGGAACCGTCTGTGGGTGCATGGTAGACCCGGTGCGGTATCCCAGGACGAGAAGGTCGAGATGATAGCGTTGAGCCTGAAACAGAGGAGCACTACTGACCGGTGATTTTATTATGATGCGCCGGATATCCGGAGGATACCGACGTGGTCTTTTATTTGAGGATTTGGGCCAATCCGGATAGCCGGAGCCCTAGATATTGATATTTGATGATATAGGCCAGTCCGGATAGCCGGAGCCTAAGATATTGAGATTTGATGATATAGGCCAGTCCGGATAGCCGGAGCCTGAGATATTGAGATATTGAGATTTATATTTTGTGTCTATACTTGACACTGATTCTTTGTTGATTTCATTGATGATACCTCGATTTAAATATACTTAAATCTCACTAAAGTAAGAAAACTGTTTTTACATTCTTGATGTATTCTGTTTTCATTATATTGCATTCATACATCATATTTATGATATGTTGCTACCTGAGGCACTGACACGAGCACATGATATTACACTTCTGTATAGATATTTACTCTTGCCATCTTATCATGCTTCAGGCCATATTATTTGAGGATTTATATATTTGATCGTATTGACCTAGGATTGAGTCATACATACGATTTCTGCTCTGTGATATTTTCAACTCACGAGTCGGAAACTCACCCCCGTTGTGCCACAGTTTCTTGCAGGTTTTGCTGTACAGGTTTCCTTGGCGGCTTTGTTGGCACATTGCTTATTTCCGGGTGATTGCTTTGGTAGGTGGGTCCACTTGCATCATGACCAACCTTGTATTTTATTTACATTGTTGTATCTAGTAAACTCCATCAACCAGACTTGTATATTTATTAACCTTAGAAGACCAGTTGTATATTCTTTCGACCTTAGAGTCGCGCGTTGTATTATTATGGGTTTTCTTGATGATATTGAGCTTTCTTTTGAGTTTTGATCCTCGCTCTTCGGCGTTGTATATTATATTGCTTGCGTGGTTGTGACCGCCAATTAGCGAAGAGCTAGCTCCCGCTTGGGGATGCCTTTTATATATTTCATGTGTTGTACCCTTTTGGGGCCAGTATTTACAAAGGAAACTCTGCCGAAATTTTCAGAAAAGACTTGAGATTTTAAAAATGCATACTTCGGCTTATGTTATTAAAACCACTTGCTTTTAAATAAGTTTTCTTCACTTCTTCCTTAAAATGGTTTAGATTTCTGGGATTTTTGGATTACTTAAATTAGATGGGGTCCTATAGACGTCATATGATTCAAGTTCCAGTCACGTGCCATTTCGGATCGTGACAAAGTTGGTATCAGAGCGCTAGGTTAACCTTGGTTCGAGTCTATGTTTGACTATGCGGAGCCTAGGGCGTTTGTATATATTCAGAATCTTGGTTTGACCTTACAGAACTTAGACTTATTCGAGGGGGTATTAGACCCGAACTTTCGTCGCGTAGGTTGACATTGGTTGATGGAGTAGGTGACTTAAGGAGAGTGACTTACCGTGTGTATGTTCCGCGGCATACTTACGATACGCTACTCCGCTTAAGAAGCCTTAGGATGTACATTTCCTTGCACATCATTATATTTATTAATATGATCTATCCTCATCGATATCAGTTTATGGTTTTGCTATCACGATTGCATAGACAGGGAGAGTTGCGGCTAGAGTTGCGGTCAGCATGAGCTCGTCACGGACGAGGACTGACTAGAGCGTGATTCCAAGGACACACGATTGTATAGATGTGTCATTTTATTGTGTTTTCGTGCCATGAGCATTTGATGGATTGCTTTTACAAAATTTCTCGAACGTGCAGATCGGCACCAGAGGATTGGGCCACTGCTAAAGGTCAGCCAGAATGTGATGACCATCGATGCACCGATTATACTTGATGATTGAGACACTGTTTAGCATGCGGACAAATGAGCCATTTTTTGCTGCGAATAACGAGATATCGCCCTAGATGTTTGAAGCTATTACCGCACGAGTTGTACGTAGAGATATTATAGAAGATCGCTAGTCACCCAAGGAGGAATGACTAAGACATGTGATTCGTTGCCTACCCCGATACGAGGTCATCAGATTGATTGATTCCAGCTAGAGACGACTTCACGCAGGTACGTTGAGAGTCGATAAAAGACGGTCGAATCTCAGAAATCCATTTTTCCAAGATTAAGGTATTCGGAAAAATATGCAAGTAATTATGTGGACCCTCTAGAAGAATGAAACCCTAACTCGATATAATGACCATGAGAACGCTTTGAAACCTTAGGTTTGCAGCAGTTCAGCGGTGCCATTAATGAGGATTGGGTTTGCCCTTCTACGGCTGGTCCATAGGTACTGTGGCATGTACTGGAATATTGTTAAACTGTACTCAAGATGTTGAGCTCTTGGGGGATTATGGAATCTCGACGAATCGATCAAAAGGTTTGACGTCATTCGGATATCATGTGATGGGATACATTGGTTGGGAGACTCCAGATACGAGTATAGCCCTTGAAGCGCAGTCCATGCAGCCACGAAAAGACGAGTCCGAATCAGTCGACATTAGAGAAAAGTGGAGTAAGAGGTTCGTACAAGATCTTGATGAGATGACGTTCCACTCCGCTGACATCAGAGATGTGATACGCATGCAGAGGCGTTGTATATGGATATATCTTCCAGAAGGAGTCGCGATGAGTATGCAGCCATTCCGGAACAAGAAACAGACTTAGTAAAGGATGATAATTTTCGGTCAGTTCGACAGAAACGAGATTTGGGAAAGACTTCGACAGAACCTTTCTGAAGAGAAATGGTTTGATCATTCAATGGACCAAGCAAGGTCTTTCTTTCTCTTTTCAATCAAAGAAAGGTTTTCTTCGAAAGCACCAGAGTTAGCCGAGTAGCTCGAGCAGGAAGCTGAAGCAAGTATGAAAAGCTAAAGGCTAGAATAAAAGACCAATACAATACGAGAAGACTTGGGCCCAGAATCGATCATATTGTGCACACCCAGCAGGCTAAAGTTCGGCATCGTCGACGAGACATGTTATGAGTGACCATGACAGTTGGCCAGAGATCTTTAGAGGAAGTGCTAGAGCGGGACTATTTTCGCCATCTTTGATTTCGGTATTTTGGGTGATTTATTTGCATGATTGAGATTTTGTGCACCACAGTTGCACTTGACTTCGATTTGATGTCATTCGAGATGTTGATTTTGATTTCATGCTTATGCTATGCATGTGATTTGACTTATGCTTTCGGCATAATTTTCATGCACTTTTAGTATTTTGATTCGATTTTTGTGCACGCTGATGCACATGGTTGTGAGATTATATACCACGGTATACCTGATTTGGATTGAGATATGTTGTATACCGTCGATTTCGATTATAATATTCAATATTTGTTTTCGTGCACTTGATTTGGATTCTTGCGCATACTTGACGCGCTTGATGCGATTTTGGTGCACATCAGATGCACTAAATCGGGAATCTTCGTGCATATCAGATGCACCTGATATTGCTGTCAGGCACACCCGTTGCCCTTGACAGGTGTTTCGTGCACGCCCGTTGCACTTAGATTTTATTTCTGTGCACATGTTTTGCACATTCATGGATTTCGTTTTCCGTGCGCACCAGACGCACGGGGCATTCTTGTACGCATTTTGGGATTGGTTTCTTTTGGAGCAGTATGTTTTATGATATTTACTATTTGGTATAGTAGCTGAGCAGGACTAGTCAAAGGACAGTACCTGAATATATTTTTCCATGCATTGATAGTTATCGAAGGGATTTCCAAAAAGGAGCTATAGTCTCGGTATTTACCTACATGTCCGAGATGACACGAAAAATTTAACAATGGAAACCCTTCTAAAGCATTTTTTTCATACGGCGGGACGTGTATGTTAAACAAAGGGTATATATATGTATATAGTTATTTTCTTACAATAGAAGTCCGCCACTATGCAGTGATACGCGCATCAAACAGCAACATGAAAGATTTGGCATGCATTTCTTTCCGATGTTTTGATGATATTTACATATATAGTTGATGTATATAATGTTGGTTTTCATATTGTGCTTTTGTTAGTGTATATGCCCTAGAGGCCATTACTGTATCATACTAGTTTGTATATTACTTAATGGAAGCTTGGGATATTCACAGTTGTATAGACAATCTTGCTCAAAATGGTAGTATGCTACTCGGTTTGTTTCTACTTTAATGTGTGCATGTGTTTCTTTTAGCATATCGCTTATACACATTAGTGGAGCCCTTAGGATCTTTGCTTGATTACCAGCGTTGTGATGGCAGTCACACTAGTGGGGGCTGGGTAATCTACAAGCACATCCTTATACAGGTCCCTAGTCGTAGGATTATCGAGACGGGGCATCGATATTCTGGAGTAGACTAGCGTATGCACTTCTCATCCCAGCAGGGGAGATGGTCTGTCCCACAGCCGTCAGTACGTCGTACTTGAGATAGTATGCGGGTGCTCGTTAGGTGACGAGTACACTGGACAGGACTCGTCGGGAACTGTTGGATGGTACTATACCTATCGTCAGTTATCAGTTACCAGGTGACATGAGTACAGCTTAGTCCGCTGACTTGACACTGTCACTTCGCCTCGAGTGTGTTCCCACTGTTCTTAGATTGCTACCCTACCACGGCTCAAATGAGTCGTGCAAACAGGTAGCAGTTGGGTGCAGTCCCGAAGCACTTGGAGGCAGTGACGGTTAGACAGGATTCGTCTCTCCCGGTATTGGGGGTTGATATCACGCTGTGTCAAGGAGAGCCATTACACATAGTCGTCCCTAGCCAGGGCAAGCGAGATATACTGGTAGGTTATCCAGTGTTGTCTCAGGTGTTCTGGGCTACACTCCGACACGACTTGTACCGCTATTAGGGGACTGACGTTTACTGCCCCCCTAGGCCCGACATGCGATATTCTCAGACGAACAGACCGGACTGTACGGAGATTGTCACATTCAGGCTCAGTAGGAGTTCGGATGGATTCACCTCATCAGTCTTCTTATCGGCATCTACCTAAGGACCGTTACGTACAGCTAGTACCGCTTGCGGCCTGTGGTTAAACCCACTGCCAGCGTAGTGTCGAGTCTTTAGAGCCCCACACAGAAGGCTATTCTCCTTTGGGCAAAACAGAGTAGAGGTCGCATGGTTTTTGCGACAGGGTTCGTTCACATCCGCCCACTTGTGCATGTTTGGTGTCCGGGCAGTTATCACTAGCGGGCTTTGGTTTAAGCCAGATCCTAGTATATATTTTGGGGATTTGTTTTATCTCATTGTATTCGTGTTCCTCGGAACACGGATGCGGGTGTGTATGCACAGTTGACAGAGGCAGAGGCAGAGGATTCTCATTGGGGTTGTTGACCGTTGACTTTTTCTAAACCCTAATGAGAATAAGAAATATGATTAATAATATTAATTAAGGATTATTGTGCCATGGTTGAGATGAACATTTGACTTTTGTTGACTTGTTGACTTTGTTGACTGGTTGACCATTGTGGACTTGTTGACCATCATCATTTCATTTCTATGACTTTTGTTTACTTGTTGTTCTTTATAAAATGCATTAAATGCATGAAATGATAATGGTCATTGAAACTAACCATCACAATTCTTAATTATTATTATTATCACCATTATTCTTTCTTTTGTGAGCATGGTTGTAAAAAGTCAAGCTCATTCTCACTTTCTCATTCTCTCTTATCTAAAGCTCACCCTCTTCCTCTCTCTCAAAGCTCTCATATCTCATGTGTTGAGAAACATGAGCTATTGAGATAAAACCCTCAAAACTCTTCTCTACTCACTCTAGAGTTCTAGGTCTAGCAAGCCAAGCACTTTAGTTGCCTCTCGGTTGAGGTAGGAGCTCAAGGTAGAGGCTTTCAGGTGGATCCTTCTTCGACAACAAGGAGACTGCGAGGTGGAGCCGTTCCAACCACTCCAAGGAGCAAGAAGAGAAGGAGTTCAAGACCTAGGTATAACCCTCTAACATAGTAGTTAAACTTCTAGTTAGTTTGCTAGGTTTTTGTTTAGCAAAGATCCTATTTTCTAGTCCATGTTACCTTGCCATAAAAAAATCATTTTTTACCGTTTCCGCCTTCCCGTAAGAACCGGGACGGGTTACGTGGACTTACAGTGGTATCAGAGCCTAGCTAAACAACAACTAGCATGTTAGCAAAGTATTTAGAATTTCGATCCGAGAAAAAATCGCAAAACACGTCCAAAAACTGAACTTTCTGCCGATTTTAAAACAGCTCCAAAAATAATTCCACACATCTTAAAAATCGGCTCAGGGTTTTGTAGGAACACACAGCAAAAATGAGCCACTGATTGGGTCAAAGTGCCGCGGAACCGCGGCGAGAACATGCTTCTTGTCGCGGATCCGCGGCCGAGTTGACTCGGCCGTGACTCGTCTTTGCTGCAGTTTTCTCAGTGTTCTGTTTTGGGTTTTTAAAGTATTTTGTTTCCACCCAGATTTTCCAGAGAACAAAGTTGTGTTTGGGGTGGTTGCAAATCCGTATTTTGATCGAAGTTCTGTAGACTTTAGCTAATGGGTTATATCTGTGATGTGAAATATGCATTGAACATCAACTAATCGCTATACGTCGATTAGTGGGGGTTGTGCATATCTGTGATCTGTAATGTTGATGGTTTGTGTATATGAACTCGTTGGATTGTCGTGGATGAATAGCCGGGGGTTATGAGATGAGAGTTTTCTTTATCTTTCATTTGATGTAATATGTAAATTGATGAAATATTATTTTTATGGCCGCACATCCGGGATGAGGTTGTAGCCTCCATTGTATATTATTTCTTTTACTGTTTTTGCTCCTAGGATAGACCCAAGGTGGGGTGCACAAACTACCGGGTACCTCGAAGTGCCGAGTGGCCTACTCACGTTGTTGACGGAGGTTACTTCACTTCGGGTACTTGGCGGGTAGTTTGCCACACCCGTAGGGGTCTAGGGTGGGGTTTGGCTATTCATCACGACCGTGTAATCCGTCTTTCGTTACGGGCTCGAACGAAACGCGGATTTCTAGTATATCCAATGTGTTCATCTGTGATCTGGAATGGCTATCATTGCATCTGACGAATGTATATATCTATATATAATATCTAGTAGGCGTTGCTTATGTTTTGCATCCGTGCTAGTCCAACCCCCGCTCTGTCGTTGGTTAAGTAACCTAACGGGTAATGACGGGGCCCCGTGGCGAATGCAGATGGCATAAGCGTACGTCATATTTTCGTTGTTTTCTGCAATGGTAGGATTAAATGATGGGACGCATTAAATTAATGCAAGAAAATAAACCAAAGTAAAAATCGTTGGAACAATTTTAAAACCACACGGTTTCCTTTCAAAACAGAAAACTTTTAAAACGCGGAGCTTAAACCACTCCGTTTAAAAGCTATCAGGTTCCTTCGATTATATCAAGTTCACTACGTTCACGGTTTCGCCAAAACCATTCGTAGCCCTCCATCATTTCACTTAAATATTCGGTAGTATTCAAGCTATGTATTTTGACCTACGCCAAGGCATAGTGATTGGTAGCTGCCGGATATTTATCTGTTGCATAGATATTGTTAGTTATATGTATGCCCTAGAGGCCATTACTATACATAGGATGTATACTGTAGTGGATGCTGGGACAAATATAGGTAAGACTTTCTTGCTCGACATGATAGTACGCTATCTGGTTGCTCTTTATCTTAACATGTATACTTGCAATCTCTCTATTACATGTTAATAAAGCCCTTAGGATGTGTACTCGACTTTCAGGACTATGATGTAGATCATACTAGTGGGGCATGGGTAGTACATGAGTACATCCTTCAATGTTCCTAGTCGTGGGAATATCGAGACGGGGTATCGATATTCCAGAGTAGACTAGCGTATATCTTCTCGACCCATGTGATGGGCGATGGATGATCTCATATCCATTGGTGTTTGACATCAGAGATGGTATGCGGGTGCTCAGTGGTGACTGGGTACACTGAACGGACTCGCCGAGAACTCCCAGATGGTATTATACCTCACGTCAGATGGCAGTTCTCTGGTGACACTGGTACAGCTTAGTCTGTTGACCCGAGATCGTCATAGAGTCTTGTGTGTCTCCCACTGTGCTTTGATTTCCACCCTACCATGGCTCTACTGAGACGTGCAAACAGGTGGTTTTTGGGTATAGTCCCGATTCACATGGAGGCAATGAGCGATAGGAGGGGATTCGTCTCTCCCGGTATTGGGGGTTGATGTTGCGCTATGCTCGACTGGCCATAACTGGAAATCCCTGGCCAGGGTTGCACTGATTTACTGGTAAGTGTTATCAGTAGTTTCATGCTTGTTATGGACCTTACATCGGCATGACTTATCGAGCTACTGGGGTCTGACGTTTACCACCCCTAGGTGAGATATGCGACATATCAGACGAACAGACCGGACTGTACGGTAAGTGTTGCTGATTGGATTCACAGAAGTGTGAGCGGGCTTTCTCGTTGATCTTTTGATCGCTCAATACCCGGGTGGCCGTTACGTTTAGCAGACCGCTTGCGGCTTGTGGGTGTTTGATATGATCATCACCTGCTGCCGGCATATTGACGAGTCTTTAGAGTCCTACACAGAGGTTTCCTGGCTCAAGGGAAACGAAATAGGAGCGCATATGAGATATGTGCGGGATCGAGAATAATACCAGTATGTGATACTGTATTCTATTCTCGTGATTTGTATCATTGGACGGTTATATATGATATAGCCGGGTTACCGGATCAAGTGTTGATTCGATACATTGATACACTTGATATTAGTCGGTTATATGCGATATGACCGGATCATTAAATCAAGTGTTGATTTAATGATTTGATGTATAATTATATATTTGATATATTACTTTACATTAACTAGTATTTGTTCACTTAAGATGGATTTTCTCACTTGATGTGCACAAGTAGTATATGTGATATATTTTTGTGCACTAGATTGTATCATGTTTGTTGATACATGCAAACTTGGGTGTATGTTTGCTTTAAACCATCTTTATGTTAATGGTTAGGTTTTAATTTGTTTTTTATTTATTTTCTTCATTCATTTTGGCAAAAACAAATATGGTGGCTTTATTTGTTTTATTCGTGAAGCTTCATGAAGCTTTTGATAAGTCTAGTTATTTTGTCTTTTGCCTTAACCTAACCATTAAACCTAAACCCTAGTTTATTCTCTACATGTGTTAGCTTCACCCATGGTTGCATTATGATAAGATCACTTGATTTATTATTATTCATTAATTTTTTTTCATTCTCTTCTTCTTCTTCTTCTTCTTGATGAAGAAAAAGAAAACTTGCTTGAAAATTATCAAGTGATGAATCCAAGTGAGAAATCCAAATCCAAAGTGAACCCACTTCCTATTTCTTCATCCTCTACCACTTGCCATGTAGTAGAGTGTGTTATCTTCACAAGTTCTATGACCAAGTGAAGATGGAGCTTGATCTTGAGTTGCCTCGACGTAGATCATCTTCGGCATCGAAGTCGACGACCTAGCCCGATCATTTCTCCGACGAAACCATCGCCAGAGTCCGGGATCCAATGATCGCAGCGGAGGGACGTCATCACGGAGCTAAAGAAGTGGAGGACCGGATCTACAAAGGTTGTAGTCACTTTCACTTAGCAATAAAATTGTTTACTTGCATGTTTCTCCTTACCTCTAGTTAACGATCTAGTTTAGGGTTCTTTGGCGCATAGAAAATTTTTGAATTGGACATGTTTGATCAGTTGTAGAACCTCATAGGTGTGCCTAGGAACCCTACAGTGGTATCAGAGCCTAGCTAGAGGTTTAGGCGAAGTGTAGACGATGTTAGAAGTCCGATCGAACCTGAAACCCTAATTCAAAACCCTTCTCTGTACAATTTTTCAAAACTGTGTATTTTGTGAATTAAAAATATGCAGAAAAATCAGCAAGCTTTTCTAAGAACTACTATGTAGCACGTGCGCCTGAGTCCACTAAAGTGCCACGGAACCGCGGCACGAGCATGGCTCGTGCGGCGGTTCCGCGGCCGTACAATTACAATGTTCTTTGAATTTTCCACAGTAATTTCTTTCTTTAGTTGCTGAGTTTTCTGGGAATTTTTAAATTGCACTCAAGAGTTGAGTTTTCTGGGTTGTATTGGGAGTTCGTAGATTCGATCGGATTGTCTAATTTTGTCTATGTGTTTTTCCGGATAATTTAGAATATGTTAAAAAGTTCGACCGGATATAAATACCCAATTTTTCCCCTGCCGGAAAATTTCCAAGTGTTGGATTTTTCCGTGGTTTAAGAACGTTCTAAGTAGTGCAAGTAATGCGATGGACCCTCTAGAAGACAACAAACCTTAACTCGATTATGTGACCGTCTTGAACTGCCTTTTGAACCTTAAGGTTTGGGGCAGTATGGCGTGCCACATGTGAAGTGTTGGCTTGACCCTTCTACGGCTGGACCGTTGGTACTGTGGCATGAAGTGAATGTTCTTAAACTTATTTCATGTATTGAGCTGTTTAGGGAAAACTTTGGTGTTTGATTGTTCGATCGGAAAGTTTAACATTTTCTATTTATCTGGAATGTGATACAATATTTGGAATCCACAAGGAGTTATGAGATAACTGATTTAGATGTTATAAACATAGCAGTTTAGCCTCACTTGATTGGTTGCCACGAGATTTTGATGTGATCAAAAGTCCGTCGCAATCACGTTGATTACACGGATACTCGCCGGTAAACTTAATAGACAGCTACACCCCATAGCCCCGACCAAGTGACTGTAAGAGAACCCCGTCGCCAAAAAGCATCCGTTCGGGTGCTCACGGCAGCGGTATTCCGCCTTAGTGCACTTCGTCGACGGTATCGGGGGTGCGGCCGTCCACTAAAGTTTGCGACGAGCATTCGTTCTGGATGTCGGGAATCTTGTTGAATTACCCGACTTTATATTGAAAAGTGTTTTCGATATTGAGACTATAATGCGGGGTTTATAATTGTTAGGCATGCGATGTCTAAGGAATTCATTTGGTTAGGCATGCGATGTCTATGCAGGTTGCGGATTCCAACTGTTGTAGTTTTACACTTTCTTTTCTGTGACCGTAAGTGTAATATGTGATATCGCCGGTTTCGTTGCTATATGTCAACGACAATTGGGATGGGCATATTTATTTACGTTGATGACATGTGATGTTATGTGTTGCTGGATATGTTATATTGGATCGTCGTGTTTGAATAGCCGAGGGTTTTTATGTGAGATGAGTGTTTTTCATTTTCTTTCATGTAAAAACTTGTATGTAATATTCTTTTATTGGGGCACTTCCAGGTTGCGGAAGATGTCACCATTGATGTATATTATTTACTTTTCCGCATTAGGATAGACCCAAGGAGGGGAGCACAAGTAACCGGGTTCTAGGGTCCAATGGGAGACCATCTCGAGGAGTCGAGTCCGGGTCTCCTAACCCTAGAATTGGTAGGGTTGCTTGCCGCTCTCGTAGGGGTCTAGGGGTGTGGGATTGGCTATTCATCACGACCGTGGAATCCGTGTTTTATACTGGCTCGTATTAAAAACACAGACGTCCTAGTATATCCAATATTTCATATGATATTTTCTGCTGCGTTATCTGTGATGTGATCATGTGATTTGTTCAGATAGATATTGTATATAGTATATATGATATATTATATAGACATTGCTTATGTTTTACACCCGCGCTAGCCCTGCCTCTCTCTGCCGTTAGTTACCTAACCTAACGGTGCAGACGAGACATCGAGGCGAATGCGGATGGCATAAGCGTACGTTATATTTATCTGTGATGTTTAGGTGGACTTCAATGATGGGATATTCATTAATGTGATTAATGAAAGAAAATAAACCTAAAAGATGTTGTGGAATCGAATTTCAAAATAAAACAGGTAGCTACAGTTCTTGCTTTGCATCGCGGTGTTCCTTGTAGAACATCCTGCACCTTATTCGATAAGGAAAGGACCGAGATCCCTTCACCGGGAGTGACTCCTTTAGCAATAACTGGCAGATGCTACAACCCTCGGTTTGTATTTTGATTGCTTCTATAGTTTTTGCTTTGCACAGCGGTATATATGATATATCCTGCACCTTATTCGATGAGGAAAGGGCCGATGATCCCTTCACCGGGAGTGGCCCCTTTAGCAAAACTAGAAAAGCCTCAAAAACACTCCATTTAAAAACCATTTGATTCCGCAACGAGATCAAGTTCAAAGCATTAAAGGTTTTATTAAAAACCATTCGCAATCCTCCATCATTTTAGGAAGTAGAGTACTTAGTATTCGTGCTGTGTTTGTTGACCATAGTCAAGGCACAGTGTACGGTAGCTAAGTGATGTCTTCCTACACCGCATATGATGCGATTAGTTAGGACAGTCGCGTGACTTTGTTGACCTTAGTTAAGGGTCATGTGGGTGGGTATAATTAATCACGAAATGACGGGTAGAACTTGACTAGTGCTTATGATTTGTTGACCATAGTTAAGGTCATAGGTGCTAGGGGTAAAAACCTTTATCGGGAGTTTCAAGTGTTGAAATTTGCAATGAGATTGCATACCTTCTATGTGATAGTTGGATCCTGATACCCACTGCGAGTAATTGTTACTCCTGGGAGAGTTTTGCACTTTACAATTAGCCGATCAAGTAGGTGTCTAGAAAGGTGTCAACGGGGTTACACCTCTGGGAAAACGAGGTTTACTTTAATTAGTTCCGTGCGAAAGCACGGGGAACCTCCCTCAAAATACCGACACTGGCCTAGCTGAAAGATTGGCGAACTTGTAGAGTGTAAATAATCCCGGCTAGTCTTTCCTTTTAGGGTTTGAAGGAAGATTTGATAAAAACAGTGGGAGCCATCCTGATTAGATAAAATATATAACCAATCTAATCTTGCAAGAGCGCACGCAGAGTGTTTTCTTCTCTCTCTCTCCAGGTAGCGACCATATCACACCTTAATCAAGATAATAATATGGATTTATTGACCGAACCCGCTTGTTATACTGAGCTGGGAAACGTTGGTCCTGCTCCAACTTATAATTGTTATAAGACAGAGCAGGAAATAGGGGAATACCAAGATTCCCATGCCGCCCAAACGAAGAAAGTGCATATGATGCATCTTCTTCGGGTGTGTTCGTTACAAAGAACTGTTTCTCTGTATCCTCTACGTCCTGGGTATTTGATACCGGATCAGGATCCCAGATATATAATCTGTTACATAGGGCTACAGAAAGGCAGAGAACTAAGAACGGGTGATAAGTTTCATGAGACAGAAAACGGGGCAAGTGTTGCAGCCAATTCTGTTGGTCACTGTCACCCTGTATTACCAATACATTGATTTTGAACAAATGCTATTAGATACCGAACCTGATGTACAAAATCATATCAATCTCTTTATTAGTAAAGAAGGATATAATTTTGTATTGATGGATAATGTTTTGAACATTTCCTATTTCAAAAGTTGATCGGTTCAGGCACGTTATCTAAAAGCATTGACGTTCTAAATCAAACTACAGTTCCTAGTATACAGAACACACACAAGAGGAAGAGTTCAGAAATAAACGAATCCTTCTTGAGGCATTGTAGACTAGGTCATATCAATGCGACCCGACTGGCTGAAGTTACATTTAGATGCATATTTAAATCAGTTTGAATTTACATCTTGTGCAACTTGCCAGTCATGTCATAAGAATTAGATGACCATAGCTCTGTTTATTGGAAACAGAGAACGAGTTAGTGAACTCTTGGGACTGATACATAGTGATGTATGTAAGGTCCCCTGTCTACATATGCCAGGACCGGTTCTTTGTACTTCATTACATTCTCTGATGATCTCTCAAGACTCAGCCATATGTTCCTGTTGAAACATAAGTCCGAAGTTTTTGAGATATTCACAGAATATAAGTTAGAAGTAGAGAACCAAAAACCGGGTATAAGTATTATGTCCTATGATAAGATCAGGGAGGAGAATACTTGTGTATGGAATTCTTGGACTATTCTAAAGGAGAATGAGATTCTCTCTCAGTGTTACTCCTCTGTATACACCACAGCACAACGGTGTATCGGGGCGGAGCAATCACACCCTATATGATATGGTGCGCTCTATGATGAGTACTACTGAGTTACCTATTTCCTTTTAAGGGGTTATGCACTTGAGAAGTTGCATACCTATTGAATTAGGTTCGAATCAAATCGGTGCCTACCACTCCATATGAGATATGGTATGGGAAGAGCCTATCTCTAAGTAAGTTAAGATTTGGGATTGTCCGGCCTATGTCAAAAGCAAAATCCGGACAAGATCGAGGCAAGGTCAGTTCTGTAGAACTGGAAAGGTTCCAGCTATACAAACTACAGCTAATGATTTGACAGAACCAAAGGATTCAATAGTCCCCGACGAACCTCAGCCTCTCCGCAGATCTGGTAAGGGTTCCTCATACTCCTGAGAGACACTTCGGTTTCTCGATGACAGTGGGAGCGAGGATTGCATCATGAGATGATGACCCAACTAGATTCGAGCAGGCCATCGAGAGTGGGGACTCTGTAAGAATGGCTGGATGCTTAGCGATCTGAGACGGAATCCATGTACACCAGCAAAGTATGGACTTTGGTTGCTATATCTGAAGGGTTAAATCCCCATCAGGAGCAAGTATATCTTAAGAAGATTACTTGGTGTAGATGGAAAAGTTGAGACTTTCAAAGCTAGACTTATTAAAGGTTTTCATCATCGACCAGGCATGGATAATGATGAAACCTTTTTCAGGGACGATGCTTAAGTCCATCCAGATCCCATGTCATTGCTACATACTATGACTACGATATCTGGTGGTTGGTGTTAGTGTATATGCCCTAGAGGCCATTACTGTATCATACTAGCTTGTATATTACTTGATGGAAGCTTAGGATATCACAGTTGTATAGACAATCTTGCTCAAAATGGTAGTATGCTACTTGGTTTGTCTCTACTTCAATATGTGCATGTGTTTCTTTTAGCATATCGCTTATATACATATTAGTAGAGCCCTTAGGATCTTTGCTTGATTACCAGCATTGTGATGGCGCTCACACTCGTGGGGGCTGGGTAATCCATAAGCACATCCTTATACAGGTCCCTAGTCGTAGGACTATCGAGACAGGGCATCGATACTCCGGAGTAGACTAGCGTATGCGCTTCTCATCCCAGCGGGGGAGACGGTCTGTCCCACAGCCGTCAGTACGTCGTACTTGAGATAGTATGCGGGTGCTCGTTAGGTTACGAGTACACTGGACAGGACTCATCGGGAACTGTTGGTTGGTATTATACCTATCGTCAGTTATCAGTTCCCAGGTGACATGAGTACAGCTTAGTCCGCCGACTTGACACTGTCACTTCGCCTTGAATGTGTTCCCACTGTACTTAGATTACTACATTACCACGGCTCAAAGGAGTCGTGCAAACAGGTAGTAGTTGGGTGCAGTCCCGAAGCACTTGGAGGCAGTGACGGTTAGATAGGATTCGTCTCTCCCGGTATTGGGGGTTGACATCGCGCTGTGTCTAGGAGAGCCATTACTCAAGTAGTCCCTGGCCAGGGCAAGCGAGATATACTGGTAGGTTTCCAGTGTTATCTCAGGGTGTTCTGGGCTACACTCCGACACAACTTATACCGCTATTAGGGGACTGACGTTCACCGCCTCCTAGGCCCGCCTTGCGATGTATCAGACGAACAGACCGGACTGTACGGAGATTGTCACATACAGGCTCGGTAGGAGTTCGGATGGGTTTACCTCATCGGCCTTCTTATCGACATCTACCTGGGGACCGTTACGTACAGCTAGTGCCGCTTGCGGTCTGTGGTTAAACCCACTGCCAGCGTAGTGTCGAGTCTTTAGAGTCCCACACAGAGAGTTTCCCTGCATTGAGCGAAACGTGTAGAGGCCGTATGGTTTTACGGCAGGGCTACGATCGCTTACGTGCACTTGTGTGCGTATGCTGTTCGGGCAGGCAATACTAGTGGGCTTTGGTTTAAGCCAGATCCTAGTATTGCACAGATGGATTTGATTTGTCTTCTGTGCATTCGCATTCTACGGAATGCGGATGCGGGTGTGTATGCACAGTTTTGAGGAGCGATGAAGGAGGAGGTGGCCCATTAGGGTTTTGGCAGTTGGTTCGGCCAAAACCGTAATGTTGCACACTCATTAGGGTTTTGACAATTCGTTTGGTCAAAACCGTTATGAGCCGGAGACATTGTTTACTAATCCTTTTAGTGATAGATTAGTGATGGCTAATTGCATTGACCATTTGACCACTTAGACCTCTCTTGACTTTGTTGACCCGTTGACCGTGTTGACCATTGACCTTCAAGAGAGATCTACACTCTTCTTTCATTTTCTTTTTAATTCTTGAGTTATGATAATGGTCAATTCAATGTGCCATCAACTTTATCATGATAGGATTAGTAATGATGATTTTAGTGTATTATTGCAACCATGGTTCATTTTCATTAATCTTAATCTTTTCATTATTCTCTTCTCATTCTCTCTCTTGAAGTGAGAAGAAAAAGAAAAGCTCCATGGTTGCTAAGTTTCTCCTTCTTCTTCCTCCTCTTGATCTCATCTTTTGATCTCATGTGTTGAGAGAAAAAGATCCCACAAAGACAAACACATCCATACATCTCCTCTACACATCCTAGGGCTTCTTGACTAGCAATCTCTTCGCCCTAGTTATCTCGGCTTGAGGTGGAGCTCGGTGTACATCTCTCGGGTGGATCGTCTACGACTCAAGAAGGCCGCGGAGGTGCCCAAGGTCCGGATCGACGCTTGGAGCTTGGATGGACGAGCGGGACAGCGGAATGAAGACCCGAAGGACCGGTTCCGTGAGGTATACTTTCTACAGCATAGTAGTTAAAACCTCTAGTAGTTTACTAGTTTCTAGTTTAGCCAAGATCCTTGCTTTTGAGTCCATGTTGCCTTGAGCCAAAATTATTGTTTTTTCGCCGTTTCCGCCTCCCCGTAAGAACCGGGGTGAGCAACGTAGACTTACAGTGGTATCAGAGCCTAGCTAAACATAAACTAGTAAGTTAGCAAATTGTTTAGAATATCGATCGGAAAAAAGTCGCAAAACACGTCCGCAAAACCTCAAGTTTCTGTCGATTTTCATACTGCTCAAAAAGTGATTTAAAATATATGAAAAATCATCTCAGGGTTTTGTAAAAACACTGCAGAAAAACGATCCAGTGACTCGATCAAACGACCGCAGTTCCGCGGCAATAACATGCTCATTGCCGCGGTTCCGCGGCCGATTTGACTCGGCAGTGGATCGGGTTTTGTGCAGTGTTTTAGTTTGGCTGTTTTGGGATTTTTAATACATGTTTTTTCTACCCAGATTTTCCAGAGAGCAAATTGACTTTTGGGGTGGTTAAAAATCCGTATTTTGATCGATATTCCGTAGACTTTGGCTAATGAATATTATCTGTGATGTGATATATGTATTGAACGTCTGCTAATCGCTATAAGTCGATTAGTGGGGGTTATACATATCTGTGATCTGTAATGTTGATGGTTTGTGTATATGAACTCGGTGGATTGTCGCGGATGAATAGCCGGGAATGGGTGTGAGATGAGAGTTTCTTTTTCTTTCATTCATTGTAAAAGTTGATAATTGATGTAATATTATTTGTTTGGCCGCACAACCAGGTCGGGGTTGTAGCCGTCATTGTATAATTTCTTTTTACTGTTTTTGCTCCTAGGATAGACCCAAGGTGGGGTGCACAAACTACCGGGTATCTCGAAGTGCCGAGTGGCCTACTCACGGTGTTGAGGGAGGTTGCTTCGCTTCGGGTACTTGGCGGGTAGTTTGCCATACCCGTAGGGTCTAGGGTGGGGTTTGGCTATTCATCACGACCGTGTAATCCGCTTTTCGTAACGAATCGCGGATTCCTAGTATATCCAAAGTGTTCATCTGTGATCTGTAATGGCTATCATTGCTATATATCTATATATAATAACTATTTAGGTGTTGCTTATGTTTTGCATCCGCGCTAGTCCAGCCCCCGCTCTGTCGTTAGTTAAGTAACCTAACGGGTGATGACAGGGCCCCGTGGCGAATGCGGATGGCATAAGCGTACACCATATTTTGGTTGTTTTCTGCAATGGTAGGATTAAATGATGGGACGCATTAAAAGAACTAATTCAAGAAAAATAAACCAAGTAAAAGTCGTTGGAACACTTTCAAAACCACTCGGTTCTTTTCAAAAACCGGCTCTTTAAACGCGGAGCTTGAACCACTCCTTTTAAAAGCTATCTCGTTCCATTGATTATATCAAGTTCACTACGTTCACGGTTTCACCAAAACCATTCGTAGCCCTCCGTCATTTCGGTTAAATATTCAGTAGTATTCAAGCTATGTATTTTGACCTTCGCCAAGGCATAGTGATTGGTAGGTGCTGAATATTTATCTGTAGTATAGATAGATGCGTTGGTTTGGGACAGTCGTACTACTATTTTGGCCTTCATCAAGGGTATGTACGGGTGGGTTCAAATTAACCTGGATAATGACGGGTAGAACTTGACATGTGACTTATGATATGTTGGCCTTCGTCAAGGTCATAAGAGCATGGGGCAAAAATCCACATCGGGAGTTTCAAAAGTACTGAAACTTGCTAGCGCTGCATACCATTTGGAGTGTGATGATTCTGGTAGGATTCCTTCAATTTTGTCACGCGATGATATTTGGATCCCAATCCTACTGTGAGTATATGCGACTCCTCGGGAACTTTCTCACTTAACGATCAATGCTATAAACCAAGTAGGTGTCTAGAAAGGTGTTAGAGGGGCTACGCCCATAGGGAAAAGAGGTTACTTAATTAAGGAACTTCGCGAAAGCGTTGGAAAACCTCCCTCGAAGTACCGACACTGGCCTGGCTGAACGGTTAAGCAAGTATTGTACGGTGAGATTGATCCTGACTAATTCTTCCTTTATGGTTTGAGGAGGGATTCGAGAGACAGTAGGAGCCATCCTGTTTAGATAAATTAAAAACCAATCTAAACTTGCAAGACCATCATGCTGAGTGTTTTCTTCTCTCTCTCTTAATTGCAGCGACCCAGTGACCGCACCTAGGTTACATCTAGATAATAAAACGACTGAATCTAACTGTTATGACTGGCAAAGGTCTGTCCAGATGTCCATTGCCCATGACGAGCTGGGACACCTCTTGACTGATCCAACCCTTGCAGTCTCAGGTCCAGTTTCCCCTGTCACGGATATTGATATCCGTAGGACATCGAAAGAAGACTGTGCGAAAGCCAAGTGCCTCGTGTTAGCCTCAGTTGATGGTATATACCAGAGGCAGCACGAGAAGATGGACTCAGTTTCTATCTTCCTCCATAGCAAAGATTCATATGGAGAGCAATCTCGTATCGCAAGATATGAGACCTCGAACGAATTGCTTCCAGCGAGGTTGGCTATCGGGTCATCTGTAGGGGGCAACGTCCTTACAGAGACCAGCTCTTTCGAGCTCACGGACCTAAAGACCACGTTGAAGAATGGGTCAGATACTGACTTAGTTCAACAGTCTCTACCTACTACCCTGAAAGAAACCAGGGAAGTAGAAAGAAAGGGAAAGGCAGAAGTTTCGGGAATGGATGCAGTGAAAGAGGGATGTTCCTATTGTTACGGGAATGAACATGGGCAGAAGGATTGCAGGGCTTGCAAAGCCAGTAGCCAGAATTCGAAGCATGTTGTGGCTTCGGCTTCGGGTGTGTTTGTAATAGAGAAATGTATGTCAGTTAACCCTACTTCCTGGGTATTGGATACCGGATCAGGATCTCATATCTGTAATTCGTTACAGGCTCTGAGAAACCGTAGGGTTATCAGGAAAGGTGATATGACTCTCAGGGTTGCTAACGGAATGAGCATGTATGCTGAATCCGTAGGGGAATATCATCTAGGACTGACAACTGGGCAGATATTGATTCTGCGTAACTGTTTTTATGTACCAGGTGCGACATGTAATATCATATCTGTATCCTTAATTTCTAAGGAAGGATATGATTTTACTTTTGTAAGCGATGTAGTCAACATCCACCTAAATCAAGTTCTGATTGGGTCAGGTACATTACAAAACGGAATATACGTATTGAATCAAGCTCAGATCTTCAGTGTCCAGAACACACTTAAAAGAAAGTCTCCGGAAACAAATCAGGCTTTCTTATGGCATTATAGACTGGGTCACATTAATGAGACACGGTTAACAAAGTTACATAAAGAGGGATACTTGAATCCGTTCGAGTATCAGTCTTATGCCACTTGTGAATCTTGTCTCATGGGAAAGATGACAAAGACTCCGTTCACTGGACACGGAGAAAGAGCAAGCGAGCTCTTGGGACTCATACACAGTGATGTGTATGGTCCAATGTCTACACATGCGCGAAGTGTTTATTCATACTTCATTACTTTCACAGATGATTTCTCTAGGTATGGGTATGTCTTCTTGATGAAGCACAAATCTGAGGCCTTTGAGAAATTTCTGGAATACAAGAATGAAGTTGAAAAACAAACAGGAAAAAGTATCAAGACACTGAGATCTGATCGAGGTGGTGACTACTTGAGTGCCGAGTTTCTGGGCTACTTAAAAGAGAATGGAATTCTCTCTCAGCTTACTCCTCCATACACACCATAACACAACGGTGTATCGGAAAGGCGGAATCGAACCCTATTGGATATGGTTCGTTCCATGATGAGTAAGCCTGAGTTGCCGCGATCCTTCTGGAGTTATGCGCTAGAAACAGCAGCATATCTCTTGAACAAGGCTCCAACCAAGACTGTGCCTACCACCCCATATCAGATGTGGAGTGGGAAGAAACCCTGTCTCAAGTACCTTAAGTCATGGGGATGTCCAGCTTTTGTAAAAAAGCAGCATGCGGACAAGCTCGAGGCACGCTCAGTACTGTGTAAGTTTGTGGGATACCCAAAGAACTCCAGGGGGTATCTTTTCTATTCCGCAGAGGAACAAAAGGTTTTTGTTTCTCAGCATGCCCACTTCTTGGAAACTGAATTTTTAGAAAATCAGATAAGTGAGAGCGCAATAGAACTGGAAGAAATTCCAGAACCACAAACTATTACTGAAAGCTTGAAGGAACCAGAAGTTTCAAGAGAACCGGACATCCCAGCGCCACTCCGCAGGAGTAGTAGGCAGTCTCATCCGCCCGAGAGATACTACGGTTTTCTCATAGACGGGGATAGAGAGGATTTCACTATGGATTATGGTGAGCCTACTAGCTTCCAGCAAGCCATTCAGAGCGGCGACTCGATAAAATGGCTGGATGCAATGCGGACCGAGATGGAGTCCATGTACACCAACAAAGTTTGGACTTTGGACTTTGCTCCAGAAGGGGTAAAACCCGTAGGCTGCAAATGGATCTTCAGAAAGAAGATTGGTGTAGATGGGCAGGTTGAGACCTATAAAGCTAGACTTGTTGCAAAGGGTTTTCGTCAAAGACCTGGTTTAGACTATGACGAGACCTTTTCTCCAGTGGCTATGCTGAAATCCATTCGGATCCTTCTTGCCATTGCTGCCTTCCACGATTATGAAATCTGGCAGATGGACGTAAAGACGGCTTTCCTAAATGGAAATTTAGAAGAGTGCGTCTATATAGATTAGCCGGAGGGATTCATTCAGAGTGGGAGCAGCAGTAGAGTGTGCAAGTTGCTAAAGTCCATCTATGGACTTAAGCAGGCATCGCGGAGTTGGAACATCTGCTTTGATGATACTGTCAAAGAATTCGACTTTATCAAAAACCCAGATGAACCATGCATTTACAATAAGATTGTAGGGAGAACTGTAGTATTCCTCGTCTTGTACGTGGATGACATTCTCCTAATAGGAAATGATATTCCTATGCTACAGTCAGTCAAAGGATTCTTGTCGCAGAGGTTCTCAATGAAGGACCTGGGAAATGCCAACTACATTCTGGAGATCCAGTTCTATCGTGATAGATCTAAGAGGATGTTGGGACTTTCATAGTCAAGGTACATCGACACCATACTGAAAAGATTCAGTATGGAAGATTCCAAGCGCGGTAATTTACCGGCTTGTCACGGGATCACCCTCTCCAAAGAGATGTCTCCCAAGACTGATTTGGAAAGGGATCGTATGTCTATTATACCCTACGCTTCTGCGGTAGGCTCTATAATGTATGCGATGTTGTGTACCAGACCAGATGTAGCATACGCATTGAGCGTTGTAAGCCGGTATCAGTCGAACCTAGGGGAGAAACACTGGATAGCGGTAAAGAACATTCTCAAGTACCTGAGAAGGACTAAGGAGATGTTCTTGGTGTATGGCGGAAAAGACCTCCAGCTCGAGGTCTTTGCTGACTCCAGCTTCCAGAGTGACAAGGATGACTCCAAGTCCATGTCGGGTTATGTCTTTACCCTTAATGGAGGGGCGGTTTGCTGGAAGAGTTCCAAGCAGGAGACCGTTGCAGACTCAACTATGGAAGCGGAGTACATAGCTGCTTGCGATGCCGCAAAGGAAGCTGTCTGGATGAAGAAGTTCCTCACGGAGCTTCAGGTGGTTCCTACCATTGTTGATCCAATACCGTTGTATTGCGACAACAACGGCACTATAGCTTTAGCGAAGGAACCCAGGTCCCATCAGAAGTCCAGGCACATTTTGAGGCGGTACCACCTGATCAGGGAGATCGTAGATCGCCGGGAGATCGAGGTGAAGAGAGTAAATACGGAGAACAACACTGCAGATCCACTCACGAAGGCCCTACCCCAGACTCAGTTCGAGCGGCTGATCGAGATGATAGGTCTTCGATACGCCAGTACATGGCCTTAGTGCAAGTGGGAGATTGTTAGTGTATATGCCCTAGAGGCCATTACTGTATCATACTAGCTTGTATATTAGATGATGAAAGCTTGGGATATTCACAGTTGTATAGACAATCTTGCTCAAAATGGTAGTATGCTACTTGGTTTGTCTCTACTTCAATATGTGCATGTGTTTCTTTTAGCATATCGCTTATATACATATTAGTAGAGCCATTAGGATCTTTGCTTGATTACCAGCGTTGTGATGGCGCTCACACTCGTGGGGGCTGGGTAATCCATAAGCACATCCTTATACAGGTCCCTAATCGTAGGACTATCGAGACAGGGCATCGATACTCCGGAGTAGACTAGCGTATGCGCTTCTCATCCCAGTGGGGGAGACGGTCTGTCCCACAGCCTTCAGTACGTCGTACTTGAGATAGTATGCGGGTGCTCGTTAGGTTACGAGTACACTGGACAGGACTCGTTGGGAACTGTTGGTTGGTATTATACATATCGTCGGTTATCAGTTCCCAGGTGACATGAGTACAGCTTAGTCCGCCGACTTGACACTGTCACTTCGCCTCGAGTGTGTTCCCACTGTACTTAGATTACTACCCTACCACGGCTCAAAGGAGTCGTGCAAACAGGTAGTAGTTGGGTGCAGTCCCGAAGCACTTGGAGGCAGTGACGGTTAGACAGGATTCGTCTCTCCCGGTATTGGGGGTTGACATCGCGCTGTGTCTAGGAGAGCCATTACACAAGTAGTCCCTGGCCAGGGCAAGCGAGATATACTGGTAGGTTTCCAGTGTTATCTCAGGGTGTTCTGGGCTACACTCCGACATGACTTGTACCGCTATTTGGGGACTGACGTTCACCGCCCCCCTAGGCCCGCCATGCGATGTATCAGACGAACATACCGGACTGTACGGAGATTGTCACATACAGGCTCGGTAGGAGTTCGGATGGGTTTACCTCATCGGCCTTCTTATCGACATCTACCTGGGGACCGTTACGTACAGCTAGTGCCGCTTGCAGTCTGTGGTTAAACCCACTGCCAGCGTAGTGTCGAGTCTTTAAAGTCCCACACAGAGAGTTTCCCTGCATTGAGCGAAACGTGTAGAGGCCGTATGGTTTTACGGCAGGGCTACGATCGCTTACGTGCACTTGTGTGCGTATGCTGTTCGGGCAGGCAATACTAGTGGGCTTTGGTTTAAGCCAGATCCTAGTATTGCACAGATGGATTTGATTTGTCTTCTGTGCATTCGCATTCTACGGAATGCGGATGCGGGTGTGTATGCACAGTTTTGAGGAGCGATGAAGGAGGAGGTGGCCCATTAGGGTTTTGGCAGTTGGTTCGGCCAAAACCGTAATGTTGCACACTCATTAGGGTTTTGACAATTCGTTTGGTCAAAACCGTTATGAGCCGGAGACATTGTTTACTAATCCTTTTAGTGATAGATTAGTGATGGCTAATTGCATTGACCATTTGACCACTTAGACCTCTCTTGACTTTGTTGACCCGTTGACCGTGTTGACCATTGACCTTCAAGAGAGATCTACACTCTTCTTTCATTTTCTTTTTAATTCTTGAGTTATGATAATGGTCAATTCAATGTGCCATCAACTTTATCATGATAGGATTAGTAATGATGATTTTAGTGTATTATTGCAACCATGGTTCATTTTCATTAATCTTAATCTTTTCATTCTTCTCTTCTCATTCTCTCTCTTGAAGTGAGAAGAAAAAGAAAAGCTCCATGGTTGCTAAGTTTCTCTTTCTTCTTCCTCCTCTTGATCCCATCTTTTGATCTCATGTGTTGAGAGAAAAAGATCCCACAAAGACAAACACATCCATACATCTCCTCTACACATCCTAGGGCTTCTTGACTAGCAATCTCTTTGCCCTAGTTGCCTCGGCTCGAGGTGGAGCTCGGTGTACATCTCTCGGGTGGATCGTCTTCGACTCAAGAAGGCCGCGGAGGTGCCCAAGGTCCGGATCGACGCTTGGAGCTTGGATGGACGAGCGGGACAGCGGAATGAAGACCCGAAGGACCGGTTCCGTGAGGTATACTTTCTACAGCATAGTAGTTAAAACCTCTAGTAGTTTACTAGTTTCTAGTTTAGCCAAGATCCTTGCTTTTGAGTCCATGTTGCCTTGAGCCAAAATTATTGTTTTTCGCCGTTTCCGCCTCCCCGTAAGAACCGGGGTGAGCAACGTGGACTTACAGTTGGGTGCCATGACTACTTTTCTAAATATTAATTTAGAAGAGAGCGTCTATAAGTACACAGCCAGAGGGCTTCGTAAACAGTGGGAGCAGCGGAAACGTGTGAAAGTTGCTTTACAGGATAAAGCAGGCATCGCGGAGTTGGAACATCTGTTTTGATGTGGTAGTCAAAGAGTTTGACTTCATCAAAATGGTAGATGAACCTTGTATGTAAAAAAAGGTAGTATGGAGTATGGTGATGATTCTCGTAGAGTACGTGGATGACATACTCTTGATAGGAAAGGAGTTTCCTATACTACGCTCGGTCAATCTCCTCTTATCACATAGATTCTCCATATAGGATCAAAGTGATACATCCTAAATCCTGGGTTTTGGATCTATGAGATAGATCTAATTGGATATTAGGATACTCACTAGTTGTAGTGAGATGCTATCAATTGATCCTGGGAAGAATCACTGGAAAGGTTCCAGGGTGATAAGGACGACTGAATGTCAGTCGCAGGCATTGTCTTTACCCTTAGTAAAGGGACGGTATGTTGGAAGAGTTCCAAGCTAGATATCGTGGCAAACTAGACGATAAAGGCTGGTAACATCGCTATTAAAGATACTACCAAAGAGGCAGTTTGGGTGTATATTGGTTCATGAGATGAACTAGGTTCCTACCATTGTGTGACAATGGAAGTGTGGCTTTGGCCCAGGAACCCTGGTCCCATTAGTGACCCAGACATATTCTGAGGCAGCATCACCTGATCATGGAGATAGTTGATCTCCAGGGTGATCGAGGTTAGGAGAGTAGACTCAGAGGACAACACGGCGGATCCACTCACAAAGGCTTTTTCCCAGAGAGAGACTTTTATGGGATGGTTGAGTATTAGATACTGCAACCACTGCTACAGATGGCCCTAGTGCAAGTGGGAGATTGTTAGTTATATGTATGCCCTAGAAGCCATTACTGTACATAGGATGTATACTGTAGTGGATGCTGGGACATATATAGGTAAGACTTTCTTGCTCGACATGATAGTACGCTATCTGGTTGCTCTTTATCTTAACATGTATACTTGCAGTCTCTCTATTACATGTTGATAAAGCCCTTAGGATGTGTACTCGACTTCCAGGACTATGATGTAGATCATACTAGTGGGGCCTGAGTAGTCCATGAGTACATCCTTCAATGTTCCTAGTCGTGGGAATATCGAGACGGGGCATCGATATTCCAGAGTAGACTAGCATATATCTTCTCGACCCATGTGATGGGCGATGGATGATCCCATATCCATTGGTGTTTGACATCAGAGATGGTATGCGGGTGCTCAGTGGTGACTGGGTACACTGAACGGACTCGCCGAGAACTCCCAGATGGTATTATACTTCACGTCACATGGCAGTTCTCTGGTGACACTGGTACAGCTTAGTCTGTTGACCCGAGATCGTCATAGAGTCTTGTGTGTCTCCCACTGTGCTTTGATTTCCATCCTACCACGGCTCTACTGAGTCATGCAAACAGGTGGTTTTTGGGTATAGTCCCGATTCACATGGAGGCAATGAACGATAGGAGGGGATTCGTCTCTTCCGGTATTGGGGGTTGATGTTGCGCTATGCTCGACTGGCCATAACTAGAAATCCCTGGCCAGGGTTGCACTGATTTACTGGTAAGTGTTATCAGTAGTTTCATGCTTGTTATGGACCTTACATCGGCATGACTTATCGAGCTACTGGGGCTGACGTTTACCACCCCTAGGCGAGATATGCGACATATCAGACGAACAGACCGGACTGTACGGTAAATGTTGCTGGTTGGATTCACAGGAGTGTGAGCGGGCTTGCTCGTTGATCTTTTGATCGCTCAATACCCGGGTGGCCATTACGTTTAGCAGACCGCTTGCGGCTTGTGGGTGTTTGATATGATCATCACCTGCTGCCGGCGTATTGACGAGTCTTTAGAGTCCTACACAGAGGTTTCCTGGCTCAAGCGAAACGAAATAGGAGCGCATATGAGATATGTGCGGGACCGAGAATAATACCAGTATGTGATACTGTATTCTATTCTAGCGATTTATATCATTGGACGGTTATATATGATATAGCCGGGTTACTGGATCAAGTGTTGATTCGATACATTGATACACTTAATATTAGTCGGTTATATGCGATATGACCGGATCATTAAATCAAGTGTTGATTTAATGATTTGATGTATAATTATATATTTGATATATTACTTTACATTAACTAGTATTTGTTCACTTAAGATGGATTTTCTCACTTGATGTGCACAGGTAGTATATGTGATATATTTTTGTGCACTAGATTGTATCATGTTTGTTAATACATGCAAACTTGGGTGTATGTTTGCTTTAAACCATCTTTAGGTTAATGGTTAGGTTTTAATTTGTTTTTATTTATTTTCTTTATTCATTTTGGCAAAAACAAATATGGTGGCTTTCTTTGTTTTATTCTTGAAGCTTTTGAAGCTTTTGATAAGTCTAGCCATTTTTCTTTTGCCTTAACCTAACCATTAAACCTAAACCCTAGTTTATTCTCTACATGTGTTAGCTTCACCCATGGTTGCATTATGATAAGATCACTTGATTTATTATTATTCATTAATTCTTTTTCATTCTCTTCTTCTTCTTCTTCTTCTTGATGAAGAAAAAGAAAACTTGCTTGAAAATTATCAAGTGATGAATCCAAGTGAGAAATCCAAATCCAAAATGAACCCACTTCTTATTTCTTCATCCTCTACCACTTGCCATGTAGTAGAGTGTGTTATCTTCACAAGTTTTATGACCAAGTGAAGATGGAGCTTGATCTTGAGTTTCCTCGACGTAGATCATCTTCGGCATCGAAGTCGATGACCTAGCCCGATCATTTCTCCGACGAAACCATCGCCAGAGTCCGGGATCTGATGATCACAGCGGAGGGACGTCATCACGGAGCTAAAGAAGTGGAGGACCGGATCTACAAAGGTTGTAGTCACTTTCACATAGCAATAAAATTGTTTACTTGCATGTTTCGCCTTACCTCTAGTTAACGATCTAGTTTAGGGTTCTTTGGCACATAGAAAAATTTTGAATTGGACATGTTTGATCAGTTGTAGAACCTCATAGGTGTGCATAGGAACCCTACAGATAGATGCGTTGGTTTGAGACAGTCGTACTGCCATTTTGGCCTACGTCAAGGGTACGTACGGGTGGGTTCAAATTAACCTGGTAAATGATGGGTAGAACTTGATATGTGACTTATGATATTTTGGCCTACGTCAAGGTCATAAGAGCATGGGGCAAAAATCCACATCGGGAGTTTCTAAAGAAACTGAAACTTGCTAGTGCTGCATACCATTTGGAGTGTGATAATTCTGGTAGGATTCCTTCAGTTTTATCACACGATGATATTTGGATCCCGATCCTGCTGTGAGTATATGCTACTCCTCGGGAACTTTCTCACTTAAACGATCAATGCTATAAACCAAGTAGGTGTCTAGAAAGGTGTTAGCGGGGCGACGCCCATAGAAAAAAGAGATTATTTAATTAAGGAACTTCGCGAAAGCGTTGGAAAACCTCCCTCGAAGTACCAACACTGGCCTGGCTGAACGGTTAAGCAAGAATTGTACGGTAAGATTGATCCCGACTAATTCTTATTTTTGGTTTGAGGAAAGATTCGAGAAACAGTGGGAGCCATCCTGTTTAGACAAACTAAAAACCACTCTAAACTTGCAAGAGCATCATGCTAAAGTTTTTCTTCTCTCTCTCCTAATTGCAGCGACCAAACATCATGACCGGACTTAAGTTACTACTAGATAAAAACATACTGGCATGGCCAAACTACAAATATTGGCTCAGGAATGTCAAAATGGCAATCACTTATGACAAGTTGGGGTATCTCCTTACCACCAAAGCTCCCCCCGTCCCAGGTCCCAAATCCAGCGTCGCGGATATGGAAATCCGTAAGACCTGGAAGATTGACTGCGCGAAGGCTAAGTGCCTCGTGCTTGCCTCTATGGACAATGAACATCAGAGGAGGCACGAGAATATGGACCTTGAATCAATATTTCTCCATACTAAGGAACTATATGGAGAGCAATCCTGTATCGCCGGATACGAAGTCTCGAAAAAGTTGTTTTCGGCAAGATTGGCCGTCGGATCATCGGTAGCGGAACACATGCTTAAGATGATTGGCTTTATTGAAGAGCTCGCGGACCTCGGGACCACGTTAGAGAACGAGCTCTACACTGACTTGATTCTCCAGTCCCTCCCTTCTACTTACGCCCAGTTTATCCTGAACTTCAACATGCAAGGAAAAGAAGTTGAACTTCCGGAGCTCCTCAACATGTTGAGGAGTGCAGAGGGCACCTTACAGAAAGTAAGGGAAACACCCGCTTTGTCTGTTGGAGGACCTTCTTCTTCTAGGTCCAAGGCGAAAGCCAAGGGAAAGAAGAAGAAAAACCCCACCAAACCAAGGGGCGGTGTTCGTAAAGTGGAAGCGAAGGGAAAGGCAAAGGCAACAAAGGTAGCGGGACAGCTTATGGGAAAGGAAGAGTGCTTTTATTGTCGTAAGAAAGGACACTGGAAAAAGGATTGCAGGGCTTGGAAGGCCAAGAACCAAGACCCGAAGCAAGTAGTGGCTTCGGATTCAGGTGTGTATTGAAAACTGTCTATCAGTAAACCCTACATCCTGGGTATTGGATACCGGATCAGGATCTCATATCTGTAATTCTTTGCAGGCACTGAGAAAGCGTAGGGTTTTGAAGGCAGGTGATATGACCCTCAGAGTTGCAAACGGAGCTGGCATGGATGCTGAGTCCGTAGGGGACTATCACTTGGGATTGTCAGATAGACATGTTTTGGTTTTGCGTGATTGTTATTTTGTACCCAGTACGACTTGTAATATCATATCTGTATCTTTAATGTCTAAAGAAGGTTATGATTTTGCATTTGTAAGCGATGTTGTAAACATTCACCTTAATCATGTTCTGATTGGGTCGGGTACATTAAGAAATGGTATATACGTATTAAACCAACCACAGATTTTCAATGTCCAGAATACACACAAAAGAAAGTCTCCAGAAATAAATCATGCTTTCTTATGGCATTGTAGACTGGGTCACATCAATGAGAGAAGGTTGACGAAGTTACATAAAGAAGGATATTTGGATCCGTTCGAATATCAATCATATGCAACTTGTCAATCATGTCTCAAAGGAAAGATGACAAAGACTCCGTTTACTGGACATGGAGTAAGAGCGAGCGAGCTCTTGGGACTCGTACACAGCGATGTATGCGGTCCAATGTCTACACATGCACGAAGTGGTTATTCATACTTCATTACTTTTACGGATGATTTTTCAAGGTTCGGGCATGTCTTCTTAATGAAGCATAAATCTGAAGCCTTTGAAAAATTCCAGGAATACAAGAATGAAGTAGAAAAACAAACAGGCAAAAGTATCAAGACACTGAGATCCGATCGAGGTGGTGAATACTTGAGTGCCGAGTTCCTGGGTTACCTAAAAGAGAATGGAATTCTCTCTCTACTCCTCCATACACCCCCACAACATAATGGTGTATCGGAGAGATGGAACCGAACCCTATTGGATATGGTACATTCCATGATGAGTAACGCTGAGTTGCCGCGATCTTTCTAGGGATATGCACTAGAATCAGCTGCATATCTTTTGAACCGAGTTCCGACTAAGACTGTGCCTACCACACCATATCAGATGTGGAGTGGGAAGAAACCCTATTTTCAATATCTGAAGATTTGGGGATATCCAGCTTTTGTCAAAAAGCACCATGCGGACAAACTCGAGGCACGCTCAGTACAGTGCAAGTTTGTGGGATACCCAAAGAACTCCAAGGGGGTATCTTTTCTATTACGCAGAAGAAAAAAAGGTTTTTGTCTCTCGTCATGCCCACTTTCTGGAACATCGGTTCTTAGAAAAAGAAATAAGTGGGAGCGTAATAGAACTGGAAGAAATTCCAGAACCACAGGCTATTACTGAAAGCTTAGTGGAACCAGAGGGTTCGAAAGAACAGGACATTCCTGTGCCGCTCCGCAGGAGTAGTAGGCAGTCTCATCCGCCCGAGAGATACTACGGTTTTCTCATAGATGAGGATAAAGAGGATTGCATCATTGATAATGATGAGCCGACTAGCTTCCAGCAGGCCATTCAGAGCGTTGACTCGGTAAAATGGCTGGATGCAATGCGGACCGAAATGGAGTCCATGTATACCAACAAAGTATGGACTTTGGACGTTGCTCCAGAAGGGGTAAAACCCGTAGGCTGCAAATGGATCTTCAAAAGGAAGATTGGTGTAGATGGACAGGTTGAGACCTATAAGGCTAGACTTATTGCAAAGGGTTTTCGTCAAAGACCTGGTTTGGACTATGACGAAACCTTTTCTCCAGTGGCTATGCTCAAATCCATTCGGATCCTTCTTGCCATTGCTGCCTTCCACGATTATGAGATTTGGCAGATGGACGTAAAGACCACTTTTCTGAATGGAAATTTGGAGGAGTGTGTCTATATGGACCAGCCAGAGGGTTTCATTCAGAGTGGGAGCAGCAGGAAAGTGTGCAAGTTGCTTAAGTCCATTTATGGACTGAAGCAGGCATCGCGGAGTTGGAACATCTGTTTTGATGAGACGGTCAAAGAATTTAGCTTTATCAAAAATCCAGATGAACCATGCATCTATAGTAAAATTGTAGCACGAACTGTCGTATTCCTCGTTTTATACGTGGATGACATTCTCTTGATAGGAAATGACATTCCTATGCTACAATTTATCAAAGGGTTCTTGTCACACAGGTTCTCCATGAAAGACCTGAGTGATGCCTCTTACATTCTGGGGATTCGAATCCATCGTGATAGGTCCAAGAGGATATTAGGACTTTCACAGTCCAGGTACATCGACACCATACTGAAAAGATTCAGTATGGAAGATTCCAAGCGCGGTAATTTACCGGCTTGTCACGGGATCACCCTCTCCAAAGAGATGTCTCCCAAGACTGATTTGGAAAGGGATCGCATGTTTATTATACCCTACGCTTCTGCGGTAGGCTCTATAATGTATGCGATGTTGTGTACCAGAACAGATGTAGCTTATGCACTGAGTGTGGTAAGCCGGTATCAGTCAAACCCTGGGGAGAAACACTGGATAGCGGTAAAGAACATTCTGAAGTACCTGAGAAGGACTAAGGACATGTTTTTGGTTTACGGTGGAAAAGACCTCCAGATGGAGGCTTTTGCTGACTCCAGCTTCCAGAGTGACAAGGATGACTCCAAATTCATGTCGGGTTATGTCTTTACCCTCAATGGAGGGGCGGTGTGTTGGAAGAGCTCCAAACAGGAAACCGTTGCTGACTCGACAATGGAAGCGGAATATATCGCTGCATCTGATGCCGCAAAAGAAGCCGTCTGGATGAGGAAGTTCTTGATAGAACTTCAGGTGGTTCCGTCCATTGTTGATCCAATACCTCTGTATTGTGACAACAACGGGGCTATAGCTTTAGCGAAGGAACCCAGGTCCCATCAGAAGTCCAGACACATCTTGAGGTGGTATCACCTGATCAGGGAGATCGTGGATCGCCGGGAGATCGAGGTTCGGAGGGTTGCTACAGAAGATAACACTGCAGATCCATTCACGAAGGCCTTACCCCAGACTCAGTTCGAGCGGCATACGCCAGTACATGCCGTTAGTGCAAGTGGGAGATTATTAGTGCATATGCCCTAGAGGCCATTACTGTATCATACTAGTTTGTATATTACTTAATGGAAGCTTGGGATATTCACAGTTGTATAGACAATCTTGCTCAAAATGGTAGTATGCTACTTGGTTTGTTTCTACTTTAATGTGTGCATGTGTTTCTTTTAGCATATCGCTTATACACATTAGTGGAGCCCTTAGGATCTTTGCTTGATTACCAGCGTTGTGATGGCAGTCACACTAGTGGGGGCTGGGTAATCTACAAGCACATCCTTATACAGGTCCCTAGTCGTAGGATTATCGAGACGGGGCATCGATACTCCGGAGTAGACTAGCGTATGCGCTTCTCATCCCAGCAGGGGAGATGGTCTGTCCCACAGCCGTCAGTACGTCGTACTTGAGATAGTATACGGGTGCTCGTTAGGTTAAGAGTACACTGGACAGGACTCGTCGGGAACTGTTGGATGGTATTATACCTATCGTCAGTTATCAGTTACCAGGTGACATGAGTACAGCTTAGTCCGCTGGCTTGACACTGTCACTTCGCCTCGAGTGTGTTCCCACTGTTCTTAGATTGCTACCCTACCATGGCTCAAATGAGTCATGCAAACAGGTAGCATTTGGGTGCAGTCCCGAAGCACTTGGAGGCAGTGACGGTTAGACAGGATTCGTCTCTCCCGGTATTGGGTGTTGATATCACGCTGTGTCAAGGAGAGCCATTACACATAGTCGTCCCTAGCTAGGGCAAGCGAGATATACTGGTAGGTTATCCAGCGTTGTCTCAGGGTGTTATGGGCTACACTCCGACATGACTTGCACCGCTATTAAGGGACTGACATTTACCACCCCCTAGGCCCGACATGCGATATTCTCAGACGAACAGACCGGACTGTATGGAGATTTTCACATTCAGGCTCAGTAGGAGTTCGGATGGGTTCACCTCATCAGTCTTCTTATCGGCATCTACCTGGGGACCGTTACGTATAGCTAGTACCACTTGCGGCCTGTGGTTAAACCCACTGCCAGCGTAGTGTCGAGTCTTTAGAGTCCCACACAGAAGGCTATTCGCCTTTGGGCAAAACAGAGTAGAGGTCGCATGGTTTTTGCGACAGGGTTCGTTCACATTCGCGCACTTGTGCACGTTTGGTGTCCGGGCAGTTATCACTAGCGGGATTTGGTTTAAGCCAGATCCTAGTATATGTTTTGAGGATTGGTTTTATCTCATTGTATTCGTGTTCCTCAGAACACGGATGCGGGTGTGTATGCACAGTTGACAGAGGCAGAGGCAGAGGATTCTCATTGGGGTTGTTGACCGTTGACTTTTTCTAAACCCTAATGAGAATAAGAAATATGATTAATAATATTAATTAAGGATTATTGTGCCATGGTTGAGTTGAAAATTTGACTTTTGTTGAGTTGTTGACCGGTTGACCATTGTGGACTTGTTGACCATCATCATTTCATTTCTATGACTTTTGTTTACCTGTTGTTCTTTACAAAATGCATTAAATGCATGAAATGATAATGGTCATTGAAACTAACCATCACAATTCTTAATTATTATTATCATCATCATTATTCTTTCTTTTGTGAGCATGGTTGTAAAAAGTCAAGCTCATTCTTACTTTCTCATTCTCTCTCATCCAAAGCTCACCCCCTTCCTCTCTCTCAAAGCTCTCATGTCTCATGTGTTGAGAAGCATGAGCTATTGAGATAAAACCCTCAAAACTCTTCTCTACTCACTCTAGAGTTCTAGGTCTAGCAAGTCAAGCACTTTAGTTGCCTCTCGGTTGAGGTAGGAGCTCAAGGTAGAGGCTTTCAGGTGGATCCTTCTTCAACAACAAGGAGACTGCGAGGTGGAGCCGTTCCAACCACTCCAAGGAGAAAGAAGAGAAGGAGTTCAAGATCTAGGTATAACCCTCTAACATAATAGTTAAACTTCTAGTTAGTTTGCTAGGTTTTTGTTTAGCAAAGATACTATTTTCTAGTCCAAGTTACCTTGCCATAAAAAATCGTTTTTTACCGTTTCCGCCTTCCCGTAAGAACCGGGACGGGTAACGTGGACTTACAGCTTTGACATTAGTGGCTTCACCATAACTCCGATAATTGCGGGATGCTTGACGGAGTTTTGATTTTGGTTTATATATTCGTTTTTCATGCGCATGCATTGCGCCACGATGTGTTTTATGTATCTATGATTTCGGAATCCCGACGACTTGATCCTTTTACTGAAATGTTTTAGAAATTGGGGGGAGTTTAAATTTAAATTCGGGGACAGAATTTCTTTAAGGGGGGAAGACTGTAACATTTCAGAAAAATAAAATATTATTTTTGGGAATTTATAAAATTAAATAATAAATATTATGAATATTTGATAATGAGGAATAATTAATTTCCAATAAATTGTGAAATATTTGGAAAATTATAGGAATTACTGAAAAGAGGATGTATTATGTGATTTAGGCAAATTATGAATTTTTATAATTAATTATATACACTTTTAATGCTAATTGCGATTAAATATCACTAATCGTGTATTAAGCTTGATTTGTGCACATGACATGCACCATGTCCTATTTCACATTGTTACATTTTCCTACCATGATTTTTTGTTGATTTTTCATGCATGGTTTTATTTTTTTTTTAATGAGAAGAACAGAAAAGAAAACAAAAAGGAAAATAAAATAAAATATTAAACAAATAAGCATGGGCATGAGAGAGAGGTGAGGGGGTCAATTGACCATGACCATTTCTCTTCCCTCATCATTTTCCTTCATCTCTTTTTCCCTCCTCCATCACCATGGCTGCCTCCATCTCCTCCCTCCTCTATCACCTCACAACACACCCAAAAACAACTCAAAACTCCATCTCCCTTTTACAAAAAAACATGCACAAGCTCACTACAAGCACTTGGACCAAGAAAAATAGGATTTTGAAGACTTGGGGCAAATCAAGAATTTTCTTGAGTTGCCAAATAAGGTACTTTCTATGCCATTAGCATAGTATTTCATTCACTTTAGTATCCATGCATGTTTAGAAGTGATTAAGTGAAGTGAGGTTTGAAAGTTCCAAGTTAGGGTTTTGAGGAGTTATTGAATTGAGATAGTGTAATTGAGGTTAGTAGAGGTCTTGCAACCCCTGTAGTGATTATTTATTGGACTAAACCTGAGAGTAAACCCCCAATTCATAAACATAGAAACCCCGATATTGGGAAATTGTGGGATTTGTGATGAGAATTGGAGATCTGCTAACACCCGGAGCCTCTGAAAATTATTTAGCAAACGCAGTGAGTCATGCAGGCAACCTAGAAGCTACCCTGAAGACCCGAGCCCAAACCAATCAATCCAGGCCACTGATTTATTCACTTGGGCCGCAAATTGCAGTCTGGGTACTTCCAAACTGGTTCGTGTTTGTTCCAGGGCTTTATCTCCAGTAAATTAGACCCTCCACATATGCAAAATTGGCTAATTTCACCTAGGGTAAAATCTGGGACCATTTTCTTGAGTTGCTGCATTATCAGCGACGGGGGTTGTTTGGTGGTTTTGCAGGCGTAGGCTATAGGTTCTAACCTATAAGCGATTCGCGTGTCGTTTTGGCTTTCATGTTCGATTCTTGATACTATATAACGCATTGGAAATTGTAGGTACCCACATGTGGACTTCGAGACGACAAGGATGAGCGTGGCGTCATCGACTCCAGCAAGCGAGGATCGAGGTGAGTAGATACATATCTATGGGGGAAGTCGAGTGGATGGCGTATAGCACCCCCGCAGTTCATAGTGTAGTATACAAATATGTTATATATGATTACAATTATATGTATTGTGTGACTAGATGATTATCTAGATAGATCTTAGAAGATCATGGATTAAATTTTAGTATAATTGGATGATAGTGTCGTGATTGATAGAGTTTTTGCATGTTCAAGTTTATTACCGCAATCAAGACGGTTTCGCTTGTAGCTAGCCGGTTGAGTACGGGTCGTCCGTAGGGAGATGGGAATCATTTTCTATGTGCTTTAACGAGTTAAGTCCAAATGTCCAGGTTTGTTTTGAGATTAACTATGTGCTAAAATGATATCTAAAGAGAGCTTGTTAGGGTTAGGATTAGGTTAGTTTGAGTTAGGAGTCGCTCACTTCTTTCATTGCCACTCTTAATATCGGTGTTACGGTAATCAGCAACAACGGGGATTAGCACGACTAGGAAGGAACTTGCCAGTATAAGCTAGGCTTTCCAACGCTTAAGTTCTTCCTTTTGGTGCTTTTCCGTCCGTTCTTGGCTCTTAGCCTTAACCTCCGGTTAATTCAACCACAACCGGTCTCACTAAGGAATCACCGCTATCATGTAGGATAGGGTGCCGTAGGGAGCGGATTGTGGTTCAATTAACGGGAGTCCGAATTAAGATGTTGGGCAAGGAAAGAGTGAGAGAGATTTCCTTCTCTCAAACTTTCCTTATCCTACCCTAACAAGTAAGAAAACTACTCACCCATTACAAGAAAAAGAAAATAAAACAAAAGGAGGAAGATAGAAAGAAAGAGGTTAGGAGATTACAACTAGCTATTTGAGACTTCACCTTGGCAAGGATCAAGCATAAGCATCATTGTTGTTAAGGATAAAGAAAAAGAGAACAAGAAAGAAACACAAAAACAAATAACAACAACTAAATTAGCAATTGAAGATTACAAGCAATTATAATTAACAACATAACAAGATAAGCATGATAACAAAAAGAACTCTTTTATTCATCACTTCACTCATGAAACCTCACTGCAAGATTTTAATAGAGAAAAGATGAAAAAGAGGAAGAAGAAGAACAAAGTATATCTATATCCTAATACAAGAATAAGCACCCTTGGCTTGGCAATGTTCTGGGCTATTTATAGGCAGGGAACTGGAAACCTAGGGCAACATTCTGGATCATCATGAAAAGACCAAACAGCCCCTGAAAAGTCTTCAACTGACGAGCCCATACGGGCGCGGATCCGCGGCCTAGACCCCATGTTGGACGCGGATCCGCGGCCATATAGTGGACTTGGCTCATGTGGTTTTGTGGGTTTCTCTTGTTTGCTCATTCCTTTTGTCTGGTATATGTTGTTTCTCAGAATTTCTTCACGATTTTTCCAGAATTTCTGCTGATCAAAAGGTGATGTGATGTAGATCTTTTGCCATGATTTTTCTTGAGCTCCGCGTAGATATGTTGGATCTTGTGTTGACATTGAGTTTTGTGCATGAAAATGATATTGGTTTGCTATTTTGTCCCTTAAACTGGTGTGTGGCAACATACGGACAGAGAGCGGAGACCCGTGTTTTATCTGTGATTGGTAATAATCCGGAATTTGTCGTGCTTTTCCATGAATTTCACTGTTTAGAGCTGAGAACCTGTATCCTGCAATTAACTAGCAAACACGGCTCAAGAGTACCTACCGATAAGCAATGTGATAAAAATTGGGCGGTATAAAAATGCAAAAATCTGATATGAACAAATACCCTCGAACTTATCATTTGCTCGTCCCGAGCAAAGCCAATTTATTCACAAAAAATCCTGATCAGTCGAAAATACTGCATTTTTAACACGTCAATTTCCCTATCATTTGCACTCATCTAGAAGTGTTCGGTATTTATATTGCACATATTAGCAAAACATCCCTAAAATACCAGATTACATGTGTTATACTCTAAAACCGGCACTTTGAGGGAAATTGACTGTTTTTCATGGCATCGCATCATTCTTGTATTGCGCAACACTTGTTTCGAATTCTGTGCAGGAAATTCCAGGAACCGAGCCAAATTGTGAAAAGAGCTGATCCAAATTGCGTCAAGTCCAAGAATTGAGATCTGGCAGAAATAAGGAAATCAAAATAAAATTCAACATATCATAAAAAGGTCATAAAGTCAGCCCAAAATCATCACAGAAGACACAAGCCCTAAGGATTCACAAGAGCCACGGATCCGCGGCCGGAGCCAGCTTGCGCCGCGGATCCGCGGCGGCTCCATGGCTTCAGCTCCTTAATTTTCTGCACGTGCCTTACCTCTAAAAGCCAAGCTTCCAGAAGACTCCAGATTGTCCACGTGGCTTCATCTAGAAGGCTCGGCCTAACAAACTATTTCTAGAAGGCTCTCTTTAACAAACTTTTGGAGGGAAATTTGAAATCCTAGATCTAGGGTTTTGAGGTCTATAAAAAGGAGCCTAGATCTAAGGGTTGAGGTTGTTCAAGAAATTGTTCTTCATCTCCCCCAAATCCACCTACAAGTTGAGTGACACAACTTGTAGCCCTAAATCCAAAATCCGAATCCAAATTCAAGATCCCGAGTACCATTCAAGCGAGAAGCCTTCAACCTTTTAGGAGCGGAGCCGATCTTCAATCGAGCAAGTGATCCAAGCCGATCCACGACTCAAGGAGACGAGCGAAGCCAAATCGACAATCGAGTTCTTCCTCTTGTAGTTCTTGAGCGATTTGTAACGGAATTGTTGATAAATAAAAGGTGAAATTCTTTAATCTTGCTTTCTTTAAATTCTTGCATCATGATTCGATCTCAATTTGTGATTGTGGTTCTTGTTGTGATGTTTGAGTAAAACTCCGCTCGTAAAGGAGTCGAGACGATCAATAGAATGATGATGTAACAAATCTTAAAACGATTCTTAAGTCCTACGAGTTTTGTAAACTCTAGCAAATTGAAGAATCGACGACCTAGTTTCGTTGCGATGCTTTCTTGATTGTGATCGCTCGAAATTAAGGATCCACGATCGATTCTTGAATTTACTAGAGGCTAGAATATGAATGATATCGACGAAGGAACAAGGGATAGAAGATGAAACCCTAGTTTCACAAGAAATCCCTAATTCTCGTCGATCATCATCGATCTAGTATCAATTCATCGATGGATAAGAATACGTAATCGCTAGATTTCATCACATCTATAGATCCGATCGATTCCTACGAGCCTCATTTCGATTCTTGATATTTGGTTTGGAAATCATCACATCTTAATTCTTGATTTTAATGTTTTCTTAGATCTAGATTTTTCTAATTCTTGAAATTCAATTTACAAATCATGAATTGTTGTTTGTTTTCTTTTCTTTAAAGTTTCAACTCATCTAAATCGAAACACGAACGATTACACTTTCCCTATGGACGATCCGCACTTACTAACGCGCTACATCCGACACCGTTATTGATTGTGGTCAAAATATTTTTGGTTGTGATTTCTACACAATTTTCTAAATACCGACACAACGAGAAATTCATTCAATCAAATGGCGCCGTTGCCGGGGATAGTGCGCTAATTGTTCGTATTTTGAAATTTGAGTTGAAAAGTTTATTCCATCTATATTTTTAGATCTAAATTCGCACAAACCCTAAACGTGTTGTTGTGATTTGTTGCGAGGAAATCTGGAATCATTGGAGCTGTGGAAAAAATTTTCTGATCATTCCAGAGAGCCAAAAAGGTGAACAGGAGCTTGTGCACAAATTTCTGTGCAGTGATCCCAAGATCCCACCGTGATTCCGCAGCATTAGCTTGCAACTGCGGCGGATCCGCCGCGTGTCTGCTTCTTCACTGTACCAAATTCACTCAAGTATCTTATAACTTTCTTATCTTCTCCCTCATCTGCTCCAATTAACAATTTGCTGCAGGTTTCTTTGCAAATAAATCGCAGCGCCGCAAAAAGCAAAATAAATTATACGTGTTTTGATTTTTGGTTGTTTGCATATTAATACGGAAATTAAGGGGCAAAGACCAAATCCAGATTAGGTGGGGAGTTCATTACCCTTCCTAAGCCCCAAAAATCACAAACTTGCATCCGCATTTACCCTCATTAACTAAAAAATATCTAGAGATGACTCTAAGGACCGTCGCGCTCACTTAGGACAAGAGAAGGCCATGGGTAATTCATTGCTTATCCGCTTTTCTTTTGTGGTGTCTAAGGCAAGTGTGTTGAAGGCTAGTGGTTACTTAATTAGGCCCAGTACTTACGTAATGGAGAACCTCCCACTTACCTGGCACTTACCTGGCCACAGGAGAGACAAAGAGACAGTGGAGGATTGATCCTGCGACTTGTCTTTTGGCAGTTAGGAGCGGTCTAGAGCTTTGACCTAGGTGACCACTAGAATTAGAGTTTTGCTTGTTGCATTTGTTGTGATCGCATCATTTTTTCAAAAAATCCGTATATTTTTCAAAACTAACACCAATCACATTCATTCATTCCCCTAATTATATCTACGCTGCCACTTGTACTAACCCTTTTTAGTGCAAGATAGGCTGGACACGGGATTCTAGTGCCCGTTTAGTCCGCGTTTCCCCGATCGACCCAAAAGTCGGTATTTCTACATTTACCTCTTCTTTACCCACCACCACACCGACTTCGATGGACGATTCTCCATCGAACTTCTTTACCACTACTCTGCCGCCGTCCGTTAGTGCGCAGAATCCACCCCGCATCTCTCTCCAAGAGAGGTGCTATCCTACACGAGATCCTCTTTCGACCTGTCTCTCCATTCCACCAGCCAACGGGGACAATTTTCAGATTAAACCCCAATACATCAACCTTCTATCCAAATATCACGGTCTCGAGACTGAAGACGCATATGCCTTTATTACAAAATTTGAAAATGTATGCGCAATGATGGGTACTTCACAGCTTTCTATGGATGCTATGCGTCTTCGTCTTCTCCCATTCACCTTGTGCGATATAGCCGAGAAGTGGCTTTACAACACAACCGCACATTCCATTTCAAACTGGGAAGAATTCATAAAAGCATTCCTAAAGAAATTCTACCCAAATCATAAGACAGATCGAGTCCGTAGTGAAATCAATCAATTCACCCAGCTTCCAAATGAAACATTTTCATAATGTCTTGAACGCTTTAAGGATCTGTTAGTTCAATGTCCACATCACGGAATCCCCAGATGGGATCTGTGTCGAATCATTTATGAGGGCATTAATCCTAACATAAAACAGACCCTTGAATTAATGTGTCAAGGCAACTTCATGACCAAAGATGATGGGGAAGCCTGGAAATTCCTAGAAGATTTCGCTGAAAAATCTTTACAGTGGGAGGGTGTGAGTCAATCGTCTAGGGCTGGCAATAACCAATCGAAAGTTTCCATAGGAGTTAGAGCTGACATTTCAGCCCTACATAAGAAACTTGAGACTATGGAAAACAAATTTTTAGCCGCCGCCCTAAATCAAATGTCACTCTCCAAAACTGTATGTGGATGTTGTTCTGATCCTTCTCATTTGACAGAAGAATGTCCACGAAATTCTCTGTTTCAAGGTCATGAGTATATCAATTCTGCTTTCCAACAACGACCTAGGAACGATCCATTTTCTTCCATATATAATCAGGGTTGGAGGAATCACCCTAATTTTGCTTGGAACCAATCACAATCTCAAAACACGGTTCCAAACCAACACAATTTCCAAAGGGTCCCTCCACCACAACAGCAACCACTTCTATTGAGTCAGCACCCCTACCAATCACAAAAATTCCAAAATCCGGCCAACACTTTTGCACCACATGAAAACTCTTTGCAATTGACCAGTACAGATAATACCTCTGCACTAGCACAAACCTTGGATACTTTCATGAAACAATCCATCCAAGGGACGGCAAGTTTGCAATCTTCTGTCGAGAATGTGATGAAGATCATTGTCTCTCAAAATGAGAATATCAAATCGATGGAAGCACAAATTGCACAACTAAAAGCCGAAATGAGTGCAAGAGAGAAAGGGAAACTTCCAGCTCAACCTTTACCCAATCCTGGCTATTCACATCATGTGAATGAAATCATGTTGAGATCTGGAAGAGTGCTTGACAATCATGTTGGGAAAGAGTTTAATGATACTGATAAATCAATCAATAACACCCCGGCTGAGACCTTTCCTTCCACTTCTACTTCTAATTCTTACCCCAGTTCTTCTACCCCACCACCTTCTTGTGAGCCTATTCTTCGTTTCCCACAAGGCTCGCCACCTCAGTCTACCTCTTCTAGTTGTCCACGGACGATCCCCACTTCTATTCTGGGATCGGGTCCACACACACTTCCTTCTCCTATGATGGACCCAGCGCTTATTGCTAAAGCACCTTATCCTAATCGGTTAAGGGCTAACAAATCAAGTCCACATATGGAGAAGATTATGGACATGTTTAAGCAAGTTAACATCAATATCCCTCTCCTAGATGCCATCCAACAAGTTCCGTCCTATGTGAAAACTCTTAAGAACTTGTGCACTAGGAAGAGGAAGACTCAAGTGCCCAAGAAGATATTCATGGCAAAGACTGTAGACACGACTTTCCCCCAACAAGTACCAAGGAAACGTAAGGACCCTGGCTGTCCTACTATTTCTATTTCTATCGGGGAAAAACACATCAACCGTGCTCTACTAGACCTTGGTGCTAGTGTTAACTTGCTTCCATACTCGGTTTACGAGCAGTTAGGTATCGGAGTGTTAAAGCCCTCGAGCATAACTCTCCAGATGGCTGACCGATCAATCACCAAACCTAGGGGTGAACTGAAGGATGTGTTAATAAAAATCGGGGAATTTTGTATTCCCTATGGATTTTATTGTAATTGATACACAGCCTGTAGCGAACCCATGGAATCAAATTCCGGTGATTTTAGGTCGCCCCTTTTTGGCCACTTCCAACGCTATAATCAACTGTCGTAATGGTTCTATGACCCTATCCTTCGGGAATAGGTCAATTGAGCTGAACATTTACAAGTTGGGAAGTGTACCCTCCGAACCTACTGCTCAGGTCTGTTCTGTCGACTTAATGGATGTCGACAGCAGCGAATTTAACGATCCTTATGATACTGATCTTGACTCTTTTCATACGTTATTGTTTGACCCAACTATGTATCATACACATACGGACTGTTCCACCGAGTTGTCCGGGTCAACAACTAACACTGATTATGAACTGCTTTTAGAGTCTGAAGATCACCCCGCACTTTGTGATGACATTATTCATCGGGGTATTGATGGAACTTTTGAGGAGATATTCGCTGATGAACTCGTATTTTTGAATGACACGGGTGTTGAGATGAATCATGTCCTAATCAATGAAATTGAACCTCCACCCCTTCTTCTGAACTGTAAAAAGAATGCGAGTAATCCATCGCATTCACTACATCGTCTCTCCAAAATGAGACGTACACACATTCTATTCCACCACTTACATTTTCCTTACTTCTTCTTCCACCAACCAGAGCACTGCATTGATAAAAATTTTGAATGGTTAGTGTTGACCTACGGTCTTTGCAAAGCTTGGCATCGACCAATGATTTTTGACCCCCTCATGTGATTTTCAAAAGCTTAACATTGTTTAACTCAAGTTTGGGGGGTATAATCGGGCTCTTGAAAAGAAAAGTTTTACAAAATTTTGAGCCAAAAATAAGTTTGGGGGAGGATCTTCACTTAAATATTTTGCCCCCATTAATAAAATTCCTTCCAGACTTACAAGTTATTCGAGATTTAGCAGATGGCAACAGTGAGGACACTGTTGAAAACAAGTTTGGGGGAGGTTTGTGCTTATTTTCGCATCATTTGCATATCACTTTGCATAAGCACAAAACATTTTTGAAAACCTATAAAAATTTAAAAAATTTCAAAAATAAAAATATTTTTGTACATAAATAAGATAATAAAAGATTAGATAGTAAAAAATTACATCCATGAGATTAGAAAAATTTAAGAAAACCAAAAAAATTAGAAGTTTTCTTATACGAACTAGTAATAAGTAGTTATGAACCGTTGTCCCAAGGGTTAGTAAGATGAAGGAAGTCACTAATCTGAGGATAAAAATAAGTCTGAAAAATAGTTTCTATTCTGGAAGCCAAACATTTTGAACGTTGATACCCTGCTATTCGCACTTACACACGTCTTGAAGCCCGGGATAGTAGAGGATACCTTGAAATGCTCTTGTCTAAAAGCCGATGTATGAAGGAAATAAAAAAAATGAATAAAATATAAAATAGTGAGAAAAATGAACACTGGTTTTGTTATCGCCAAGACAGCAATAAAAAAAATATAGCGAGGATGCCTCTTCACCTAGTGCCCTAAGGCCAACTGGTCTGGGAGTCACTGCTAAGCCTTAGGTGGTGCAAGACGAGGAAAAACACCAAATAAGAAAGCACATGAGTAATCGGTCGGTTAGTACCTCAAGAAGTATTAACGGTCGCATGAAAGTGTGTGAGCAATTTCAGCTAAATATTCATTAATTAAAAAGTACTGAGGCTGATGGACAAGAGTATGATAGCTTGAATTGAATTCTCCGGGTGTAGGGATGTTCTTTACACACACATAGGGTTATATGATCGATGTTTGGAAGACAGATAGGAATGAAGAATAGGACGATGTTTTATTGAGGGATGATGTGATTTCTGACATCTTTTCATGACTAAGATAGGGCTCATGACAACCGAAAAGCTAGCTTAGTTGAAAACCCTAATTTTCAATGCTTTTCTTTTACAATTCTTTTCTTTAAATATAAATTTCATGATCTTCCTTTTATTATTGGATTTTTTGGGTGCAATCCGCTGAAAACCCTCAGGAGACAACACTCCTCCTACTAGGGACACCTAGAGGTTTAAAGGCTTGTTGCACGTGCTCAGTGCAATCGTGTTGCCTACGAAAGTGTGCTAGTTAGTTTTTCTCTTTCTTTATTTTCTCCTTCTCTTTTTAATAAAACAGTTCGCTCGAGACGACCGAAAATAAGTTTGGGGGAATTTGATCAGTCGAAAATACTGCATTTTTAACACGTCAATTTTCCTATCATTTGCACTCATCTAGAAGTGTTCGGTATTCATATTGCACATATTAGCAAAACATCCCTAAATACCAGATTACATGTGTTATACTCTAAAACCGGCACTTTGAGGGAAATTGACTGTTTTTCATGGTATCGCATCATTCTTGTATTGCGCAACACTTGTTTCGAAGTCTGTGCAGGAAATTCCAGGAACCGGGCCAAATTGTGAAAAGAGCTGATCCAAATTGCGTCAAGTCCAAGAATTGAGATCTGGCAGAAATAAGAAAATCAAAATAAAATTCAACATATCATAAAAAGGTCACAAAGTCAGCCCAAAATCATCACAGAAGACACAAGCCCTAAGGCTTCACAAGAGCCGCGGATCCGCGGCCGGAGCCGGCTTGCGCCGCGGATCCGCGGAGGCTCCATGGCTTCAGCTCCTCAATTTTCTGCACGTGCCTTACCTCTAACGGCCAAGCTTCCAGAAGACTCCAGATTGTCCACGTGGCTTCATCTAGAAGGATCGGCCTAACAAACTATTTCTAAAAGGCTCTCTTTAACAAACTTTTGGAGGGAAATTTGAAATTTAAAATCCTAGATCTAGGGTTTTGAGGTCTATAAAAAGAAGCCTAGATCTAAGGGTTGAGGTTGTTCAAGAAATTGTTCTTCATCTCCCCCAAATCCACCTACAAGTTGAGTGACACAACTTGTAGCCCTAAATCCAAAATCCGAATCCAAATTCAAGATCCCGAGTACCATTCAAGCGAGAAGCCTTCAACCTTTTAGGAGCGGAGCCGATCTTCAATCGCGCAAGTGATCCAAGCCGATCCGCGACTCAAGGAGACGAGCGAAGCCAAATCGACAATCGAGTTCTTCCTCTTGTAGTTCTTGAGCGATTTGTAACGGAATTGTTGATAAATAAAAGGTGAAATTCTTTAATCTTGCTTTCTTTAAATTCTTGCATCATGATTCGATCTCAATTTGTGATTGTGGTTCTTGTTGTGATGTTTGAGTAAAACTCCGCTCGTAAAGGAGTCGAGACGATCAATAGAATGATGATGTAACAAATCTTAAAACGATTCTTAAGTCCTACGAGTTTTGTAAACCCTAGCAAATTGAAGAATCAATGACCTAGTTTCGTTGCGATACTTTCTTGATTATGATCGCTCGAAATTAGGGATCCACGATCGATTCTTGAATTTACTAGAGGCTAGAATATGAATGATATCGACGAAGGAACAAGGGATAGAAGATGAAACCCTAGTTTCACAAGAAATCCCTAATTCTCGTCGATCATCATCGATCTAGTATCAATTCATCGATGGATAAGAATACGTAATCGCTAGATTTCATCACATCTATAGATCCGATCGATTCCTACGAGCCTCATTTCGATTCTTGATATTTGGTTTGGAAATCATCACATCTCAATTCTTGATTTTAATGTTTTCTTAGATCTAGATTTTTCTAATTCTTGAAATTCAATTTACAAATCATGAATTGTTGTTTGTTTTCTTTTCTTTAAAGTTTCAACTCATCTAAATCGAAACACGAACGATTACACTTTCCCTGTGGACGATCCGCACTTACTAACGTGCTACATCTGACACCGTTATTGATTGCGGTCAAAATATTTTTGGTTGTGATTTCTACACAATTTTCTAAATACCGACACAACGAGAAATTCATTCAATCAAATCCCTAACCTCACTTTCGCAGGGAACGCGATTGCACTGAGCATGTGCAACAAGCCGTTTAAACCTCTAGGTGTCCCTAGTAGGAGGAGTGTTGTCTCCTGAGGGTTTTCAGCAGATACTACCCACAAAATCCGGTCAAGCTAGTTTTGCAAAATAACTATGATTCAAACCCTAAAGTTTTGTTTCAGAAAATAACAATTCTATTATCCTAAGTCTAGACTATCGAACCTTTATTTTTCACACCTCGCTTCTTATTTAACTTAAGATTTTATATGTCTTTACGTGCAGTGCAAATAGTGTCGTTAAGTTCCAGAAGGATCGATTAAAGTCATCATGTCACACATTAAAGCCCAGATAAACATTTTAAAAGGATCACATAAGTTTTATAAAGAGTTAAGCATTTTTCAAGTTTCGTTTTCCAGTAAGGTTTCAACTTCAGAATTTCTATCTTCCTTAACAGGAAACTAGGTCTTATTTTCACTCCACCTTTTTCTTGTTTTCATTTCATACACACCTCTGTGAACGTGTAATAGTCTTTATCATAAAATAAAACCTTCATATCTCCGCTAGAAATATTTTTTTATAAAAACCTGTCTTTTGTAAAGATTATTCTCACACAAAGAACCGTTAGGAATTTTAACTCGGAGAGAACACTTGCTTGACTTTGTTTTAATCTGGACTTTCTAGGCTTCTTAACGAGCTTTGAGCCAATGCACCCAAACCAGTTGGCTTTAGGGCATTAGGTGTAAAGACACCCTAGCGGACTTAATTACTCAAGTTACCTAGGCCCAAAAACAAAAGACAATTTAGCGTGAAAATCATGATGATTCAATGCGAACGGAGATATAACCGGCAGTTCAGTTATTTTTTTGGATAAAAGACGTGTTTAGTGGGTTAGGTGTGTAATCATTCCAATCAAGTTTCAGATGGGTTATTTTTCAGAATTAGTTCCAATTAAGGCATCAATAACATTCCTTCATATTCGCTTCACTTCATAAACTATTCTTGATATTACTTATTTTAGAACAAACATATTTGATCCTCAGAAAATCATTTATCCATTTAAAAGTTTTTAGACATAAAAGACTTGTCATCTAATTTCCAAAACTCACGACACGTATAGTGTGATGTAAAGACGTATATCAGCTATAGTTAACTTCAAAGGAGAGTTATTCTTCAGGTTTTCAAAATCTAAAAATAAGATTTAGTTATTCTTATCTTATCAAACAAAACCGTCGAAATGTTGAATCTGAGTTCTCCCACTAGCTAACTTGACAAAAAAGTTTTTATGTTTTTAGAAAAGTTCCTAATTTTTATGGATTTTAGTATGCAGATGCAAAATATACATATGAATACGAAGGTTAGAAATGCGTACCGAGCGCACCCCCAAACTTAAACTGGACAGTGTCCGCACTGTCATTGCATGAAGAGATCATTGAAGGGTCAAAATTGTCGGTTAGATATACACAATTTTTTTGTTTTTGATTTTAAAGAAAAGAAAATTTGTAAAAATGGAAAAGAATATCCACAAATATATACAAAATGGTATATACATACCCCCAAACTTATTTGGAACAGTGTCCACTGTTCTTGGCTGGATAACCGAAATTTGGTGGTAGGCAGAGAAAGATTATGCAGGGTAAACCGGCTCCTATAAGACCAGGAGCTCCTCTGTTGGTTCGGCGCTAAGGTACGGTTTTAGTCTGTGTCCGTTTACTTTGAAAAATGAACCGTCCTTTGGATTCTCCAAATCCACAGCGCCATGCGGATACACATTCCGCACAAAATACGGCCCTTTCCAGCGAGATCTGAGCTTTCCTGGATGGAAATGTAGCCGGGTGTCGTAAAGCAGTACTTGTTGACCAAGTACGAATGTTTTGCGCAAGAGGTGTTTATCGTGAAACACCTTCGTTCGGTTCTTAACGACAACCGCGTTTTCATAAGCCCCATCCCTAAGCTCGCTCAATTCGTTCAACTGCAGCTTCCGATGGCTGCCCGCATCTTCGAGAGACAGATTCAGCTCCTTTATCGCCCAAAATGTGCGATGCTCTATTTCCACAGGGAGGTGGCAAGCCTTTCCGTACACAAGCCGATAGGGAGACATGCCAAGATCGGTCTTATAAGCAGTTCGAAATGCCCAAAGGGTATCAGTGAGTTTCAACGACCAATCCTTACGGTTCATGGAAACCGTCTTCTCCAGTATCTGCTTGATTTGGCGATTTGAAACTTCGGCTTGCCCATAGGTTTGGGGGTGGTAGGGCGTAGATAGCTTATGATTAATAGAATATTTCCGCATCAAGGCCTCGAAAGTCTTATTGCAGAAATGAGTTCCATTGTCGCTAATGATCGCTCGGGGGTGCCCAAACCGGGAGAAAATGTTTTCTTTAAGAAACCTAACGAGTCCGGCTGGGCACAGCCTCGACCCACTTAGAGACGTAATCAACAGTGAGAAGGATGTACAAGTTCCAAAAAGAGCTGGGAAACGGCCCTATGAAATCTATCCCCCAAACGTCGAAAATCTCCACAACCAAGATTGGTTGGAGCGGCATCTCGTTCCTCCTGGATATCTGGCATAAGTGTTGGCACCGGGAGCAAGTCTTGCAGTAGTCATGAGCGTCTTTGAAGAGTTGTGGCCAATAGAAACCACACTGCAAGATCTTCTCAGCTGTCTTTCTGGGGCCAAAATGCCCGCCACATGCTTGATTGTGGCAAAATGACAGCACACTCTTGAATTCATCGTCAGGGACACACCGACGAATAATCTGGTCGAGGACAGTACTTGAACAGATAGGGTTCGTCCCAGTAAAAGTGTTTTACTTAGGATAAGAATCGAATTCTATCCTGACGTGACCATTTAGTTGGTAGTAATCCTGTGGCCAAATAGTTCACAATATCTGCGAACCAGGGTTCGCAAGATACTGTTAAGAGTTGTTCATCCGGAAAAACGTCGTTGATCGGAATTTGAAGCGACGGCAAAGAAGGAAGTCGTGAGAGATGGTCGACGACTACGTTCTCACATCCTCTTTTGTCCTTGATGACAAGGTCAAACTCTTGAAGCAAGAGGATCCAACATATTAGCCGAGATTTTGCACCTTTCTTCGCAAAAAGATGGCGTAGAGCAGAATGGTCAGTATAGACGATGACTGGAGAGCCGATGAGGTAGGGCCTGAACTTTTCTAAAGCAAATACAATAGCCAAGAATTCCTTCTCAGTTGTTGTATAATTAAGTTGGGCGTCGTTCAGGGTTCGGCTAGCATAATAGATTACGTGCGGCATCTTGTTGATGTGTTGTCCAATGACAGCACCAATGGCAAAGTCGGATGTATCGCACATAATCTCAAATGGGTGCGTCCAGTCAGGAGAAGAAAGAACGGGAGCAGAAGTGAGTGAGCTTTTTAATGACTCGAATGCAGTCACACAGCTCGAGTTGAAGTCGAATGGCGTGTCCTTGGCCAGTAGAAGAGTCAGGGGCCTAGCAATCTTGCTAAAGTCCTTGATGAACCGTCTATAGAAACCGGCATGGCCAAGGAAGGCTCGGATGTCTCTGACGCATCTGGGAGGAGGGAGATTGGAAATGACCTCAATCTTCGCTTTGTCAACCTCTATGCCATTTTACGAAATGATATGTCCTAAGACAATACCTTCGCGCACCATGAAGTAGCGCTTCTCCCAATTCAAAGTGAGGTTCTTGTCCTTACATCGGGTAAGGACAGCGTCGAGATGCAGCAAACACTCATTAAAGGAATCGCCGAAGATGGAGAAATCGTCCATGAATATCTCCAAGAATTTTTCCACCATGTCTGAGAAGATTCCCATCATATACCGCTGGAAGGTAGCGGGCGCATTGCATAACCCAAAGGGCATGCGACGATATGCAAACGTGCCGAAAGGACAATTGAATGTGGTCTTGTCCTGGTCTTTTTCGGCGATGGAAATCTGATTATAGCCGGAGTAGCCATCAAGAAAGCAGTAGTACTCATGTCCGGCCAATCGTTCAAGCATCTGGTCAATGAAAGGTAGCGGAAAGTGGTCCTTCCGCGTTGCGGCGTTGAGTTTTCTGTAATCGATGCATACTCGCCACCCAGTTTGGGTGCGAGTAGGGATTAACTCGTTCGCCTCGTTAGTGATGACCGTTATGCCTGATTTCTTGGGGACAACGTGAATGGGGCTAACCCACTGGCTATCAGAGATAGGTTAAATGATACTACTATCCAGATACTTTACGATTTCCTTTTTCACAGCCTCCTTCATGACCGGGTTGAGTCGCCTTTGTGGATCCCTGGCTGGTTTGGCATCATCCATCAGATGAATGTGATGTTCAACGAACAGGGGACTAATCCCCTTGATGTCCGCCATAGACCAGCCAAAAGCTTACCTATTGTTGTGCAAGACCGCAAGAAGGGCTCTCTCTTGCTCGGGAGCTAGAGAAGCCGAGATGATAACAGGTAGGGTCTCGTTCTCACCCAAGTAAGCATACTTAAGGTGAGACGGCAAAGGCTTGAGTTCGAGCGTTGGAGGTGAAACGATTGAAGGCAAGATTGGTGAAAAGGTCTCGAACTCAAAGGATTCCAGCAAAGGTTCAAAACGAGTGTAAGCGACCGAGTTGGATGGTTCAGGTAACTCATCCGGAAATTCGAAGGATTCAAACTCGGGTGGTGAGTAGCTAAGATCGTTCGAGAAAGTGAAACACTCGTAGTCATTGTCGGGCGCAGAAACAGCAGCAGGTTCGAAGAGGAACGCACTAGTGGCGTTAAGGTTGTCGTGATCGAACAAAAACTCCTCGAATTCACACTCTTCCGGGGTGATCTCCTGGATTGAGCAAACGTCTAGTATATGAGCATTAGGTTCGGAGGGCTGATTCCCCAACCTAAAAATGTTGAGTTCAATTGTCATATTTCCAAAAGATAGGTTCATCGAACCATTTCAACAATTGATCACAGCATTTGAGGTTGCAAGGAATGGGCGACCGGGTATCACCGGAATTTGATTCTGGGGGTTAGCTACAGGCTGTGTGTCTAAAACAATGAAGTCAACGTGGAATATGAAGCCCCCGACCTTGATTAACACATCCTCTAGCTTACCCCTAGGATGGGTGATTGATCGGTCGGCCATTTGGAGAGTACATTGTGTGGGTTTCAGCTCTCCTACACCTAGTTGCTCATATACTGAGTACGGAAGCAGGTTAACACTAGCACCAAGATCTAAAAGTGCGCGGTTGATGTTCTTATCCCCAATGGTAATAGAAATCGTAGGACATCCAGGGTCCTTCCGTTTTTGAGGTAGAGATTGGGTAAGAGCATCACTCATAGCACTAGCCAAGAAAACTTTCTTGGGTACCTGAGATTTCCTCTTTTTCGTGCACAAGTCCTTAAGATTTTCGCGTAAGACGGGACTTGTTGGACAGCATCTAAAAGGGGAATGTTGATGTTAACCTACTTAAACAACTCCAGAATCTTCTCCATTTATGGATTTTGTTTATTAGACTTCAACCGGTTTGGAAATGGGACGTTTTTAAAATTGGTTGAGTCCAATGCTTGTGGAGGAGATTGTGGAGTTGGAACGGATCCAAGAGCTGGTGTTTTCGTGGAGTGAAAAATGGGTCCGTTTAGAGCAGAAGAAGAGGAAGAGCCTTTTGAAGAATGGAGAATAGGCTCAGAAGACGAAGAAGAAGAAGAAGAAGCGGCCGGGGTGTTATCGTCGATCCGTGTGCCAATGTTGTTTTGCAGCATCCTTCCCGATCTCAATGTAGTCACGACACTCACATTATGGTTCTGTTGTTCAAGAGCAACATGTACATTATGTGGGTGACCAGGATTTGGCCGTGGTTGAGATGGAAGCTTCCCCTTTTCTCGCTCGCTTAACGCCGTATTCAGCTGTGCAATCTGGGCTTCGATGATCTTAATGCTTTGCCCGTGTGCAGCGGTGTGTTGCACCAAAAACTGAATAGACGACTGGATGTTTGCGGTGGATTGTGTCGATTGTTTAACGAACACCTCCAGACTTCGTTCGAGCGAGAAAACCTTATCGTTGTTTGACGGAACAAAGTTGTTTTGGGGAAAAGAATTGTTTGGTGCAAAGTTGTTCATCTGATTTTGAAAATGTTGGGGTTGGAAGGGCTGCTGAAACTGATGTTGAGTTTGTTGTTGCGCTTGTTGTTGCGGAGGAGGGGGCCTCTGGAAATTGTTGCTTTAGAATTGATGCTGATTCTGATTCCAGGCGAAATTGGGGTGGTTCCTCCAACCGGGATTGTAGGTGGAAGAGTATGGATCGTTTCTTGGTCTTTGCTGAAATGCAGCATTAACCTGATCCTGTCCTTGAGATGGTGGATTGTAAGGACACTCTTCAGTTAAGTGAGAAGGATCGGAATGACAAGCACAAATGGTACGAAGGGGGAGAACAGGGGCAGGAGCAGGAGATGAAAATTTGCTCTCTATCGCTTCAAGTTTTCTCGTTATTGCAGCCATTTCAGCTTTCATCGCAATAGAGACATCAAGTTGGTGAATGCCTACCCTAGACTGACCAGTAGAAGTGGAGGAAGAAGAAGAAGAAGTTGGTCTGGTGCTCTCCCATTGAAGCGTTTGTTCCGCAAGGTCGTCGAAGAATTGCCACGCTTCCTCGTCAGATTTCGATAGGAAGTGGCCCTGACAAATGGTTTCCAACAACTGCTTGGTTGCTGGGTTCAGGCCCTCGTATAAAGTTTGGCAAAGTTGTCATTTCTCAATACCATGGTGAGGGCACTAAACAAGAAGGTCTTTATACCGGTCAAAGCACTTCCAGAAGGGTTCAGTAGGAACCTGGGAGAATTGGTTGATTTCGTTACGGATCCTCACGGTTTTATGATTCGGATAGAATTTCTTGAGAAACGCTTTCACAAACTCGTCCCAACTGGTTATGGAGTGGGAAGCGGTGCTATACAGCCACTTTTCAGCAAGATCGCACAAAGTGAACGGAATGACCCGTAGCCGTATAGCATCGTCCGACAGCTGGGTCGTTTTCATCATGGCACAAACATTTTGAAACTTGTTGATGAAGATATAGGTATCTTCAGATTCAAGCCCATGAAATTTCGGAAGCATGTTAATGAAGTGGGGATTAATTTCAAAATTATCCCCATTGGCCGGTGGAAGGGAAAGACAGGTGGGAAGTGCAGAACGGGTGGGATAGAAACGATCCTGGAGCGTGATTTGCTGTGGCGCTACAACAGGCGATGGTGGTGGGTTATTCACATCCATAGGAGGTGGAATCAATCCCGGGGGAGTCAAAGAGATGTTTGGATTAAATCCTGACATCGCAGAAGAAGAGGTTGGTGATGGTGAAGGTGAGGATGTATGAACGGAATTCCGGTCAACGTCGGAGTTGGCCGGCAAAGGTAAGGGTGAAAGAGGCGTGGAAGGAGTTTCGACGTCTGAGTCGATCGCGTAGTCGGTAGCGACTAACGTAACGCGGACTAGGTAGGCGCTAGTGTCCCGAGTCCAAGCGGACATACACTAAACGAGTTTAGTATAGTCAAAGCGTAGAAGGTGAGGGTAAGAGAACGTCAATGGAGAAATACGATAGGAGGTGGGTGAAAAAATGGATTCTAGCGAAAAAGGGCAAGTTTTATAAAAGTTTTTGGTTTTTTTTTTTGTGTTTTTTTTAGAAAGAGCTTTACAGAAATATGTACGGACTTACGGCTTCAAAACAATCACAAACAAAATATGCGCAATCACACCTAGATCTAGGGTGACTTAGGTCAGCTAGACAGCTCCTAACTGTTCCAAAGGGCTAGAAATAGGGCCTCAAACCGCCTCTTCTCCGCCAATTGCGGCCAGGTAAGTGCCAGGTAAGTGGGAGGCTCCCCACTACGTAATTAGTGGTCCTAATTAAGTAACCACTTACCTTGGAAACACTTGCCTAGACACCGCAAAGTCAGGATAGGATAAACGGCCGATGCCTGTAACTAGTTCTCTGTCCTATTGAGCGCAAAGTTCTTAGGGCTGAGTCTAGTATTTTTTTAATTAAACATTGGTCAATGCATATGCTTTTTGTGATTTCTGGGGTCCTGGGAAGGGTGATGAAATCCCCACCCAATCTGGATTGGTTTCAAGCCCGTTAAAGTCCGTATTAATATATGCAAAGCAGTAACAATCAACTGCAATCAATTTTTTTATTTTTTTAGCGCGGCGTAAAGAATCCTGCATAAAAACAATTTATTGGAAAGGGGAAGAGAATTTGCGCAAAGAATACTGCAGAAAACACAGTTCAGTGGAGTTCAGAGAAGTGGGGAAGAGGATAGAAGGACTTACAAAAAAAATTGGGATGCTGATGCCAGCAAGGAACCGCGGATCCACGGCCGAACAAGCCCTATGGCCACGGTTCCGCGGCAGGAAGGTGGGCTTGGAACTTTGTTTATCTTGCTTGTGTTTCTTTGGGTGTCCTCTTCTTGTCTGGAGCTCCTGAATCTTGATTTGCTCACTGGATCTGCTCCAGAATTTTACAGTAGACCGTTGGCTCCGTCTTGATCCGTTGCGGTGTAGCCGCGAGATATGGGTCTAACTTTCTACGTCTTTGGAACTGAACTCAAACTTCGTTTTATCCTGCACACTTGCACAAAAACTAATCAAAAATAACAAGATGGTTTTTTACAATGTATTTTTTTTCGGTTATGTTGATATTCACAAATTAACCCGAAATTACACAAGGAAATAAACTACCGTCTCCCCGGCAACGGCGCCATTTGATTGATAGAGTTTTTGCGTGTTCAAGTTTATTACCGCAATCAAGACGATTTCGCTTGTAGCTAGCCGGTTGAGTACGGGTCGTCCGCAGGAAGATGGGAATCTTTTTCTATGTGCTTTAACGAGTTAAGTCCAAATGTCCAGGTTTGTTTTGAGATTAACTATGTGCTAAAATGATATATAAAGAGAGCTTGTTAGGGTTAGGATTAGGTTAGTTTGAGTTAGGAGTCGCTCACTTATTTCGTTGCCACTCTTAATATCGGTGTTACGGTAATCGGCAACAACGGGGATTAGCACGACTAGGAAGGAACTTGCGAGTATAAGCTAGGCTTTCCAACGCTTAAGTTCTTCCTTTTGGTGCTTTTCCGTCCGTTCTTGGCTCTTAGCCTTAACCTCCGGTTAATTCAACCACAACCGATCTCACTAAGGAATCACCGCTATCATGTAGGATAGGGTGCCGTAGGGAGCGGATTGTGGTTCAATTAATGGGAGTCCAGATTAAGATGTTGGGCAAGGAAAGAGTGAGAGAGATTTCCTTCTCTCAAACTTTCCTTATCCTACCCTAACAAGTAAGAAAACTACTCACCCATTACAAGAAAAAGAAAATAAAACAAAAGGAGGAAGATAGAAAGAAAGAGGTTAGGAGATTACAACTAGCTATTTGAGACCTCACCTTGGCAAGGATCAAGCATAAGCATCTTTGTTGTTAAGGATAAAGAAAAAGAGAACAAGAAAGAAACACAAAAACAAATAACAACAACTAAATTAGCAATTGAAGATTACAAGCAATTATAATTAACAACATAACAAGATAAGCATGATAACAAAAAGAACTCTTTTATTCATCACTTCACTCATGAAACCTCACTGCAAGATTTTAATGGAGAAAAGATGAAAAAGAGGAAGAAGAAGAACAAAGTATATCTAAATCCTAATACAAGAATAAGCACCCTTGGCTTGGCAATGTTCTGGGCTATTTATAGGCAGGGAACTGGAAACCTAGGGCAACATTCTGGATCATCATGAAAAGACCAAACAGCCCCTGAAAAGTCTTCAACTGACGAGCCCATACGGCCGCGGATCCGCGGCCTAAACCCCATGTTGGACGCGGATCCGTGGCCATATAATGGACTTGGCTTATGTGGTTTTGTGGGTTTCTCTGGTTTGCTCATTCCTTTTGTCTGGTATATGTTGTTTCTCAGAATTTCTTCACGATTTTTCCAGAATTTCTGCTGATCAAAAGGTGATGTGATGTGGATCTTTTGCCATGATTTTTCTTGAGCTCCACGTAGATATGTTGGATCTTGTGTTGACATTGAGCTTTGTGCATGAAAATGACATTGATTTGCCATTTTGTCCCTTAAACTAGTGTGTGGCAACATACGGATAGAGAGCGGAGACCCGTGTTTTATCTGTGGTTGGTAGTAATCCGGAATTTGTCGTGTTTTTCCATGAATTTCATTGTTTAGAGCTGAGAACCTGTATCCTGCAATTAACTAGCAAACACGGCTCAAGAGTACCTACCGATAAGCAATGTGATAAAAATTGGGCGGTATAAAAATGCAAAAATCTGATATGAACATGTCGTTAGTTAGTGTTAGTCGCGAACCCTAGAATAAGGTTTACACACACACACACACATACTTGCATACATTTTATTACTTGTGCGTATATGGGGATATGTATACACACACACACATATAGGTATGGGACTATGTGTGTGTATATATATACACGTATACATATACATAGATGATGAGGATAGTATATGGTATTTGGAGATGAGTCGATGAGATTAGGCATGATGCCACGAGATCGGTGATGTGACATGGTTCGTATTATGAGATACGACATGATATTATAGCGGGTCTTTAGGCGATGTGTTTCATACACACGCATATATATATATATGGTATCAGTGTTGTACTAGACATTAGATCGGTACCCCTAATACAATATATGATGATAAGGATATCAGATGAATAATGAGATAAATGTGATATTTGACCCGTACCCAGATTTGGGATGTCGTATGATGGATTTACCGTACGAGATATAAATATTAATGATAGATCCGCACTCTTGACTCGAGGATGTCATATGATATATTGTATCGTACGTGATACAATTGAGGCGGGATCACCGACTATTATATATGTGTGTGTGTGTGTGTCGACTCAGATTTAGGTGGTTTTCCTTACCCTTTCGATTAGTCTGTTAGTTTAGTCATGTAGTTTACTTGTAGATGTTAGACTAGACTCGAGTCATACCTATTTCAAAACTAACGAATCATGAGTATTTTAAAGACAGGCCAAGAGATTCTACGAATATTTCAAAGGACGTACCTTTCCTTAAAAACACCGTAGCCCTTATTTGCTAAACACCACGAGTCGTGTTATTTCAAATGACAAAATGGTATGACTCATATATATTAATGTAGATTCTTCATTATTGCGTGTATTATTCATATTCCGCATATTCTTGCTGTTCGCATCGCATTTCATGCTTATATTATGTTTTCATTAGTTATTATTAAAATCCTACTGTCAGGACACCAGCACCATTACCGATGATGCGTATGCTCCACATACACCTGCTTGCCGACTTACACACATCATCATCGGTAATTGCCATGTCACGTACACTTAGAGAATATTGCTCTGTTGATATCGTTTGCTAGCTGATAGTTCCAATATGTTATTGTTTTATATGCTAGTTCATTATTGCATTCACTGCTTGATATTTCATGTATATTTATATATTCATTTTTCATGCAATATTATAAGGGCCAGTCCGGATTGCCGGAGCCCAGTATTCATTATTATTGACTCTTCAGTTTTGGATTTCGGACTTTCCATGAGATTTCTAGATTTGGAGGAACCGCAAGATTTATAAACTCATTTTCATTTCAAAAGATAAAAAGTGCGGTTTTCTCATGATAAGATTTGAGATATGTCCACCATGAGTTTTCTCGGCTCTTGAGCGATATCATACACCCAATTCGAGGAGGAGGAGGAACCGTCTGTGGGTTCATGGTGGACCCGGTGCGGTACCCCGGGACGAGAAGGTCGCAGATGATGGCGTTGAGCCTAAGACAGGGGAGCACTACTGACCGGTGATTTTATTGTAATACGCCGGATATCCGGAGGATACCGACGTGGTCTTTTATTTGAGGATTTAGGCCAGTCCGGATAGCCGGAGCCCTAAATATTGATATTTGATAATACAGGCCAGTCTGGATAGCCGGAGCCTGAGATATTGAGATTTGATGATATAGCCCAGTCCGAATAGTCGGAGCCTGAGATATTGAGATATTGAGATTTATATTTTGTGTCGATGTTTGACACTGATTCTATGTTGATTTCATTGATAATACCTCGATTTAAATATACAGAAATCCCACTAAAGTAAGAAAACAGTTTTCACATTCTTGATGTATTCTGTTTTCATTATATTGCATTCATACCTCATATTTATGATTTGTTGCTACCTAAGGCACTGACATGAGCACTTGGCATTACACTTATGTATAGATGTTTACCCTTGCCACCTTATCATGTTTCAGGCCATATTATTTGAGGATTTATATATTTGATCGTATTGACCTAGGATTGAGTCATACATACGATTTCTGCTCTGTGATATTTTCTACTCACGAGTTGGTAACTCACCCCCGTTGTGCCATAGTTTCTTGCAGGGTTTGCTGTACAGGTTTCCTTAGCGGCTTTGCTGGCACATTGCTTATGTCCAGATGATTGCTTTGGTAGGTGGGTTCACTCGCATCGTTACCACCCTTGTATTTTATTTACATTGTTGTATTCAGTAAACTCCATCAACCAGACTTGTATATTTATTAACCTTAGAAAACCAGTTGTATATTCTTTCGACCTTAGAGTCGCGCGTTGTATTATTATGGGTTTTCTTGATGATATTGAGTTTCCTTTTGAGTTTTGATTCTCGCCCTTCGGCGTTGTATATTATATTGATTGCGTGGTTGTGACCGCCAATTAGCGAAGAGCTAGCTCCCGCTTGGGGATGCCTTTTATATATTTCATGTGTTGTACCCTTTTGGGGCCAGTATTTACAAAGGAAACTCTGCCGAAATTTTCAGAAAAGACTTGAGATTTTAAAAATACATACTTCAGCTTATGTTATTAAAACCACTTGCTTTTAAATAAGTTTTCTTCACTTCTTCCTTAAAATAGTTTAGATTTCTGGGATTTTTGGCTTACTTGAATTAGATGGAGTTCTATAGACGTCATATGATTCAAGTGCCAGTCACGTGTCATTTCGGGTCGTGACAATTCTATTCTCGTGATTTGTGTCATCAGTCGGTTATATGTGATATAGCCGGGTTATCGAATCAAGTGTTGATTCGATAAATCGATACACATGATATTAGTCGGTTATATATGATATAGACGGATTTTTAAATAAAGTGTTGATTTAATAATCTAATGTATAATTATATATTTGATATATTAATTTATATTAACTAGTATTAGCTCACTTAAGATTGCTTTTCTCACTTGACTGTGTATTAAGTATATATGTGATATATACTTGTGTACATGTTTGTGTCATGCTTGATGATACATGCAAACTTGGGTGTGTGTATGACTTACACCATACTAATTATAATTTAGGGTTTTATTTGTTTTAAGTAAATCAAAACGACATGGATTTCGTCATGGCTTGAAAGCTTCATGAAGCTTGTAGACCATTGACCAAAGTTTACTCATTTTGTTTTACTTAAGATATTTTAAACCCAACCATTATCATTCTAGCCATAGTTAAGTCTCTACAATAGTTAGTATTTGATACTAACTCACCCATGGTTGCTTAATTCACCACTTGATTTTATTCATTCTTCATTTGCTTCATCTTCTTGCTCTAGCTCTCTAGCTTCATGAAAAATGGTGAAAATGAGTGAGAAAATAAAATCTAAAGTGAGCCAACTTTCTACTTCGTCATCCTCTACTACTTGCCATTTAGTTTAGGGTATTCTCTTCACAAAGTTCATCACCTAGTGAAGAGATAGCTTGGGTTTGAGTCTCCTCGACGTAGATCATCTTCGGCCTCGAAGACTTCGAGCAAGGCTGTTCATTTCTCCAAGGGAACCCATACTAGAGTTCGGGAGATCTCCACTTGCAGCGAAGGGACTTCTACTTGGAGCTTTCGAAGTGAAGGACCGGTCTACAAAGGTTGTATTTCTTGTTCACTACTTGTAATGTTTGATTACATACTTTATATTGTCTATTCATTCTAGCTAGATCCTGGGTTAAGGTTCATTAGCACTCTAGAAAATTTGAAATTGGCATGGTAGTTGCTGTGAAAACCTAGTAGGGTGCTAAGGAATCCCAACAAATAATGCATAAAAGCATCCCTAAGCGGGAGCTAGCTCTTCGCCAATTGGCGAAAACAACTACGCAAGCAATATAATATACAATGCCGAAGGGCGAGGATCAAAACTCAGAAAGAAACCAACATCCTCAAGAAAACCGGAGAAGAATCCCAATAATATAAGCGAGCGACTCTAAGGTCGAAATAATACACAACTGGATTTCTAAGTCTATAAAAATATACAAGTCTGGTTGATGGAGTTTACTAGATACAACTGTAATAAATAAAAGTACAACGGTGGTCACGATACAAGTGAACACACCTACCAAAGCAATCACCCAGAAGGAAGCAGTGTGCCAGTAAGCCACAACGAAACCTGTACAGCAAAACCTGCAAGAAACTGTGGCACAACGGGGGTGAGTTGCCAACTCGTGAGTAGAAGACATCACCGAGCAGAAATCGCATATATGACTCTATCCTAGGTCATACAATAATATTCTCATAATATATAACTAATAATGGAAAGGGTAAACATCTAAACATAAGTGTAATACCAAGTGCTCATGTCAGTGCCTCAGGCAGCAACATATCACATATATGATGTATGAATGCATGAAAGCATAATACATCTTAAATGAGAAAACTGTTTTCTTATCTCAGTGAGATTTCTGTATAAAAATCGAAGTATCATCAATGAAATCAACAAAGAATCCGTGTCATGTATTGACCCAAAATATATATCCTAATATCTCAATATCTCGGGCTCCAGCAATCCGGACTGGCCCGTATCATAAAATCTCAATATCTCGGGCTCCGGCAATCCGGACTGGCCCGTATCATAAAATCTCAATATCTCGGGCTCCGGCAATCCGGACTGGCCCATATAATCAAATCTTAATATCTCGGGCTCCGCATGATCAGGATCGGCCCATAACTCCGAACGGTATCCTCCGGATATCCATCGAGTCTCCATATAATCACCGGTCGGTAGTGCTCTCCTGCCAGGCTCAACGACTTTCTATACGATCTTCTTACCCCGGCGTATCGCACCGGGTCCACCATGCACCCGCAGACGGTCCCTCCCTCTACCTCGAATCGGGTGTATGATACCACTCAAGAACCGAGAAAACCAATGGTGGACATCACAAATTTCATATCATGAGAAAACCGCAAATTTCTATTTGTTAGAAATGATAATGAGTTTATATATCCTTGCGGTTTCTCCAAATCCAGAAATCTCATGGAAAATCCGAATCCCATAATCAAGAGTCAATAAACAGTGAATACTGGCATAAAGCCCCATAATATTGCATGACAAATGAATATACACGTGCATGGATATATAAGTAGAGGATGCAATATCTAAACTAGCATAGTAATGATATATTGGAACTATCAGCTAGCAAGTTATATCAGTGAAGTAATGTTCTCTAAAGTGTACGTGACATGGCAATTACCAATGATGATGTGTGTGAGCCGGCAAGCAAGTGTTCGTGGACATACGCATCATCGGTAATGGTGCTGGTGTCCTGACAGCATGGGTTCGTAATAACAAAGGAAAACATATGTATAAGCATGCAATGCGATAATAACATGAATATACGGAAAAAGATGTAGTAACCGCAACATATAAGAATATTCACTTCAATATACGAGTCATATAGTTTTTCGTGTTTGAAATCGCACGAATCGTGGTTTTAGAAAAATAGGGGCTACGGGGTCTTTGAGAAAAGATACATCCTTTGAAAAATCCGTGGCCTGTCTTTAAAATACTCACGATTCGTTAGTTTTGAAAATAAGTATGACTCAAGCCCAGTCTAATATCTACCAAGTAAACTACAGGACGAAACTAAGAGACTAATCGAAAGGGTAAGGAAATCCTCCTAAGTCCGAGTTGATATAACTAGTAGTCGGTAATCCCGCCTCAATAGCGTCATGTACGGTAAAATATATAATATAACATCCTCGAGTCAAGAGTGTGGATCAATCATCATATTTATATCTCGTACGGTAAAATCCATCGTACGGCATCCCGGAAATCGGGTACGGGTCAAATATCACATATAACTCATGTTTCATACGGTATCATTATCATAATACCCTGAATTAGGAGTACCGTTCTAAAGTCTAGAACATTCCGATACCATCAACATATATTCTCGTGTGTATGAAAACACATCGCCCAATGATCCACTATAATATCATGTCGTGTATCATAACACGACCCAAATCACATAACCGATCTCACGGCATCATGCCCGATCATATCGACTCACCATCAAGTATCATATATTATCCTCATCACCCGTGTATACGTATATATATATATACACCAACACATCCACACACACACACACACACACACACACACACACACACACATATATATATACACACATATAAACATATACACCCAATACCATACCACGTGTGTGCATGTGTGTGTGTGTCAACCTTACTCTAGGGTTCGCGACTAAGAAACTAACTAAAAACACTTTCTTTCAATTACACTAAAACCAACCCATGTCACCTAAAGTTTTTCTTGCTAAGTATAGACATCTCGTAACAACACATATGTATATAAATATATAATCGCATCATACCCTACGAAATTGCGGGGGTGCTATACGCCATCCACCCGACTTCCCCCGTAGATATACATCTACTCATCTTGATCCTTACTTGCCGAAGTCGATGTCGCCATTCTCCTCTTTGTCATCCGAAGTCCACGTGAGGGTGCCTACACATATAAACACATAGTATCGTAAACCGAAATCGCACACGAAAACCAAAACGGCACACGTATCACACATAGGTTAAAACCTATGGTCTACTCATGCAAATCAACCAAACAACTCCCGATATCGACGTACAAACGTCAAGCAACCGATACAAAACACAAATATCAAAACTTCAAGTCATGCAAAAGCTACAAATCAAAATAGCAACTAAAGAAAATGGTTCCAGATTTTGGTTCAGGAAAAATTGGGTTAAACTAGCAGTACAGTGGGGTGGTATATGGAGTATGTGAGCTACTGAACCAACCTAGACACCAAATACCACAATTTGGCCGGCCACACTACCCTGAAAACCGGCCTGCTCGTCCAGGGATGCATGGTTTGGGTTCGTACTTGCAGGGTGGTCTCCTGGTGGTCCATATAGGTCTTTGGGATTCCTAGTTTTTCTAGTAAAGATCTCAGGTTATTCCAGATTCCCTATAGACACACAATAGTCACAAAACCGACATTTTTAAATATCTAACTCAAGTTTGGTTTTGTTTCTGTTTTGCTCTAAGTTTAAACACCAAAGGGGGGTTTTAGTCACTAATTACACCTCACTTGCATCATCTCGATTCAAATCAAACCCTAACCTCAACTTGGAATTTTCCAAGTTCACTAAACCTTACTTAATCACTTCTAAACTAATATCGAAGTTAAAGTAAATTAATTACTGCACTAATGGTGAAGGAAATACCTTATTTGGCAACTCAAGATTTTTCTTGAGTTACCCTAAGTACTCAAAATCCAAACTTTCTTGATCCACCATGGTTGTAGTGAGCTTGTGCATGATTTTTGTGAAAGGGATGTATGGTTTCGATGTAGAAATGGGGTGTTGTGAGGAGGTAGAGGTGGTGGAGGGAGAGAGGGCAGCCATGGTGAGAGGAAAGAGAAGAAGAAAGATGAAGATGAGATGAAGAAATAAGCCATGGTCAAAAGACCCCTCACCCTCTCTCTCTCTCTCTCATTTCCCATGCCATGCCCATACTTCTTTGTCCCCAATTCTTTATTCTTTTTCTTTTCTTTATTTCCTATTTCTTTTTTTAACAAAATTCAAAAACCATACATAAAAGAAAATGGAGAATTAAAGGCATGGTAGAATAAAATATAACAAGTATTATGCAACATATCATGTTGCATGTCATGCACATATCATACTTAAAGAAAATTAGTAAACACTAATCGTGCTTAGTAATAACCCATACCCAATTAATTATATACTAAGTCATAAAATCTCCAATCTTTATACAATCTTTTAAAAATCAATACTTAGTATAATTTTCCAAATATTTCCCAATTATCGGTAAATAATTATACCATATCATTAAAACTAATCTCCACACATTAAAATATTCATAATATTTATTATTTTAATTATTTAACTTCCTAAAAATAATATCTTATTTTTCTGAAATGTTACAGATGTGCTTGCTCGTCGGCCTTCCTTTCGATAGGTATCTGGGTAGCCTTTTGTCACGACCCAAATGTGGCACGTGACCGGCACTTAAATCACGTGACATCTAAAGACGTCGACGCGGTTCAAGTAAGCCTAAATCCGGAATCTAAACCCTTTTTGAAAATATTGGAGGTGAGGTTTAAAATAGTCATCAGATGGAATCAGTTTAAATAACATTTAAATTTAACTAAATATGTTTGAAAAGCGTCTATAACGTTTTAAAATTTAACAGCACCTCCTTTGAAAATTTTACATAAAAACTCGATACAACTACAACTATAAAATAGCATCCCAACGGGAGCTAGATTTCACATCCAAAGGACGGAGCAGCCAAACAATATATATCAGAAGTCGACTCTAATGAGTGTGACCTCTCAAATTCTAAGTCTTGTTTCTAAGTCCACAATATACCATTTCTAAATTGATGGAGTTTCCACTAGATAAAAGAATATATGAATAATTAAGTGTGAGTACGATACAATAGTAACCCAGTTACCAATCAATCACCGAAAAGAATGTATGCCCAAGCCGCTGATAATCCAAGTGGTAAAACCTGCAAGAAACTGTGGCACAATGGGAATGAGTTGCCAACTCAGCGAATAAAAGTACATCTAAAGGTAGAAATCGAAATGCACGACGATACCTAGGTCATAAGTATAGTACTACTATAATCTGTACAACTATAATATGATATGCGTATGTATCATAATGCAACACTAACTATCATGCAATCACAAGTAGAATACATATATAGGTATTGTCCCCCGGATCAGTCCTAGTCGAATCCAATAAATGATATCTAACTGTGTACCTCATGATAGCAATCATATCAATATATATATGGATGTCCAGCGTGGACATCGAAATCAGAAATCTCTCGTGTCCAGTATCGACACGTAAATGCAGATACTGTCGACACCATCTCAACAGATGATCGCTACTCGATATCCCTGGCCCCGGTCAGTATTCCCTGGATATCAGCCGTGTCCAATCGAACCCCGATCAGTATCCCCGGGATATCTACCGTGCTCATCTCTATCTCCAGTATCGAGTATCCTCGTTAGGCTCCACGCCTCTAATGCGGCTATCCTGTCTCTCGGCCTCGAACCAGGTCCACCATGTATCCGACTGTATAACCCCCAACTCAGTCCAGATAAGTAACAAGTTCGAAACTGAATAACCCCCCACCTTGGTTCGGAATAAAATAATCAGACAATATAAAACTCATGGTGGACGTTAAATCATCATCTTCAGAAAACATCAAGTAAAAAAAGAGAATATTTGCCTAGATTATCCTGATGATATATTATATATATACATATATAACAGCGTTCCATACCACTGATATATATCATCAAAAGTAAAACGTCCAGAAAACTCATAAAATCAAATATAACATTCATAATGCTGGTATTCACAATGCTTAACAGGTAATAAGGTAAAGTGCGTAAATAAATCATACAAGCAGATACACTTATCAATCCTACTGTGTCATAGCAATACTAATAATATGTAGTGTAACATACGCGTCTGTGCTCGTACAGCATGGCAATCATTAGTATTTGTGCAAGTGTTCTAAAGGTGTAATAGCCTACTCATATCAACATCTATATACGTATTGCGGAGTATAACAGTTCTAAAGTGACATGGCAATAGAATTGAGGTGTGGTGTAACATACATGTACGTGCTTGTGCAGCATAGTACTCATTGGTATTTGTGCAGTGTTCTATCAGAGTGTTAGTATTACAGAAACGTGTACTATCGATAAATATAATGCGAACATGTAAAGTAAATCTAAGCATAACTAATAACTGTACTTACCTGCTGTTCATACCATAATTTTGCATTCTTATAGACTCCATTCTTATTCATTTTACAAATAAACAGGTGCTTTTGACCCATGTCTGCTATATAGTTGCAGGTTACAGGTTCTCGGAACAAAAACAGTGAAAACAATGAAAAGACGATACAAAAGTGAGACTGCGACCAACAAACGGAAAGATCTTGATCATGCCTACATTTTGAAGACTAAACGAAGATTAACAAACAAGTTCACAAAGCACAAAGGCAACGCAAAGTACAAGACTTCGACACGAAGCAAGCGGTAAAGTCCACGTTATTGTTCACTGTAGACATCTGGAAGAAAAATAGAAGACAATCTGAGAAACCAAGTGAAAAAAAGCCAAGGAAAATGCAACAGGAAGAAAGCCAGAAAAACACAGCCAGAGATCAGTTTATTTGGCCGCGGAACCGCGGCCAAACAGGGGTTTTGGCCGCGGATCCGCGGCCATATAGTGCCCGTGTCGGTGCTAAAAAGTGTCGCTGGCGGCGCGTTGACTAGTCTTTCTTAGGGGGTAAAATTGTAAATGCAGACGTGACTCGAATGTAACCCTAGGGTTTCTATGTTCTATAAATAGAAACCCTAAAACCTCTTTTAGGTTATGCCTCTTCTTGTGCCTCATTTCATCTATCTAAATTCAGATCTGTAAATTTCTGTAAAGAAGGAAGAGAGCATCAAATAAAATTTAGGAGTAAGTTTTCTTTTCATTGCCCTAATTAAATTTTATTTCCATGCTCTAGGTAATTTCTTTCTTGTCCTAGTTTAGATTTTATTCTCTGCCCTAGATAGATAGTTTAGAAATGTTTTTCAATTCCCTAATGAGCGAGTAGTCTCCTCGCTTGTTAGGGTTAGATTTGGGGAAGGCTTGAGAGATGAAGATCTCTCACCCCTTTCTTACCCATCATATATTTTTATAGGACTCCATGCATACATGCACACACCGCTCCCTACGGCACCCTATCCCACGAGGTAGCGGTGATACCGTAGTATAAAGGACCTGTTGAGCGTGTTTTCCATGGAGGTTAGGGTAAGAATTAAAAAAGGAAGGACAAGAACCTAGAGGAAGAAACATCGTTTCTTCCCGATGGTACTAATCCACTTTATTAATTATTACCATAACACCTCATAGATCTTAATTAGGGCATAGAAAGCGGTGAGGAATATTGACTTTCCAAACGTAACATAAACCTAACCCTAGCAAGATTTTAATCCTAATCTAGATCAACATAGTTTTTAGCGATAATCAATCCGACAACAATCAGAATTAACTCGTTAGAACAATTAGAAAATGCACAACATCCCTGTGGACCGACCCGTACTCACCGGCTAGCTACCCAGCAACGCCGTTCTTGATTGCGGTTATAAATATTCTTTGAGACAAATCAAATGGCGCCGTTGCCGAGAATGGCGTGTTATTTTCTTTTTGCAATTTCGGGTTAATATAAAATTAAAAAATCATAAAAACTGAAAAATAAAAAATATAAAAAAATTTATCATCTTTTATTTTGTGAAGGGTATTTTCGTGTGAATTTTGCAGGATCAGTGAACGAGTTCGGATCTGGAAAAATCCAGAGATCAAAACAGCAAATATCAAATCTGAACAAACAGAGGAATATCACAACAGACAACAGAAGAAATTTGGAGGACCGAGTCAACAAGTCAACCGCGGAACCGCGGTCAAAGGTGCGTTTCGGCGGCGAAACCGCGGCGCTCAGGTGACGTCATCACTTAAAAAAAAATCCACGACCGCGTTTCCGCCGCAAGACTGCTTTTCCCTCCGCGGTTCCGCGATGCTCTCGGCGGTTAAAAAAAAACTCACTGTAAGTTTTCTCTCTCCTTCTCTGAACCCCTGATATCTCCTCTGTAAAATTTCCTGCGGGATTCTTTGCGCTAAAAATTCTCCCCTTCTCAATAACTTGATCTTGTGCAGGATTCTTTGCGCCGCGCTAAAAAAAATTTTTTTGCAAGTGTTTGATTGTGTTTACTGCTTTGCATATTTAAATCGACTTTAAGAGGCTTTTACACCAATCAGATTGGGTGGGGATTTCATTACCTTTCCCAGGACCCCAAAAATCACATAAGGCATATTGCATTGACCATCAATATCTTAAAAAAAGATTAGACTCAGCCCTAAAGACTTCGCGCTCAATAGGACAGAGGAATAGTTATAGGCATCGACCGTTGATCCAAACCTGACTTTGTGGTGTCTAGGCAAGTGTGTCTAAGGCAAGTGGTTACTTAATTAGGCCCACTACTTACGTAGTAGAGAACCTCCCACTTACCTGGCACTTACCTGGCCACAATTGGCGGTGAAGAGGCGGTTTGAGGTCCTACTTCTTGCCCTTTGGAACAGTTAGGAGCTGTCTAATTGACCTAGGTGATCCTAGATCTAGGCCTGATTGTACGTTTGTGGTTGAACATGTGTCTAATCCTTTTATTCAAAATCTTTTTTGCAAAAAGCTCCACATAAAAAAAACACAAAAAGAAAAAAGGAAAATTTTTTACAAAAACTTGCAACTTGTCGTAAAGAAATCTGTGCACCCCACATTCTTTTTCTTCCCCTTTCCAACATCATGGGTACCCCACCTCATAAAACTCTTACCGAACTTTGGTATCCTGAACCAAACTTTGCTTCATACGCGAATTGTTTTGGTCGAATTACGGACGATCCCTCCATGCACAAAATTTCTTTGAAAGATCGAATAGAAGCGTCTAGGAGAAACAGTTCGACTCCACAATCCACTTTGTATCAACCATTTCAACCTTCACCACCTTCTTACGTTGCCCCTTTTTCGAGTCCTGTTGTAACTCTAAAACCCATGTCTATCACTGAACATATTGAACAATCTCGTAACCGATCTTTCACTCCTTTCAACACTTCCAGTTCTTGGGATCAACAAGTCCATTCACCCTTTTATCCAAATGCTGATCCTACTCCTGTCCAACCATTCAATTCCTATCAGTCCTACCCGACTTTCATACCTTCCCTAGACATTGATTCTACACAACCATTTGGGAGTTTCACGTATCTAAACAATTTTGAATCTTTTACTGAAACCCCTTCACAACCCATGTCTAGTCTGGAAAAGTCGTTGGAAGCTTATATTGTAGCGACAAACCAACGGATGAGGAATTTGGATGCGTCCATTGCCGCCCTTAATTCATCAAGACAACCTAGTGAACCGGTAGCTAGTTTCCAACTAGCTCCAAATTTTCTAATGTATGATGAGGCGGTTGGACAGAGTGAGAATTTGAGTGGAGAGAGTGAGCTGTGCACCCTTCTAAATCAAACCTACCCATCACCAATTGAATCCCACAACTCTGATTTTGAATGTCTATCAAGTGTCCCAAATGATTCACCGGTTAAAAATAAAACATTTAATGAGTTGTGCGACTTTGTAGTGCTTGATTTGCCAGATTATGAAGAGCCCTTTTCAAGTGAACCCAAACCTAATTCTTTCGACCTTTACACCTCCAATCTAGAACCTGAATTGATAAATATCCATGTTTTTGATGAGGTGTCTAAAAAAATTGATTTTCACTTGATTAAGGATACTGACGCCGGGAATATTTTGGATGATGAACCCGTAGATTTGACTGAAATTGTATCTCCAATCCATCATCCCGAGTCATTAAATGTTTCTCCCGAACTTCATATGCGTCTTGATTTTGATGATAATTGCATGGATGAGTTAACTTTTGAAGAGAATTATGAGGATAGTATTGAGGAGAGTATTGAGGATAGTATTGAGGATGAACCAGTTTTGTTTGATGTGTCGGATTTTCCAATTCATCCTCCTGAACTTTTAACTGTTATACTTCCTAAATCATCCCCCCTCATCCTTCCAATCGTTCCGACCACGCAAAAGATCACGCAGGAGGACTGTGAGCTTGAAAAATTTCTGTTCGATCACAACAGTTTTGATGTCACTGGTGCGTTCCTCTTTGAATCTGACACAGTTCTCACAGCTGATAACGATTACAAGTGTTTCACTTATTCGGACGATTTTGAAGACTCACCGCCCGAGTTTGAGTCCTTTGAATTTTCAGATGAGTTAGTTGAACCATCGGACTCGGTTGCTTACAGTCATTTCGAACCATTAATGGAATCCTTCAAGTTCGAGACAGATTACTTATATGAGAATAAGACTATCCCTAAATCACTCCCTTTCATCCTTCCTATCGTTTCGACCACGCAAGACTCCGTCGCGTTTCCATTTTCAATGGAGAGTTTACCAAGTTCGACGTACCCATGTTTTCTTGCGAATCTTGAGGGATTCGACCCCATTTCTCGACGGGTTGATAGATTAGCACAATCACTTTTAACACATCGGTCATCACAAATTGCCCTAATTTATTCACTCGATTTACACCCTCAAGATCGTACTACACTTCTTTCTCTTTTCCGCTATTCTTCTCCTCCACCGAGACCATATTCTACTCTTCTTCCCATTCGGTCTCGTGTGCTTCTCATTTCTTTTCTCTACACTCCATTCTTTCACCAACCCTACCATTATCACGATAGAATTTTTGAATGGTTGGTGCTAACCTTTGGCCTGTGTAAGGCCTTGTATAGTTTGATTTTTCTCCTCCCTAACTCTGAACTTTAACGCTTAAAACAGTGGAAACACTATCTCATTTAAGTTTGGGGGGAACCTTGTTGTATATATATTTTTTCTTTTTTCTTTTAACAATAAAAAAAATTTATAAATAAATAAACAGGGGAGTGCCGACATTTTTGACCCTCTTGGTGTAGCATGACAGTGAGGACACTATCAAGTTTAAGTTTGGGGGTGTGCTCGGTAAGCTTTCTTCCTTTGCATTCATATGTACATCTTTGCATTTGCATACTTATTTTAAAACCAATAAAAATTGAAAAAAATGAAAAATTATAAAAATTAAAAAATTCAATTTTGGCCTTAATTGACTTGAATTTGACAAATAGGTTAACTAGCTAGGAACAACTAGATCTTAGATTTAGTGAATTAAAAACCCTAAAATTAAGCTTTCATAAAATTTAACGGTAGAAAGTATATGACTTTGTAGTCTATTTAGAAATAGGCAAATTTTGAGTTGACTTCTTGGGCTAAGTTAAAATAAGGGAAAAGTATTGATATTTTTATTAAAGTATAAGTTTGAAAAATAATTCCTAAGTTTAAGTCTAGATTCTGAAAATATATACCCTACAAATTGCACAAACACGAACCTTGAAACCCGGAATAGTGGAGGATACCTTGAAATGCTCTTGTCTAAAGTCCTCAGTATGAAGGAAAATAAAATAAAAATACAAGTGTGAATAAAGAGATAAAAAAATGAACACTGGTTTTTGTAATTACTTAAGGCTGCATAAATAATAAAAAAATATTTAGCGAGGGTGCTTCATCACCTAGTGCCTTAGACCAACTGGTTTGGGAGTCACTGCTATAAGCCTTAGGTAATACAAGACTAGGAATTACGCATTAATGTGCAAACACATTTTGTAATCGGTCGTTGGTACCTCAAGAAGTATTAACGGTCACATGAAGAATGTGTGAGCGATTTCATCTAAAAATTCACCAATTAAGAAGTCCTTTGGACGACGGACAAGAGTATGATAGCTTGATTTGAACTTCCAAGTGTAGGGGTGATATATACACACACGTAGGGGTATGTGATTGGGGTTTAGATAAGAGATAGGAATGAAAAATAGGACTTATATCTTTAGTAGAGATGATAAAAATTCCTAAGTTGAGATGGAACTCTAGAAGGAAAACTTGAAAGATGCCAAAAGCTAAGTAAATTCACAAGAATATATATAATCTTAAGTTAAATGATAAGGAAGCGTGAAAAATACGGGTGGATAATTTCTGAGTCGAAGATAATAGAGTTCTTGTTAGAAAACCTAATTGGAGAATAAAAGTCAATAGGCCGAATTGATAGGATTTTGTGGGTAGTATCCGCTGAAAACCCTCAGGAGATAACACTCCTCCTACTAGGGACACCTAGAGGTTTAACGGCTTGTTGCACGAGCTCAGTGCAATCGCGTTTCCCTGCGAAAGTGTGGCTAGGTCTTTTTCGAGAATAAAACTAGGTTTGCTCGAGGATGAGCAAAAGATAAGTTTGGGGGTATTTGTTCATACCATAATTTTGCATTCTTATAGACCCCATTCTTATTCATTTTACAATAAACAGGTGCTTTTGACCCATGTCTGCTATATAGTTGCAGGTTACAGGTTCTCGGAACAAAAACAGTGAAAACAATGAAAAGACGATACAAAAGTGAGACTACGACCAACAAACGGAAAGATCTTGATCATGCCTACATTTTGAAGTCTAAACGAAGATCAACAAACAAGTTCACAAAGCACAAAGGCAGCGCAAAGTTCAAGACTTCGACACGAAGCAAGCAGTAAAGTCCACGTTATTGTTCACTGTAGAAATCTGGAAGAAAAATAGAAAACAATCTGAGAAACCAAGTGAAGAAAAGCCAAGGAAAATGCAACAAGAAGAAAGCCAGAAAAACACAGCCAGAGATCACTCTATTTGGCCGCGGAACCGCGGCCAAACAGGGGTTTTGTCCGCGGATCCGCGGCCATGTAGTGCCCGTGTCGGTGCTAAAAAGTGTCGCTGGCGGCGCGTTGACTAGTCTTTCTTAGGGGGTAAAATTGTAAATGCAGACGTGACTCGAATGTAACCCTAGGGTTTCTATGTTCTATAAATAGAAACCCTAAAACCTCTTTTAGGTTATGCCTTTTCTTGTGCCTCATTTCATCTATCTAAATTCAGATCTGTAAATTTCTGTAAAGAAGGAAGAGAGCATCAAATAAAAATTAGGAGTAAGTTTTCTTTTCATTGCCCTAATTAAATTTTATTTCCATGCCCTAGGTAATTTCTTTCTTGCCCTAATTTAGATTTTATTCTCTGCCCTAGATAGATAGTTTAGAAATGTTTTTCAATTCCTTAATGAGCGAGTAGTCTCCTCGCTTGTTAGGGTTAGATTTGGGGAAGGCTTGAGAGATGAAGATCTCTCATCCCTTTCTTGCCCATCACACGTTTTTATAGGACTCCATGCATACATGCACACACCGCTCCCTACGGCACCCTATCCCCCGCGGTAGCGGTGATACCGTATTATAAAGGACCTGTTGAGCGTGTTTTCCATGGAGGTTAGGGTAAAAATTAAGAAAGGAAGGACAAGAACCTAGAGGAAGAAACATCGTTTCTTTCCGATGGTACTAATCCACTTTATTAATTATTACCATAACACCTCATATATCTTAATTAGGGCATAGAAAGCGGTGAAGAATATTGACTTTCCAAACGCAACCTAAACCTAACCCTAGCAAGATTTTAATCCTAGTCTAGATCAACTTAGTTTTTAGTGATAATCAATCCGACAACAATCGGAATTAACTCGTTAGAACAATTAGAAAATACAAAACATCATTATGGACCGACCCGTACTCACCGGCTAGCTACCAAGCGACGCCGTTCTTGATTGCGGTTATAAATATTCTTTGAGACAAATCACCTGCTATTAGCTATATCATTATCTTTGAAAAGGAGACGAAACGTTGGTTTTGAGATAAGGAAGCTGCCTTAGATTAAAATAGATATTCGTTTTGGAAATTAGCACCACATCCTTGTATTTTATCATTAAAAGGGAAACGAATCGTATTTTCTAAAAGAATATAGCTCACATAAGTATTACATCCTAAAACGGAAAATAATCTAACTCTACGAGTCTAAAGGAACACTTGGCCGTTATTCGGCATATAAATCTCATCATTTCCAATACATATAATTTCTCGTATAATGTCTCACATTATCACTATATCTCAAATCCTCTCTAGTACGGCATGATCCTTCGTACCAACTTATCAAACCCTCCGTAAACCATATGCACATGAGTATCATACTAGATGCAATTTAATTCAAATATCCATATCTTAATAAATTTCTAAAACTGCTATATATCATAATACTATTTATAAAATTGCGGGGGTGCTATACGCCATCCACCCGACTTCCCCCGTAGATATAAATCTACTCACCAACTTAATAAGCTTGCTGAAATCCATGCTGCCATATCGCCAACTTCGTCTTGAAAATCCTCGAAATCGTACCTATAACTGTTGTTATGAATTATCGGCGTAAATATCATATCAAAACCAAAATAACGAGATAGACACCCATAGGTGAGAACCTACAGTATACTTAACCCAAAAACAATAATATGCCACTGAAATCTACGTATGAACGTCGATATTTCAGTCGCAGTACTAAATACGCAAAACCCGTATTGTAATATCGGAAATTTGATAAAACCTTTACTAAACACATCCCAGATTTTACTGTGTAAATATTTAGACAAAACAAACAGTACAGAACTTATAAAATACCAATACAAAATTACAGGAGAAAAACCAACACCAAAACCCACAAGGGGGCCGGCGTCGCCGGAATTTAGGTATATGTCGCCGGATGGACTAGGGAGTTTGGGGCTCGTGTTTTGAGTGAAGTTCTCTAGTTGTCTCATTATAGTTTTGGTCTTGCTAGTTTCTAGTGATTACAGATAGTGGTTCCAGACTCAATTGCAGTGAGCTAGATATCACAAAATCCTAGTTTATGATACTGCAGCAACTAAACAGGCTATGTGAGAATAATGTGACTATCTAACACCTATACTAACCTACGTTAACCCTATTCTGGTCGTAACGGGTAAAAACAGAACTCATGATACGATATATCCATGTCGTATATAGGATTTTAACTCCAAAACTGATATTAGCTTCCAGATTTCCTATACTGCTAAAACAACTTAAATAAACAATACCAGACATCCTAACACCTATACAGAGACCTACCCTCAAAACCACAACACCTAAATCCTTCAAAAAACCGGCGAGCTCGGAATTACCCTATATGTCGCCGGCCAAAATCCGAGCTACATGGTTCGTCTTCCTAGGGTTTATTCTAGATCCATTTTATAAGGTGATGGCACCGTTTGGTTTTGTTAAATATTATCTAAGCTACAACGGATCTTTACAGAGCCTATTCCTATCAAAAATACGATATTTTACCTATATTACACTTATATACTAAACCAGTATTGATTTAAAGTAACTACTGGTTTGGAAATTATACCTATCCAGAAGATCAACTGAAAGCTTCCTTCAAGATGCACAAGCTCAAAGATCCTAGCAAGAGGATGGGGTATTGATCCTTAGTACTTAGGCTGTCTCTTCTCTTCTCTTTTCTTTCTTGTTCTTAGATTTCTATTTTCTTTTAAATTAAACACATGCTTCATAATGATATATGAACTGAACAATTTTAGGAGATAAGGAGAATGAGTGAGATTTGTAGGAGGAGGCATCACTTAGCAAGGAGGTGGTAATCTCATACAAGTAGGATGTGTAGCATGGAAAAGAGTGGTGTTTTCATGCATGGAAGAGGTGGATATATGAAGTGTCATCTTGGATGTGTTATGGCATGAGTGTAACTTAAGCTTAATCTTGACCTTTACCCCTTTTACACTTAAACCCTCACAAATTTCAAATTTCCACAATTAACTAAACTCTTCACAAAACCCCTCATGATACTTACTATTATAAAAACAAACTATTTCTTTACAAATTTATTCTACCACATTTTAAAAGACCTTTTACTACAATCACAATAAAAATAATTGTTTTAATTATATAAATAAAATAATTAATTAACGAAAAAAATTCAAAATGTTACAATATTCCCCCCTTAAGAAAATTCGGTCCCCGAATTTAAATTAAATCCCCTTCTTAAAACATTTTCCTTAATCCAATCTGCTCAAATTCAAAACAATCTTCCGGGTCCAATTTAAAACATACAGTGTCCGTGCAAATAATGGAACTCCAAAGGGCCACATGAGCTCAAACGTATCATAACGCAACCGTGTGCGTGAAACCTCAAAATATATAAAACTCACATAACTGTACTCTAGCTGGCGCTATGAGAATTACTCCAGTTATGATGCAATTTGCCAAATACGAAAACCGTTGTGTATCTTAAGTACACAATAATTGTCATAATCGTAGTGCAAAATTTTTTATATAAATCAAATCTATAATATATCCTATCAAGTGTAAAACACGAAAACAAAATCAACCCTAATGGGTTTGCGTGCAATCTCAAACCACACGTCACGGTGTGAATGAAAACAAAATAGCGTTAAGTGCAACAGGCGTGCACGAAACGATATCCACTGCATCTACTGCGCATGGAACAAAAGGGTACAAAATAGTATTAAGTGCATCAGGGTGCACAAAATAATTCTCAAGTGCATCAGAGTGCACAAAATCAAAATCAAGTACACCTAAGGTATATATATAAAAATCTTTTAACCATGTGTATCTGATGTGCACGGAAATATCAGTGTAGTGCATCCGGTATACATAACACTCCAATCGAGTGTTGTCACACCGCACGAAAATCTCAAGAAGTGGACCTGGTGTGCACAAAACATAAATCAAAGTGAAATCACTGTACATAGAAATCTCATCAAGTGCACCTGGTGTGCACAAAGCATAAATTGACCCTCAAATCTTGAAAGATGAATATATCAAAATAACGGACGTTGAGTTGTCCTTTTTTCAACGTTGAAAATGAAGTATTTAGATTATAAAAACGCAAATCGAACTCACATGACATCGAAGTATATCCTCTTCAATGTCGAAAGGTGTTTATACAGCCGGAACTAGCATAGCAAGGATTTCTACTTGTCGTCTGCCATGATCTAGCATTCTCTGTCTCTGAATTCTGGTTCTCCTTGCGGATCCCTAATACTATAGCTTCTTTATGCAATCGTCCGGTGAGGAGCAACGACACCATTCTTCTTATTGCTGATACATCCCATCACATCTTCTTGGCCAGTAGTCCCGTCTTTCGTAACGCAACAAGTTGATGACGGAAATATCTATTCTCTGCTTATATGCTAACAACTGATACTGGGTCCAATCTTACTTATTATCAACTTTCAGAAAGAACCCCTTCAAGTCTCCTGCTGATCTCAACTATCCAGCCTGTCCGGAACTAACACTCATTTCTAAATCCGCTTTCTCTATAGTAACGACTGTCATTCCTTAAGATTTTCTCTAAAATTATGGTCGTACTCGCTTCTGCATTTGCTTTGAATCTTCAATATCGGCGGTGAAGAACAACTGTCCACTAAAACTCGGCATCAATCTCCTATTTCAAATTTCCAATATCAACCACTTAAAGAGCGTATCTCGACTATCTAGCGAGTTGCAAATCATACTCGATCATGACCATGCCCGGAGCCTTACAAGATTTCCAAAAACACGAATCCGGCATTCCTGATACTCTGTAAAAGAATCTGACTAAGCTCACCTTCGAAAACTCATCCCAATTCGTCAGAGGAAAACTTACTGCACAATCTCTTTCTCGAGCGACTTGCATCAGGTCTGAGTAAGATCCATCGGAAGAAGCTAACTAACTTCCTTGACTTCACCTCGGAGTGCCGCTATGGATTAAAAGTCCTGACCATCCCACATCTGAACGGCTACGACTCCTTCTGATCCATCTACACTTGTAAACATCGTCAACTTTTAACTTCATGAACTCTGGAAGCAACATCTCGATAACTTCAGCAGTGATTGGTACCGCTGTCTGAATAGTACGTGACACCACGATCTTCGAAGAGAAGAAAACATCATGCCTCAAGTCCAGCTAATCTTCATCAATGATTCTACCATCTGGTGCGGATCCCGAAGAAACTCGCTTCAATATTAGAACTCAATCAAATATAAATAAACGACGTGTCTCTATATCACCGGAAAGTCACCTTGGTCGGTCCTTGTCACCGACCAGTCTGCTCTGACCGTATCTCTAACTGCAGCCCTCTCGGCTCCCATAACAATGGTGACCGAAACAATCAACATGCATTGACGAAGATATATCAACGGAAATAATAGAAGGAAGATCTCAAGATATAAATCCTAAGGTAATTTAGGCGGAGTATCATATCGTAAATATGCCGCGGAACATATGTACGGTACGTCACTCTACTTAGTACTTACTCCATCAACAAAGGTCATCCTATATAACAAAAGTTCGGGTATAAGACCCCCAAAGTCAAGTCTAAGTCCTATAAGGTAAATCCAGGTAACAAAAGTGCATGCCTAGACCCCATATAGCCAAACCTAGACTCGAACAAAGGTTAAACCGAACGCTCTGATACCAACTTTGTCACGACCCAAATGTGGCATATGACCGGCACTTAAATCACGTGACATCTAAAGACGTCGACGCGGTTCAAGTAAGCCGAAGCCTGGAATCTAAACCCTTTTTGAAAATATTGGAGGTGGGGTTTAAAATAGTCATCAGATGGAATCAGTTTAAATAACATTTAAATTTAACTAAGTATGTTTGAAAAACGTCTATAACGTTTTAAAATTTAACAGCACCTCCTTTGAAAATTTTACACAAAAACTCGATACAACTACAACTATAAAATAGCATCCCAACGGGAGCAAGCTTTCACGTCCAAACGATGGAGCATCCAAACAATCTATATCAGAAATCGACTCTAATGAGTGCGACCTCTCAAATTCTAAGTCTTGTTTCTAAGTCCACAATATACCATTTCTAAGTTGATGGAGTTTCCACTAGATACAAGAATATATGAATAATTAAGTGTGAGTACAATACAATAGTAACCCACTTACCAATCAATCACCGAAAAGAATGTATGCCCAAGCCGCTGATAATCCAAGCGGTAAAACCTGCAAGAAACTGTGGCACAACGGGGATGAGTTTCCAACTCAGTGAATAAAAGTACATCTAAAGATAGAAATCGAAATGCACGACGATACCTAGGTCATAAGTATAGTACTACTATAATCTGTACAACTATAATATGATATGCGTATGTATCATAATGCAACACTAACTGTCATGCAATCCCAAGTAGAATACATATATAGGTATTGTTCCCCGGATCAGTCCTAGTCGAATCCAATAAATGATATCTAACTGTGTACCTCATGATAACAATCATATCAATATATTTATATATATATATATGGATGTCCAGCGTCGACATTGAAATCAGAAATCTTTCATGTCCAGCGTCGACATCGAAATCAGAAATCTCCCGTGGCCAGCGTCGACATCGAAATCAGAAATCTCTCGTGTCCAGCGTCGACATCGAAATCAGAAATCTCTCGTGTCCAGCGTCGACACGTAAATGCAGATACCGTCGACACCATCTCAACAGATGATCGCCACTCGATATCCCTGGCCTCGGTCAGTATTCCCTGGATATCAGCCGTGTCTACTTGAACCCCGATCAGTATCCTCAGGATATCTACCGTGCTCATCTCTATCTCCGGTATCGAGTATCCTCGTTAGGCTCTCCGTCTCTAATGCAGCTATCCTGCTCCTCGGCCTCGAACCGGGTCCACCATGTATCCGACTGTATAACCCCCCAACTCAGTCCGGATAAGTAACAAGTCCAAAACCGAATAACCCCCTACCTTGGTTCGGAATAAAATAATCAGAAAACATAAAACTCATGGTGGACATTAAATCATCATCTTCAGAAAATATCAAGTAAAGAAAGAGAATATTTTCTTAGATTATCCTGATGATGTATTATATATATACATATATAACAGCGTCCCATACCACTGATATATATCATCAAAAGTAAAACGTCCAGAAAACTCATAAAATCAAATATAACATTCATAATGCTGGTATTCACAATGCTTAACAGGTAATAAGTTAAAGTGCGTAAATAAATCATACAAGCAGATACACTTATCAATCCTACTGTGTCATGACAATAGTAATGATGTGTGGTGTAACATACGCGTCTGTGCTCGTGCCGCATGGCAATCATTAGTATTTGTGCAAGTGTTCTAAAGGTGTAATAACCTACTCATATCAACATCTATATACGTATTACGGAGTATAACAGTTTTACAGTGACATGGCAGTACCAATGAGGTGTGGTGTAACATACATGTACGTGCTTGTGCAGCATAGTACTCATTGGTATTTGTGCAGTATTCTATCAGAGTGTTGGTATTACAGATACATGTACTATCGATAAATATAATGCGAACATGTAAAGTAAATCTAAGCATAACTAATAACTGTACTTACCTGCTATGAGCTATATCATTATCTTTGAAAAGGAAACGTGTCAGGCCCCGCTTCCCAGAGTACGCTAAGATAGGCACGTGACAGAGCCAACCATGCTACGTATGGATAGGAAAATCCTTCCACAGTCACATTACGGCTATAGAGATATCAAGAACAATAATAATAACTATCTAATACATGTCCATAAGCCAGAATAACGAGTCAAGAATAAAATAATGCGGAACCAAAAGATCCAATACAGGAATAAACTGGAATGTACGTCCCATAATGCGGGCTCACATCAGGAATGAAAATACTGAAAGGAAAAAAAATAAACTAATTACTAACAAGTCTCACTGCTCGGCCTGCTCACTGGAAAACTCCTGCTCGGCCTGCAGCAAAGGTAGAGAATCTGGGCCATACAAAACCCAAATGTCAGTGCGTCATAATATCAAGCAATAATATAAACATGGGTAGCAAGACATGCAGGCATGAGTATAAATGGTAAACAGGTAAATCAGTATTATAAATAAGGACAGCACAGGGTAAGGCACCGGTGATGTGCAGTGAGTAATCTAAACTAGTCTACTGGGTTAACTACTCTCAAGTCTTTGAAATCAATTTGATGAATCATCGATGTAACTCAATAGTATCCCGTGCGTGCCCGGGACCACGGTGAAGATTCTCGGGCTGAATCCGAGACGTGCCGCTAGGCAGTAAAAGGTAGTATGTAATGATGAGTGATGTCAGCTGCATCACCCCGGGGCTGGCCTAGCCCGTAAGACTGATCAGTAAAGGTATCGAACTGTCGAGTTATAAGTCAGGTTTCATCATTGATTTCCCCATACCCCCAGGTTATGTGTTTAAGTCAGGTATTGATAAATCTAGAGCTAATGCCAACACAGGATTAAGCAAGTACAGGTTTGTCTGAATAGATAACAGGAAATGTCCATAGGGACAACAGGTCAAGATTGTCGGCATTAGTAACAAGATCGGGTAACAGGTCAAACAGTGGTACATCAGGTCATGTCAGGTAGTGTATATGGATCCAATCATGTCCAGTAGTGCACGGTATCAAGTTGTGTCAAGTAATAGTATATCAAGTCATGTCAGGGGGTGCACAAATGTCACGTGGGTGCTCATAATCAAACTATAATAAGCATGGGTACACAAAAACAAGTATGGGGTACCAATGTAACAATAAAAAGGAATAGTGTGATGTGGTATGCAAATAGGTATAAATTCAAACACATGGATGCACAGTTATCGATTAGGATTAAGATTATAGTTCCAATACTAAATAGGATGCAATTTATTAAATATGGGGTGTCAATATTACAGTGTTACATATTCAAGTGATCTATGGATGCAATTATATGTATATTAGACGAGATGGATGCACATATGTATCCGAAAGGTTATAAACTATAAAATGATACTATGGGATGTACAAATAAGCACTATGTGATATAAATATGGATATGGGTACAGAGTAATGTAATCTAAAATGAAACAAGATATGTTTTCATGTTCTGGATCTAAAATGATATAAACGGAACATCGAAATGTTAAAATGAAATATGGGGCACTAGATTTAAACAACAGGTTTAATATGTATTTAAATAAGTATGTAGTAATTTAAATAGAGTAGCAAGATTAACTTGCCTAGACGAAACGAGAACGGATGTGTACGGAACGTCTCACGTCGGCGGAAAAAGTCGCGACGCGCGCACGGTACACGGAACGGATCCAAACAACGCACAAGGTGATCACACGGGTCAGGTACGCTCGCTGGGTCGTCGGGATCGTCGATGGCACGCCCGGTTTCCGGAGAACTAAAAAGGCAGTGAACATTTAATGAAAAGAAATGCATGGAAAGAAAGAAGAAGAGAAGAAGGGAAGGAGGAAGGAGAAGAATGAGAAGAGGAAGCTCACAGTGGTCTGCGGAGAGGGTCGTGAGGGTGTCGACGACGTCGACAGAGATCCTGCGAGGTAACTGCAGAGGAACAGAGGGCTTTAAAAAAAACAGAATGAAGGAAAAAAGAAAGAAAGAAAGAAGAAGGAAGAAGGGGGTGCTAGGCTCATTGTTGCGCCGGATCTGGGACGAAGGCGACGAGGAGATCACTCCGGTGATCGTCGCTCGCGGTGAAACAATGTGCAGGGGCTCGGGTTCCTTCTGAGGTGCATGTGCAGGGCTTGGGAATAGGAGAGAAGGTGAAGGCGATGGGTGTGAGGAGGCGGCGAGGTCGGGAATGGCGTCGTCGGTGGTCTTGGGAGACGGCGAGGTGGAGGCAGACGAGAGCTAGGGTTCGTGGTTATGGGTTTAAAGAAAAAGAGAGAGGAAGGAGAAGGAATTAATAAATATATATAGGGGAGAGAGAGATATAGCGAGAGGAGAGAGAGAGAGATTCTGAGAGAGAGAGAGAGAGAGGAGAGAGAAAAGAGATTGAGAGGAGAGAGAGGAACGCGTGAATAGCGAGGAGAGATAAAATTGTTTTTATATGGGAGAGAGAGAAAAAGATAGCGGTGAAGGAGAGAGAGAGGAAGAAAGAGAATGGGAGAGAGAAATTGGGAGGGGCCCACGAGACAGAGAGGAGAGTTGTGTGTGTGTGTGTTAGGATTTGATTTTTTAAAAAATTTAAAAAGATTTAAATTGGTTTTCGAAATCTTCTGAGCTGTTAAAAAAATATTAGAATTTAAATTTAAAAATTAAATAATTGAATTTTAGCGGGATATAACATATTTCAAAATGCGCCTAGGTCGGGTCTAAAAATTTAGATTTAAAATACGAAAATTATATGCAACTTCCAAATTTTAAAATGAATACTTAGGTAATGAAAATGCATACCCCCAAGAACGGACACACGTACGTGCGCGTAGCTATCCAAACACGTCCGTTTCACTGAACGGGACGAGAACAAGATGCGCGGACGCTACCACGGGGTTAGGGGTATCATGCAGGCTATGAAATGTAATTTTAATTTATTTAACATGACCTAAGAATGTTATATGTAAAATATGCGATGCTAGATGAAATGCCAATATGCAGTTTACATTAGATGCGCGTGTCAATGTAACAAGCCAGGGTAATCTATAAATATGAATCAACAGTTCAAGCAAGCGGGTCGGGTCGAATGCAATGTAAAAGTAAAATACCATTCGCACCCAAACACGATAAATCAATAAAATACCACAGATATAATAAATATGGGAACTGGAATTGGTATAAATGAACTAGGTTGTTACAAAACGAAACGTTGGTTTTAAGATAAGGAAGCTGCCTTAGATTAAAATAGATATTCGTTTTGAAAATTGGCACCACATCCTTGTATTTTATCATTAAAAGGGAAACGAATCGTAATTTTTAAAAGAATATAGCTCACACAAGTATTACATCCTAAAACGGAAAATAATCTAACTCTACGAGTCTAAAGGAACACTTGGCCGTTATTCGGCATATAAATATCATCATTTTCAATACATATAATTCCTCTTATAATGTCTCACATTATCACTATATCTCAAATCCTTACTAGTACAGCATGATCCTTCGTACCAACTTATCAAACCCTCCGTAAACCATATGCACATGAGTATCATACTAGATGCAATTTAATTCAAATATTCATATCTTAATAAATTTCTAAAACTGCTATATATCAGAATACTATTTATAAGGTTGCGGGGATGCTATACGCCATCCACCCGACTTCCCCCGTAGATATAAATCTACTCATCAACTTAATAAGCTTGCTGAAATCCATGCTGCCATATCGCCAACTTCGTCTCGGAAATCCTCGAAATCGTACATATAACCGTAGTTATGAATTATCGGTGTAAATATCATATCACAACCAAAATAACGAGATAGGCACCCATAGGTGAGAACCTACAGTATACTTAACCCAAAAACAATAATATGCCACTGAAATCTATGTATGAACGTCGATATTTCAGTCGCAGTACTAAATACACAAAACTCGTATCGTAATATCGGAAATTTAATAAAACCTTTACTAAACACATCCCAGATTTTATTGTGTAAATATTTAGACAAAACAAACAATACAGAACTTATAAAATACCAACACAAAGCTACAAAAGAATAACCAACATCAAAACCCACAATGGGGCCGGCGTCGCCGAAATTTAGGCGTATGTCGCCGGATGGACTAGGGAGTTTGGGGCTCGTGTTTTGAATGAAGTTCTCTAGTTGTCTCATTATAGTTTTGGTCTTGCTAGTTTCTAGTGATTACAGATAGTGGTTCCAGACTCAATTGCAGTGAGCTAGATATCACAAAATCCTAGTTCATGATACTACACCAACTAAACAGGCTATGTGAGGATAATGTGACTATCTAACACCTATACTAACCTACGTTAACCCTATTCTGGTCGTAACGGGTAAAAACAGAACTCATGATACGATATATCCGTGTCGTATATAGGATTTTAACTCCAAAACTGATATTAGCTTCCAGATTTCCTATACTGCTAAAACAACTTAAATAAACAATACCAAACATCCTAACACCTATACAGAGACCTACCCTCAAAACCACAACACCTAAATCCTTCAAAAAACCGGCGAGCTCGGAATTACCCTATATGTCGCCGGCCAAAATCCGAGCTACATGGTTCGTCTTCCTAGGGTTTATTCTAGATCCATTTTATAAGGTGATAGCACTGTTTGGTTTTGTTAAATATTATCTAAGCTACAACAGATCTTTACAGAGCCTATTCCTATCAAAAATACGATATTTTACCGATATTACACTTATATACTAAACCAGTATTGATTTAAAGTAACTACTGGTTTGGAAATTATACCTATCCAGAAGATCAACTGAAAGCTTCCTTCAAGATGCACAACCTCAAAGATCCTAGCAAGAGGATGGGGTATTGATCCTTAGTACTTAGGCTCTCTCTTCTCTTCTCTTTTCTTTCTTGTTCTTAGATTTCTATTTTCTTTTAAATTAAACACATACTTCAAAATGATATATGAACTGAACAATTTTAGGAGATAAGGAGAATGAGTGAGATTTGTAGGAGGAGGTATCACTTAGCAAGGAGGTGGTAATCTCATGCAAGTAGGATGTGTAGCATGGAAAAGGGTGGTGTTTTCATACATGGAGGAGGTGGATATATGAAGTGTCATCTTGGATGTGTTATGGCATGAGTGTAACTTAAGCTTAACCTTGACCTTTACCCCTTTTACACTTAAACCCTCACAAATTTCAAATTTCCACAATTAACTAAACTCTTCACAAAACCCCTCATGATACTTACTATTATAAAAACAAACTATTTCTTTACAAATTTATTCTACCACATTTTAAAAGACCTTTTTATTACAACCACAATAAAAATAATTGTTTTAATTATATAAATAAAATAATTAATTAACTAAAATAATTCAAAATGTTACAATATTCCCCCCTTAAGAAAATTCGGTCCCCGAATTTAAATTAAATCCCCTTCTTAAAACATTTTCCTTAAACCAATCTGCTCAAATTCAAAACAATCTTCCGGGGTCTAATTTAAAACATACTGTGTCCGTGCAAATAATGGAACTCCAAAGTCCCACATGAGCTAAAACGTATCATAACGCAACCGTGTGTGTGAAACCTCAAAATATATAAAACTTACATAACTGTACTCTAGCCGGCGCTATAAGAATTACTCCAGTTATGATGCAATTTGCCAAATACGATAACCATTGTGTATCTTAAGTACACAATAATTGTCATAATCGTAGTGCAATATCAATGCACACGATCAAGCAAAATTTTTTATATAAATCAAATCTATAATATATCCTATCAAGTGTAAAACACGAAAACAAAATCAACCCTAATGGGTTTGCGTGCAATCTTAAACCATACGTCACGGTGTGAACGAAAAAAAATAGCGTTAAGTGCAACAAGCGTGCACGAAACGATATCTACTGCATCTACTGTGCATGGAACAAAAGGGTACAAAATAGTATTAAGTGCAACGGGGTGCACAAAATAATTCTCAGGTGCATCAGAGTGCACAAAATCAAAATCAAGTACACCTAAGGTATATATATATAAATCTTTTAACCATGTGTATCTGATGTACACGGAAATATCAGTGTAGTGCATCCGGTATACATAACACTCCAATCGAGTGTTGTCACACCGCACGAAAATCTCAACAAGTACACCCGGTATGCACAAAACATAAATCAAAGTGAAATCACTGTACATGGAAATCTCATCAAGTGCACCTGGTGTGCACGAAGTATAAATTGACCCTCAAATCTTGAAAGATGAATATATCTAAATAACGGACGTTGAGTTGTCCTTTTTTCAACGTTGAAAATGAAATATTTAGATCATAAAAACGCAAATCGAACTCACATGACATCGAAGTATATCCTCTTCAATGTCGAAAGGTGTTTATACACCCGGAACTAGCATAACAAGGATTTCTACTTTCCGTCTACCACGATCTAGCGTTCTCTGTCTCTGAATTCTGGTTCTCCTTGTGGATCCCTAATACTATAGCTTCTTTATGCAATCATCCGGTGAGGAGCAACGACACCATTCTTCTTATTGCTGATACATCCCATCACATCTTCTTGGCCAGTAGTCCCGTCTTTCGTAACGCAACATGTTGATGACGGAAATCTCTATTCTCTGCTTATGTGCTAACAACTGATACTGGGTCCAATCTTACTTATTATCAACTTTCAGAAAGAACCCCTTCAAGTCTCCTGCTGATCTCAACTATCCAGCCTGTCCGAAACTAACACTCATTTCTAAATCCGCTTTCTCTTTAGTAACGACTGTCATTCCTTAAGATTTTCTCTAAAAGTATGGTCGTACTCGCTTCTGCATTTGCTTTGAATCTTCAACATCGGCGGTGAAGAACAACTGTCCACTAAAACTCGGCATCAATCTCCTATTTCAAATTTTCAATATCAACCACTTAAAGAGCGTATCTCGACTATCCAGCGAGTTGAAAGTCATACTCGATCATGACCATGCCCGGAGCCTTACAAGATTTCCAAAAACACAAATCCGGCATCCCTGATACTCTGTAGAAGAATCTGACTAAGCTCACCTTCGAAAACTCATCCCAATTCGTCGGAGGAAAACTTACTGCACAATCTCTTTCTCGAGCGACTTGCATCAGGTCTGAGCAAGATCCATCGGAAGAAGCTAACTAACTTCCTTGACTTCACCTCGGAGCGCCACTATGGATTAAAAGTCCTGACCATCCCATATCTGAACGGCTACGACTCCTTCTGATCCATCTACACTTGTAAACATCGTCAACTTTTAACTTCATGAACTCTGGAAGCAACATCTCGATAACTTCAGCAGTGATTGGTACCGCTGTCTGAATAGTACGTGACACCACGATCTTCGAAGAGAAGAAAACATCATGCCTCAAGTCCAGCTAATCTTCATTAATGATTCTACCATCTGGTGCGGATCCCGAAGAAACTCGCTTCAATATTAGAACTCAATCAAATATAAATAAACGACGTGTCTCTATATCACCGGAAAGTCACCTTGGTCGGTCCTTGTCACCGACCAGTCTGCTCTGACCGTATCTCTAACTGCAGCCCTCTCGGCTCCTATAACAATGGTGACCGAAATAATCAACATGCATTGACGAAGATAGATCAACGGAAAGAATAGAAGGAAGATCTCAAGATATAAATCCTAAGGTAACTTAGGCGGAGTATCATATCGTAAATATACCGCGAAACATATGTACGTTACGTCACTCTACTTAGTACCTACTCCATCAACAAAGGTCATCCTATATAACGAAAGTTCGGGTATAAGACCCCCAAAGTCAAGTCTAAGTCCTATAAGGTAAATCCAGGTAACAAAAGTGCATGCCTAGACCCCATATAGCCAAACCTAGACTCGAATAAAGGTTAAACCAAACGCTCTGATACCAACTTTGTCACGACCCAAATGTGGCACATGACCGGCACTTAAATCACGTGACATCTAAAGACGTCGACGCGGTTCAAGTAAGCCGAAGCCCGGAATCTAAACCCTTTTTTGAAAATATTGGAGGTGAGGTTTAAAATAGTAATCAGATGGAATCAGTTTAAATAACATTTAAATTTAAATAAGTATGTTTGAAAAGCATCTATAACGTTTTAAAATTTAACAGCACTTCCTTTGAAAATTTTACATAAAAACTCGATACAACTACAACTATAAAATAGCATTCCAACGGGAGCTAGCTTTCACGTCCAAAGGACAGAGCAGCCAAACAATCTATATCAGAAGTCGACTCTAATGAGTGCGACCTCTCAAATTCTAAGTCTTGTTTCTAAGTCCAGAATATACCATTTCTAAATTGATGGAGTTTCCACTAGATACAAGAATATATGAATAATTAAGTGTGAGTACGATACAATAGTAACCCACTTACCAATCAATCACCGAAAAGAATATATGCCCAAGCCGCTGATAATCCAAGCGGTAAAACCTGCAAGAAACTGTGGCACAACGGGGAGGAGTTTCCAACTCAGTGAATAAAAGTACATCTAAAGGTAGAAATCGAAATGCACGACGATACCTAGGTCATAAGTATAGTACTACTATAATCTGTACAACTATAATATGATATGCGTATGTATCATAATGCAACACTAACTGTCATGCAATCCCAAGTAGAATACATATATAGGTACTGTCCCCCGGATCAGTCCTAGTCGAATCTAATAAATGATATCTAACTGTGTACCTCATGATAACAATCATATCAATATATATATATGGATGTCCAGCGTCGACATCGAAATCAGAAATCTCTCGTGTCCAGCGTCGACATCGAAATCAGAAATCTCTCGTGTCCAGCGTCGACACGTAAATGCAGATACCGTCGACACCATCTCAACAGATGATCGCTGCTCGATATCCGTAGCCTCGGTCGGTATTCCCTGGATATCAGCCGTGTCTAATCGAACCCCGATCAGTATCCCGGGATATCTACCGTGCTCATCTCTATCTCCGGTATCGAGTATCCTCGTTAGGCTCTCCGCCTCAAATGCGGCTATCCTGCTCCTCGGCCTCGAACCGGGTCCACTATGTATCCGACTGTATAACCCCTCAATTCAGTCCGGATAAGTAACAAGTCCAAAACCGAATAACCCCCCACCTTGGTTCGGAATAAAATAATCAGAAAACATAAAACTCATGGTGGACATTAAATCATCATCTTCAGAAAATACCAAGTAAAGAAAGAGAATATTTGCTTAGATTATCCTGATGATGTATTATATATATACATATATAACAGCGTCTCATACCACTGATATATATCATCAAAAGTAAAACGTCCAGAAAACTCATAAAATCAAATATAACATTCATAATGCTGGTATTCACAATGCTTAACAGGTAATAAGTTAAAGTGCGTAAATAAATCATACAAGCAGATACACTTATTAATCCTACTGTGTCATGACAATAGTAATGATGTGTAGTGTAACATACGCGTCTGTGCTCGTGCCGCATGGCAATCATTAGTATTTGTGCAAGTGTTCTAAAGGTGTAATAACCTACTCATATCAACATCTATATACGTATTACGGAGTATAACAGTTTTACAGTGACATGGCAGTACCAATGAGGTGTGGTGTAACATACATGTACGTGCTTGTGCAGCATAGTACTCATTGGTATTTGTGCAGTATTCTATCAGAGTGTTGGTATTACAGATACATGTACTATCGATAAATATATTGCGAACATGTAAAGTAAATCTAAGCAAAACTAATAACTGTACTTACCTGCTATAAGTTATATCATTATCTTTGAAAAGGAAACGTGTCACGCTCCGCTTCCCAGAGTATGCTAAGATAGGCACGTGACAGAGCCAACCATGCTACCTGTGGATAGGAAAATCCTTCCACAGTCACATTACGGCTATAGAGATATCAAGAACAATAATAATAACTATCTAATACATGTCCATAAGCCAGAATAACGAGTCAAGAATAAAATAATGCGGAACCAAAAGATCCAATACAGGAATAAACTGGAATGTACGTCCCATAATGCGGGCTCACATCAGGAATGAAAATACTGAAAGGAAAAAAATAAACTAACTATTAACAAGTCTCACTGCTCGGCCTACTCACTGGAAAACTCCTGCTCGGCCTGCAGCAAAGGTAGAGAATCTGGGCCATGCAAAACCCAGACGTCAGTGCGTCATAATATCAAGCAATAATATAAACAGGGGTAGCAAGACATGTAGGCATGAGTATAAATGGTAAACAGGTAAATCAGTATTATAAATAAGGACAGCGCAGGGTAAGGCACGGGTGATGTGCAGTGAGTAATCTAAACTGGTCTACTGGGTTAACTACTCTCAAGTCTTTGAAATCAATTTGATGAATCATCGATGTAACTCAATAGTATCCCGTGCGTGCCCGGGACCACGGTGAAGATTCTCGGGCTGAATCCGAGACGTGCCGCTAGGCAGTAAAAGGTAGTATGTAACGATGAGTGATGTCAGCTGCATCACCCCGGAGCTGGCCTAGCCCATAAAACTGATCAGTAAAGGTATCGAACTGTCGAGTTACAAGTCAGGTTTCATCATTGATTTCCCTATACCCCCAGGTTATGTGTTTAAGTCAGGTATTGATAAATATGGAGCTAATGCCAACACAGGATTAAGCAAGTACAGGTTTGTCTGAATAGACAACAGGAAATGTCCGTAGGGACAACAGGTCAAGATTGTTGGCATTAGTAATAAGATCGGGTAACAGGTCAAGCTGTGGTACATCAGGTCATGTCAGGTAGTGTATATGGATCCAATCATGTCCAGTAATGCACGGTATCAAGTCGTGTCAAGTAATAGTATATCAAGTCATGTCAGGGGGTGCACAAATGTCACGTGGGTGCTCATAATCAAACTATAATAAGTATGGGTACACAAAAACAAGTATGGGGTACCAATGTAACAATAAAAATGAATAGTGTGATGTGGTATGCAAATAGGTATAAATTCAAACACATGGATGCACAGTTATCGATTAGGGTTAAGATTATAGTTCCAATACTAAATAGGATGCAATTTATTAAACATGGGGTGTCAATATTACAGTGTTACATATTCAAGTGATCTATGGATGGAATTATATGTATATTAGACGAGATGGATGCACATATGTATCCGAAAGGTTATAAACTATAAAATGGTACTATGGGATGTACAAATAAGCACTATGTGATATAAATATGGATATGGGTACAGTGTAATGTAATCTAAAATGAAACAAGATATGTTTTCATGTTCTAGATCTAAAATGATATAAACGGGACATCGAAATGTTAAAATGAAATATGGGGCACTAGATTTAAACAACAGGTTTAATATGTATTTAAATAAGTATGTAGTAATTTAAATAGCATGTAGTAAGATTAACTTGCCTAGACGAAACGAGAACGGATGTGTACGGAACGTCTCACGTCGGCGGAAAAAGGCGCGACGCGCGCACGGTACACGGAACGGATCCAAACAACGCACAAGGTGATCACACGGGTCAGGTACGCTCGCTGGGTCGTCGGGATCGTCGACGGCACGCCCGGTTTCCGGCGAACTAAAAAGACAGTAAACATTTAATGAAAAGAAATGCATGGAAAGAAAGAAGAAGAAAAGAAGGGAAGGAGGAAGGAGAAGAATGAGAAGAGGAAGCTCACAGTGGTCTGCGGAGAGGGTCGTGAGGGTGTCGACGACGTCGACGGAGATCCGGCGAGGTAACTGCAGAGGAACATAGGGCTTTAAAAAATACAGAATGACGGAAAAAAGAAAGAAAGAAAGAAAGAAGGAAGAAGGGGGTGCTAGGCTCACTGTTGCGCCGGATCTGGGACGAAGGCGACAACGAGATCACTCCGGTGATCGTCGCTCGCGGTGAAGCGATGTGCAGGGGCTCGGGTTCCTTCTCAGGTGTGTGTGCAGGGCTTGGGAATGGGAGAGAAGGTGAAGGCGATGGGTGTGAGGAGGCGGCGAGGTCGGGAATGGCGTCGTCGTGGGTCTTGGGCGACGGCGAGGTGGAGGCAGACGAGAGCTAGGGTTCGTGGTTATGGGTTTAAAGAAAAAGAGAGAGGAAGGAGAAGGAGTTAATAAATATATATAGGGGAAAGAGAGAGATATAGCGACAGGAGAGAGAGAGAGAGATTCTGAGAGAGAGAGAGAGGAGAGAGAAAAGAGATCGAGAGGAGAGAGAGGGGAACGCGTGAATAGTGAGGAGAGATAAAATTGTTTTTATATGGGAGAGAGAGAGAGAAAGAGATAGCGGTGAGGGAGAGAGAGAGAGAGGAAGAGAGAGGAAGAAAGATAAAGGGAGAGAGAAATTGGGAGGGGCCCACGAGACATAGAGGAGAGTTGTGTGTGTGTGTGTTAGGATTTGATTTTTAAAAAAATTTAAAAAGATTTAAATTGGTTTTCGAAATCTTCTGAGCTGTTAAAAAAATATTAGAATTTAAAGTTAAAAATTAAATAATTGAATTTTAGCGGGATATAAAATATTTCAAAATGCGTCCGGGTCGGGTCTAAAAATTTAGATTTAAAATACGAAAATTATATGCAACTTCCAAATTTTAAAATGAATGCTTAAGTAATGAAAATGCATACCCCCAAGAACGGACGCACGTACGTGCGTGTAGCTATCCAAACACGTCAGTTTCACTGAACGGGACGAGAACAAGATGCGCGGATGCTACCATGGGGTTAGGGGTATCATGCAGGCTATGAAATGCAATTTTAATTTATTTAACATGACCTAAGAATGTTATATGTAAAATATGCGATGCTAGATGAAATGCCAATATGCAGTTTACATTAGATGCACGTGTCTATGTAACAAGCCAGGGTAATCTATAAATATGAATCAATAGTTCAAGCAAGCGGGTCGGGTCGAATGCAATGTAAAAGTAAAATACCATTCGCACCCAAACACGATAAATCAATAAAATACCACAGATATAATAAATACGGGAACTGGAATTGGTATAAATGAACTAGGTTGTTATAAAATGAAACGTTGGTTCTAAGATAAGGAAGCTGCCTTAGATTAAAATAGATATTCGTTTTGAAAATTGGCACCACATCCTTGTATTTTATCATTAAAATGGAAACGAATCGTAATTTTTAAAAGAATATAGCTCACACAAGTATTACATCCTAAAACGGAAAATAATCTAACTCTACGAGTCTAAAGGAACACTTGGCCGTTATTCGGCATATAAATCTCATCATTTTCAATACATATAATTCCTCTTATAATGTCTCACATTATCACTATATCTCAAATCCTCTCTAGTACAGCATGATCCTTCGTACCAACTTATCAAACCCTCCGTAAACCATATGCACATGAGTATCATACTAGATGCAATTTAATTCAAATATCCATATCTTAATAAATTTCTAAAACTGCTATATATCAGAATACTATTTATAAGGTTGCAGGGATGCTATACGCCATCCACCCGACTTCCCCCGTAGATATAAATCTACTCACCAACTTAATAAGCTTACTGAAATCCATGCTGGCATATCGCCAACTTCGTCTCGGAAATCCTCGAAATCGTACATATAACCGTAGTTATGAATTATCGGCGTAAATATCATATCAAAACCAAAATAACGAGATAGGCACCCATAGGTGAGAACCTACAGTATACTTAACCCAAAAACAATAATATGCCACTGAAATCTATGTATGAACGTCGATGTTTCAGTCGCAGTACTAAATACACAAAACTCGTATCGTAATATCGGAAATTTGATAAAACCTTTACTAAACACATCCCAGATTTTATTGTGTAAATATTTAGACAAAACAAACAATACAGAACATATAAAATACCAACACAAAGCTACAGGAGAAAAACCAACATCAAAACCCATAATGGGGCCGGCGTCGCCGAAATTTAGGCGTATGTCGCCGGATGGACTAGGGAGTTTGGGGCTCGTGTTTTGAGTGAAGTTCTCTAGTTGTCTTATTATAGTTTTGGTCTTGCTAGTTTCTAGTGATTGCAGATAGTGGTTCCAGACTCAATTGCAGTGAGCTAGATATCACAAAATCCTAGTTCATGATACTACACCAACTAAACAGGCTATGTGAGGATAATGTGACTATCTAACACCTATACTAACCTACGTTAACCCTATTCTGGTCGTAACGGGTAAAAACAGAACTCATGATACGATATATCCGTGTCGTATATAGGATTTTAACTCCAAAACTGATATTAGCTTCCAGATTTCTTATACTGCTAAAACAACTTAAATAAACAATACCAAACATCCTAACACCTATACAGAGACCTACCCTCAAAACCACAACACCTAAATCCTTCAAAAAACCGGTGAGCTCGGAATTACCCTATATGTCGCCGGCCAAAATCCGAGCTACATGGTTCGTCTTCCTAGGGTTTATTCTAGATCCATTTTATAAGGTGATGGCACTATTTGGTTTTGTTAAATATTATCTAAGCTATAACAGATCTTTACAGAGTCTATTCCTATCAAAAATACGATATTTTACCGATATTACACTTATATACTAAACCAGTATTGATTTAAAGTAACTACTGGTTTAGAAATTATACCTATCCAGAAGATCAACTGAAAGCTTCCTTCAAGATGCACAAGCTCAAAGATCCTAGCAAGAGGATGGGGTATTGATCCTTAGTACTTAGGCTCTCTCTTCTCTTCTCTTCTCTTTTCTTTCTTGTTCTTAGATTTCTATTTTTTTTTAAATTAAACACATGCTTCAAAATGATATATGAACTGAACAATTTTAGGAGATAAGGAGAATGAGTGAGATTTGTAGGAGGAGGTATCACTTAGCAAGGAGGTGGTAATCTTATGCAAGTAGGATGTGTAGCATGGAAAAGGATGGTGTTTTCATGCAGGTAGGAAGTGGATATATGAAGTGTCATCTTGTATGTGTTATGGCATGAGTGTAACTTAAGCTTAACCTTGATCTTTATCCCTTTTACACTTAAACCCTCACAAATTTTAAATTTCCACAATTAACTAAACTCTTCACAAAACCCCTCATGATACTTACTATTATAAAAATAAACTATTTCTTTATAAATTTATTCTACCACATTTTAAAAGACCTTTTTATTACAACCACAATAAAAATAATTGTTTTAATTATATAAATAAAATAATTAATTAACTAAAATAATTCAAAATGTTACACCTTTACGTACAGCTAGTGCCACTGACGTGCTTGTAGTTAAATTCACAGCCAGCGTACTGTCGAGTCTTTAGAGTCCCACACAGAGATTTTTCCTGGTTCATACAAAATGATGTAGTGGCCGTATTTTGATACGCGCAGGGTTCCGATCGAACGATAATAGTAGCCGGCTTAGGATTAAGCCAGATTATCAGGTATTGATTTAATAATTTACATATACATATTTCGATTTGTATATTCTAGTGTTATCCGGGTTTTCGATCGGACGATTGATTATACTAGCCGGTTTAGGATTAAGCTGGATTATTAAATCAGATATTGATTTAATAATTTACATATACACATTTCGATATGTATATTATAGTATTATGTTTTTTGTATTATTCTATCTCATTGGGAGTTCGTATTTTGATACGAATACGGGTATGTATATACGTTAGAGCGTATTCCGTATTTATACGGAAAGACATTCTAGAAGGAGGACACCTTATTATATATTTCCCATTTATTTGTAAAATGGAAATGAGGTGTAAAAGAGAAAATGATGTGTAAAACAGATAATTGTGTGAACCATACTTGAATAGTATTGACAAATGAATTGTAAATTCATCTGTGCAAACTATTCAAACATGGTTGTGTTATTATATTGGATAAATGGTTTATACAAAACCTTAGAGGATGCTTTTTATCTCTTTAGGTTTTTTTCCATTCTCATTTTTTTGGTCTTTCTCCTCATTAGCTTTTTCTTGAGCTTCTCCTTCATCTTTCTTCCTACCCTTCTGATGAGTTGAGAAACAAGGGAGGAAGAGGGATATAAAATTACTAGAACAACATACTACATCACTAGACGCTCTAGATTAGCAACCTAAAACCTTTAGTTGCTCCACTAGGTTTTTGTGTAGAGCTAAAACCATGAACCACATCTCTCGGGTGGATCGTCTTTGACGGAGGAAGACCGGAGGTTAAACTCGATCATGGAGACCCCAAGGAGCTGAAGAAGAGGGTAGAAGACCGAAAGACACGAATTATTCTGTATAACCCCTTTTTAGAGTTGCTAGTCTCTTTAGCTTACTAGTTTAATATTTGGTTAGATTTTAGGTAATGGTTTCTAGTGCCAAGTTTTAAAAAAAAAGCTAAAGTTTTTCGTTCCGCAATGGCCATGGCTGGCAGACAGGGCGTTAGGAATCCCAACAGTTACAACGGTCACAGCTATCCAAAGTTCCGATATACGGTGCCATAAATCAACTTGGTAATTTTGGAGAGGTGGATAGATATGTTCCAAATAGTATCTGCTTTCAGATTCAGGCTAGATGCGCTCCCCGCGCCTTAGTCCGTTTTCCGGTGGTAAACATGAATGGTCTTCTCGTGCGTCTCTTGATGGATACATACCATATTTACATAGTCATCTTCGGTTATCATTCCAACCATATGATCTCCGTTTTTATCCATTTTGTATGAAAGTTTTGATTTATCAACCGGTATATCAAGTTGAAACGAGATTGTTCGTTTCAATTCGAACTATATTGTCGCCTCCGAGACGGTCAAGACTGAATCTTTCCCAATGGATCCACTCACAAAAAACATTAATGTCAAAGTTTGTGCCATTGTTAATGAGCAAGACAGTAAATGAAGATTAGTTCGTTGGGGGCAGTAAATGAAAGTGGAGTAAATGAGAGAAAATAATGGATAATGTAGAAAATGAATAGGATAATTCTTGTCATGTTGGCAACATAGAGTTTTTAGGGTGAAAAATGATGTATTTGGAGAAAAATGGCTTGGTTAGAGTATTTAATACTCAGTTCTTTAAGGAAAAATCAACAAAACACAATTCATGATAGAAGTTACAAACAATCTGATAAAAGTTATATGCAACTGAAAATCAGAATTTTCTCCAAAAAAATGCAGCTGTCAATTTGTACTTGGACATATGGTCTTTAAGGACATTCTTGGGATATACTAAAATATATATGGCTGTTTGTATTGTATGGAATAAGTGATGAGTTTAGAGTTTTCTCACATAATGAAAAAGCCTATGGACTTTTTGACAGATTTTTTTGGGCCGGAGGCTTTCCAACAATTTTCCAATGTATACACACACGTCACGTGCAAAGCTCTAGTCGGTGATAGTATTTTATTACAAAATGATCCTATCATCGGACATGCCCAGCGTACCAATCCCATCACCAACAATAACACCGACACGAAAACTGTCCAGCAAAATAAAATTAAAAATCCAAAACAAAACCCAAAATTTCTCTTTTTCCATCACCAAATTCTCCTCAGTTCTCCGATCTCGATTTCGCTATGTCAGATGCCGCTTAGTCCATTGATCGACAGCGCTGAGTAGAGTAGAGAGAGATCCTCTCCGTGATCGAGGAAAACGTCGAGATTCGTGCGCTTGCGGGGTTCGCCTCACTTCTGCATCGCAGGTAAAGGATCAATTTGTCTTCTTGTTGCGATAATTCTCGAATCCCTATCGAAATCGTCGGTTTTTGGATCTTTTTCGAAGAAAAGACCCTAATTGAGTGCGGCCAGTGAAACCCTTCATGAAATAAGGATTTGCTAGATCATTATATAATGTAATTGTAAGATTTTTGTGTGAGTTTGGTTTAGCTTTATAGTTTTGCAATCTGAAATTTGTAGTTATGAGCCTAATTTGAAGTAATCCGGAAACCTAATGGTTGCAAATGGATGCTATATATATATGTTAAACATGTAGATGCCATACCTAGATTATTTTTTGTTTTCCATTGATTCATGGTAATTATGATGTTTAATTGGAGGACTTTTGGTGAAAAGTTCATGCCTTTGAAATGGAAGACCAAATGATTAACATATATTCATGAACTCCGCCTGTCTGCATGTGAATAGATTCAAAAAAGTAATGGCCCGCTTTGTTTATTGTGTTAGAATTGGTCCTTGCATGTAATTTTTGTAATACTCTACTGGAATGCGATGAAAACTACAGGTGGTGAGGATGTCGACTCCTGCGAGGAAGAGATTGATGAGGGACTTTAAAAGGTTGCAGCAAGATCCTCCTGCAGGTATCAGTGGTGCTCCTCAGGACAATAACATTATGCTCTGGAATGCCGTAATATTTGGGTATGATTGCAAGGAGGATATATAATGAAAGGCTTCACTATAATTGTTGTTTGAGTTTAATTCTCTGGAATTTGATGTTTTATAGTTTCAGATATCTAATTGTGTCTTCTTTTGATGCTTATTCAGTCATTTTGTTTAATTGCAGCCCTGATGACACTCCTTGGGATGGAGGTGAGGCATTTATGTGTTCATTCAACAGTTAATTCGGAAGAGCTACTTGTTTGCCATCCCTTTAAATTTAATGAGAATACCAATTTTATGGTTTTTTAAATTTATATTAATTGTTTTGGCCAGTTATATTATTATCACTTCCATAGTTCATATAGAAGATTTGTTACCTAACTTATTTTTCGTCTACTTTCTAGTTCGATTTTTGAAAACAGTCTTAGAGGGAGGTGAATAAGACTTTATGGCAAACTCAGCGCAATTGTGCGGAATAAAGAAATTTTGCAGCGGAATAAAAATCAGAGAATAAGTATAAATAATTTCACAAACACAAAATGCATATAAAGCAAATGACACGGAGGATTGTTATCGAGGTTCGCCAACTCTGTGGCTAGTCTCCGCCTGAGAGCTCCTGCTCGGGATTTAAACTTCACTATTCAGGGACTCCTTACGGGTGGAGAAATTCAGATCTTAGAACCTTTACACTTACAGATGGTGAACACCAAGACTTTTTCCCAAAGGCTCAAGTCCAAAACCTTTTACACTTACATGTGGTAAACACCTAGACTTTTTACGAAGGCTCAAATCCGAAACCTTTACAATGTGAAGATCTTAGAACTTTCTTTATTAGGTCGCACAAAAAGATTTTAATCAAATCTTTGTAAACCAACTATACAATTCTATTGATCTCAAAAGGTAAATCAAGTTCTGATTCAAAGATTCAAAGATAATGGACTATATTTTGGAGATTTAAAAAGTTTAAAAACGTTTCGAAGAAGTTTTTCAAAAGATTAAGAAAAGTTTTAAATCACAAACTTCTTCCACAAAATCAGAGATCTTTCGATTCTAAAAACTAGAAAAATCTTAAGCACTTGAAAGATCTCGTTCTCTCAAAAGATTAGTGAAAACTTAAGATTGAGAGAATGACAGAGTTTTCACAAAAGAATTAAAGAATGAGAAAACTTGAAAACGTGAGTACGAAAATCAGAAAATCGGTGAAAAACTCTTTAGAATTGTGTCCTTTATAGAGTTGAAAATAGACTGTTGGGACAGTTAGAATAACTGCTCCTGGAAGTTAGGACAGGTATTGGCAGTTAATAGCCGTTGGTAGTTTGAAATTCAAATTTAAAACGGAATTTTTCAAAAATTCACAATTGCCTAGGACATCGTGATGGATGTCCTAAGGGACGTCTGTGTATGACATAGATGTTCCTTAGGTTTTGAAAAAATATTTTAATAAAATTGGTTTGGTTTTAGAAAACTCTAATAAAAAGATATTGAAAGTTAGGATTGGGAAAGAGATTCTAACCAATGAGATCGACTTTGAACTCAAAGAAAATAAAAGTCTTGAATTTATCCGATGTGCCTGACTTCTTCGATATTTCCTTTGAACTTGAATTTTGATCTTCGGAGTCTTTCCATGTGAAAAAAAGGGCTGGCCATGAACTTAAGTTTTGTTGGAAAGACTTCATATTTATGATTGGTTGTTTATTTGAACTTTCATATGAAAATGTAAAAAATAAACGAATGACAATTATGTTTTGGATTTAGTAAGTACTCTAATGAATTATCGTCATTTTAACAAAGCTTTTTTCTCATAAAAATATGGGGGTTCGGTTGAAGCTTAAATTCAAGTTAAGAAGGCTCATCAGAACGGTTGTCTATTTTAGGGTTGCTGCCTTCTTGTTATATCCCGAGGTCCCCAGCCCGGAGTGTATTATATTACGAATTCAATGGTTCCACTAGTCAACCTCATTAGCTTCCACTCTCAAACGGACGGCCAGACAGAGTGCCTCAATGCTATAGTAGAGGAAATTTACACCAAAGAGATTGGGTGAACCTACTTGATACCCAATTCTGCTACAACATGCAAGCAGGCAGGATCCTGAGCTGAGCCCCTTCCTTACCTACTTTCTGCTATAGATGAATGTCAATACTGAAGAAAAAATTATAAGAATAAGGCATTCCTAAGAAAGTTAGAGATGACTCGGCAATCACTCACTCGTCTTTCTGGACTTTGGGTCTCGGTCTTTCCTTCCCCTACTCTACGGGCCTCTCCACACTTTTTTGAATATGGGAGACCCCCTCGGATGGGAAGGAAGCCGAGACTCGCTCCTGGAGGACGAAACAGTCCTGGAGCGGATGATGAATCGTGCGGTGGAACCGACTTTGGGGCGATCTAAATGAAAGATCTTCTTCTTTTCTAGCAGAACATTCGAAACCAAAATGAAAGGATAAAATGAGTGAGAGCTATGAGATGGTTTGGAGACATTGGATGTGCAACCGAGATCAAAAAATACACCGGTGGTGTAGCGACATAATTTTAGTTAATGGAAGACATGTCTGTAAAGTCATAAGTTTCTGGTGTTAAAGTCTGTGTCTTAGCTGAAAATTTTAGCATTAATATCCATATAATGGATAAATCCAAGTCCTAGGCACTGGCTAAAGATATTTATCTTTTGAGAAGCATCTTGTACACTGGATAGCTTCTTGAATAGAAAGAAAGTAATATGTATGGTCTACTTCCTGTTTGTGCCATTTCATGGTTGCACAGCCCAAGTGACATTTCATGGGCCAAGTAGTGAAGTCTAAATTAGGCTTCATTGGTTGTAAATTGATATCCTGGTAAATTGATTTGTACTACAAGCAGGGACTCCTGGCCATGATGATGTATTTATTGCTCCCTTGAAGTTAGTGAGTTTGTTTCATAACCTTTAATCATCTAGTTGTGCCAATCTTGAATTTGATTTAGGACAATCCAAGTCCAATATTGTTGCTTTCATGCCGTAGCTGTATTTAATTTGCTGTTTACTTTCCTCTAAGCATATTCTTTTCTGACATCACATGTCTATTGATGCTGCACTTGTTTTTTGGGTTGAGTGATGATTTTGATTCTGCCTCATATGGAATTGGATCTTACTCGTTCATTTGTTACTTCTACCTCGTTATTACTATGCTTGTGTCCTTTCCCTAATATTTATTCTCATAATATATGATAAATTTGCCAGGTACGTTTAAATTGACGCTTCAGGTCTCAGAGGATTATCCAAACAAGCCACCAACCGTGCGTTTTGTTTCTCGGATGTTCCATCCAAACAGTAAGTTACGACGTGTATTTCTTGAACTGTACTTTTATGCTTGTTTTGGGTGCTTTTTCATACTGCATTCTGCGAGAGTTTTTTTTTTAAATTTCATTGTGATGTTAATGCATTTTCAGTTCTTGTTATAGATTTTTTATTGTGTAGTATTTATAAGTGGTGATATTTTCTGCTTTATGATTGATGCTCGTTATTCTAGCATTCTAACTTCAAATTTTGTGGATATTTGTAGTTTATGCCGATGGCAGTATTTGCTTAGATATTCTGCAGAACCAATGGAGTCCTATATATGATGTGGCTGCAATACTTACATCGATCCAGGTGTGCTCGAATAGTCAAATCCTTCATCACTTCTGTTTTTTATTATCCATGCACATTATTTCTCTATCTCCCGTATATTATTTTCTTTCTATCGAGGTATCTGAAGAAGATTGGTAGACTGACTTACATGTAGGGTTGTATACGGATCGGATATGGCCATTACCATATTCTTAGTTGTTTCATAGCCACAGATACAGATATGGTTTGGCGACAAAATCTCATATCCGTATTTGGCAAAAACGGATACGGTTTCGAATTGGATATGAAGTGGCGAATACGGATTCGGCCATACACACGACTTATATTTGAATACTTATACTAGATGAAACCATAATATGTATACCACACCGTTATTGTAGAACATAAATTTTTTAATGAAGCAAATTGATATCATACAAAAGAATATAGAAGATCAAAGTTGCATCACATGGTAAAACAACCAAATCTTCCAAGCAAAGAAGCAAAACACATTCAATCATAGGTTCCAACATATGATATAAGTATATCAAAATACATTTATCCTAATAATAACAATCATGATACATTGATACTACATGAATCATGTAAACGAGACACAAGAAAATGAACAAAAATCCTTTGAATTCAAGAATCCCTCGGTGTCCTGTATCCACCTCGTACACCATGTCATTCCACTAACCAGAAGTTCCTTATAATCCAAGGCACCTACAAAACATAGAAATAGATTGCTTTAAGCAAATAATGCAAAAAAATGTTTAAGCAATCACAAAATGACATCAAGTATGAAATATTGATCTAAACCATAGGAAAAGAGTTCAAATATTATCCTTCATGTCATCCAACTTTCTTTCCATCACGTCACCTTGCCAAAAAAATTAATTATTATAACATTTTGATATTGAAACCGAGAATATATATTATAACATTTTGATATTGAAACAGAATATATGTAGATGTGTGTGTGTTGGGGGGGGGGCTTTATTAAAGTCTGCAAAATTAGAAATGCAAGAATCATTCTCATTAGCAACCACATTATTATCCAAATTAGCATTCACATTAACATCTACATTAATTCAATAAATGACATTGCCTCTGCACGATTTGAGTTTTGCTACTATAAAACAATTGTAATAGATGAAATTCTAGGCAGTCCATAATCGTAAATAAAATAAATGAAAACAAATTAAACATTTATGTTTTTTCCTGCTTTGATCCAATCTTGCCTACATAGCAGCGCTTCAACTATGCCGGTTTTCATTCGGCTTCTATAGCAGTGAATCACACAACCGGAAAGAAGTTCGATTGCATCAAAAAAAATCTTCAAACATTTACTTAACCTCTTAATGTGGTTCCATATATCATTCGAAGGACAATAAATGTAAATATGATCTTTGAGTCCGAATATATGGAAAGCGTATTTATACTCCAAAGCATTGACCAACATTTTATATGTAGAGTTTCATCTTTTGCAACAATCAAGATAAATATGTTTTTTTAGTTTTCGCAGCAATATGTTTAGCAATTTCATAGAACTCTTTCTATTTGTGGTGAGCATGTAACATATTTCAACACTTAGTCTAACTTTTGCAGTTGCTTTCACTATATTTTAAAAACCGTCTTGGACAATAATATTTATAAGGCGAGGCATATCTGGTATGAAAACTGACTTCATCACAAGGAAGGGACCTTTTTAAGCGTTACTTTCCTAATCTTATCGCAATATCATTAACTTTATCATTATCCACCGTCATGAAAAGTAGTGTCAACAACTTTCCATTCAAGCAATTGAGACATGAAAATATTATATATCAACTCGTGTAGCTTTATGCACATTAATAAAACCAATGATTTTCTTTTGTAATATATCTGTTTCATCAACAAAATCAGCAGTTATGCACAGATACGACTTATTTTGCGAAGAAAATGTCTATTATCCATAGCGAGACTCAGTTTAATTGAAGAACATACGATTTCTTTTTATAATCGTCGAGTGCAAATCCTATAGTAGTAAACATTCATGAGTCGTAATATTGAAAGGATATTCATGGACAGTGATTGCTTTTGCAAGTAAAAGTTGACTTCTCTCATTATCAAATTGATTATTTTTAAGTTTACAAGTTCCGTCTTCTCTTTGAACGTGGCGTGTATTAATTGTTGGTGGATATCTTGTCTTTTTTATTTAGTAACCTTACGATATGATTTTCTATTGTGGTTCCTTTGTTACTATACCCCTCACATTCAAAATTGCTATGCTTTCACTTAGTTTAAGAACTTTGACTTGTATCTAAATTCTGTCTACTTCTAATATTTGTTTTTTTTTTTGGGAAAATCTAACCACGCCGTTGATGTTAACTTCTTTTCTTTATTAGTTGAAGTTTCATTTGTGTTGCTTGAAATTTCCTCATTAGTAAAGATATTACTAGATTGGCCAACTGAAAGGTCGGACATGACGATCGATGTTGTATAATAAATAAAAACAATACATAAGATTCAAAAATTATTTTTTGCACACGTGCTAATGTAGCTGCAAAAGCACAAATGTTATCGAATACATAAGTCATAATATTTTGAAAAACTATGAAATCAATCCTAAATTTAAAGGCATGAGACTCTAAATTTTCATTTCTAAATCATATCTAGATTTTAGATCACATAACAAAAATTATCAAAAATTTCCACAAAATATTATACAATAAATTTGAAGGAATAGATGATTTTATCTGTAACCAAATAAAAGCTAAGTTGTAATATTAAACCTGCCAAAAAAAGGAACGCCTAATGATATTAAAAGGAGATAGAGAGCTGAAAGCCCGAAGGCGACCAAATCGAGGAAATGAGAGACTTTAAGAGAAGATCGAGCAAGAGAGAAGATCGAACTCAAAAGTTGATCGAGCTAGGGTTTGAGTTGTTATGATAGGAGATGGACGCATCGTCGTTAGGAGGATGTTGGTGTGGAGAGTGCCGTTATGGTGACTGATGTCTTTCGGCATGGAGGCAAGGCAACTGGCGTTAGGTGGCGTGGATTTAGGTGTGAGGTGGCATGGAGGTGAGCACGAGCTGACGTGGAGGTGGTGGTTGTCGTGGGTTGGTGTGGTCGCTCATGGTGGGAGTGGAGGCGGTGAATGCGTGGGCTCGTGCTATGGATTTTTGGGGAAAAAAAAGATTAATGGTTATTTCTTTTTTTTTATTGAGTTGTGATGTTGTAGATATTAAATTGCAATCTAAATGTTTATATTACTAATTTGTTATGATATTATAAAGAAATATTTAGATCAGTAGCTTAGATAAAGAATAAGTTTACTCTCAATAGCTAAGATTTATACATATATCTATGAAGCACGGACACGAGACACGAGGCATAACAAGTTTATAAAAAGGACACGGGGTCACGGCTATATTATTTATCCATATTATATATATTAAACAAAATATAGTAAACTATAAGAAATAATACGTATTAATACAACCTTCAATGCATAATAAAATAAAACAATGATTATTACATTATCCAAATCCTTAATTTTTTTCGCACAAACAAATAATATATAATATTAAAAGTAAAACACAATATAATTCATAAGAGTGTAAGCAAATAAAATATTGACCCTTTTTAATTGGAGCCAACTTTCATATACCCGACGCCGTGATTTGCATCAATATAAACATTTGCTTTTTTAGTTGTAATCCGTCATGGAAGAGATTTAACCCCTAACTATCTAGAAGTGGACATTTACTCTTTCTAGTAATCTGTCATGGAAGAGATTTAACCCCTTACACTTATCTAGAAGTGTTAGGCACGCCTAATTTAGGAGGACACGACCTAAGTGTGTTTGGCTGAGTGTCCAATACTTATCGCACACAACAAGCAAATTGAAGCGCTCGTGCTTTCTAGACATACAAATATGTTATTATAATATATATTATTCTACTATATATAGATCTGATTCCGTATCCCAAATTTTTTTTTGATGCCGTATCGTATCCGTATGTGAAATTTTTTTTAAAGCGCATATCCGTATCACGGATCCAGACACAACTCTACTTACATGTCTATTGTCTTAAAATGAACTCTGATAAAGAAGTTCAAACAATAGACAACCATCTCTGTCTAAAGAAAACATGTTGCCATAGCTTAATAACGTACCGTTTTAAGTCATGACCAAAAGAGACTAAAATATCCCTTTTTAAAAATTTAGTTAGTAAATTTAACGATTTCTAGATAGTTGAAACTGAATTTACAATGCTTTGCCCAATGTATAATGCTAACATGTATATTTCCCAATTAACAATTTTCTTTTATAGTTTAAACTAAATTTACTATATTTTGCCTAGGGTGTCAAACGTGTGGGTTGGGTCACCGGCGGGCGGGTCACGTGGATGGTGGGTAAAACGGGTGAGGTTTTCCCAATTTAAACGGATGATTATTGTTGTGCCTGTCACATGACCCATATGCGGCGGGCTTGTGTGTGGGTAACTAGTGTATGGATAAACGGATCGGGTTAACGAGTTAATATGGAACTTGCGTTTTGTTTTCAAGATAGTTTGCAATCTAATGTAAGAAATTTGTTTTTAGACTTTTTATGGTTTAATTAAACTAGTATAACTAAAGATGATAGTGTACATTCTTAGAACAGCTTAATATGATACAACCTTAATATAAAAGCTCATTGAAAATGACAAAATAATATGATAAGTTATTTGTTTTGTTATTTTCAAAGTGGGCTCGGTAAAACCCATGAGCCTGCGGGTCGGGTCAACAAATGGGTAAAATTCATGACCACGCGGGCCAAGTCGACCTAGTGTTACATTTAAACGGACGTGCCAAATACGACCAACTTTTAAACGGGTTGTAAATGTTTAACTCATGACCGATGTTTAACGGGTCAGCCCACGGGTCAAACGAGTAACGGATCGTTCTTGAGAGTTCTAGTGTTGCCCAATAAACAATATTTTTCTTTTTGTTAGTCCATGATGCACGAACACGAGATACGATAAATATGTAAAAAGAAGGATACGGGGGCACGACTATATGTATGTATATGTATGCATATGTATATGGGAGTGGTCTATTGCAAACCGATCCATGTTTTTTAAAAACGGGAACTCTCGATCCACGACATATTTGAATGATCCGAACCGTTCAAGTTGATCACCCTACCCTCAAATGTATGTGTGAAAAATCAAAGGATTTAAAGATCTTTAACCCATGTATAGAATGAGTGCAAAATGAACGTCTTTCAATATAGCAACAAAAACTCCATCAAATACATTGGTTAGAGAACTTCGAATCCTTTGATTTTTCATACATATAGACTTGAAATTAGGGTGATCAACTTGAACGGTTCGGATCGTTTAAATAAGCCGTGGATCGACATATCCTGTTTTTAAAAAACGTGGACCGGTCTGCAATAGAGCGCATATATATATATATATATATATATATATATATATATATATAAACTACAAGAAAAATAATATACTACTATAATTTTGAAAGCAAACAAAATATTAACCCTTTTTAATTGAAACCGACTTTTATAGAGCTTTCTAGTCATTTATATCAATTTGGATGTTTATTCTTTCCGGTTGTAGTCCATCATGAAAGAGATTTGAAATGTTTAATATTCTTATATATCAAAGCTGTCCAAACATATATTCCATATTTTTATTTCTAAACCTCCTTCGCTATCTGGAAGTGTCGGACACGTCTAATATGAGCACACACGGCGCAGGTGTTTCAGACAGTGTTCTTTTCCGTGTTCGATATTTGTCGCACACGGACATGATGAGCAAATAAAAGTGTCCATGCTTCCCTGCACCCCCCCCCCCAACAAAGATAGAAAATGCCATCATGCATTAAGAAACGGTCGGCTTTCCTTTGTCCTCTAGTACCCCGTACTATCCTAACCTCATCACATCAAAAGTAATTGTCTCTTTCCCTTCCCTCTCGTAAGCTGGTTTCTTCAAGTCTTAAAGAACGCCTATTAATTGAAGACTGAGGAGACTCCCTTCTAAGGCAGAGTGACTGACGCTGATTGAGGAGCACGCTCAATAGGGGCCTCTTAAAACTTAACTGCAGACTAACATTTTGCATTTATTTTCTGCTTTGGGATAACTATCAAGGCACATGATATTCATGTCCACAAAAGAAAGGTTGGTAGAGCACAAGGACGGTTCAGCTATATGCCTAGATATGATGGAAATTGCTATTTCTGTTAGGGTTAAAGGTTTTTGAATGAGGAATAGTTATAGATCTATTGTTGTTTAGTTTTCAATGTTCATTTGAGCTTAAATATATTACAAGTAGATACTTTATTTATACCCAATTACACAAACACAATACTGATGTCACAACAAATGTTAAAAGCTGGATCCCATCCCCCCCCCCCCCCCCCCAGCGTGAAGATTAAAGTCACAGGTACTAAAAATAATGATAATTATTTTCTTAGCCTGAAATTGCAGTACACAGTCCGCATTTTTCTCGCATAGCAAAGTAGCATCATTCTCTTTGGTCTTTAGGGGAAAAAAACTTTGCCTCCAATAACAGCAGTTTGTTTGCATTTTTCTTGTTGCAACTTTTACTCCAAAATATTTCTTGGTTAAGTATTAAATTCGTGATGCCATTGAAGAAGTGGAGGAAAATCAATAACAGATGGAAATAAAAAGGTTGTAGAAATGAAAAATAAATGCCTAGTAAGGGCGGAATGCTGGAAAAAATGAGAGGTTTCTTGCAAATTTAGCCTTTTATTTCTGTAAAAAAAATATCTATTTTTTTGGCGATGTACTGTTTGTATTTGCATTTGCTCGAATTATCCACTCATATTAAAGCTAGAACTAGACGGTAAAAGAAAAAATATTTTGCTAGTGCCAAATTGCAGTAAACACCCCAGATTACTCATAGAAAGGTAGTGTCATCTCTTTGTAAGAGGGTGGAAAAAAACTTTGCCTTCTGCCGTAATAGGTTGGTCATTCGCATTTTTTTGTCGTGGGATATTAATTTTGCAATGCCATTGTAGAAGTAGAAGAAAATTAGGGACATAATAGAAATAAAAAATGCTGTAGTATTTGAGAAAACAACAACAAGAAATGCCCAATAAGGGTGCAATGCGGGTTTTAAAATAAGATGATGGCTCCCGTTCTGCCATAGTGAGAAAATAGTAATGACGCTTCTGCAATTTAGCCTTTTATTTTATAATTATATCAGGATTTTTGGTGCTATACTGTTTACTTTGCATTTGTTCGAATAGTCTACTTATACCCTGCATATGATGCAGTCACTTCTCTGCGATCCAAATCCCAACTCGCCCGCAAATTCCGAAGCAGCACGGATGTTTAGCGAGAACAAAAGGGAGTACAACAGGAAAGTGAGAGAGATAGTGGAGCAGAGCTGGACTGCAGACTAATGAAAGCCATTCCCGAATCCTCCCCAGCAACAATGCAAAATTGGTGTTTGTATCCTTAATCCGACAAAAAATGATCAAAATGATCGCCCTTTTAGGTAATTTGTTTGTATCCCAACAACAAGATGATTACATTTTCCGAGTCTGATGTTGTATATTTGCTTGGCTTGCAATGCATATTTACTGGATATTTGCTTGGGTTCCAATGGTTTGCAATTAACAGATTGTGTCCATGATTTGTGAGACTAAATTGATTTTGGGTCAATTTGGTGATATATGGAGTTTGTATGCCAACTGTAAAAATTATGCAGGTTGTAGGGGTGAGGAGAACTATTGAGATTGGTTTGGTGGGGTGGGGGGGTGGGTGGGTGGGTGGGGGGGGGATGTGCCATAGAGATCTCAGTAAGCTTATGAATTAGGGTTATGTACAAACTTTTTGGGCTTAACTTCAACTTCTGCAATACAAACCGGAAATGGATGAGAGTTTGCAGTAAAAAGGTGTTGAATATGTTCCATGGGTAAATTATACGAAATGACCCTTAGCTATTGCTGTTTATGACTGAAATACATCCAAAAATTCATAGTACAACATACCCCCTTAAGCTTTGGTTCTAATAGATTTCTTTTCGCTAAAATACCATTAGCACTTTACCGGAGCCGACTGATATATTCTTTTAAAATATATTTAAGTGAGCAGCAGCAACAGTTAAGGCTATTTTTGTGTAATTTAGCCTATAATTCGTTGTGCAATCACCTATTGCGCAGAGCACAATTTCAATAATTTCAGCTGCATCTTCATTGTCTCTGTCAGATACAAACATACACACGCAAGCAACCACCATCACCAAACAGATACCGATTTACAGAGGAAAACAACCAATCTATATATAAGAGCTAAAAATTGATTATGTGTGAACGCCGAGAACGTCAACTGCTGTTCCAACCATCTTGAACTTGAACAGAGTACTGCAGGTTCCAAAGGATGTCGTCTATTGACGGCCGCTCCTGTTGATTTTTAGCGACACAGTTGAGAGCGACATCGACTAATGTTTGCAATGAGTCGATAGCGAACGTGCCACGAATGGTGGGGTCTGCGATCTCTCGCAGCTTCAATGGCCCATCAGTTAAGCAGTTCTGCAACTGCAGACAGTTACAGGCATTAGCACTGTCATTATTTTATTTCTACAAAGAGCAGTTAAATGTGTATGTAATCTTTAGCATGTTCACCATTTTATTTGTACACTGTTCCTAAATCACACTTGAAGCCATAAATACCGTGTTACACATGCAAAATTACTGTTCAGTTCTATATGAACTTAAGCAACAAATGCTAGACAAAGCAAACAATGTAATGGATTTGACGCCTGTAACAAATGCCACATGCAAAACGTGATATGTGCCAGTACCAAGTGGTAGACCTGCCTTCAGGCAGAAAGTTTAAATTTTCTGAAATTGATCTTTACAATGTTTATGATTTCCCAATTTCTTTTTGTAATTATTATCATCTGTTAGTAGCAATAATCATGATTCTCTCCCTAGCAATTGATGAGTGCTCCAGTAAATTGTTCATTTATTAAGTGCCATATTGAATTCATTCTAAATAGATTGGAAAGGTTCAGAAATTGATATATGTGTGACTCAAGTACCTTAAGTCAAATAAATGGATCTCAATACCAGAAATTACTCAAATTGGTCATTAAGTGAGTGGTTTCTGTCTTTCTCTTTCAAAATTTTTTTTTAAAGGAAGACAAGAGCCTCGATAATTGACTAAACCAGGAAAAAAATAAAATAAAGAATGCACCTCAATTTTCAGAGCTTCCAATTCACGGCCGGACCCAGCAGGTTTTCCGGTGATGATTTCTAAGAGGATTAGACCCAGCTGATATACATCTTCTTTTTCACCATGTTCCAAACTACTGGTGCCGTTAACATGACAGAAAAAGCACAACAATGAGATCTCAAGTGGTATATCAATTTGGTACTGATTTCAAATAAAAATTTCAAATTATTCCACCAACATCGATTTTCATGTTTTCTTTGCTTATCCCAAATGGAATTATAATGTTGCCGCCTCCAATTGGGATTACACTGGCTGTAATATCAACATTATTTCACTATTCTGATCGGTTTAATGACTTTTTTTTTAATAAAGAAAAATTATGATCAGCGCACCAGTAGTTCAATTTATGAGCATAAAGTCTAGAAAGATTACCTTCCACGATCATTGTCTTCCAATATACTAAAGGGGTTTTCTGAACCAACCTAAAAGACACGAAGTAAAAAATAGGTAAGAGGCTACAATTCTAAAACCTGAAACCTGCAACACTTGGTGATTACCTTATTATTCTTGTTCTTAGGCAAGATAGGAAGATTATAATTGCTAATTTTTGCTGTTAAAGTTTCATCCAACAAAACATTTTCAATTCCAAGATCATTGCCGACAATTCCTGGCACCGTTACAGTATGCAAGAATTGAATCCCCCTTGCAACCCCGATAACGGCCGCTACTCTTTGCGGCCACTTCAGCATTTCTCTCTTTCGCCACTCTACAAAATTAAAGCAACACGTAAATTTCTTTAAGATAAATTACACTAAAATACCCTTAACCGTCGTTATTTCTCACCAAACTACCTTAAATTTATTTATTTTCCCCAAAAAATTATGGTAGAATCCTTTAAACTTTGGTTGATGGAGTTTCCCCCCACTTAATTACCATTTAATGTAGCACTCTACGGAAGCCTACTGTCATCATTAAAAAAATATTATAGTTAAAAACGGTGATAGTTAAGTTTTTCAGTACCCATTTCTGTAAATCAAAATTTTTGGTATAAAAAGGATTTAATTCACAAATTTTTACCTGTAAGATGACTCCTTAGTGTCCCATTTGAAACATACTCAAGGGCGAGGTAAATAGTATCATTTGTGACAGTATTGTCGGGTCCATTAGGGATGCAGTGTCCAAGGATGCTGACCAAATTTACATGCCTTAGTTTTGAAATTACATCCATGTAATGATTTAGACTTTGAGGCGAGATCCTTTGCTTTAACTTCAAACATCTTACTACAATTGTCGAGCCATCTTGGAGCCAGCCTTTGTAGAACTGTTAGTGTTGAAACAGAGCCATAATCTATTAAAACTGATGGATACAGCACTGATTCAAAAAAAGAGGCTTGTATTTGGAATATCTGAATTATGAAAACTATATTCATTAAGCTATATGTCACATTGTCACTAAACTATAAGATATTGGCGAGTTCAAATAAATATTGGTAGACTCTATGATAAATACCATGAGCTTAGTCAATTGCAAATAAATACAATGAATTCGTTGTTTTTTTAATTTAATACGATGCACCATATTTCAATTGCAAATGATCATGGTATTAAATTGAAGCAGAAAGTTGGTGGTATTTATTGCAACTGACTAAGATCATGGTACTAGCAATCTATAAAAATTACAGTATTTATTGGAAAACAATAATAGAATGAAAATAGCTATAAGTTAGTGGTACTTGTTGCAAATGACAAAGTACATTATACTGTATAGTATTTTAGTGAATTTTAGCCTAATCATTTCGGGTTGTAGGAGTAATTTATAGGGTAAATTGTCAAAAAAGCCGTGCACTATTTTCTGCTGTCAAAACCCCTTGGGCTCAAGACGGCGGTAAAAAATCCCTTAGAAATTTTTCTTGCAGTGTCTACATAGTGTCTTGCTATATCTAATCAATTCATATAAACTATTTAGATATCGCAGAAAACGGTTTAGATATTATATGCAACTGCTTAGATATCGCTGGCTACTGCTTAGATATCACAGGTAAAGGGTTTCTTGACAACTAAAATCATTTTTATAGGGATTTTGACCAACTTTTCAAGACCCGGGGTTTTTGACAACCGAAAAAAATGCTGGGGGTTTTGTAAATGAGGAAACATGGCCTACAGTGTCGCCGCAGGCCCCTCTCTGCAGCGCCCTCATCCATTGGCAGGTGGGACCTAGGGGCAACTTTGCAAAATAGCCCCTGGCCCCACCCTCCTATGGATGAGGGGGCTGCAGGGAGGGGAGGGGCCTGCAGGGACACAACAGTCCCTTAAGCACATTTATATTTAGGAATATGAATACAGAGATTAAAAGAAACAGTAAATGTTTGGCTCAATACTGAATTCTTTAATGCATTTTGTTTCCTATTGCATTGGTTACTTCTTATAAAGGTTATTCGTTCTTCTTGACATTCTCATTTCATATTGTCAACATATTTATTTAAAATGCATTATAGATCTATAAATATATATACTTTCATAATATTGATATCAAAATTTCCAATACATAATCAACATTGGAAACTATATTACCTTTCCTCGAGGAGCATCGGAGATCAAATTTGAAGAATCAAATCCATTTGTTGCTTCTTCAAGCTCCTCAGTGGTAAAAACCCGATATGGACCCAGCCCGAGCGTCCCTATTCTCACTGCTTGAGACATGTGCCCTACAAGCAAAAACACAATTCAATAGATTCAAAAGAAAAATTCCCATGCAAATATAGCGAAATCATCGATTCGACGAAAATCCAACTCACTAGTGTCTCCGTTTGGTCTTGTCGAAATCTGAACTGATACTTTTCCGACAGGTTTCGGTAATTTGACCATTTCCACACTCTCTGATCTGGCCTTTCTAAGAACCAACAACACAACGAAGACTAAAACTCCGAAACCGCCTATGACCCCACCAACAATGCCCAGTATAACCCCTATAATATTGCTCTTGGATCTCTCATCCTTTCTCAATGGTGGTAAAACCGCAGCCAATGGATCCTTAGCACAATAAGAACTCGGGTGTTGAAACCTTGAATCGCCCGAAGAGAGACAATTCCACGAGTCGAAAACGACCCGTGTCGACGAATTGAACGAAATACAAGAAGGCAACCTACCAACCAAAAGATTGCTAGAAATGTCGGCGAATCGAAGCATATCCCCACAGGTTACTTTCATGGGAAGATCACCGACGAACCGGTTTCGAGACAAGTCCAAGTACTGAATTGAATGCAGGGAGAAGAAAAACGGTGGGATTTTCCCATTGAGCTGGTTCAAAGAAAGATCCAGCCTTTGAAGCTTATCAAACGAAGCAAACTCCAATGGGATGTCGCCGCTAAATCTATTTTTACTAAAATCCAGCTCATTGATAGATGACAAGCTCTTGAGATTAGCAAGTGTTCCATTCAATGAGTTTGAGCTCAAGTTGAGGGCTTTAAGGGGGGAAAGGCGGTCGATTTTCAAAGGCAAAGGGCCCCAAATCCCAAGAGACACAAGAGATAGGGCAGTGAGGTTTGGGAGCTTAGAGATCGTGGTGAAGAGGGAATCAACAGAGAAGGCAGAAGACAAAGGGTTGCTGGGTCTGCCGCCGCCGCCGCCATGGATGCTGAGCTCGACGATTCGATTGCCGAGACAAGTGATGGAGAGAGATGAGGAGGAAGGGATGGAGCAGAAGGTGGTGGCGTTGGTCAATGGGGAGAGAGAGGGAGGGTACTCGAGGATGCGCTGGAGGCGGAAGAGGGTCTTGATTTGAGAGGGGGAGGGGTTTTGCGCAGAGACTTTGAGGGTTTGGAGCAAGATGAAGATGAGGAGAAAGAGGAGGAGGAGGGGGAGGGGAGTGGGTTGGGATTGTAAAGGTGTCATCTTTTTGGTGACTTTGATGATTGAGGATATGTGGGTGTTGGAGGTTAATTAGAGGAGAATGAATGGGGAATGGAGATTTGAAGGGTGTAAAGATTTTCTCTCTCTCTCTCTCTCTCTCTCGGGTGAACTTTGATGTTTGGTGATGAGCTTGCAATCATGTTAGAGGATGTGCGTATGATTGTTCATGATGGGTCTAATGAAGAGAGAGAGAGATGGGAAATGGAGATCGAGTAGAATTTTAGAGAGAGAAAGAGAGGAGAGAGAGAGAGTACAAAAACCACTGATTTAAGAGAGGAGCAGCAAGCAGAGCATTTTATAAAAAAAAAAGGGAGACAAAAGGAGGGTGGCCAAACAGCAAATGCACGTGATGCATCACGCGCTTTTGTAAACTGTGATGGATTTGATATTATTTTTTATTTTTACCTTTTTTTTTCATGCTGGTCAAAGACCTACAGTAGCATAAGATGCACTCAATTCCTACTACAATTATAAAAACAGAATCAAGCCGCTGAATTATATCCCAATATCAGTGCTCCCCCATTTAGCGTTTCTTCCATTAGCCAACGTGCTCCTCCAAGCCGCTAAGTTTGCGGTCGAAGCTTTCATGTTGTTCCCTAGCTGTAGATCGCACCGGTGTTTCCACCAAACCCACATTGCATATATAACAGCCAAACATATATTCCTGGTCTAAGTACCCATGTTCTTGTTCGAAACAGCCAGTCGCAAATCCGAAAAATCCATGGAGCTCAAATTGAAACAAAAGAGAGTAATGCCGCAAGTTCCTGCCACTTGGTGCAATGTCTGAACAAGTGAACAACATCCTCCGGGATTCGCGTACCGCACACATGACAGCTCGCATTATCGACATGAATGCCTCTTAAATGTAACCATATTGCTGTCGGAAGTTTGTTATTAAGAAACAGGCATAAGAACCACCGAATTCTTCTTGTCACTCCAATCTTTGCTGGCAAGATGACATTGCCTATGTTGATGATACGAATCCTGGATAACCGGGTTTCATAATCTTGCCTTACTGAGAACCTATGTCCACCATCTGCCCAAATCATAGTATCATTTCTATCCATTAAGTGCATCCGCGATAAAGTGTTTGCTACCGGTTCCGACAATGCTTGTAAAAGTGTCGGGCTCCATAGGCCATCAACCATGAATTCCATAATGCTTGTGTCACTAATCAGTTGATAATCCATCTCCCATGGATACTCCGCTAAAGGTTTGTCAAGCACCCGGGCAATCGTACCAAAATCGAATCACCTCTTCATTACTCACTTCCCATCTAGCTCTTCATTACCCACTTCCCATCTAGCGGAGTGTCGTAATTCTTGCATCTCATTACTAATTGCCTTCCACACCGGAGTCGCCATCCTAGTTGCCCATTCCCTTGTACTAGGTTGGTAATACGTTGTTCTCATCGTCGCAGTCCAAACCGTTTCTTTCCCGAGAGTAATTTCGCAGTCTGTTTGGCTAACACCACCGCATTAGATTCTTGCGCCGAACGTAATCCTTATCCTCCGCACTTGTAAGGAGAGCAGACCTGGTGCCAAGGTACATATCGGACTGCTCTCTCTCCCGCCCAAAGGAAATTTCGCATAGCTCTATCAATCGCATCAAGTACTATTTTCGGCATTGATACGGCTCAAAAGTAATACGATGGTTGCATACTACTCACCGACTTTAAAAAGAGTTAACCTTGCCGGAAAGGAGAGATTCTTCGCCTTCCATGCAGCCAAACAACCTTTAATTGAACCCAAAAGTTCTGAGAAGTCCGATTGGTGTAATCGACCACGAGTGATACAGATACCAAGATAAGTGAAATCATCTCCCACTGCAGGCACATCGAGGATTCTTCTGAGAGCTCTATATCTTCCTATCAGAATATTGTCGACATCTGTATGTATTGATGTTTGGTCCAAAATATTCTATCAGTAGTCAAGGTATATGTGTCAAGTAGATATTTCCAACTCCTCATTTCGGTGTCCACCACCTCCCCAAATAGTATGATGTCATCAGCAACACATGACATGCGAAATCATAAAGCGACCATCATCTAAAGTGACATCCGGAATTTCATTAGTGCCAACATGATGTCGAATCAATAAAAGAAAGCACATTTGCGAATGTTATAAAAACCAATGCCGACAATGGGTCCCCTTGCCTGATTACCATTCGAAACACAGATTGGTTGAGAGTAAGCCTCGTTAACTAGTACACGCATCACCGTTGTTGTTACACATCGACGAATCCAAGCCACCCACTCAGCGCTGTATCCCATTAAACACATAATTTAACATAAGAGATCCCAATCCATCCAATCGTATACCTTTTCCATCTCTCACCGCATGAGATATCGTTTAGTTTTCCTATTATGTTCATGTGTAATTGAATGCCATGCTTCCTGGACCATCATCACTCCAGCCTCAATATCACGATTTGGGAGAAAACCTAATCGTTTTTCGGTAATAGTCTTTCCAATGATCTGCCTCTATCGATTGACAAGTAAACGTGACAAAATCGTGTATGTCGTATTACACTGCCTATTAATTTCATTTTTGGAGAGGACTAAAATAAGTCTCTCGGATTAGGACAAGAGAATCTTTTTTCTACCAACTTGCTCCAACACCCACATCATTTTAAAACCAAATTAGACCGTAGACATCTATACTTGGAAAGAGGTTTAGAAGTCTTGCCGTCTGAGGATGGCCCAGCGAAGCGAATGGGGGTTAAAATAGGATGGCCACGTCTCGCTGATACGTATAGGATCTGATTGGTAAACAGAAAGAATGGTTAATAAATGAGACGTATTAAGTTGGTTGTACAAGCATCAGGGGTAATTAGGTCAAGGGCAGGGTGCCATTATCGTGGGTGGGACCTGTATGTCTCTCTGTCTCTGTTAGCGAATTTTTTTTTTACAAAAGGTCGTTGTCAGGGCTAATTAGTTGTGACATGCAGACTCAAAAGATCAAGGGGTAGACCTCGTTTGGTTTCCGGGTGGGGCCCAGCCCATCTTTTCCTCTTTTTGGGACTTGTGGTGGCTTTTGATACTGTAATATTTTGATTGATTTTTTTTTAAGTCACTAAACAATGTCATTAATATATGGGATTAAGGACAAGAGAATCTTTTTGCCATGCTTACTGAAATGAGGCATATTTGTTTCACGAGGACGTCCAAGAAGTGCCTCAAATAGTAAAATAAAATAATTGAACAACTAGGAGATTATACTATTCATTCTCTTTTGTCTCCTCACCTTTTGAATTGCAAGAAATGATTTTACTTTGAGAAAATATCAATTAAACGATAATTAGCACCATGGGGAAGGGGTGAAATCGGGTAGGGCCGGATAGGTTTTCGTCAACTTTATATAAGAATTAAACCTTAAAACCGAAACTCATTCAAACCCGTCGGGTTTATAATATTATATCGGACGGGTTTCGAGCTTCAGCGGGCGGAACGGATGGGATTCATCGTTATTTGGGATTTATCCATTCAATAAATGTAGATTATAACATATATATTTATTTAAAGAGAATAATGGAGGAAAGATACCGTAGGAGGCTTTTCTCGTCATGTGGCGTCGAAATCTACATCATCCACCATTTTATTCAACGATCAACACCTCCCATGTTGATCTTCATCGTCTAATATGTCGATACACCAAATTTCATGTGGTTTTAATATTTTTTCACCGTTGATTTAACAATGTTAAAAGTTCTATTGTCGGTAAACCGTTAATTTTGCACCCACTAAATCAACGGTGTAAATGCATTAAAATCACATGAAATTTGGTGTATCGACATTTTAGACGATGAAGATCAAGATGGATGGTGCCGGTCGTCGAATAAAATGGTGGAGAATGAAGATTTCGACGCCACCTGACGAAAAAGCCTCCAAGGGCCTCTTTCCTCCACTGTTCTCTTATTTAAAACGCATAAGACAAGTTCATAAAATATTATCAAAAACTTACAAAGAACAATAGAAGCTTCTATGTTGCCAATGTAACGATCCTAAATTTTGTGTACTCTTTTGTTATATTTGTCATTAATAAAATGTCGTTTCCTTTCGAGTATTTAGTTATATTTATGCTTGAGAACTAGGTTGAGACGGCTCAACAATATTTGAGCCGGCTTAACACTCGTTTATAAAATTGTTCTCTTCATTGTCTGCATGAGACGACTCAAGCTACTTTTGAGCCGTCTCATGCTTTTTTCGATCCAGAAACGTTCTTGGTTGGGCCCACCTGTGCCCAGCCCAAGAGACGAGTTCCTTAGCCCCGTGACTATTCTTTTCACATTCTAAACCGCCACTTCAATTCAGAAAACCCCCTACTCCTCATTCCTATCATTAATTCTCTTTTATGTAGGGTTTGCTAGCGCCCTGGCCATCTACCGTGGCCGGTACGGAACAAAAACTGGCGTTTAAAAAAACTTGGCGCTAACGAACCCTTCTAGAATCGAAACCATAAACCTACACTACCTACAAAAGATGTTCTAGCTACAAGGTTAGAAATGGTTATACCGAATGAACCGTGTCCTTCGGTCTTTTACCATCTTCCTTAGCTCCTTGAGGCGTTCTCGATTGAACTTGGTCGCCGGTCTTCTCCCGTCGAAGAAGATCCATCGGAGAGATGTAGCTCATGGCTCTAGCTCCACACTAATGATCAAGTGAAGTAACTAGGGACTCTAGGTTGCTAATCTAGAGTGCCTAGGATGTAGTGAGGTGTTCTATGAGTGTATCTGTCTCACCCACTCTCTTGATTCTCAACTCATGAGATTGTAGAGAGAAGGTTAAGGATGAAGGTGGAGGAATTCAAGGAACTAGAGAGGAGAGTGAAACATGATGGTGAGAATGAGAAAACCATCTCCAAAAAAATGAACCATGCAACAATTTTCATCAAGTGAGGAAAAATGAAATGTGTTAGTGATATATGCCCTAGAGGACATTATTGTATCATACCGGTTTGTATATTACTTAATAGAAGCTTGGGATATTCACAGTTGTATTAACAGTCTTGCTCAAAATGATAGTATGCTATCTGGTTTGTTTCTATCTCAATATGTGCATGTGTTTCTTTTAGCATACCGCTTATACATATTGGTAGAGCCCTTAGGATCTTTTCTTGATTACCAGCGTTGTGATGGCATCATACTAGTGGTGGCTGGGTAGTTTATAAGCACATCCTTATACAGGTCCCTAGTCATAGGATTATCGAGATGGGGCATCGATACTCTAGAGTAGACTAGTGTATACGCTTTGTTAGGAATATATATGCCCCAGAGGCCATTATTGTACATGTGATGTATATTATAGTGGATGCTTGAACATATATATTGAGGACTTTCTTGCTCGACATGATAGTATGCTATCTGATTACTCTTTATCTTAACATATTGACTGGTATTTGTAAGTCGATGTCGCGCACCCCACGTGTTCGCTGGGAGGCAGAATTAGCAAAAAATGATTTTTACGGGCTTTACAACACCGACTTGAAGAAAGGATCGAACATAAAACCCTAGCTAGCAAACTATATGAGGTTTAACAACTCGGATGAATGTTATACCTCGTAGTATCGTGTCCTTCTTGTCTTCTCGCTGTCCTCCTTCACCTCGTGAGCTCCTTGGAGTGGAAATGGATAGCGCCTCCTTGTCGGCTTCTTGAAGTCGAAGAAGATCCATCCGAGAGTTCCAACCTTGAGCTTAACCTCCAAGTTGAGGCAACTAGGTCACTTGGTGTGCTAAACTAAGTAGCCTAGAATGAGTAGAGAGTAATTTTGGGTAGCTAAGTCTCACTAACCCTTAATTCTCAACACATGAGACACTAGGGTTTTGAGAGGAAGAAGGAGAGAGTGAACTTGAGGAAAGAGAAATGGTTTTTAATAACGATAATTCAAAAATGAGATGGCTCATTTGATATGACTACACGCATGGCAAGAAAATATCTCATCCAAAAATATCTAGTGCCACAAAAATATCTCACAAGAAATATCTAAGTCAAGTGGTCAAACCAAGTCAAGTGGTCAAAACAAGTAGCCATGCCATAATTATCATTTACAAAAAATAACAAATACTTTTCTCCACCTCATAATTGTTTTAATCAAGTCAATGGTCAAAACCCTAATGAGGTGTCTCTTTCTATAATAATCTTGAGTAGTTACAAGAATACCCCTCTCATCTGTATATACATACCCGCATCTGTGTTTCGAGAAACACGAATACAATGAGACGAAACTAATCCAACAATCAAATACTAAGAACCGGCTTAAACCAAAGCCCACTAGTATTGTCCTGTAACATTTCAAAAATATATATATAATAAAATATTATTTTGGGAAAATTCTGGACAAAAAAATTTGGAAATTCTAAAATATGTTATTTAGTGGTAATTGTGTTTAATGTAGGGTTTTTGGTAAAAGTTTACCAAAATTGGTTTCTGATGATTTATCCGGTTTCATGAATATTTTATCGGAATTTTATCTGGACTGCACACACTTGTGCATGTTAACTTAGGGTGAGCCTAGGGTTGAACCATGTTTAGATGAGCATGGTGGGTGAACCATGTTTGGCCAACCATGATGGGTTGACCATTTGGTTAAGTTAATTGGGGATAATTAGGGGTCTTTAGCTTTGTTTAAGGGCGATTATGGTTAGTTGACCTTGTGTAGAGAGAGAGGGCCATGATGGTTGTTTTTTTTGTTAAGAGAGAGAGGGAGGTGACTCCTACGTAATGTCACAATCACCATTCACTTCAAAACTTTTACCTCTCACATCTCTCCCTCTCACTCACTTACACTCACATCTCTCACACTCACATCTCTCACACATCACACCTTTGCAAACACCAGCAGCAGCTGCATCAGCACCCTACACCCACACACCAGCCACCCTAGCTGCTGCTACAAGCTGCAACATCATCTACATCAGCCCCCATCAGCACATTTCAGCCCTGACCAACATCAGTTCAGCCTTTTCATCAGCATTAGCAGCTGCAACAACTGCTGTGAAAACAGCCACAACAGCAGCAACTTCTTTCAAAACAACACCACACCATTATACATCAACTAAGGCAGCATCAGCAGTTGCTACACCATTCAATACAACAGCCCCAACACACAACTTCAGCCCCCATATACACCATCAGCCCATATCAAACATCAGCAACAGCTACAACCCCATAGAATCAGCTCTTTAACCCAACAGCAGTAGCTACATCAACAGCAGCACCATCATTTGCATCAGCCCAATTTCTGCCTAACTTTCAGCCACAATATCAGCAGTAGCTGCTGCTACAGCTACCCTAACTCCATAAAAACAGCAACAAAAGCATCAGCCCACAACTTCAGCCTCACTTTTTATCACATCAGCTGCAACACTACATCAGCCCCTATTCCCTCACATCAACAGCTACATCAGCCACAAAAACATCATAACTCCTGCAACACCCTAACATCATAAGCCACCAAGCTGCTGCAACAGCAACAGAGGAAGAAAAAAGGGAGAAGTTGCAAGCAGCAGCAGCCCAAAGCAGCTTCAGCTCAGGAATCAGCCCCTAGCATTATTGCAACATCACCACACCACTATACTCACACCAAAACCACAACAACACAACACCAATACAACAGCAGCAACCAAAACAACAACCTCAGCCCAACCATAAAAACCACCACAACAATTCCTGCAGCAGTTTCAGCCCAGAGAACAGGAATAGCATCAGCTGCAAAAGCAACACCAGCAGCTGTAGCAGCAGTCCAGCAACAGCCCTTCCTCCTTCCTCCGTCCTTCTCCTTCATTCTAGGACCCCTTGAGGTATAATCTTGCAACCCAACTCCTATTTTGCCAAGTTCTGGTCGTATAATTGAAATTTAGTGTTTATATGGTGATTAGTGCTAGTTTAGGCAAACTTGAGTGAGACTTGATCAAGTGTTGGTTTTGAATGCTAGTATAGCCTAATTAGGTGCTGTTGAGACCGGTTAACCCTAGATCTAACCCAGATTCGACACATTACAAACCTGGAACCCAAAACAGAACAGTTTCATGTCGGTTTGTGAGGAATTGGAGCGTGCAGGTGAATCTGGAGTGATCCGGGGCCAATACTAGAAAAGTAAACAACTCTAAGAGCCAAATGGGACCTGTATGAGACCACCCTGGCCAGATGAGCACCTAACTCACTACCTGGGCCGGCCAGGCCAGTTTTGAGAGGGATGTGGCCGGACCCCCTGTGAAGATTGGAGCCCATATTGCTTCTGTAGCTCACATAGACCCTATATATCACTCTAGACCTGTTTGTTTGCCCTGTTTTGACCTGATCAGAAATCTGGGACCACTTTTCTGGGTTGCTGCCATGTTTTTCATGATGTTTATAGATTGAGTTTTGATATTTGGTTTTGCATTCAATCACTTGACGTTTGCACGTCTATATCGAGGGTTACTTGGTCGTGTTTGCACGTGAGGCTATAGGTTTTTACCTATGGGCGTAACGTGTACCGTTTTGGTTTCCGACATGATTTTCACGTGCTTTAGCATTCGTGATATCCTTGTAGGTATCCTACGTGGCGTCGAGGCGTTGGAGATGCAAATGGCGACATCGGCATCGGCACACATAATCAAGGTGAGTAGATTTATATCTACGGGGAGAAGTCGGGTGGATGGCGTATAGCACCCCCGCAGTCCGTGGTGATGTATACGGATTCGTATACACACCTACAATAATTATATGTTATTTGGGATTAGTGGTGATGTTTTGGATGGACATTAGTGTGTTGGATTGATTTAGTGTCGCGAAACCCTAGAGTAGTGGGTGCACTGCACGTACACACACATACATACTTGCATACATCCTTATTTCATATGTGGTTATGGGATTCTATATGGTTATGTGTTCACATGGGTATGGGACTATGTGTTCACATATAGACTTGAGGATGATACATGGGACTGAGATGAGTCGATGATATTTGATCCGAGATTATGATATCAGTGATATGATAAAATTCGTATTTGGGATACGTCTTGATGCTTTAGCGGATTTGGATGATGATGCCATATGAATAGTGACATATATATATAATGATCGACATGTGATTATATTACGAAACATGATATGATATGATATGATAAGATGTTTATGATAGGTCGCTTGGGCGATGTTTACCTCTTTACGCTGATGTGTGCTGATGATATCGAATTGCTAGAGGCTGTCGATCGGAAGTCGGATTATAATTATATTGACGATATATGATGATGACATCGATTTATACGAGACTGTCGATCAGTAGTCAGATCATGAATATAGTGATGATGTTAGCATTGTACTAGACATAGGTCAGTACCCAGATGATGATATTTGATAAAGAGAATACCAGATGAATGTTATGACGAATGTGATATTGACCCGTACCCAGTTTTGGGGATGCCGTACGACGGATTACGTACGAGCTATATTCTGATGTTTGATCCGCACTCTAGACTTAGGATGTCTAATCATAGATATTATATCGGATGTGATATGATTGAGGTGGGATCACCGACTGTATACATATACATATATATATATATATATCGACTCAGAGGTTAGGCGGTTTCCCTTACCTGCAGTTAGCTTTTAGCTCAGCCTTATAGTGGTGTAGCTATACGACTCTTATGACATTAGATGCAGTTTAGCTATCATTGTGCTTAGTATTCAGCTCCCGTACATTATTGTTGTTGCTCTGCATTGTATACTTATTGTGATTCATATTCCATTATTGATATCATGCTGTTAGGACACCAGCACCATTACCGATGATGCGTTTATACCACGTACACTTATTTGCCGGCGCACACACATCTTCATCGGTAATTGCCATGTCACGTACACTTAGAGAATATTATTGCTTGATTTAGCTTTTTAGCTAGTAGTGACATGATATTAGTGTACTTGCCATTTATGCTAGCTTAACATGGTAGTTATTACTTGTCATTTCATGCATATTGTTATCCATTATATGCCGCATTCATGGATTCTCATGCTTATATTCGTGTTTACATGCTATTGATGATTCGGATTTCCATGATATTTTCTGGATTTGGGGGAAAACCGCAAAACATATATAAACTGCTTTCACTCTTTTTAAATAAAAATGCGGTTTTCCCATGATGTATGAGTCGTCCACCATGAGTTTTGCTGATGGATTTCGAGACCCGATTCGATGAGGCGGATGAACCGTTTCGGGTACATGGTGGGCCCGGTGTGGTACCCCGGGGCAAGAAGATCGCAGGAGATGGCGTTGAGCCTGTGCAGGGGAGCACGACCGACCGGTGATATTACCCGACGCGTCGGATATCCGGAGGATACCGTCGTGGTCATGAGATGGATGGTAGGGGCCAGTCTGGACTGACGGCGCCCTAGATATTGTGATTGAGACATTGAGATTTTGAGATATTGAGGTACAGAGATTGTGATACAGAGATATCGAGATATTGAGATTTATATTTTTTGCCGATGCTAGGCACTGTTTTATGATGATTTCATTATGATACCTCATTTTAAAAATACAGAAATCTCACAAATTTATAAAAGCAGTTTTCTTCAGTATATGCATTCTGTTTCATGCATTCATACATCATCCATATGATACATTGCCACCTGATGCATTGACACGGGCACATTGGATTACACTTGGCTTAGATATTTACCCTAGCCATGGTTATATATTGCTGGTTATATACTTGAGGATTATATATATTGATCGTAAGACCTAGGATTGCGTCATACATGCGATTTTCTGTTCGTAGATCTTCTTCTACTCACGAGTTGGCAACTCACCCCCGTTGTGCCCCAGTTTCTTGCAGGTTTGCCGTACAGGTTTTATTACGGCTTTGCGGGCACTGTTCCTTTCGGGTGACTTACTAGTAGGTGGGTTTATTGTATCGTACCCATCATTTTTCATTGTATATTATATTTCAGTTGTATCTAGAAGTTCCATCAACCAAACATGTACTTATTTGAGATTGAGACCAGTGATGTTTATTTCTTTCGACCTTAGATCGCGCATTATATTTCCATGGGTTTCTTGCTGTTGAGCTTCCTTTTCTGTTGTGATCCTCGCCTTTAGGCATTGTATATTATGTTGCATACTAGTTGATTCACATATGGTTTTTCCTACACTCTACTACTTTTCTTGGTTTGGATTTCTGGGTTCGGCTTACTTAGAGTACGTACGCCTCGAGACGTTCGTAGTCTAAGTGCCGGTCATGTTCCATACTTTCGGGTCGTGACATGTCCGCTCGAACATCACACGCGCACAAGTACACGTATGTGATCAAACCCTGTCATAAAACCATACGACCTCTACATCGTTTCGTCCGAAGCAGGAAAACCCTCTGTGTGGGACTCTAGAGACTCGACAGTACGCTGGCAGTGGGTTTAACCACAAGCACGTCAGCGGTATTAGCTGCACGTAACGGCTACCCAGATATCTGTCTATAAGAAGGCCGACGAGCAAACTCATCCGAACTCCTACTGAGCCTGTCTGTGGCAATCTCTGTATAGTCCGGTCTGTTCGTCTAAGAGTATCGCATATCGGGCCTAGGGGGACGGTAAACGTCAGACCCCTAATAGTGCAATAAGTCGTGTCGGAGTACAACCCAAAACACCTTGAGAAACTACTGGAGTACCTACCAGTAAATCTTGCTCGCCCTGGTCAGGGACTTTGTGTAATGGCTTTCCGAACACAGCGCGACATTAACCCCCAATACTGGGAGAGACGAATCCTATCTAACCGCCACTGCCTCTAAGTGCTTCGGGACTGCACCCAACTACTACCTGATTGCACGACTCAATAGAGCCATGGTAGGGTAGCAATCTAAGAACATTGGGAACATACTTGAGGCGAAGTGGCAGTGTCAAGTCAACAAACTAAACTGTACTCATGTCACCTGGGAACTGCTACTTGACGATAGGTTTAGTACCAACCAGCAGTACCCCATGAGTCCGTCCAGTGTAACTCATAACCCAATGAGCGCCTGCATACTATTTCCAGTACGACGTACTGATGGCTGTAGGACAGACCATCTCTCCTGCTGGGATGAGAAGCATATACACTAGTCTACTCTGGAGTATCGATTCCCTATCTCGATAATCCTACGACTAGGGACCTTTATAAGGATGTGCTTATAGACTACCCAGCCCCCACTAGTGTGACTGCCATCACAACGCTGGTAGTCAAGCAAAAATCCTAAGGGCTCTATCAATATATATTAGCGATACGTTAAAAGAAACATATACACATATTAATGAAGGGTTACGGCAGCGTCCCGGCCATCGAAACGCAGCCAAAATATGGAACAAAAATTTCTAAACTGGCGCTACCGTTACCCGAATCCCGGATCGACCTTAAACCCTAATCTAGCAAGCTAACTAAGAGTTAGAATCGTTATACCGAGTTGATCCGTGTCCTTCGGTCTTCATTCCAAGCTCCTAGCGGCTCCTTTGATGTGGTTTGGTTGCCGGTCTTCCTCCATCTTCGATGATCCACCCGAGGGAAATGGTGCAAGCTCCAACCTCGTTGAACGAAGCAACCGACGCTCCAAACTCGCTAGTGATGGAGAGTGGGGGTGTATGAAAGTGTCACTACAATTTTCTCTCAACCCATATGCTCAATGAGCAATGCAAGAAGAAGATGAAAGAGGTGATGAAACTTTGGCATGAGGCAACTAAAAAATGGCTAAGTCTTTTGTTCTTTTTGCTTTGAGTGAATGAGAGAGTAGGAGTAATGCAAGTGTAATAATCCACAAAATGAAATCAATCACCCACAATGAAGTGGCCAGCCCCCCCTCTCATCCCCACAAAAAAAAAATCATTTTTCTTTTCCAATTATAGCAATAAACAAATGCACCATACTTTGCTACATGCACAAAACCATACCATGAACCATGCTCATGCCACAACACACCCTCCATCTCATTATGAAACAAATGAATTTCCATAAATGGAAAATCAATAATGAGGTGGCAAAACTTCTAGAAGCTATTCCGTATAAAATACGGAATACTTCCCGGTACATGTACCGAAATACATATACGCGTATTCGTACAAAAATACGAATAGCCAAGAGAGAAAACGAATAGTGAACAATAATACTAGAATACATATATATAAATACATATGTAAATTATTAAATCAAAAACCTGATTTAATAATCTGGCTTAATCTTAAGCCGCTAGTATTATCAACCGTCCGATTAAAGTCTGCGCAGCATGTGCACATATTTAATCAGACACCTGTATGTATCAATATATCTCATGTACACCATATCGCTTGAACCGTGAAAACCCTCTGTGTGGGACTCTAAAGTCTCGTCAATACGCCGACAGTGGGTTTAACCACAAGCACGTCAGCGGTACTAGCTGTACGTAACGTCTACCCAGGTATTGAGCGAAAGGGAGGTCGACGAGCAAACTCATCCTGAACCCCTACTGAGCCTGACAGTGACAATATCCGTACAGTCCGGTCTATTCGTCTAAGAGTATCGCATATCGAGTCTAATAGGGTGGATAAAGTCAGACCCCTAACAACGCGACATTTAGTGTCGGTATGATATCCACCACCACCTGAGAAACTATTGATCCTGGATCGATAATTCTCGTCCACCGTGGCCATGGATTTTTGGTGATGGCCATCCGTACACAACGCGACATCAACCCCCAATACTGGGAGAGACGAATCCCCGACAATCCGATCACTGCCTCCATGTGGCTCGGGACTGTACCCAAGTAAAACCTTTTTGCACAACTCCTTTGAGCCGTGGTAGGGTAGTAATCAAAGCACAGTGGGAACTCACACGAGAAAAATGATGATCTCAGGTCGACAGACTAACCTGTACACATATCACCTGGGAACTGCTATCTGACAATAGGTATAATACCAACTAGCAGGTTCCCGGCGAGTCCGTCCAGTGTACTCATAACCCAATGAGCACCTGTATACTATCTTAGGTGAACAAACTAACACCAATGGCTTGTGAGACCTGGCCACCGCCTCTCGTCGGGGTCTCGATCAGTATACACTAGTCTATACTGGAGTATCGATGCTCGGTCTCGATACTCCTATGACTAGGGACATTTAAGGATGTGCTTATAGACCCCAGCTCCCATATATATGATCGCCATCATAATGCTGGCAGTCAAGAAAGAATCCTATGGGCTCTATCAATATGTACATGATGATAAAGACAAACCAGATAGTATACTATCATCTTAAGTAAGACTGTTCTATCGGTATAGGTACCCACTCAATCATCATAATCACCTGCATGCGATTACGATAATTGCCTTGAGGGCACTATAGCCAACAATCTCCCACTTGCACTTAAGGCCAATTATTGCGATGTCGCATACTCACAGCCCGTGTGATACTGAACACCCAACTTCTCTACCAATCAGTTTCACAAAGCCCGTTTGCGAAAATGATTGCGTTCGAGAAATAGCCTCAGTGAGTGGATCCGCTCCAATGTTTCTTTCTGTATCTCTCTTAATCTCAAATTCGTGGAGAAAGCTATCTCCCGAAATGAGCAATACCTGTCTTAGAATTTGTCTGGATATATGATGGGACCCAGTTCACTAAAGAACTCCAATTCCATCAAACTTCCTAGACTGTATCATCCACTGAATTTAATCAGTATTCTGCGCCATGCCTTTCCTCAGTATCCGCTTAGGCCACCTGTCTAACATACCGTCCCTCAAAAGAGGGAAAACTATAACTCTGACAGTCACTTTGTCATCCAGGTCACCTTGGAAGCCTGAAATGATAACCGTCTCCTGAAAGAGGCTGTCGTTATCATATCCCTAGAACATCCATTTATGTTCAATAACTGCTTTCCAATGTTTCTCCAGGATTGGCTATGTTTATTGCAGCTAGTGCAAAAACAACATCTGGTGTGGTACTTGACATTTCATGATTAACTCAATTGCCTAAGCAAGCGATATGCTAATCATGCAGATCCCTCTCCTCTTTAGTCTGTAAGACACCTTTAGAGAGGGTGACTCCATCACTTGCAGGTACACCACCATGCCAGGAGTCTTCCATTCTAAAATACCTTTAGAATAATTTCAAAGTACCCAGATTAGGATATTTCCCAAATCTAGATCTAAAACCATAGATTTAGTAACTAGATAACCTGATATTATATCCATATCCTATGTGGAGAAACAACTTTGTGACAACTGATTGAATCGTTCTTTGTGTGTCGTGTTTTGAAAATGTATAAAGATCACAATCAAAGAAATTTAGACCGCAATCAATTAACGATGTCGATGTAGCGCGTTAATGAATACGGATCGTCCACTGAGATGTGTGTTTTGCTCACTTTCATTTTAGATGAGTCGAAATGAAAATACAAAAGAAAAATTGCAAGAAAATTGATTCTAGAATTTTGAAATTTAGTTTCAAGAAAAGTAAAGAATTAGATCTAAAGATCAAGAATCAATAAAGTTCTAGAAGATATCCAAATCTAATGAACTATCAAGATTTGTAATGAAGCTCGTAGGAATCGATCAAATCGATAGTGAGGATGAAGACTTATGATTACGTATTCCTATCGATTGATGATTTGTTGCTAGATCGATGACGATCAACGAGGATTAGGGATCTCTTGAAGAAACTAGGGTTTCTCCATCATCATCCCTTGTCCTTTCGTTGATTATCATGTTAGTTATATATATGCCTTAGAGGCCATTGTTGTACATATGATGTATATTATAGTGAATGCTTGGATATATATATAGAGAGGACTTTCTTGCTCGACATGATAGTATGCTATTTGGTTTCACTTTTTCTTAACATGTTGACTTATATTAGTTTACTGCCTTGCTCTCACATGTTGATAAAGCCCTTAGGATATGTACTCGACTACTGGGACTATGATGAGATCATACTAGTGGGGCCACAGTAGTCTATCAGTACATCCTATAATTGTTCCTAGTCGAGGGTGTATCGAGACAGGGCATCGATACACCAGAGTAGACTAGCGTATACGCATCTTGAACCATATGATAGGCGATGGATAATCCCATATCCATCGGTGTTTGACATCGAAGATGGTGTACGGGTGCTCAGTGGAGACTGGGTATACTGAACGGACTCGCCGAGAACTCCCAGATGGTATTATACCTCACGTCAGATGGCAGTTCTCTGGTGACACTGGTACAGGGTAGTCTGTAGACCCGAGATCGTCATAGAGTCTTGTGTGATTCCCATTGTACTTTGATTTCCACCTTACTACGTCCAAAAGGGCGTGCAAAACGGTGGATTTTGGGTACAGTCCCGAATCACATGGAGGCAATGAGCGATAGGAGGGGTTTCGTCTCTCCCGGTATAGGGAGTTGATGTTGTGCTGTGTTCGATTGGCTATAACTGGAAGTCCCTGGCCAGGGCTGATATAGAGTGCTACTGGTAAGTGTTATCAGTAGTTTCTCGACTTGTTATGAGCCTCACATCAATACGACTTATCGGTTACTGAGGTCTGACGTATACCACCCCTAGACTGGATATGCGACATATCAGATGAAGAGACCGGACTGTACGGGAGTGTTATTGATTGGATTCACAGGAGAATGTACATGCTTACTTGTTGATCTTCTGATCGCTCAATACCTGGGTGGCTGTTACGTTTAGCTGACCGCTTGCAGCTTATGGGTGTTTGATATGATCATCACCTACTGCCGGCGTATTGACGATTCTTTAGAGTCCTACACAGAGGTTTCTTGAGTCAGGAAAAACGAAGTAGGAGCACAAATGTGATATGTGCGGGACCGAGAATATTACGATATGAGATACCGTATTCTATTCTCGCGATATTAGATATCGGCCGAGTATATGTGATATAACTGGGTCATCGGATCAAGTGTTGATTCGATGAACTGATACAGATTATATTAGTCGGTTATTTGAGAAATAGCCGGATTGTCGGATCAAGTGTTGATTCGATAATTTAATGTATAATTATATATGCGATATATTACTATACATTAACTGATATAAGCTCGCTTTATTGATTCATTTTCTTACCGGATGATACATTGATATATATGCGATATATGTTAATTGTATTATTTTCTTTTGTTACAAAAATATATTATATATGTGATATATAATATTGTAACAAGTTATGATTACAAATGCAATTTGATTAGTGGAGATTAAACATGATTAGGGTTTGATTTGGGTTAGACTTTTCTTGAAGTTTCTAGAAGCTTTTGTTTTGTTTTAAGCAAAGATATTATGTGTTGATATTTTGGAGATATTATTTAACCCAACCCAAACCCTTAACCCTAGTCAACTCTCTACATGAGTTAATACTTGATATTATTAACTCAAGGTTCTTTTGCAAGCAGAGTAACATTTTTCATTATTCATCACAAAATACTTCATCTTCTTCTTCCTCCATGAAAAGCTTTCTAGCTTTTGATTTAGTGATGAATTAGTGTGAGAAATTGATAATAAAAGAGAGCATAATTCCTACTTCATCATCCTCATCTAATTTAGCCAATTAGATTAGGGTGTTCACTTCATTAATACTTGATTAGAGAAGTGAGAGCTTGAGTTAAAGAAACTTCAAGGTAGATCATCTTCGAAAAGGAAGACTTCAAGCAAGCATGGATCATTCGGCTTGTGAAGCCTCTCTCGAGTCCGGGAGATCATGGATCGCGGCGAAGGGACTACTACTCGAAGCTTATAAAGCGAAGGAGCGGACTACAAAGGTTGTAATCCCTCTCTCTTAGATGTAAAGATGTTTACTTGCATGTTTAACCCTAATTATCTAGCAAAGATCCTCGCTTTAGGTTGTTCGGCACTTCTAAATTTTAAATCGGACATGGTTGATGCCTTATAGACCCATGTGAGAGTGCCTAATAACCCTTACAGTGGTATCAGAGCCTAGATAGAGCATTAGGCGACGTGTATACGAAGTTAAAAGTTCGACTGAACCCCGAAACGTCGATTTTGACTCCCTCTCTGGAAATTTTTTAAAATATGGTTTTTTTTTCTGCATTAAAAATAGTCAAAAAATCAAGTAGGTAATTTTACGGATTACTGTAAAATACGAGTCACTGTAGCCTTCAAGTCGCCGCGGAACCGCGGCCATAATAGGCTTTTGGCGGCGGTTCCGCGGCCGTACTTAGGTAACAAGGGGGGTTGTTTCTAGGGTTCATCCGTAGCTATTACTATATGCTTCTGGGAATTTTTAATCTTACTCAAGTGTTGAGTGTTCTGGAGATCTTTTGTATTCGTTGTTTCGATCGGAAAGTTTAATTTCGTTTAGTTTTCCGGATAATTTAGAACGTGTTAAAATGTTTGAACGGATATCAATAACTTAATTTTTCCCGACACGAAAAACTTTCAAGTGTTGAATTTTTCTTGAGTTTAAAACTTTCGGAAAAACATGCAAGTATATCTGTGGACCCTTTAGAAGAATGTAACCTTAACTCGATTATGTGACCGTCAAAACTGTCACTAAACTCTAGGGTTTGTGGTAGTTTAACGTTGCCACATGTGAGGCGTTGGTTTGACCCCTTCTACGGCTGGTTCATTGGGGCGGTGACATGTTCTGGGATTTTTGAACTCCGCTCAAGTGTTGAGCTATTTGGGAATTCTTGGGTGTTTGATTATTCGATTGGAAAGTTTAACTTTGTCTATTTATCTGGAATGTGATACTATATGTGGAATTCATATAGTTAGGCATGAAATGCGAAGTATGTGATATTTCGGATTTAAGATGTCTAAAGTAATTGTGGATTCCAAATGTTGTAGTTTTACACTTTCTTTTCTGTGACCGTAAGCGCAGTATGTGGTGTATCGCCGGCTTCGTTGCTATACATCAACGAAAATCAGGATACGCATACTTGCTTATGTTGATGATATGAGATATTATGTGTTGCTGTGATATGTTGTATTGGATCGTCGTGTTCTGAATAGCCGGGGGTTTTATGTGAGATGAGCGTTTTAATTTTCATTCGTGTAAAATTCTTTTGTATGTAATATTCTTTTATTGGGGCACTTCCGGGTTGAGGATGATGTCACCATTGTATATTATTTACTTTTCCGCATTAGGTAGACCCAAGGAGGGGAGCACAAGTAACCGGGTTCTAGGGTCCAGTGGGAGGCCATCTCGAGGAGTCGAGACCGGGTCTCTTAACCCTAGAATTGGCAGTGTTGCTTGCCGCTCTCCTACGGGTCTAGGGATATGGGTTTGGCTATTCATCGCGACTGTAGAATCCGTGTTTTATACAGGCTCGATATAAAATACGGACGTCCTAGTATATCCAATATTTCATATGTTATCTTCTGCTGCAATGTTCTGTGATGAGATCATATTACTGCCTGAGACGAATGCTTATACTATATATATGATATATAAATATTACATCTTTCGTTTCTTCTGTGATACTTAGGAAGCATAATTAATGGGATTTATTAATGAGATTAATAAAAGAAAAGAAACCTAAAAGATATTGTAGAATCAAAACTTTATAAAAAGGGTAGCTACAGTCTTGCTTTGCACAGCGGTATATATGATATACCCTGCACCTTATTCGATGAGGAAAGAGCCGAGATCTCTTCACCGGGAGTGACCTCTTTAGCAAAATTGGCAGATGCTACAAACTTGCGGTTTTGTTTTTGATTGCTTCTATAGTTCTTGCTTTGCACAGCGGTATTTGTGAAATATCCTGCACTTTATTCGATAAGGAAAGAGCCGGGATCCCTTCACCGGGAGTGACCTCTTTAGCGAAACTAAAAAAAAGCCTCAAAAACATTCCTTTTCAAAATCACTTGTTTCTACAACGATATTAAGTTCATTACGCTCATGGTTTTTTCTGAAAAACCTGCGTAGCCCTCCGTCATTTCAGATAAGTATTACCTAGTAGTCATGCTACGTTTGTTGACTTTGTTAAGGCGTAGTGTGCGGTACCTAATTAGTGCTTATCTGTTAAAAACATGAGATGTGATTGGATTAGGATAGTTGTACGACTTTGTTGACTATGTTAAGGGTCGTACAGGTGGGTTTAATTCAATCGGAAAATGACGAGTTGATCTTGGCTAGCAATTATGATTTGTTGACTATCTTAAGGTCATTAGTTGCTAGGGGCAAAAGCATTATCGGGAATTTCAAGTGTTGAAATTTGCAATGAGATTGCATACCTTCTATGAGATAGATGGATCCTGATACCCACTACGAGTAAGAGTTACTCCTGGGAGACTTTTACACAGGACAATTAGCCGATCAAGTAGGTGACTAGAAAGGTGTTTACGGGGTTATGCCTCTGGGAAAACGAGGTTTGTTTTAATTAGGTCCGTGCGAAAGTACGGGGAACCTCCCTCAAAGTACCAACACTGGCCTGGCTGAAAGATTGGCGAACTTGTAAGGTGTAATTAATCCCGGCTAGTTTTACCTTTTAGGGTTTGAAGGAAGATTTGATAAAAACAGTGGGAGACATCCTGATTAGATAAGATAATAACTAATCTAATCTTGCAAGAGTATACGCTAAAGTGTTTCCTTCTCTCTCTCTCCAGGTAGCGACCATGTCAGGCATTAATCAAGATAATAATATGGATGTATTGACTGAACCCGCTTATTATACTGAGCAGAGGAACGTTGGTCCCATTCTTTCTTATAAGTTTTATAAGACTGAGCAGGAAATAGGAGAATATCTGGATTCTCACACCGCCCAAATGAAGAACAAGCATGCTGATGCATCTTCTTCAGAAGTGTTAGTTATTGAGAACTGTTTCTCAGTTCACTCTACGTCCTGGGTATTAGATACCGGATCAGGATCCCACATATGTAATACGTTATGTGGGCTACGTAAAGGTAGAGAACTGGGAATGGGTGATCATTCCGTAAGAGTAGAGAATGGTGCAGATGTTGCAGCCAAGGCTGTTGGCGAATATCACCTTGTGTTACCAAAAGGTAATACATTGATTCTGAACGAATGCTATTACATTCCGACCCTGATATGCAATATTATATCAGTTTCTTTATTGAATAAAGAAGGATATAATTTTGTAATATAGGATAATGTTATGAACATATTCCTGAATCAAAAGTTGATAGGATCAGGATCGTTAAATAATGGCATGTACGTTCTAAATCAAACTACAATTCTTAATGTACAGAACACAAACAAAAGGAAAAGTTCAGAAATGAACGAATCCTTCTTGTGGCATTGTAGACTAGGTCATATCAATGCGACACGGCTAGCTAAATTGCATAAGGATGGATATTTGAATCCGTTCGAATTATCATCTTATGACACTTGCCAGTCATGTCTCAAAGGCAAGATGACCAAAACTCCGTTTAGCGGACACGGAGAAAGAGTTACAGAACTTTTGGGGCTGATACATAGTGATGTATGTGGACCCATGTCTATACATGCCAGGAACGGTTCTTCCTACTTTATTACATTCACTGACGATTTCTCAAGATACGGATCCTGATGAAACACAAGTCTGAAGCTTTTGAGAAATTCAGGGAATATAAGCACGAAGTAGAGAACCAAACGGGCAAAAGTATTAAAATCCTACAATCTGATCGAGGAGGAGAATACTTAAGTAATGAGTTTCCGGACTATCTAAAAGAGAATGGGATTCTCTCTCATCTTACTCCTCCTTATACACCACAGCACAACGGTGTATCGGAGTGGAGGAATCTCACCCTATTAGATATGGTGCGCTCTATGATGAGCAATGCTGAGTTGCCTATTTCCTTCTGGGGTTATGTACTTGAGACAGCAGCATACCTATTGAATCAAGTTCCATCTAAATCTGTACCTACCACACCATATAAGATATGGAGTGGGAAGAGACCGTATCTTAAACGAGTTAAGATATGGGGTTGTCCGGCCTATGTCAAAAGGCAAAATCCGGACAAACTCGAGGCACGATCAGTTCTTTGCAAGTTTGTGGGATATCCTAAGAATTCCCAAGGATATTTTTTCTACCATGCTGAAGAACAAAATGTGTTTGTTTCTCAATATGCCACCTTTTTAGAAAGGGAATTTCTTGTTAAAGAAATTAGTAGCGAAAAGGTAGAGTTGGAAGAGGTTCCAGCACCACAAACTACAACTGATGATTTATTGGAACTAGAGGATTCAGTAGTATCCAACGAACCCCAGCCTCTCCGCCGATCTAGTAGGGTTTCTCATCCACCTGAGAGATACTACGGTTTTCTCATTGATGGTGGGAGCGAGGATTGCATCATGGAAGATGATGACCCGACTAGCTTCGAGCAGGCCATCACGATTGGTGACTCTGTGAAGTGGCTGGATGCAATGCGATCTGAGATGGAATCCATGTACACCAACAAAGTATGGACTTTGGAAGTTGCTCCTGAAGGGGTAAAACCCATTGGGAGCAAATGGATCTTTAAGAAGAAACTTGGTGTAGATGGAAAAGTTGAGACTTTCAAAGCTAGACTTGTTGCAAAGGGTTTTCGTCAACCACCAGGTGTGGATTATGACGAAACCTTTTCTCCAGTGGCTATGCTTAAGTCCATTCGGATCTTACTTGCCATTGCTACATACCATGACTACGAAATCTGGCAAATGAATGTTAAGACCGCCTTTCTAAATGGTGATTTAGAAGAGTGCGTGTACATGACTCAGCCAGAGGGTTTCATAGATAATGGGAGCAGCGGAAAGGTGTGCAAGCTGCTTAAATCCATTTATGGGTTAAAGCAAGCATCAAGGAGTTGGAACATCTACTTTGATGTTGTAGTCAAAGAGTTTGACTTCATCAAAAACGTAGATGAACCTTGTATATATAAAAAGGTTGCAGAGAGTAAGGTTGTATTCCTCGTATTGTACGTGGATGACATACTCTTGATAGGAAATGATGTTCCTATGCTGCAATCGGTCAAGCTCTTCTTATCACAAAGATTCTCAATGAAAGATCTAGGTGATGCCTCCTGCATACTGGGATTATGATCTATAGAGATAGATCTAAACGGATACTGGGATTGTCCCAATCCAGGTACATTGACACCATACTAAAGAGGTTTAGTATGGAAGAATCCAAGCGTGGGAACCTACCCACGATCTCTGGACTCACTCTCTCCAAAGAGATGTCTCCCAAGACTGATTTGGAGAGAGCTCGCATGCAAGGGATACCCTATGCTTCGGCAGTAGGCTCTATCATGTATGCGATGCTGTGTACCAGACCCGATGTAGCATACTCACTAAGTATAGTGAGTAGGTATCAAGCAGATCCTGGAGAGAGTCACTGGATAGCTGTGAAGAACATTCTCAAGTACTTGAGAAGAAATAAGGAGATGTTCTTGGTGTATGGTAACGGAGAACTCTAGGTGGAGTCCTTTACCGATTCAAGCTTCCAAAGTGATAAGGACGACTCTAAGTCGCACTCGGGATTTGTCTTTACCCTCAATGGAGGGGCGGTGTGTTGGAAGAGTTCAAAACAGAAAACTGTTGCAGACTCGACGATGGAAGCTGAATACATCGCTGCCAACGATCCTGCAAAAGAGGCTGTCTGGATGAAGAAGTTCATTACTGAACTTGGTGTGGTTCCATCCATTGAGCATCCAATACCTTTGTATTGTGATAACAATGGAGCTGTGGCTTTGGCCAAGGAACCCAGGTCCCATCAGAAGTCCAGACATATTCTGAGTCGGTATCACCTGATCCGGGAGATAGTTGATCGCCGGGAGATCGAGGTCAGGAGAGTTGATACGAAGGACAACACTGCGGATCCACTCACGAAGGCCATTCCCCAGACACAATTTGAGAGACTCTTCAGGATGCTGGGTATGAGATACTACAACAGCTGGCCTTAGTGCAAGTGGGAGATTATTAGTTATAGATATGCTCTAGAGGCCATTATTGTACATATGATGTATATTATAGTGGATACTTGGATATATATTGAGAGGACTTTCTTGCTCGACATGATAGTATGCTATTTGGTTTCACTTTGTCTTAACATGTTGACTTATATTAGTTTACTGCCTTGCTCTCACATGTTGATAAAGCCCTTAAGATATGTACTCGACTACTGGGACTATGATGAGATCATACTAGTGGGGCCACGGTAGTCTATGAGTACATCCTATAATTGTTCCTAGTCGAGGGTGTATCGAGACAGGGCATCGATACATCAGAGTAGACTAGCGTATACGCATCTTGACCCATATGATGGGCGATGGATGATCCCATATCCATCGATGTTTGACATCGAAGATGGTGTACGGGTGCTCAGTAGAGACCGAGTACACTGAAAGGACTCGCCGAGAACTCCCAGATGGTATTATACCTCATGTCAGATGGTAGTTTTCTGGTGACACTGGTACAGGGTAGTCTGTAGACCTGAGATCGTCATAGAGTCTTGTATGATTCCCACTGTACTTTGATTTCCACCTTACCACATCCAAGAGGGTGTGCAAAACGGTGGCTTTTGGGTACAGTCCCGAATCACGTGGAGGCAATGAGCGATAGGAGGGGTTTCGTCTCTCCCGGTATAGGGAGTTGATGTTGTGCTGTGTTCGATTGGCTATAACTGGAAGTCCCTGGCCAGGGCTGATATAGAGTGCTACTGGTAAGTGTTATCAGTAGTTTCTCGACTTGTTATGAGCCTCACATCAATACGACTTATCGGTTACTGAGGTCTGACGTATACCACCCCTAGACTGGATATGCGACATATCAGATGAAGAGACCGGACTGTACGGGAGTGTTATTGATTGGATTCACAGGAGAATGTACATGCTTACTTGTTGATCTTCTGATCGCTCAATACCTGGGTGGCTGTTACGTTTAGCTGACCGCTTGCAGCTTATGGGTGTTTGATATGATCATCACCTACTGCCGGCGTATTGACGATTCTTTAGAGTCCTACACAGAGGTTTCTTGAGTCAGGAAAAACGAAGTAGGAGCACAAATGTGATATGTGCGGAATCGAGAATATTACGATAATAGATACCGTATTCTATTCTCGCGATATTAGATATCGGCCGGGTATATGTGATATAACCGGATCATCGGATCAAGTGTTGATTCGATGAACTGATACAGATTATATTAGTCGGTTATTTGAGAAATAGCCGGATTGTCGGATCAAGTGTTGATTTGATAATTTAATGTATAATTATATATGCGATATATTACTATACATTAACTGATATAAGCTCGCTTTATTGATTCATTTTCTCACCGGATAATACATTAATATATATGCGATATATGTTAATTGTATTATTTTCTTTTGTTACAAAAATATTTTATATATGTGATATATAATATTTTAACAAGTTATGATTACAAATGCAACCTTATTAGTGGAGATTAAACATGGTTAGGGTTTGATTTGGGTTAGAATTTTCTTGAAGCTTCTAGAAGCTTTCGTTTTGTTTTAAGCAAAGATATTATGTGTTGATATTTTGGAGATATTATTTAACCCAACCCAAACCCTTAACCCTAGTCAACTCTCTACATGAGTTAATACTTGATATTATTAACTCAAGGTTCTTTTGCAAGCAGAGTAACATTTTTCATTCTTCATCACAAAAGACTTCATCTTCTTCTTCCTCCATGAAAAGCTTTCTAGATTTTGATTTAGTGATGAATTAGTATGAGAAATTGATAATAAAAGAGAGCAGAATTCCTACTTCATCATCCTCATCTAATCTAGCCAATTAGATTAGGGTGTTCACTTCATTAATACTTGATTAGAGAAGTGAGAGCTTGAGTTAAAGAAACTTCAAGGTAGATCATCCTCGAGAAGGAAGAGTTCAAGCAAGCATGGATCGTTCGGCTTGTGGAGCCTCTCTTGAGTCCAGGAGATCATGGATCGCGGCGAAAGGACTACTACTTGGAGATTATGAAGCGAAGGAGCGGACTACAAAGGTTGTAATCCCTCTCTCTTAGATGTAAAGATGTTTACTTGCATATTTAACCCTAATTATTTAGCAAAGATTCTCTCTTTAGGTTGTTCGGCACTTCTAAATTTTAAATCAGGCATGGTTGAAGCCTTATAGACCCATGTGAAAGTGCCTAGTAACCCTACATATCATTCACAAGCTAGCCTCTAGGAAATTCAATCACCGATCGTTGATTTCTAATTAAGAGCGAAAACATTCAATAAAGTATCTCGCTCAAAACTAGGTTGTTGATGATTCAATTTTCTAGAGTTTACAAAACTCATAGGACTTAAGAATCGTTTCAAGATTGTAATCATCATCATCTCTCTATTCTTTCGATTCCTCCACGAGCGGAGCTTTTACTCAAATATCATAACAAAGAAAACAATCAAGAATTGAGATCTCATCATAATGCTCAAATATAAAGATAAGCAAGATAAAGAAATTTCACATTTTATTATTCAACAATTCCGTTACAATTTGCTCAAGAACTACAAGAATTGAGGAAAGAACTCGATCGTCGAATTAGCTTCGCATCGTCTCCGTGAGTCGCGGATCGTCTTGGATCACTTGCTCGGTTGAAGATCGGCGTTGCTTCTAAAAGGTTGATGGCTTCTTACTTGAGATAGTACTCGATAAATCTTGATTCTTTGATCAAATTGTGTCACTAAATTTGATTTGAATTTTGATTTGGATCTACAATTTTTCCCTCCAAAATGAACAACCTACTAACTAACTCACTCCAAAACCCTAGATCTAGATCTCATTTTATAATCTCTCATTTGAATCTTCCCTCCAAAGCTAGGTTGTTAGAGAGAGACTTCTAGAAGAAGTTTGTTGGAGAGAATATTCTAGAATGAGGAATATTTTAGGGTAAGGTTGTTAGGCCGAGCCTTCCGGATGAAGCCACGTGGACTTTGGGAGTCTTCTGGAAGCATTGCCGTTACGAGGAGCCACGTGGAGAAATTTGATGCGATGACGTGTCCAAAGCGCCGTGGATCCACGGCGGATAGGGCCCTACGGCCGCGGATCCACGGTCATGTAGGAAGCTTGCTGCAGGAAAACTTCAGGGTGTTTTGGTGTTGATATTTGGGACTTCATGGAATGTCTTGAATCTTTTATTCTTTCTTGTTTTACTGCCAGATCCTAAGTCTTGGACTTGGCGTATTTTTATCAGCCCCTTTTGCAGTTTTGGCTCTTTTCCTGGAATTTCCTGAACACAATCTCGAGACAAGTGTTGCGATATACAAAAGATCATGCGTGCAATAATAAACACTCAATTTACCTCAAAATGCCGGTTATAATATATAACACATGTTATTTGGTATTTTACAGATAATTTGCTAATATATGCTATATTCATACCGAACACCTTTAGATGATTACAAATAGTAGGGAAATTGATGTGTTAAAAATGCAATATTTTCGACTGATCAAATTCCCCCAAACTTATTTTTGGTCGTCTCGAGCAAACCGTTTTATTAAAAAGAGAAGGAGAAAATATAAGAAAAAGAAAAACTAACTAGCACACCTTCGTAGGCAACACGATTGCACTGAGCACGTGCAACAAGCATTTAAACCTTTATGTGTCCCTAGTAGGAGGAGTGTTGTCTCCTGAGGATTTTCAGCGGATTGCACCCATAAAATCCAATAATAAAAGGAAGATCGTGAAAGTTACATATAAAGATAAGAATTGTAAAAGAAAGACTTTGAAGATTAGAGTTTTCAACTACACTAGGTTTTTGGTTGTCATGAGCCCTATCTTAATAGTCATGAAAAGATGTTAGAAATCACATCATCCCTCAATAAAACATCAGCTTTGTAGGGTTACTAGGCACTATCACAAGAGTCTATAAGGCATCGACCATGCCCGATTTAAAATTTAGACGTGCCGAACAACCTTAACCAAGATCTTAGACTAGAGATTAGGGAAAACAAAGCAAGTAAACAACTTTACTTCTAAGAGTTAGGGATTACAACCTTTGTAGTCCATTCCTTCACTTCTAAAGCTCCGTGTTGAGGTTCCTTCACTGCGATCATCGAGTATCTGGACTCTAGAGAGGCTCCACAAAAGAAAGATGCAAGCTTGCTTCCGATCTTCGATAACAAAGATGATCTACCTTGAAGAAACTCAAACCCAAGCTCTTGCTTTGCTAATCAAGTATTAGCAAAGCAAACATCCTAATCTAAGTGGCTAGAATAGATGAGGATGATGAAGTAGGAATTTAGCTCTCATTTATTTTCTATTTCTCACTCATTTTCATCACTTCACAAAAGGCTAGAAAGCTTTTCATGCAAGGAAGAAGAAGAAAGAAGATGATCAATCCTTTTGTGATGAATAATGAAATCTTGTGAGGTTAGAAATGCAACCATGGGTTAAGTATGATAACTTAACCCATGTAGAGACTTAACCATGGTGAAGGGTTGGGTTGGGTTAACAAATATCAACCAAAATATCTTTAGAAAATATCTTTAGTTAAAAACAAAAGCAAAGCTTCTAGAAGCTTCAAGAAGGTTTAACCCTAATCCAAACCCTAACCATTTTTAAACTCCACAAAACATGTTGCATTTGTAACCTTAACTTGTTACAATATTATATATCACATATATAATATATTTTGTAACAAAATAAAATAATACAATTAACATATATTGCATATATATCAATGTATTACCCGAGTGAGAAAAAGAATCTTTTAGTGAGCTTATATTAGTTAATGCAATTTAATATATCAAATATATAATTATACATTAAATTATCGAATCAACACTTAATCTGATAATCCAGCTATTTCACAAATAACCGACTAATATAATATGTATCAGTTCATCGAATCAACACTTGATCCGATGACGGCTATATCTCATATACCCAGCCGATAACTCATATCGCGAGAATCTAATATGGTATCACATACACCTATTGTTCTCGGTCCCGCACATATCATTTATGTGCTCCTACTCCATTTTGCCTGAGCCAGGAAACCTCTGTATAGGACTCTAAAGAATCGTCAATACGTCGGTTGTAGGTGGTGATCATATCAAAATCCCACAAGCTGCAAGCGGTCAGCTAAACGTAACAGCCACCCAGGTATTGAGCAATCAGAAGATCAACAAGAAAGCATGTACTTTCTCCCGTGAATCCATCCAGTAAAACTCCCGTACAGTCCGGTCTCTTCGTCTGATATGTCGCATATCTCGCTTAGGGGTGGTAAACGTCAGACCCCAGCAGCTTGATAAGTCGTGTCGATATGAGGTCCATAACAGTTCGAGAAACTACTGATAACACTTACCAGTAAATCTCTGCAACCCTGGCCAGGGATTTCCAGTTATAGCCAATCGAACACAGCGCAACATCCACTCCCTATACCGGGAGAGACGAAACCCCTCCTATCGCTTATTGCCTCCATGTGATTCGGGACTGTACCCAAAAGCCACCGTTTTGCACGCCCTCTTGGACATGGTATGATGGAAATCAAAACACAGTGGGAATCATACAAGACTCTATGACGATCTCGGGTCTACAGACTAACCTATACCAGTGTCACCAGAGAACTGCCATCTGACGTGAGGTATAATACCATCTTGGAGTTCTCGACAAGTCCGTCCAGTGTACCCAGTCTCCACTGAGCACCCGTATACCTTCTCTGATGTCAAACACCAATGGATATGTGATCATCCATCGCCCATCATATGGGTCAAGAAGCACATATGCTAGTCTACTCTGGAGTATCGATGCCCTGTCTCGGCACTCCCATGACTAGGAACATTTGAAGGATGTACTTGGCGACTACACTGTCTCCACTAGTATGATCTGCATCATAGTTCTGGTAGTCAACTACTCATCCTAAGGGCTTTATCAACATGTGACATAGAGACAATCAGAGTACATGTTAAGATAAAGAGTAGCCAGATAGCATATTATCATGTCGAGCAAGAAAGTCCTCCCTATATATGTCTAAGCATCCACTACAATATACAACGTATGTACAGTAATGGCCTCTAGGGCATACATATAATTAACAATCTCCCACTTGCACTAGGGCCATCTGTTGTAGTATCTCATACCCAATAATCAGCTGTGGTTGAAGTATCTCATACTCAACCATCCCATAAAATTCTCTACTAGGAAATAGGCCTTTGTGAGTGGATCCGCGCTGTTGTCCTCTTTGTCTACTCTCCTAATCTCGATCTACCTGGAGATCAACATCTCCATGATCAGGTGATACTGCCTTAGAATTGTAGGGTTCCTAGGCATCCTAATGAGGTCTCACAAGGCATCAACCATGCCAATTTCAATAAATCTAGGTGCCGAGAAACCCTAATACGGATCGTTGGCTACAGTTTAGGCGAAACTAGAAACTAGTTAACACTTAACTAAGAGAATACGGAAATACAACCTTTGTAGATCCGGTGCTCCACCTCCATAGCTCCGCAATGAAGTCTTCTCGCTGACCAAAATAAATCCCGGGCTCTAGCGTTGGCTTCATCGGAGAATAGGCGAGCTAGGTCGTCGATGTCCATGCCGAAGATGATCTACGTCGAGGCATCGCTAAATCAAGCTCCACCTTCACCAAGCCATGAAAACTTGTGAAGGAAACACACTCTACTACTTGGCAAGAGGTAGAGGATGAAGAAATATGAAGTGGGTAGACTTTAGAATTGGATTTCTCACTCATTTCCATCAATCACCATTGATGAAGCTTGCTTTCTTCATGAAGGAAGATGAAGAAGAAGAAGCTAATTGTTATGATAAGTTAATCTAGAAAATAGAAAATAAAAGAATACTTATCATAATCAACCATGGTTAAGTGTAGAGAGTGAACTAGGGTTAGTGGAGTGGTTAGGGTTAAGCATGAGACAAAATGGTGACAAAGTCAAAGTGTTCACGAAACTTCATGAATAAAACAAAATTGCCACCATTTTCTCATTTGCTAATTCTTTTTCCAAAAAGAAAAAGATTAATATATAAATAAGGAAATCAAAAACCCTAATCATCCACTTAACTATAGTTTGATCCTTTACACTTAACCAAAAAGCATGTATCATCAAACATGATACAATCAAGTACACAAAATCATATCGCATATGGAATGCGCACACCCGAGTGAGAAAATCCATTCAAAGTGAACCGATACTAGTTAATGCAAAGTAATATATCAAATATATAATTATGCATTAAATCACTAAATCAACACTTGATTCAATGATCCGGTCATGTCGCACATAACCGACAGGTATCATCAGTAACAACTTAACGAATCAACACTTGATCCGATAACCCGGCTATATCGCATATAACCGATCAATGTCACATCGCGAGAATGAAATACGGTATCACATACACGCATCATTCTCGGTCCCGCACATATCTCATATGCGCTCCTATTTCGTTTTGCTTGAGCCAGGAAACCTCTGTGTAGGACTCTAAAGACTCGTCAATACGCCGGCAGCAGGTGATGATCATATCAAACACCCACAAGCCGCAAGCGGTCTGCTAAACGTAACGGCCACCCGGGTATTGAGCGATCAGAAGATCGACGAGCAAGCCCGCTCACACTCCTGTGAATCCAACCAGTAACACTTCCGTACAGTCCGGTCTGATCGTCTGATATGTCGCATATCTCGCCTAGGGGTGGTAAACGTCAGACCCCAATAGCTCGATAAGTTGTGTCGATATGAGGTCTATAACAATTCGAGAAACTACTGGTAACACTTACCAGTAAATCTCAGCAGCCCTGGCCAGGGATTTCCTGTTATAGCCAATCGAACACAGCGCAACATCAACCCCCTATACCGGGAGAGACGAATCCCCTCCTATCGCTCATTGCCTCCATGTGACTCGGGACTGTACCCAAAAACCACCGTTTTGCACGCCCTCTTGGACGTGGTAAGATGGAAATCAAAGCATAGTGGGAACCACACAAGACTCTATGATGATCTCGGGTCAACAGACTACTCTGTACCAGTGTCACCAGAGAACTGCCATCTGACGTGAGGTATAATACCATCTGGGAGTTCTCGGCGAGTCTGTCCTGTGTACCCAGTCTCTACTGAGCACCCGTATATCATCTCTGATGTCAAACACCGATGGATATGGGATCATCCATCGCCCATCTGTATGGGTCGAGAAGGTACACGCTAGTCTACTCTGGTATATCGATGCCCCGTCTCGATACACCCACGACTAGGGACTTTGAAGGATGTACTTATGGACTACCATGTCCCCACTAGCATGATCTGCATCATAGTCCAGGTAGTCAAGTACACATCCTAAGGGCTTTACCAATATGTAACAGAGAGACAATCAGTATACACGTTAAGGTAAAGATCAACCAGATAGCGTACTATCATGTCGAGCAAGAAAGTCCTCCCTATATATGTCCCAGCATCCACTACAATATACATCTTATGTACAGTAATGGCCTCTAGGGCATACATATAACTAACAATCTCCCACTTGCACTAGGGCCATCTGATAGCAGTGGTTGTAGTATCTCATACTCAACCATCCCATAAAAATCTCTCTCTGGGAACAGGCCTTTGTGAGTGGATCCGCTGTGTTGTCCTCTGAGTCTACTCTCCTAACCTCGATCTCCCTGGAGATCAACTATCTCCATGATCAGGTGATGCTGCCTCAGAATATGTCTGGATCACTGATGGGACGGGCGTTCCTTGGCATAAGCCACAACTCCATTGTCTCATAATGGGAGGAACAAAGTTCATCTTATGAACTAATATACACCCAGACAGCCTCTTTGGTAGAATCTTAAGTAGCGATGTATCCTGCCTTTATCGTCTAGTATGTCACGGTATCTAGCTTGGAACTCCTCCAACATACCGTCCCTTTACTGAGGGTAAAGACAATGCCTGCGACTGACACTCAGTCGTCATTATCACCCTGGAACCCTTCCAGTGATTCTCCCCAGGATCGGTTGACACCATCTCACTACAACTAGTGAGAGTCCTAACATCCAATTAGATCTATCTCATAGATCCAAACACCAGGATTTAGGAGGTATCATTTTGATCCTATATGGAGAATCATTGTGATAAGCGGAGATTGACCGAGCGTAGCATAGGAAACTCCTTCCCCATCAAGAGTATGTCATCCACGTACTCTACGAGGATCGTCACCATACTCCCTACTACCTTTTTGTTTATACAAGGTTCATCTACCATTTTGATGATGTCAAACTCTTTGACTAATTCATCAAAACAGATGTTCCAACTCCGCGATGCCTACTTTAATCCTATAAAGCATCTTGCACACGTTTCCGCTGCTGCCACTGTCTACGAAGCCCTCTGGCTGTGTACTTATAGACGCTCTCTTCTAAAACATCATTTTAGAAAAGCAGTCATGGCACCCAACCGCCAGATATCGTAGTCATGGTATGTAGCCGTGGCAAGTAGGATCTGGATGGACTTAAGCATAGCTACTTGAAAAAGTTTCATCATTATCCACGCCTGGTCGATGACGAAAAACTTTAACAAGTCTAGCTTTGAAAGTCTCAACTTTTCCATCTACACCAAGTAATCTTCTCAAGATATACTTGCTCCTGATGGGGATTTAACCCTTCAGATATAGCAACCAAAGTCCATACTTTGTTGGTGTACATGGATTCCATCTCAGATCGCTAAGCATCCAGCCATTCTTACAGAGTCCCACTCCTGATGGCCAGCTCGAAACTAGTTGGGTCATCATCTCATGATGCAATCCTCGCTCCCACTGTCATAGAGTAACCGAAGTATCTCTCAGGTGGGTGAGGAACCTTACTAGATCAGCGGAGAGGCTGAGGTTCGTTGGTAACTATTGAATCCTTTGGTTCTATCAAATCATCAGCTGCAGTTTGTATAGCTGGAACCTTTCCAGTTCTACATTACAGACTTTGCCTCGAGCTTGTCCGGATTTTGCTTTCAGACATAGGCCGGTCAACCCCAAATCTTAACTAGCTTAAGACATGGGCTCTTCCCTTTCCATATCAGATATGAAATGGTAGGCATCTGATTTGATTGGAACCTTATTCAATAGGTATGCAGCTTCTCAAGTGCATAACTCCCAAAAGGAAAAAGGTAAATCAGTAGTACTCATCATAGAGCACACCTTATCATATAGGGTGTGATTGCTCCGCCCCGATACACCAACGTGCTATGGTGTATTCGGAGGAGTAATGCTGAGAGAGAATCTCATTCTCCTTTAGAACAGTCCAGGAATTCCGTGCACAAGTATTCTCCTCCTTGATCGCATCAAAGGACATAATACTTATACCCGTATCGGTTCTCTACTTCTAACTTATATTCTGTGAATATCTCAAAAGGTTCGGACTTGTGTTTCAACAGGAACATATGTCTGAATCTTAAGAGATTATCAGAGAATATAATGAAGTATAAAGAACCGGTCTTGGCATGTGTAGACAGGGGATCTAACATACATCAACATGTATCATCCCAAGAGTTCACTAACTCTTTCTCTGTTTCCAGTAAACAGAGCTATGGTCATCTTATCTCTGTGACATGACTGGCGAGTTTCACAAGATATAAATTCAAACTGATTTAAATATGCATCTTTATGTAACTCTAGCTTGTTGGGTCACATTGATCTGACCTAGTCTACAATGCCTCAAGAAGTATTCGTTCATTTCTGAACTCTTCCTCTTGTGTGTGATCCGTATACTAAGAACTGTAGTTTGATTTAGAACATCAATGCTTTTAGATAACGTGCCTGAACCGATCAACTTTTGATATAGGAAATGTTCAAAACATTATCCAACAATACAAAATTTTATCGTTTCTTTACTAATAAAGAAACTGATATGATTTTGTATATCAGGTTCGGTATCTAATGACATTCGTTCAGAATCAATGTATTGTAATACAGGGTGACAGTGACCAACAGACTTGGCTGCAACTCTTGCCCCGTTTTCTGCCTCATGAAACTTATCACCCGTTCTCAGTTCTCTACCTATCTGTAGCCCTATGTAACAGATTACATATCTGGGATCCTGATCTGGTATCACATACCCAGGACGTAAAGGATACTGAGAAACAGTTCTCTGTAATGAACATACCCGAAGATGATGCATCAGCATGCACTCTCTTCGTTTGGGCGGCATAGGAATTTTGGTATTCCCCAATTTCCTGCTCTGTCTTATAACAATTTATAAGTTGGAGCGGGACCAACGTTCCCCAGCCTAGTATAACAAGCGGGTTCGGTCAATATTCCGTATTATTATCTTGATTAAGGCGTGATATGGTCGCTACCAGGAGAGAGAGAGAAGAAAACACTCAGCGTGCGCTCTTGCAAGAATAGATTGGTTATTATTTTATCTAATCAGGATGGCTCCCACTGCTTTTTATCAAATCTTCCTTCAAACCCTAAAAGGAAAGACTAGCCGGGATTAATTACACACTGCAAGTTCGCCAATCTTTCAGCCACGCTAGTGTCGGTACTTTGAGGGAGGTCCCCCGTGCTTTCGCACGAACCTAATTAATGTAAACCTCGTTTTCCCAGAGGCGTAACCTCGTTAGCACCTTTCTAGACACCTACTTGATCGGCTAATTGCAATGTGTAAAACTCTCCCAGGAGTAACTCTTACTCGCAGCGGGTATCGGGATCCAACTATCTCATAGAAGGTATGCAATCTCATTGCAAATTTCAACACTTGAAATTCCCGATAATATTTTGCCCCTAACGTGCTATGACCTTGACGAAAGCCAACAAACCATAGCCCGCTAGTCAAGTTCAACCCGTACATTTCTTGATTGAATTAAACCCACCCGCACGACCCTTGACGAAAGCCAACAAAGCCGCACGACTACCCTAATCCAATCGCATCGTATGCTGCAGATAAGCAGCATATAGCTACCGCACACTGCACCTTGACGAAAGCCAACAAATGCAGCACGAATACTATATACAACTTATCTGAAATGACGGAGGGCTACGACAGGTTTTTCTGAAAACCTTTTGCGTAATGAACTTGATATCGTTGTAGAATCAAATAATTTTAAAATGGAGTGTTTTTGAGGCTTTTCTAGTTTTGCTAAAGGAGTCACTCCCGGTGAAGGGATCGTCGGTCCTTTCCTCGTCGAATGAGGTGCGGGATATATCATATATATCACTGTGCAAAGCAAAAACACTTAAAAGCAATCAAAAGACAAACCGAAGGTTGTAGCATCTGCCAGTTATTGCTAAAGGAGTCACTCCCGGTGAAGGGATCTCGGTCCTTTCCTCATCGAATAAGGTGCAGGATATATCATATATACCGCTGTGCAAAGCAAGAACTATAGCTACCTGTTTTATTTTGAAATTCGATTCTACAACATCTTAGGTTTCTTTTATTTCATTAATCACATTAATGAAGTCCCATCATTTAAGTACCTAAACATCACAGATAAATACGACGTACACTTATGCCATCCGCATTCGCCTCGATGTCCCCTTGTGCACCGTTAGGTTAGGTAACTAACGGCAGAGCGGGGCAGGGCTAGCGCGGGTGTAAAACATAAGTAACGCCTATATAATATATCATATATACTATATACTGTATCTATCACAGAACATCAGATGATCACATCACAGATATCGCAACAGAAGAATCATATGAAATATTGGATATACTAGGACGTCCGTGTTTTCAATACGAGCCAGTATAAAACACGGATTCCACGGTCGCGATGAATAGCCAAACCCACACCTCTAGACCCCTACGAGAGCGGCAAGCAACCCTACCAATTCTAGAGTTAGGAGACCCGGACTCGACTCCTCGAGTTGGTCTCCCACTGGACTCCAGAACCCGGTTACTTGTGCCCTCCACCTTGGGTCTATCCTAGTGCGGAAAAGTAAATAATATACAAAGGGTGACATCTTCCGCAACCTGGAAGTGCCCCAAATAAAAGAATATTACATACAAGTTTTTACATGAATGAAAATGAAAAACACTCATCTCACATAAAAACCCCCGGCTATTCAAACACGACGATCCAATATAACATATCCAGCAACACATAACATCACATGTCATCAACGTAAGTAAATATGTCCACCCCAATTGTCGTTGACATATAGCAACGAAACCGGCGATATCACATATTACGCTTACGGTCACAGAAAAGAAAGTGTAAAACTACAACAGTTGGAATCCGCAACCACCTCAGACATCGCATGTCTGACCAAATGAATTTCTTAGACATCGCATGCCTAACAATTATAAACCCCGCATTTTAGTCTCAAAATCGAAAACTCTTTTCAATATCAAGTCGGGTAATTCAACAAGATTCCCGACATCCTGATCGAATGCTCGTCGTAAACTTTAGTAGGCGGCCGCACCCCTGATACCGTCGACGAAGTGCACCAAGGCGGAACACCGCTACCGCGAGCACCCGAACGGATGCTTTCGGCGACGGGGTTCTCCTACAGTCACTTGGTCGGGGCTATGGAGTGAGGCTGTCTATTAAGTTTACCCGGCGAGTATCCGCGTACGCTACGTGATTGCGACGGACTTTTGATCACATCAAAATTCCGTGGCAACCGATCAAGTGAGACTAAATTGCTAGATTTACAATATTCATTCAGTTATCTCATAACTTCTTGTGAATTCCAATTATTGTATCCCATTCCAGATAAATAGAAAATGTTAAACTTTCCGATCGAACAATCGAACACCCAAGGTTTCCCAATACAGATCAACACATGAAATAAGTCTAACAATATTCAGTTCGTGCCTCAGTACCAACGGTCCAGCCGTAGAAGGGTCAAGCCAACGCCTCACATGTGGCACGCCGTACTGCCCCAAACCCGAAGGTTCAAAGGGCAGTTCAAGACGGTCACATAATCGAGTTAAGGTTTGTTGTCTTCTAGAGGGACCATCGCGTTACTTGCACTACTTAGAACGTCGTTAAACTACGGAAAAATCCAACACTTGGAAATTTCCCGACAGGGGAAAAATTGGGTATTTATATCCGGTCGAACCTTTTAACATATTCTAAAATTTATCCGGAAAGCCACATAGACAAAATCTGATACCCCGATCGAAATACCGAATCCCCAAAATAACCCCAGAAAATTCATCTCTTGAATAAATATTAAAAATTCCCAGAAAATCCAGCATAATAAAATAGGAGTTACTGTGCAAACAGTAATTGATGATGTCAGCATATGGCCGCGGAACCGCCGCAGAAGCCAAGCTTCTGCCGCGGTTCCGCCGCATGTTGTACTGTTCATCAGAAACTTTTTGTGCCGTAATTCTTAGATTTCCCAGCTGAATTTTTTAGCAATTTTTAATTTGGAAAAATCCACGTTTTTAGAAAAAGTATAGAGAGCATTTTCCGGGTTGGGTTTTCGGTTCGTTCGGACTTCAAATTCCGTCTAGACTTCGTCTAAGGCTCTAGCTAGGCTCTGATACCACTGTAGGATTCCTAGGCATCCTAATGAGGTCTCACAAGGCATCAACCATGCCAATTTCAATAAATCTAGGTGCCGAGAAACCCTAATACGGATCGTTGGCTACAGTTTAGGCGAAACTAGAAACTAGTTAACACTTAACTAAGAGAATACGGAAACACAACCTTTGTAGATCCGGTGCTCCACCTCCATAGCTCCGCAATGAAGTCTTCTCGCTGTCCAAAATAAATCCCGGGCTCTAGCGTTGGCTTCGTCGGAGAATAGGCGAGCTAGGTCGTCGATGTCCATGCCGAAAATGATCTACGTCGAGGCATCGCTAAATCAAGCTCCACCTTCACCAAGCCATGAAAACTTGTGAAGGATACACACTCTACTACTTGGCAAGAGGTAGAGGATGAAGAAATAGGAAGTGGGTAGACTTTAGAATTGGATTTCTCACTCATTTCCATCAATCACCATTGATGAAGCTTGCTTTCTTCATGAAGGAAGATGAAGAAGAAGAAGCTAATTGTTATGATAAGTTAATCTAGAAAATAGAAAATAAAAGAATACTTATCATAATCAACCATGGTTAAGTGTAGAGAGTGAACTAGGGTTAGTGGAGTGGTTAGGGTTAAGCATGAGACAAAATGGTGACAAAGTCAAAGTGTTCATGAAACTTCATGAATAAAACAAAATTGCCACCATTTTCTCATTTGCTAATTCTTTTTCCAAAAAGAAAAAGATTAATATATAAATAAGGAAATCAAAAACCCTAATCATCCACTTAACTATAGTTTGATCCTTTACACTTAACCAAAAAGCATGTATCATCAAACATGATACAATCAAGTGCACAAAATCATATCGCATATGGAATGCGCACACCCGAGTGAGAAAATCCATTCAAAGTGAACCAATACTAGTTAATGCAAAGTAATATATCAAATATATAATTATGCATTAAATCACTAAATCAACACTTGATTCAATGATCCGGTCATGTCGCACATAACCGACAGGTATCATCAGTAACAACTTATCGAATCAACACTTGATCCGATAACCCGGCTATATCGCATATAACCGATCAATGTCACATCGCGAGAATGAAATACGGTATCACATACACGCATCATTCTCGGTCCCGCACATATCTCATATGCGCTCCTATTTCGTTTCGCTTGAGCCAGGAAACCTCTGTGTAGGACTCTAAAGACTCGTCAATACGCCGGCAGCAGGTGATGATCATATCAAACACCCACAAGCCGTAAGCGGTCTGCTAAACGTAACGGCCACCCGGGTATTGAGCGATCAGAAGATCGACGAGCAAGCCCGCTCACACTCCTGTGAATCCAACCAGTAACACTTCCGTACAGTCCGGTCTGATCGTCTGATATGTCGCATATCTCGCCTAGGGGTGGTAAACGTCAGACCCCAATAGCTCGATAAGTTGTGTCGATATGAGGTCTATAACAATTCGAGAAACTACTGGTAACACTTACCAGTAAATCTCAGCAGCCCTGGCCAGGGATTTCCTGTTATAGCCAATCGAACACAGCGCAACATCAACCCCCTATACCGGGAGAGACGAATCCCCTCCTATCGCTCATTGCCTCCATGTGACTCGGGACTGTACCCAAAAACCACCGTTTTGCACGCCCTCTTGGACGTGGTAAGATGGAAATCAAAGCATAGTGGGAACCACACAAGACTCTATGACGATCTCGGGTCAACAGACTACTCTGTACCAGTGTCACCAGAGAACTGCCATCTGACGTGAGGTATAATACCATCTGGGAGTTCTCGGCGAGTCCGTCCAGTGTACCCAGTCTCTACTGAGCACCCGTATATCATCTCTGATGTCAAACACCGATGGATATGGGATCATCCATCGCCCATCTGTATGGGTCGAGAAGGTACACGCTAGTCTACTCTGGTATATCGATGCCCCGTCTCGATACACCCACGACTAGGGACTTTGAAGGATGTACTTATGGACTACCATGTCCCCACTAGTATGATCTGCATCATAGTCCAGGTAGTCAAGTACACATCCTAAGGGATTTACCAACATGTAACAGAGAGACAATCAGTATAGACGTTAAGGTAAAGATCAACCAGATATCGTACTATCATGTCGAGCAAGAAAGTCCTCCCTATATATGTCCCAGCATCCACTACAATATACATCTTATGTACAGTAATGGCCTCTAGGGCATACATATAACTAACAAGAATATGTCTGGATCTCAGATGGGACGGGGGTTCCTAGGCATAAGCCACAACTCCATTGTCACACAATGGCAGGAACGTAGTTCATCTCATGAACTAAAATATATCCAGACTACCTCTTTGGTAGCATCTTTGGTAACGATGTATCTTGCCTTTAATCGTCTAGTAAGTCACGGTATCTAGCTTGGAACTCTTCCAACATACCGTCCCTCTACTGAGGGTAAAGACAATGCCTGCGACTGACATTCAGTCATCCTTATCACACTGGAACCTTTCCAGTGATTCTCCCTAGGATCGATTGATACCATCTCACTACAACAAGTGAGAATCCTAATATCCAATTAGATCTATCTCATAGATCTATAACTCAGTATTTAGGAGGTATTACTTTGATCCTATTTGGAGAATCTTTGTGATAAAAGGAGATTGACCGAGCGTAGCATAGGAAACTCCTTCCTTATCAAGAGTATGTCATCCACGTACTATACGTGGATCACCACCATACTCCCTACTACCTTTTTGTATATACAAGGTTCATCTACCATTTTGATGAAGTCAAACTCTTCGACTACTACATCAAAACAGACGTTCCAACTCCACGATGCCTGATTTATCCCATAAAACATCATGCTCACGTTTCCGCTGCTCCTACTGTTTATGAAGCCCTCTGGCTATGTACTTATAGACGCTCTCTTTCAAATCATCATTTAGAAAGGCAGTTATGACACCCAACCGCCAGATATCGTAGTCATGGTATGTAGCCGTGGAAAGTAGGATCTGGATGGACTTAAGCATAGTTTTGAAAGTCTCAACTTTTCCATGTACACCAAGTAATCTTCTCAAGATATACTTGCTCCTAATGGGGATTTAACCCTTCAGATAAAGCAACCAAAGTCCATACTTTGTTGGTGTATAAGGATTCCATCTCAGATCACTAAGCATCCAGCCATTCTCACAGAGTCCCCACTCCTGATGGCCTGCTCGAAACTAGTTGGGTCATCATCTCATGATGCAATCCTCGCTCCCACTGTCATAGAGAAACCGAATTATCTCTCAGGTGGGTGAGGAACCCTACTAGATCGGCGGAGAGGCTGAGGTTTGTTGGAAACCATTGAATCCTTTGGTTCTACCAAATCATCAGCTGCAGTTTGTATAGCTGGAACTATTTCCAGTTCTACCTCATGACCACTAATTTCTTCACAAGAAATTCCCTTTTTCATAAAAAATGGTGTGCCGAGAAATAAAACATCTTTTGTTCCTCGGTGTGGTAGAAGATATTCTCTTGCGAATGCATGGGATATCCAACAAACTTTCACAAAACTGACCTTGCCTCGAGCTTGTCCGGATTTTTCTTTTGACATAGGCTGGACAACCCCAAATCTTAACTTCCTTAAGAGATGGGCACTTCGCATACCATATCACATATGGAGTGGTAGACATTTGATTTGGTTGGAACCCTAATCAATAGGTATGCAACTTCTCAAGTGCATAACCCTAAAAGAAAATAGGCAACTCAGTAGTACTCATTATAGAGCACACCATATCACATAGGGTGTAATTTCTCCGCCCCGATACACCGACGTGCTGTGGTGTATTCGGAGGAGTAATGCTGAGAGAGAATCTCATTCTTCTTTAGAATAGTCCAGGAATTCCGTGCTCAAGTATTCTCCTTCTTGATCTCATCAAAGGATATAATACTTATACCCGTTTTTGGTTCTCTACTTCTAACTTATATTCTGTGATTATCTCAAAAGTTTCGGACTTGTGTTTCAACATGAACATATGTCTGAATCTTGAGAGATCATCAGTGAATGTAATGAAGTACAAAGGACCGGTCTTGGCATTTGTAGACAGGGGACCTTCATACATCAGCATGTATCAATCCCAAGAGTTCACTAACTCTTTCTCTGTTTCCAATAAACGGAGCTGTGGTCATCTTATCTTTGTGACATGACTGGCAAGTTTTACAAGATGTAAATCCAAACTAATTTAAATATGCATCTTTATGTAACTTTAGCTAGTCGGGTCGCATTGATATGACCTAGTCTACAATGCCTCAAGAAGGATTTGTTCATTTCTGAACACTTCCTTTTGTGTGTGTTCTGTACATTAAGAACTGTAGTTTGATTTAGAACGTCTATACTTTTAGATAACGTGCCTGAACCGATCAACTCTTGATATAGGAAATGTTCAAAATATTATCCAACAATACAAAATTATATCCTTCTTTACTAATAAAGAGACTGATATGATATTGTATATCAGGTTCGGTATCTAATAACATTCGTTCAGAATCAATGTATTCTAGTAATACAGGGTGATAACCGCCAACAGTCTTGGCTGCAACACTTGCATCATTTCCAACTCTTGAAACTTATCACCCGTTCTCAGTTCTCTACCTATCTGTAGCCCCTGTAACAAATTACATTTGCGGGATCCTGATCCGGTATCTCATACCCAGGACGTAAAGGATACTGAGAAACAGTTCTCGGTAATGAACACACCTGAAGATGATGGATCAGCATGCACTTTCTTCGTTTGGGCAGCACGGGAATTCTGGTAATCCCCCATTTCCTGCTCTGTCTTATAACAATTATAAGTTGGAGCGGGACCAACGTTCCCTAACATAGTATAACAAGCGGGTTCGGTCAATACATCCGTATTATTATCTTGATTTAAGGCGTGACATGGTCGCTACCTGGAGAGAGAGAAGAAAACACTCAGCGTGCGCTTTTACAAGATTAGATTGGTTATCAATTTATCTAACCAGGATGTCTCCCACTGTTTTTAGTCAAATCTTCCTTCAAACCCTAAAAGGAAAGACTAGCCGGGATTAATTACACTCTACAAGTTCGCCAATCTTTCAGCCAGGCCAGTGCCGGTACTTTGAGGGAGGTTCCCCGTGCTTTCGCACGGACCTAATTAAAATAAACTTCGTTTTCCCAGAGGCTTAACCCCGTTAACACCTTTCTAGACGCCTACTTGATCGGCTAATTGTAATGTGTAAAACTTTCTCAGGAGTAACTCTTACTCACAGCGGGTATCGGGATCCAACTATCTCACAGAAGGTATGCAATCTCATTGCAAATTTCAACACTTGAAATTCCCAATAATATTTTACCCCTAGCAGCTATATGACCTTAACATAGTCAACAAATCATAAGTGCTAGTCAAGTTCAACCCGTCATTTCCCGATTGAATTAAATCCACCCGCACGACCCTTAACATAGTCAACATAGTCGCAAGACTACCCTAATCCAATCGCATCATATGCTTATACAGATAAGCACTAATCAGCTACCGCACACTACGCCTTAACATAGTCAACAAACGTAGCATGAATACTAACTAGTACTTATCTTAAATGACGGAGGGCTACGACAGGTTTTTAAGAAAACCCTTTGCGTAATGAACTTGATATCGTTGTAGAATCGAGTGATTTTTGAATGGAGTGTTTTTGAGGCTTTTCTAGTTTTGCTAAAGAGGTCACTCCCGGTGAAGGGATCGTCGGCTCTTTCCTCATCGAATAAGGTGCAGGATATTTCACAAATATCACTATGCAAAGCAAAAACTATAAAAACAATCAAAAGATAAACCGAGTTTGTAGCATCTGCTAGTTTCGCTAAAGAAGTCACTCCCGGTGAAGGGATCTCGGCTCTTTCCTTATCGAATAAGGTGCTGGTTGTTCTACAAGGAACACCGCTATGCAAAGCAAGAACTAGAGCTACCTGTTTTTGAGACAAGTTTCTACAATATCTTTAGGTTTTTTTAGTTTCATTAATCTCATTAATGAAGTCCCATTTTATTATGCTTCACAAGCATCACATTTGAAACGAAATCTGCAATATAACATATATCTCATATATATAATATAAACATTCATCTCAGGCAGTAATATGATCTCATCACAGAACATTGCAGCAGAAGATAACATATGAAATATTGGATATACTAGGATTTCCGTGTTTTATGCGAGCCTGTATAAAACGCGGATTCCACGGTCACGATTAATAGCCAAACCCACATCCCTAGACCCCTACAAGAGTGGCAAGCAACACTGCCAATTCTAGGGTTAGGAGACCCGGTCTCGACTCCTCGAGATGGTCTCCCACTGGACCCTAGAACCCGGTTACTTGTGCTCCCCGCCTTAGGTCTACTTAATGCCGAAAAGTAAACAATATACAACGGTGACATCATCCTCAGCTCAGAAGTGCCTCAATGAAAGAATATTACATACAAATGAATTTTACATGAATGAAAAAGAAAAACTCTCATCTCACATAAAACCCCCGGATATTCAAAACACGACGATCCAATATAACATATCACAGCAACACATAATATCACATCTCATCAACGTAAGTAAATATGCGTATCCCAATTGTCGTTGATGTATAGCAACGAAACCGGCGATACACCACATATTACACTTACGATCGCAGAAAAAAAAGTGTAAAACTACAACAGTTGGAATCCGCAACCTCCTTAGACATCTCATGCCTAACCAAATGAATTTCTTAGACATCGCATGCCTAACAATTATAAACCCCGCATTTTAGTCTCGATCTCGAAAACACTTTTCAATATCTAGTTGGGCAATTCAACAAGATTCTCGACATCCTGATCGAATGCTCGTCGCAAATTTTAGTAGACGGCCGCACCCCCGGATGCCGTCGACGAAGTGCACTAAGGCGGAACACCGCTGCCGCGAGCACCCGAACGGATGCTTTTGGCGACGGGGTTCTCCTATAGTCACTTAGTCATGGTTATGGGGCGTGGCTATCTATTAAGTTTACCCGGCGAGTATTCGCGTACGCTACATGATTGCAATAGACTTTTGATCACATCAAAATCCCGTGGCAACCGATCATCTGAGACTAAACTGCTAGATTTATAACATTCAAATTAGTTATCTCATAACTACTTGTGGATTCCAAATATTGTATCACATTCCAGATAAATAGATAATGTTAAACTTTCCGATCGAATAATCAAACACCCAAGATTTCCTAAATAGCTCAACACTTGAGCGGAGTTCAAAAAGGTATCCATCACATGCCAGAGTACCAATGGTCCAGCCGTAAAAGGGTCAAACCAACGCCTCACATGTGGCAACGCCGTACTGCCCCAAACTCTAAGGTTTAGAGGCAGTTCAGACGGTCACATAATCGAGTTAAGGTTTGTGTTCTTCTAGAGGGTCAACCACGTTACTTGCACGACTAAGAACATTCTTAAACTACGGAAAAATCCAACATTTGGAAATTTTCCGGCAGGGGAAAAAGTGAGTTATTGATATCCGTTCGAACTTTTTAACACGTTCTAAATTACCCGGAAAAAACTTAAACGAAGTCAAACTTTCCGATCGAATCAACGAGTTCCCAATAATTCCCAGAAGGCTCAACATATGAGTAGAATTAAAAATTCCCAGAACTATGAAAAAGGACCCAAGAATAAATACCTGAAAAACCAGACACCAATACAAACTTTTGGCCGTGGAATCGCCGCCAAACCCGAGGTTTGGCCGCGGTTCCGTGGTCTGGTGAAAGAATTGGTGGTCCGTACTTCACAGTATTTCTTAGATTTCCCTGCATGATTTTCTGAGTATTTTTAATATGAAAAATGTCAACTTTTGAAATTTTTTCCAGAAACTAGGTTTATCGGGTATTCGGAGTTCGATCGGACTTTAAACTTCGCCCAGACTTCGCCTAAAGCTCTAGTTTGGCTCTGATACCACTGTAGGGTTACTAGGCACTATCACAAGGGTCTATAAGGTATAAACCATACTCGATTTAAAATTTAGATGTGCCGAACAACCCTAACCAAGATCTTAGACTAGAGATTAGGGGAAACAAAGCAAGTAAACAACTTTACTTCTAAGAGTTAGGGATTACAACCTTTGCAGTCCGTTCCTTCACTTCTAAAGCTCCGTGTTGAGGTCTTTTCGCTGCGATCATCGAGTATCCGGACTCTAGAGAGGCTCCACAAAAGAAAGATGCAAGCTTGCTTCCGATTTTCGATAACAAAGATGATCTACCTTGAAGAAACTCAAACCCAAGCTCTTGCTTTACTAATAGTGTATTAGCAAAGAAAACACCCTAATCTAAGTGGCTAGAATAGATGAGGATGATGAAGTAGGAATTTAGCGCTCATTTATTTTCTATTTCTCACTCATTTTCATCACTTTACAAAAAGCTAGAAAGCTTTTCATGCAAGGAAGAAGAAGAAAGAAGATGATCAATCCTTTTGTGATGAATAATGAAATCTTGTGAGGTTAGAAATACAACCATGGGTTAAGTATGATAACTTAACCCATGTAGAGACTTAACCATGGTGAAGGGTTGGGTTGGGTTAACAAATATCAACCAAAATATCTTTAGAAAATATCTTTAATTAAAAACAAAAGCAAAACTTCTAGAAGCTTCAAGAAGGTTTGACCCTAGTCCAAACCCTAACCATGTTTAAACTCCATAAAACATGTTGTATTTGTAACCTTAACTTGTTACAATATTATATATCACATATATAATATATTTTGTAACAAAATAAAATAATACAATTAACATATATCGCATATATATCAATGTATTACTCGAGTGAGAAAATGAATCTTTTAGTGAGCTTATATTAGTTAATGTAATTTAATATATCAAATATATAATTATACATTAAATTATCGAATCAACACTTAATCCGATAATCCGGCTATTTCACAAATAACCGACTAATATAATCTGTATCAGTTCATCGAATCAACACTTGATCCGATGACCCGGCTATATCTCATATACCCGGCCGATAACTCATATCACAAGAATCTAATATGGTATCACATACACGTATTGTTCTCGGTCCCGCACATATCATTTATGTGCTCCTACTCCGTTTTTCCTGAGCTAGGAAACCTCTGTGTAGGACTCTAAAGAATCGTCAATACGCCGGCAGTAGGTGGTGATCATATCAAACACCCACAAGCTGCAAGCGGTCAGCTAAACGTAACAGCCACCGAGATATTGAGCAATCAGAAGATCAATAAGCAAGCCTGTACTTTCTCCCGTGAATCCAACCAGTAACACTCCCGTACAGTCCGGTCTCTTCGTCTGATATGTCGCATATCTCGCCTAGAGGTGGTAAACGTTAGACCCCAGCAGTTTGATAAGTCATGTCGATATGAGGTCCATAACAGTTCGAGAAACTACTGATAACACTTACCAGTAAATCTCTGCAACCCTGGCCAGGAATTTCCAGTTGTAGCCAATCGAACATAGCGCAACATCCACTCCCTATACCGGGAGAGACGAAACCCCTTCTATCGCTCATTGCCTCCATGTGATTCGGGACTGTACCCAAAAGCCACCATTTTGCACACCTTCTTGGACATGGTATAATGGAAATCAAAGCACAGTGGGAATTGTTGGGGTAAAAATTTACACCCCGGTTGACCGAGTCAAAGTCAAGGTCAACCCCCAATCTAGGTAGGCCCAAGCCCAGGTCAAGCGGGCCCATGCCCAAGTCTAGCCCGCGGCCAGCCTCTCTATGCCAACAACAAAATCATGTAATAAATAATTTTTATGTTATTTTTTATATATGAATGTATGCAAAATGGGCATAAAGCCAATATTTTGTAAGACCATGGCTTATGTGCAAAAATGAAATGGCACATGAGCCATGGGATGGGCAAAACGCCATTTTTGTAAAGCCCAAGGGGCTATATGCAAATATGTAAGCCTATATAAGGCAAAATGATGATGAATAAAAGAAGGAGACTTTCATTCTCTCTCAAAAAAAAACCTAGGGTTTGTATTTCTTTCCCTTTTCTGAAGGTCTCAAACCTTCTTCTTTCTTTTGAATTAAATCAAGAGTTTTACTCTTCCTTTTCAAAAACAAGATAGTTTTTCACCACCAAACCCACAAAGGGGAACTTGGATCTGTCTTTAGATCCTAAAAAGGAGAGATTTTGAGATCTCACATCTCTTGATCTTCAAGATCCAGCTAACAGAGGAGGAAGAAGAAGAACCCCTTCCATTAACCCCAAAAACACACTTAGGAGTCCAACTCCACTGTGATTTCTCTTCCGAGAATCTTTTTAGGCTAAAAGCCTGTTTTCCTCCCCGGCGCCCAAGCGCAGAGCGCCCACGTGCCGACACGTGGTGCGCTTGCGCTCAAGCGCTCAGCGCTCAAGCGCAAAGCGCCCACGTGCCGACACGTGGCGTGCTTGCACAACAGCGCCCTGCGCTCGAGCGCAAAGCGCCCACGTGCCGACACGTGGCGCGCTTGCGCTCAAGTGCTTGAGGGCAAGTCGCCCCAGTGCCGACACGTGGCGCGGTTGCGCTCAAACGCACAGCGCTCTGCAAGTCGCCCTCGTGCCGACACGTGGCGCACTTGCGCTCAAGCGTCCAGCGCTCAAGCGCAAGTCGCCCCCGTGCCGACACGTGGCGTACTTGCGCTCGAGCGCCAGGCGCTGAAGCGCAAAGCGCCCACATGCCGACACGTGGCGCGCTTGCGCTACAGCACCCTGCGCTCAAGCGCAGAGCGCCCACGTGCCGACACGTGGAACGCTAGCGCCTGAGCGCATAGCACCTGGGCGCACAACGCCCAAGGCGCTGGCCCCACGCATCCTTTGGATGCCTTTTCCCCCTCTTTCTTTTATATATATATACATATATACACACACATATATATATATACACATATGCATACATATGTGCACACACACATACACCACAACACTGTCCCTGTTAGAAAAAATTTCTAACGGGACGCTGCCCCGCACCCCGCAAGGGGGCTGCTAGCCCTCTCGACCCCCAGCCCGCTATCCGGGTAGCGGGACCCCTGTGAAAACTCTGCGGGCCCCCGATATATCCAAAACCCCTTCAAAACACATCACACGCACACCGCATATTGAGTTCACATGACCAGTTTAACCCGTCAATCGGAGGTTCTCTCGCTCCAAAGGCGAGGGGTAATTAACGGCAGCTTAGTCCGCGGCTGCTGGAGATTCGGATCCCCACAATCATTAAACCCCGGACTACCCTAGGCAGGGGGAATCTGTAATGCGCCTGACAAGCGTGCGCGTATTCCCATCTCGATGGGGTGACGAAAAACACCCTACAGGTTCTGGCACGCCCGGTGGGACCTAATCTCTCCTCCCATATTTCGGGTTAAACGTTCATGCGAACTCAATCAATATACATATCTATATTTATACTAAAATAATGCTCTTTCTTGCAGGTTTTCAAGCAATCACCTTTCAACAATGTCTCCAAAGATGAACTCAGCTCCCATCTCCTACACGATGAAGATAGACTCCAGGACGGTCCTTCCGGCCAGTCTCGGGCGATAATGGGAGGAGCAGCTGCTACCATTCGGCTCTATCATGTTCATGCCAGTTGGCGCCATCCCGGCTCCTCAAGCCCCAGTGACAGACAGATCGGTCTCGAAAGGCAAGAGGCCAAATGTGGTGGTCGCGAGGGCACCTCAGCCCAAGCGCAAGTCCGTTTCCGAACGACTCTCCATGGCCCCAGCTGGTGGCAAGGCCATCAGCACCAACAAAGCGACAGGGTGTCTCGCGCAAGCTCCGGCGGTGCTCCTGATAACTGCTCGATCGGGTGTCTTCTCTAAGCTCCCCGCTGATCAACTCACAATGGCTTCCCGGATAGCGGATGCCTGCCAAGCCTTCAAAATCGAGAAGCTGAGGGAGAAAAGGCTCGGATATAGAGCCAACAAAAGGGCCAGGGCTCCTGCCAGGCTAAACCTGATGAGGTTCGAAGAACAGGGTTACCCCGCCGAAGATGAGGAAATGGTTGGGTATGTGGTCCACACTGTCTACACGGTGGGCACGCGCAGCAAGAGCAAGGACGGGGCTACCACATCTCAAACCCAATCTGGCTTGAATGTGGTGGCCGCTTTCCAAGAGCAGCCGCCTCTGTCGGGTGATGAAAACCCTCTCAATGAGGATGATAGGCAGAAAGACCCTTCGGTCCATGAGGAGTTAGGCTCGGAAAGCGAAGAAGAGCCGACTTTTCGCCCCAGGACCGCGGAGCAAGAGCTGCTTCAAGAGCTCCGAAAGCAGCTCAGAAACAAAGACAAGGAGATGGCCAAGCTTTACTCAAAAATTGACGACTTGACGAATGTCGTGATGCAGCTCACAGCCCGGCTTGCCTCTCAGCCGCCCAATCAGGCGGAGGGCTCTGCTCGTGAACCGGGAAATGGTGTCCCAAAGCAGCCGACGCCTATTCCCTCAAATCCAAAAGTGGGCGAACTACATGAAAATCATTCGCATCCTATCTCGGGAAATGTCTTGGCTACCGATGACAATAGCCCGCTAACTCAAGATCAAATCATGGACTTGGTTGCCAGCAAAGTCAAGACATTGGTGGCCGAAGCCGAAGCGCAAAAAGATATCAGTAGTAGTGGGAGACCATATCCTGCTCAGTATGATCTGGTAGAATTTCCTAGCGGCTATGTCATCCCTAAATTCGGAAGATTCGATGGGACGGGAATTGCGAATCAGCACATCGCCCACTTTAAAGCCTCATGCGGGAATACTGGGGGCAATGATGCGCTTCTCCTCCGCCAGTTCGTTAATAACTTAACCGATATTGCTTTCGACTGGTACGCGAGCATAACGGATGGCTCTATTACTACTTTCGTCCAAATGGAATCTTTGTTTCGACAATGGTTCATGAGCGTCAGCTATAAGATCACCATCGCCGAGCTCGTAAGGACCAAGCCCAAGAACAACGAAAGCAGCGCAGATTTTATAACCCGATGGCGTAATCTCTCCGTCAAATGTGAACCGCCGATAGAGCAGGACCAATCTGTCAGTCTCCTTGTCGGAAATCTCAACAACTGGATGGCCCCGTTTCTATGTACCGCGGGTCTCAAAACATTCCAAGAGCTGACCAGGAAAGTTCAGATGCTGGAGCGCTCAAAACAGGAGTCCTCCTCGGATTCCCAAAATAACAATAGGTCCTGGAGAAACCAAAAGGACGATAATCGCAAAGGCGGAAACTCCGATGATTCTGAATCTTTCAACATTTCGGCTAACCGAAATAAGCAAGGGATGAGCGGGCCTAGCGCCAACCATCCTTGGAAGCTAGTGTTCGGAGAGGGAGGAGAATCTCCACTGAAAGAGAAGCTGGATAAGGTCTATTCCTTCAGAAGGGACAAAATCCGTAAAATATTCAAAGACGCCCTGAAGAACGGTCTACAACTGCCAGAGTCAAAAAGACCACAGGAAGCGAATAGGACCGACGACCCCAAATACTGCCCCTACCACAGAGTGATAGGTCATGCCATTGAGGACTGCTTCGTCTTCAAAGATTGGGTCGAAAAGCAATACAAGGCAGGAGAGATAGAACTGTCCAAAGGCGTGTTAGTAAACAGTCAAGATGCGACCGCCAATTTCATACAAACGGAGACCGAAGTTCTTCTTGAAACTGATTCTCTCAGACATCTGCCTTTCTCTGAAAACAATCGACCACCACGTCATTAAACTGGGAACAGTCGACCACCACGTCATTAAACTGGGAACAATCGACCTCTAAGTCGTTAAACTGGGAATGTAAAAAAAATGTAAATAAACAAAAAATGTGTAAATAAAAGAAAAATAAAGAAAAGCCGAAATGATGGGGCAACTCGCAATAAAAATCAGCGAGTAAAATAAAGCCGAAATGATGGGGCAACTCGCAATAAAAATCAGCGAGTAAAATAAAGATGAAAATAAAGCCGAAATGATGGGGCAACCGCGAATAAAAGCCGAAATGATAGGGCAATCGCGATCTTCGCGACAAGAAAAGCTGAAATGATAGAGCAATCGCGGTAAAAGAAAAAACAACAAAAAAAAACGGCGAATGATGAGTCGCTCCTGGTACCATATTCCAGTGTAGCGATGCAGACGCCAGCCAAATTCCAAATCTAAATCCCCAAGTGGCGAATGATGAGTCGCTCCTGGTACCATATTCCAGTGTAGCGATGTAGACGCCAACCAAATTCCAAATTCCATACCCAAATGGTGAATGATGAGTCGCTCCTGGTACCATATTCCAGTGTAGCGATGCAGACGCCAACCAAATTCCAAATCCCATACCCTAATGGCGAATGATGAGTCGCTCCTGGTACCATATTCCAGTGTAGCGATACAGACGCCAGCCAAATTCCAAATCCAAATCCCTAAGTGGCGAATGATGAGTCGCTCCTGGTACCATATTCCAGTGTAGCGATGCAGACGCCAACCAAATTCCAAATCCCATACCCCAATGGCGAATGATGAGTCCCTCCTGGTACCATATTCCAGTGCAGAGATGCAGACGCCAGCCAAATTCCAAATCCAAATCCTCAAGTGGCGAATGATGAGTCGCTCCTGGTACCATATTCCAGTGTAGCGATGCAGACGCCAACCAAATTCCAAATCCCATACCCCAATGGCGAATGATGAGTCGCTCCTGGTACCATATTCCAGTGCAGCGATGCAGACGCCAGCCAAATTCCAAATCCAAATCCCCAAGTGGCGAATGATGAGTCGCTCCTGGTACCATATTCCAGTGCAGCGATGCAGACGCCAACAAAGTCCCAAATTTTTTATGGCCCTACGGTCTGGATCATACATCCTGCAAAACCGTATACAATCCACGGGCGTAAAACAATACCAATCTCTCTAAAAATAATAAAATAAAAATAAAAAAGGTATGTCCACAAGCAAAATGGGCACGGATGAAAACCCGAAAGGGCTCCGTGAGTAAAAACAGCAGGACTGCCGGCGAGTTTGTGAAAACCCGAAAGGGCACAAACTCGTGAGAAAGAGATGAAATGCACTCACAAGGTCCTCTCGACTTTGTGAGGAGAAAATTCCCGCGTGAGATCCTTACGACTCACAAAGGAGCAACACACTTGGGAGTCCCCACGACTCCCAAGGAGAAAATACACCTACGGGATCCTTATGACCCGTAGGGAGAAAATGCTTTGTGAGACCCTTACGGCTCACAAAATTGAAAAGTCTTAGGTGATAGGGACCTAAAAACCTGTCTCCTCAGCCATCGCTTCCTGATAAGCAAACGCAAATGATGATTCGCTCCTGGTACCATATTCCAGTGTAGCGATGCTGATGCCAAAAAAAAAAAACAATTCCCAAATCCTCCCATGACAAATGATGATTCGCTCATGGTACCATATTCCAATGCAGCGATGCTGATGTCAACCCAAATCAAATCAAACCAACAACCTCTACGGCGGAATCATGCTCCGTCCCAGAATTTACCCCGTGTTGAAATGATGCTTCGCCTCAGGATATCTACCTTCCCTGCCGGAATTATGCTCCACCTCGGAATCAAATCAACCAACCAGCTCTGCGTCGAAATCAAGCTTCATCTCAGAATGTGCACCCCGTGTCGAAATGATACTTCGCCTCGGTGTACCTTCCTTCCCTGTCGAAATTATGCTTCGTCTCGGAATCAAGTCAGCCAACAAGCTCTGTGCCGGAATCATGCTCCGTCTTAGAACGTACCCTGTGTTGAAATCATGCTTCGCCTCGGGATATCTACCTTCCCTACCGGAATTATGCTCCACCTCGGAATCAAGTCAACCAATAAGCTTTGCGCCGGAATCATGCTCTGTTTCAGAATGTACCCCGTGTTGAAATCATGCTTCGCCTCGGAGTATTTGCCTTCTCTGTCGGAATTATGCTTCGCCTGGGAATCAACCTCTGCATCGAAATTATGCTTCGGTTAGAATGTCTGTCATCCTTCGGAATAATGCTCCGAATCCTGAAATTATGCTCCGCTCTTCGGAATGATGCTCCGAACCCTGGAATCATGCTCCGCTCATCGGAATGATGCTCCGATCCCCTGGAATCATGCTCCGCTCTTCGGAATGATGCTCCGAATCCTGGAATCATGCACCGCCCATCGGAATGATGCTCCAATCCTTGGAATTATGCTCCGCGAATCGGAATGATGCTCCGATCCTTCGGAATGATGCTCTGACCCTGGAATTATGCTCCGCAAATCGGAATTATGCTCCGGCTCTTCGGAATGATGCTCCAAATCCTGGAATCATGCTCCGCCCATTGGAATGATGCTCCGATCCTTGGAATTATGCTCCGTGAATCGGAATGATGCTCCGACCCTGGAATTATGCTCCGCAAATTGGAATGATGCTCCGACCCTTGGAATCATGCTTCGCTCTTCGGAATGATGCTCCGATCCCCAAAATTATGCTTCGACTCTTCGGAATGATGCTCCGATCTCTGGAATTATGCTCCGCGCTTCAGAATGATGCTCCGAACCTTGGAATCATGCTCCGCTCATCGGAATGATGCTCCAATCTTTGGAATCATGCTCCGATCCCTGGGAATCATGCTCCCCGAGGGATACTTCTACCCTAGAATTATGCTCCGCGAATCGGAATGATACTCCGATCCTCGGGAATCATGCTCCCCAAGGGATACTCCGATCCCTAGAATTATGCTCCGCGAATCGGGATGATGCTCCGCCCCTGGAATGATGTTCCACCTCGAAGTCCAACTTCAAGATCCATCAATTTCATGCACACAACTCAAATGTGCGGTGTGCATTTATTGATGGGGGGCACTTTGTTGGGGTAAAAATTTACACCCCGGTTGACCGAGTCAAAGTCAAGGTCAACCCCCAATCTAGGTAGGCCCAAGCCCAGGTCAAGCGGGCCCATGTCCAAGTCGAGCCCGCGGCCAGCCTCTCCATGCCAACAACAAAATCATGTAATAAATAATTTTTATGTAATTTTTTATATATGAATGTATGCAAAATGGGCATAAAGCCAATATTTTGTAAGCCCATAGCTTATGTGCAAAAATGAAATGGCACATGAGCCATGGGATGGGCAAAACGCCATTTTTGTAAAGCCCAAGGGGCTATATGCAAATATGTAAGCCTATATAAGACAAAATGATGATGAATAAAAGAAGGAGACTTTCATTCTCTCAAAAAAAAACCTAGGGTTTGTATTTCTTTCCCTTTTCTGAAGGTCTCAAACCTTCTTCTTTCTTTTGAATTAAATCAAGAGTTTTACTCTTCCTTTTCAAAAACAAGATAGTTTTTCACCACCAAACCCACAAAGGGGAACTTGGATCTGTCTTTAGATCCCAAAAAGGAGAGATTTTGAGATCTCACATCTCTTGATCTTCAAGATCCAGCTAACAGAGGAGGAAGAAGAAGAACCCCTTCCATTAACCCCAAAAACACACTTAGGAGCCCAACTCCACTCTGATTTCTCTTCCGAGAATCTTTTTAGGCTAAAAGCCTCTTTTCCTCGCCAGCGCCCAAGCGCAGAGCGCCCACGTGCTGACACGTGGTGCGCTTGCACTCAAGCGCAAAGCGCCCACATGCCGACACGTGGCGTGCTTACACAACAGCGCCCTGCGCTCGAGCGCAAAGCACCCACGTGCCGACACGTGGCGCGCTTGCGCTCAAGCGCTCGAGCCCCCGTGCCGACACGTGGCGCAGTTGCGCTCAAGCGCACAGCGCTCTGGTGCAAGTCGCCCCCGTGCCGACACGTGGCGCACTTGTGCTCAAGCGCCCAGCGTTCAAGCGCAAGTCGCCCCCGTGCCGACACGTGGCGTACTTGCGCTCGGGCACCAGGCGTTGAAGCGCAAAGCGCCCACGTGCTGACACGTGGCGCGCTTGCGCTACAGCACCCTGCGCTCAAGCGCAGAGCGCCCACGTGCCGACACGTGGCACGCTAGCGCCTGAGAGCATAGCACCTGGGCGCACAACGCCCAAGGCGCTGGCCCCACGCATCCTTTGGATGCTTTTTCCCCCTCTTTCTTTTATATATATATATACATATACACACACACACATATATATATACACATATGCATACATATGTGCACACACACATACACCACAACACTACCCCCGTGAAAACTCTGCGGGGCCCCCGAAATATCCAAAACCCCTTCAAAACACTTCACACGCACACCGCATATTGAGTTCGCATGACCAGTTTAACCCGTCAATCGGAGGTTCTCTCGCTCCAAAGGCGAGGGGTAATTAACGGCAGCTTAGTCCGCGGCTGCCGGAGATTCGGATCCCCACAATCATTAAACCCCGGCTTACCCTAGGCAGAGGGAATCTGTAATGCGCCTGACAAGCGTGCGCGTATTCCCATTTCGATGGGGTGACGAAAAACACCCTACAGGAATCACACAAGACTCTATGACGATCTCGGGTCTACAGACTAACCTGTACCAGTGTCATCAGAGAACTGCCATCTGACGTGAGGTATAATACCATCTGGGAGTTCTCGGCGAGTCCGTCTAGCGTACCCAGTCTCCACTGAGCACCCGTATACCTTCTCTGATGTCAAACACCAATGGATATGGGATCATCCATCACCCATCATATGGGTCAAGAAGCGCATACGCTAGTCTGCTCTGGAGTATCGATGCCCTGTCTCGGCACTCCCACGACTAGGAACATTTGAAGGATGTACTTGTCGACTACACTGTCCCCACTAGTATGATCTGCATCATAGTCCTGGTAGTCAAGTACTCATCCTAAGGTCCTTATCGACATGTGACATAGAGACAATCAGAGTACATGTTAAGATAAAGAGTAACTAGATAGCATACTATCATGTCGAGCAAGAAAGTCCTCTCTATATATGTCCAAGCATCCACTACAATATACAACGTATGTACAGTAATGGCCTCTAGGGCATACATATAACTAACAATCTTTATTCTTCATTCCTACCTTTCTTCCAAACATCGATCATATACCCCTACGTGTGTGTAAAGAACATCCCTACACTCGGAAATTCAATTCAAGCTATCATACTCTTGTCCATCTGCTTCAGTACTTTTTAATCAATGAATATTTCGATGGATTTGCTCACATATTTTTCATGCGACCGTTAATATTTCTTGAGGTACTAACCGACTGATTACTCATGTGCTTGCGTATTAAGTGTATTAGTATTTTCCTCGTCTTGCACCACCTAAGGCTTAGCAGTGACTCCCAGACCAGTTGGTTTAAGACACTAGGTGATGAAGCACCCTCGCTATATTTTTTTTATTGCTGCCTTGGTGATAACAAAACCAGTGTTTATTTTTTTCTTCATTTTATGTTTTATTCATTTATAATTTTCTTCATACTTTGGCTTTTAGACAAGAGCATTTCAAGGTATCCTCTACTATCCCGAGCTTCAAGACGTGTGTAAGTGTATATAGTAGGGTATTAACATTCAAATGTTTGGTTTTCAGAATAGAAACTATTTTTCAGACATATTTTTATCCTCAGATTAGTGACTTCCTTCATCTTACTAATCCTTGGGACAATAGCTCATAACTACTTATTACTAGTTCGTTTAAGAAAACTTCTAATTTTCTTGGTTTCTTAAATTTTTCTAATCTTTTAGATGTAATTTTTCACTATCTAATCTTTTATTATCTTATTTATGTACAAATTTTTATTTTTTTTGAAATTTTTGAAATTTTTATATGTTTTGTGATATGTTTTGTGCTTATGCGAAGTATGCGAAGTGATGCGAAAATAAACACAAACCTCCCCCAAACTTGTTTTCAACAGTGTTCTCGCTGTTGCTATCTGCTAAACCTCAAAAACCTGTAAGCTTGGGAAGACATTTATTAACGGGGGCAAAATATATTAAAGTGAAAATCCTCCCCCAAACTTATTTTTGGCTCTCAGTATTGAGGACAACAGTTATTTCAAGAGCTAAAAATACACCCCCCCTCAAACATAAGTTAGACAATATGAAGCATTTTAAGAGGGGGTGAGTCATTTGGTCAAAGTAAGACTTTACAATGTAGGGTTCCTAGGCATAGGGTTCCTAGGCACACTCAAGAGGTTCCACAAAGCATCAACCATGCCAAATTCAAATTTTTATGTGCCTAATAACTCTATGCAAGATCGTTAACTAGAGATTAGGCGAAAAGCAAGCAAGCAAGCAAACTACTTTGCTACAAGTGAAGGGGACTACAACCTTTGTAGATCTGGTCCTCCACTTCCAAAGCTCCGTGACGACGTCCCTTCGCTGCGATCATCCAACTCCCGGACTCTCGGACGGCTCCTTGAGAAATTGCAACGGGATCGCTGGAAGTCTTCGATGCCGAAGATGATTTACGTCGAGGGAATACGGACTCAAGCTTCTACCTCACTAATCAAAGAATTAGTGAAGCAAACACCCTAAACTAAAGTGCTAGTCTAGTAGAGGATGGTGAGATAGGAAATGGGTACACTTTAGAATTTCTTTTCTCACTTTGAATCTCTCTCTTTTTCAAACCCTAGAATGAAAAATCAAGGAGGAAGAAGATGAGCTCAAATGAGAATGGATAATGATCAAGAGAGAGAGTGGTAACCATGGTGAGTAAGTATCATATACTTAACTCATGTAGAGACATAACCATGGGGAGTTATAGTGGTTAGGTTTATAAAATCCTAAGTAAAACAAAACTAGTGGACATTGGTCAAAGCACCATAAGCTTCATGAAGCTTCATGGTTATGAACAAATACTCACTAATTTTGTATTTACTTTGAATATTAAAACCATATCAATATACATAATGGTGTATGTCTCATACACCCATGACAAGTGTATCATCAAACATGATACAAAATGAAAACACAATTTTAATATATATCATATATATACATTAAAGTTGTGCTCATATGAGAAAAACCCTAAAGTGAACCAATACTAGTTAATGTAAAATAATATATCAAATATATAATTACACATTAAATCATTAAATCAATACTTGATTTAACGATCCGGTCATATCGCATATAACCGACTAATATCAATGTATCGACTTATCGAATCAATCCTTGATTCGATAACTAGGTTATATTGCATACAACCAATCGATACAAACATCGCGAGAATAGAATACGGTATCACATACACGTATTATTCTCGGTCCCGCACATATCACATATGCGCTTCTATCTCGTTTTTCCTGAGCCAGTACAACCTCTATGTAGGACTCTAAAGACTCGTCAATACGCCGGCAGTAGGTGATGATCATATCAAGCACTCACAAGCCGTCAGCGGTACTAGCTGGACGTAACGGCTACCCGGATATTGAGCGATCAGAAGATCAGCAAGCAAGCCCGCTCCAACTCCTGTAAAAGCCTGACAGTGACACTACCGTACAGTCCGGTCTTCTCGTCTGATATGTCGCATATCAAGTCTAGGGGTGGTAAACGTCAGACCCCAATAACCGATAAGTCATGTCGATATGAGACGTATAACGGGTCGAGAAACTACTGGTAACACTTACCAGTATATCTCTAAACCAGCCCTGGCCAGGGACTTCCCTGTTATGGCCAATCAAGCATAGCGCAACATCAACCCCCAATACCGGGAGAGACGAAACCCCTCCTATCGCTCATTGCCTCCATGTGACTCGGGACTGTACCTAAAAACCACCGTTTTGCACGCACTCTTGGACGTGGTAAGGTGGAAATCAAAGCACAGTGGGAATCACACAAGACTCTATGACGATCTCGGGTCTACAGACTAACCTGTACCAGTGTCACCAGAGAACTGCCATCTGACGTAAGGTATAATACCATCTGGGAGTTCTCGGCGAGTCCGTCCAGTGTACCCAGTCTCCACTGAGCACCCGTATATCATCTCTGATGTCAAACACCAATGGATGTGGGATCATCCATCGCCCATCTGTATGGGTCGAGAAGGCATACGCTAGTCTACTCTGGTATATCGATGCCCCGTCTCGATACACCCACGACTAGGGACCTTGAAGGATGTACTTATGGACTACCATGTCCCCACTAGTATGATCCACATCATAGTCCAGGTAGTCAAGTACACATCCTAAGGGCTTTACCAACATGTAACAGAGAGACAATCAGTGTACACGTTAAGGTAAAGAGTAACCAGATAGCATACTATCATGTTGAGCAAGAAAGTTCTCCCTATATATGTCCAAGCATCCACTACAATATACATGCTATGTATAGTAATGGCCTCTAGGGCATACATATAACTAACATACAAAGACCCAAAGTTAACAACAACCATTCAAAGATTTTATCAGTATAGCGTATAGGTCGGTGGAAGAATGTATTGTATCGAGTCAGGAAAAAGTGGGGAAGGGATAAGAGCTGGTCTGGAAAGGGTTTGAATTTTAAATTAGAGAAAAGAAAGAATGAGGATGAATATGAATGGTTAGGAAGGAGTGGTGGTGGTTCAACTTCTATAAGTGGAGGTTGATCAATCATAAAATCCGTATTGTTTAAAAATTCAAGTTCGTCAGCAAAAAGTTCTTCAAAATTTTTATCAATGGTGTAATCGAACATTTTGCTGTCAAAAAGTTTTGTGCCAGAATTTATCCTACTTGATTCATCAAAAATTAATGAGGTAGAAGACTCGAAAAACTCATCTACCTCATTTTCAAAAATATCCAAATCAAGTTGGCTTTCTGGGATTGTCGAACTTGAACTATCGGATTGTGATTCATCAACACTCACTATCATTTCAGGGACAGAAGAAGAACCAGAGAGAGTGGAATATGAAATGGGTAAACGTATCGATGTGTCGAGTGTCGCTAAACCAGATGTGGGAGATGAAGGCTGAATTTCAGTTTGCTCTTTGGGTATACGATTATCATCAACTTCAAGACGTATTTGGGGTTCGGGAAGAATTAAAGGCTCAAGATGATGACCACAAGGAAGTAAAAGGATCTGATGAATTGGTGGGACAAAATCATCCAAAATTTCGGGTTCATCAATCAATATATCCCCAACGTCAATCACCTCATTCAAGTGAAGGCTAAAATTCTCAAACACCTCATTCAAAGAATAGTTTTCAATCAATGTTGGTTCAAGAGTGTAAGTGTAGAGATCACAAGGATTTGGCATGGTTTCACTTGAAATGGACCCTTCACAGTCGGGTAAATCAAACATTGCATTATTACACAACTTCTCATACATTCTATCGTCAATTGGTGAATCCTTTGGTGTACTCGATGAATCTGTGAAACTGGAGTTCTGGATTTCAGTTTGGAAAGGGAATGTTTGATTAGGAAAGGTGTACAGTTCTCTCTCACTACCCAAATTCTCATTTTGTCCAATGCCTGAATTATATACTGAAAAATTTTGGGCTGGTTCTTCATATTTAGCCATGGTTCCCTTCCATTCCTCTATGATGCGGTTCAACATCACTAAACCTTCTTCTAATGTCCGCCCAAGACTAGACTTGGGTCGATAAGGAGTTCCAGTATAAGATTGAAATTCTGGTGGACAGTTAAAACTCCCAAATGGCTGATTAGAAGGACCGTTTAGAGAAGGTGGAAAAGTCGGATTTGATTGATAGGAACAGAATGGTTATGAAAATTGGGCAGGAGTAGGGTCAACATTGTGATAAGAAGAATTTTGATATTGGTTCGTCGGTTGGTTATTGGACATCATACATGCCATAAACCGATTATGAAATTCTTCTTTGGAAAGTGGAGGTGATGGTTGATATTGGTCCTGGTTGAAACTTTGGCCTCTAGCCCTAGCTATATGCTCAGCAATGGAAATGCGTCTAGGGGCATCCTCACTCGGAGTATCAACTGAAACGGGTGTAGAATTAGGATACGGTTGATATTGTTTCGGATTGAAACTTTGGCTTCTAGACCTAGCTATATGCTCAGCAATGGACATTCGTCTAGGGGCATCCTCACTCGGAGTATCAACAGAAACAGGTGTAGAATTAGGGTACAGTTGATAGGATCTAGATTGAGGTGGCCAACTGTTCCTACCCGCTTGTTCTATCCGATCTCTTAAGGACATGGAAGATCCGGACGGTATACCGAAGGGATTACGAAAACAAGCAATATCTGGTTGTGGACAACAAAGCTCGGCAAGAGTTTTTCTACTTGGGTCACCCATTATAAGAAGAGAAGAGGGGGAAAAGGGTAAAAAGGGTAAAAAGGGGGGGAAATTGGTTTGTTTTGAAAAAGAAACGGATTTTTGAAAATTCACACAAATATGCACAAGCAACCCTATATCTAATGGTCACCTAGGTCAAGTCTCTGGACCACTCCTAGACTTCCAGAAGACAAGTCGCAGGATAAATCCTCTACCGCCTCTTTGTCCTTCCTGTGGCCAGGTAAGTGCCAGGTAAGTGGGAGGTTCTCCACTACGTAAGTAGTGGGCCTAATTAAGTAACCACTTGCCTTAGACACACTTGCCTAGACACCACAAAAGAAATACGGATAAGCAATAGATTACCCACGACCTCCTTCTGTCCTAATTGAGCGCGACGGTCCTTAGAGTCTTGTCTAGATATTTTTTAATTAATGAGGGTGATGCGGATGCAAGTTTGTGATTTCCGGGGTTTAGGAAGGGTAATGAACTCCCCACCTAATCTGAATTTGGTCTTTGCCCCTTAATTTCCGTATTAAAATATGCAAACAACCAATTTCAAGAATCGCAACAAATTTATATTTTAGCGGCGCTGAATTTTTGCAAAGAATCCTGCAAGAAATTGATTATTGGACAAGATCAGAGAGAAGAGGGGAACACAGAGAGCAGACCTGAGAATTTTGGCACAGCACAAACCCTAAACAGAGGCGGAACCGCTGCAAAAACGCCACTACGGCCACGGATCCGCGGCTTGCGGGGGGAATTAGGCTTTGGAAATTTTCCTGTAGGTCCCTATACTTCTCTGGATTCTGTAAAACTCCTCTGAATCTTGATTTCCTCAGTACAATGATTCCAGATTCCCTCTCAAAATTCAAACGCTAAAGTTAAACACACGATGCGAATCTTGAATTAAAATTGGATGGAATAATAATTTTTCAACTCAAATAACAAAAACGAACAAAATAGCACACATCCCCGGCAACGGCGCCATTTGGTTGAATTGTTCTTTGTGTGTCGTGTTTTGAAAATGTGTAAAGATCATAATCAAAGAAATTTATACCGCAATCAATTAACGGTGTCGATGTAGCACGTTAATGAATACGAATCGTCCACTGAGATGTGTGTTTTGCTCGCTTTCGTTTTAGATGAGTCGAAATGAAAATATAAAAGAAAAATTGCAAGAAAATTGATTCAAGAATTTTGAAATTTAGTTTCAAGAAAAGTAAAGAACTAGATCTAAAGATCAAGAATCAATAAAGTTCTAGAAGATGTCCAAATCTAATGAACTATCAAGATTTGTAATGAAGCTCGTAGGAATCGATCGAATCGATAGTGAGGATGAAGACTTGTGATTACGTATTCCTATCCATTGATGATTTGTTGCTAGATCGATGACGATCAACGAGGATTAGGGATCTCTTGAAGAAACTAGGGTTTCTCCATCATCATCCCTTGTCCTTTCGTTGATTATCATTCACAAGCTTGCCTCTAGGAAATTCAATCACCGATCGTTGATCTCTAATTAAGAGCGAAAACATTCAATAAAGCATCTCACTCAAAACTAGGTTGTCGATGATTCAATTTTCTAGAGTTTACAAAACTCATAGGACTTAAGAATCGTTTCAAGATTGTAATCATCATCATCTGTCTATTCTCTCGATTCCTCCACGAGCGGAGTTTTTACCAAACATCATAACAAAGAAAACAATCAAGAATTGAGATCTCATAATAATGCTCAAATATAAAGATAAGCAAGATAAAGAAATTTCACCTTTTATTATTCAACAATTCCGTTACAATTCGCTCAAGAACTACAAGAATTGAGGAAAGAACTCGATCGTCGAATTAGCATCGCATCGTCTCCGTGAGTCGCGGATCGTCTTGGATCACTTGTTCGGTTGAAGATCGGCGTTGCTTCTAAAAGGTTGATGGCTTCTTGCTTGAGATGGTACTCGAGAGATGTTGATTCTTTGATAAAATTGTGTCACTCAATTTGATTTGAATTTTGATTTGGATCTACAATTTTTCCCTCCAAAATGAACAACCTACTAACTAACTCACTCCAAAACCCTAGATCTAGATCTCATTTTATAATCCCTCATTTGAATCTTCCCTCCAAAGCTAGGTTGTTAGAGAGAGACTTCTAGAAAAAGTTTGTTAGAGGGAATATTCTAGAATGAAGAATATTCTATGGTAAGGTTGTTAGGCCGAGCCTTCTGGATGAAGCCACGTGGACTTTGGGAGTCTTCTGGAAGCATTGCCGTTACGAGGAGCCACGTGGAGAAATTTGATGCGATGACGTGTCCAAAGCGCCGCGGATCCGCGGCGGATAGGGTCCTACGGCCGCGGATCCGCGGCCATGTAGGAAGCTTGCTGCAGGAAAACTTCAGGGTGTTTTGGTGTTGATATTTGGGACTTCATGGAATGTCTGGAATCTTTTATTCTTTCTTGTTTTACTGCCAGATCCCAATTCTTGGACTTGGCGTATTTTTATCAGCCCTTTTTGCAGTTTTGGCTCTTTTCCTGGAATTTCCTGCACACAATCTCGAGACAAGTGTTGCAATATACAAAAGATCATGCGTGCAATAATAAACACTCAATTTCCTTCAAAATGCCGGTTATAATATATAACACATGTTATTTGGTATTTTACAGATAATTTTCTAATATATGCTATATTCATACCGAACACCTTTAGATGATTGCAAATAGTAGGGAAATTGATGTGTTAAAAATGCAATATTTTCGACTGATCAACAACCACAGTATAACCGATCGTAGTATAGGAATATCTCTTCCTATCAAGTGCATGTCATCCAAATACCTCGACATCACTCTCTACTACCTTCTTACCAGATCCATCTCCTATTCTGATGAGGTCAAAGCCTATGACTGTCACATCAAAATTAGATGATCTTTTTCCGCTATACCTGCTTTAGTCTATAAATAGACATAAGCTACTTGCCTACTATGCTTCCGCTGCTCCCACTGACTACAACAACCCTCTGGCAGAGTCATATATACGTATACTTCTAAAGCTAGTTTAGAACGACGCTATACTCATCCTCCTACCGGGTTTTATAGTCTAGAACAGTAGCAATGACAAGTCTGGGTAAACAAGAACCTCCCTGTCACCGTCTCTGAGAAGACCGAAGTACCTCTCGGGTGCCTGAGGTTACACACCAAATCTGCGGAGTGGCTAATGGAATATCGAAACTAATTGAATCCTTAGGTTCTATTAAATCTTCAGTGATCGTTTGTGGTTCTGGAATCACTTCCAGTTATACCATACTTCCACTTTTGTTTTCTGAAAAAATCCATTTTACTAAAACTGTGGCGAGTCAAGAAAAATATAAATATTGATCTTCCTGATGGCAGAAAGTTAACCCTCATCAAAGCCTGGGATAACCCACAAACAACCATTTCTGAAACGTGCCTTGAGTTTATCCGGATTCTGGTTTTAAGCATCAGCCGGACAACTCCCTATACCTTAACATCGTTAAGATATAAATTGATTCTATATATATCTAATATAGAAACAAAAGCACTAATCTAGTTTGGAACCAGATTCAAAATCATGCAGCTGCCTCCATTGCATATCAACCAAATGGAAAGAGGACAATCAGCATTACTCATCTAGGAGTGCATCCATATATGAGTAACCCGAAAGAGAAGTAAGTTCTCAAAACCATTACTATCAATGGAATACCAAACACAAGTATCTACATTTTCGACTTTCTCGAAGAATCCTGATACTTACAATAAATGGTTCTCTACTTTATTCTTATACCTATAACTTCTTAAAATCTGAACCTTGCATTTCAACGAAATACATGTCTAGAATCAGAGAAGTTATGAGTAAACAGAATACAGTGCGAGTACCAACCCCATTGTCCTAATGGACACTGGACAACATACAATACTTTGTATATGTCCTCTGAGTTCAACAACTCAAACCCTGTGCATCGTAGGTTGAAAAACTGTAGTATGGTTAAGAAGGATTACACTGCTGTTGAATGCACCTTACCTAATCACCAACTGATATAGGTAAATATCACAGGCATAATATCAAAAAGTTATATCTCACTTTATAAAATAAATGTACAGATATATCAGTTTGAAATTGGTGCATAACAACGGATATTCAAAACCAAATATTTGCCATCCGGCAAAATCCAGACGATTTCCTCAAATATCACCAATTACAATGAATTCCGATATAAAGAGGATCTAATCACCCAATTCCCAATATCTTACTCCCACTCACCATCTGTAATAACATACAGATGTGAGAAACTGATCTGGTAAATACATACCCTGGTGTTAGATTCTTATTGAGAAAACAGTTTTCAATTAACACCGCACAGTAAAACTGAAACATGAAAATGTTTCAAAAGGGTTAACTGGTATTCCTAGTAACGCCTCTTCCATTATCCTGAATCATGACAGTAACCATATACTTACTTGCCCTCACTGCAATCCCTTTATTATGTCTTTACTTATTACCTTCTGTACACTTCCTTTACGCTAATTGGTTTTCTTCATTCCCTATCCTTCGGCACCAGCCTAAGGTTTTGAAGAAGACTATCCAATAAGCGCAATAGGTGTACTTTCCAAATCCTAGCAGCTCTCGCAACCTGAGATAAGGTAAAGAGAAAAGACATCTGAATAATCCTATCCAATTTCTCTTGAACCGGAAATCATCCTAGAATCTGGAACAAATTCCTTCGAGTTCGTATGTAACTATACAATGGTATATCTAATGGAAGTGGATATCCGTAGTCATACGGAGTGTTCTAGAGAAAAGCAAAGTGGATGTAGGAGTGGAAGGGGTATACACGGTCTTTGTCGTGAATGATGGTGATCGCAATTTCCTTTGCCATTATTCTAATCCCTTTATATGTCTTTACTTATTACCTTTTATACACTACAGTTAAGCTTGTTGGTTTTCTTCCTTCCCTACCTTTCGGCACCTGCCTATGGTTAGGAGGAAGACTATCCAATAAGCTCAATAGGTGTACCCTCTCCTAATCCTAGGAGACCTCATAACCTGAGAGAAGGTAAAGAGAAAAGACAACCGAATAATCCTATTCAATCTCTCTAGAACCAGAATCCATCCTCGAAAAATTTCCTTCGAGTTCGTATATAACTATACGATGGATTTATCCAATTGAAGTGGATGTTCGTAGTGATACATGGTGTTCTGGAGAAATGCAAAGGTGATATAGAAGTGGCAATGATGTATGCGACACCGTGACATTCCAAAAGCCAAAGTGTTTTAAGAAGGTTCGGTTAACTTGGTTCATAAGTTTTAGTTAAGGGTAGGTCATAGTCGCAGCCATAGAGAGAGAGAGAGAAGAAACACTCAGCATGCAATTTAACCTAGATCAGAATGGTTGATTATTTTATATAATCAGGATGGCTCCCACTGTTTCCTCGAATTCTCCTCCAAACCTAAAAGGAGAATTAGTCGGAATCACCTGAGGAGTAATCCTACTCATCAGTGGGAATCGGGATCCGACTATCATCGCATGATAACTTGATGGAAGCCACTCAAGTCACCACACTCCAGAAGGTATGCGCAAGTCTGGCAAGTTTCCTATATGTTTGAAACTCCCGATATGTGTTTTTACCCCAAACGGCTTATGACCTTGACTAGGTCAACATATCATAAGTCATAAGTCAAGTTCAACCCGTCATTATCCTGGATTAATTAGACCCACCCATACGAGCCCTTGACTAGGTCAACATGACCGTACGACTGTCCTAACCAATCGCATATCCATGCAACAGAAAAGTACTACAGAGCTACCGAACACTACGCCTTGACTAGGTCAACATACGTAGCATGAATACTAAGCAATACTCGTCTGAAATGACGGAGGGCTACGGCTGGTTTTTGGCGAAAATCCTTTAACGTAATGAACTTGATATCGTTGAAGGAATCCAAGTGGTTTTGCAAATATATATAGCGGTGAAAACTTTTGCTAAAGAGGTCACTCCCGGTGAAGGGATCTCGGCTCTTTCCCCATCGAATGGGGTGCAGGATATCCCAAACTGAATACTACGATGCAAAGCAAAAGTTATCGACTATAGCGAAGTTATTACGTTGACGCAAACTTTTACTCAAGGGGTCACTCCCGATGAAGGGATCTCGGCCCTTGCCTCGTCGAATGAGGTGCAGGATATTCCAAACTGAATACCACTGTGCAAAGCAAAAGAGAACGTCTGTAATGTCAGTTTTTAAAAATTTGGTTCCAACAACATCATATATAGGTTTGTTTTATCCTTACATTGATAAGAATCTATGCAGTCCCATCAATTAATCACTCCAGAAAAGAACGAAAATAAAATGTACGTATATACCATCCGCATTCGCTACTGGGTCCCGTCATCACCCGTTAGGTTACTTAACTAACGACAGAGCGGGGACTGGACTAGCGCAGGTGCAAAACATATACAACATATACTAGTATATATATAAATATATATAGCAATCGTCCCAGGCATGATATAAAGCAACATCACAGAAACATCACAGAATGGTGGATAATCTGGAGCCCTGGGTTTCACTTGAGCCGGAAGTGAGACCCGACGTTCCCTGTCGCGTGGATAGCTTATGCAATGAAAAACTAGACCTCTACGAGCATGGAAAGTTACCCACCAAAACCAGAAGTGAGGTAACCCCCTTCAACAACGTGAATGGGCCACCCAGCACTTCACGGAATCCGGTAACTTGAGCACCCCTCCTGGGTCAACCTATACCCCCTATGAGTGTGGCGAATAGCCCGTCAATTCTAGAGTAAGGTCCCCTCCGTCTCAACGCCATGTGATGCGGACCGGTTGCCCTCTAGAACCCGGTTATTCGTGCACTCCACCTCGGGGTAATCTTAGTACAGAAAAGAAAATAATATACAAGGGTGACATCGACCTCAACCCGGTCGTGCCCCAAAAGAATAATATACAAACTGACAGTGATGGCGGTCCACATGTTGGACGCTCACCTCGCAATATCAAATGTACAAATAAAATTAAACTTCACTAACATTGCACCATAGCTTTTGTTGGAGATAGTGCCCTCAGAGTCAATTATTGGATCACAGGCACGTGATTGCAATGATTGAAAGGGGACCTATACCGTTAGAACAGTCTTACTCAAGATGATAGTATGATATCTGGTTTATCTTTATCATCGTGTACTGCTTCAGGTGACCTTACAGGTCACTATTGCACGTTGATAGAGCCCTTAGGATTCTTGCTTGACGGCCAGCAGTATAATGGCGATCATATACGTGGGAGCTGGGGTCTATAAGCACATCCTTAAAAGGTCCCTAGTCGTGGGAGTTTTCGAGACAGGGCATCGATACTCCAGAGTAGACTAGTGTATACAGTCGAGACCCCGACAAGGGGCGGTGGCCGGTCTCACAAGCCACTGGTGTCAGTTGGTTCATCTAAGATGTATACAGGTGCTCATTGGGTTATGAGTACATCGGACAGGACTCGCCGGGAACATGCTAGTTGGTCTTATACCAGACGTCAGATAGCAGTTCCATGGTGACATGTGTACAGGTTAGTTCATCGACCTGAGATCGTCATTTGTCTCGTGTGAGTTCCCACTGTACTTTGATTACTACCCTACCACGGCTCAAAGGAGTCGTGCAAACAGGTTTTAGTTGGGTACTGTCCCGAGCCACATGGAGGTAGTGAGCGGATCTTCAGGGGTTCGTCTCTCCCGGTATTGGGGGTGAGGTCGCGCTGTGTCTAGGAGAGCCATTACACGAAGTCCTTGGCCAAGGCAGGAGATTTACTGGTAGGTATTCCAGTAGTATCTCAGGGTGTTCTGGGCTACACTCCGACACGACTTGTACCGCTTTTGGGGGTCTGACTTTTACCAACCCTCTAGGCCCGCCATGCGATGCTCATAGACGAACGGACCGGACTGTACGGATATTGTCACTGAGAGGCTCAGTAGGGTGTCAGGATGAGTTCGCTCATCGACGTCCCTTTTGGTCAATACCTGGTAGCTCATTATGTATGGCTAATACCTCTGACGTGCTAGTGGTTAAATCCACAACCAAAGTATTGACGAGTCTTTAGAGTCCCCCACAGACCGTTTCTCAAGTTTCGGGCGAAACGCTGTAGAGGCCATATGGAGATATGGCAGGGTTCGATCATGTACGTGCGGTATTGCACGGATCATGATCGGATGGATAATACTAGCGGGCTTTGATTTAAGCCGGATCCTAGTATTGTACAGTGTAGATTTTGTCTCATTGCATTTGTATTCGGTCGGAATACAAATGCGGGTATGTATATATAGTCGCGGGGTTTTCCTGTAATTTATTACTGGATCAGTTTTCTGAAGTTGCCAGTTTGCATTCCGTTTCGGCCATTTTCCTTTGTTTCTTTTCTTGGCTGAAAATTGGTGGAGGAGGGCTTATTTGCAAATGTGCTATTTAAAATGGAGAAGACTTTTTTGTGGCACATGATGGTTCTCATGATGATTCTTGCTTCCATTGACTTCTTTTTCCATCATTGGTTACTTTGTATGATGAGGATGAGTATGGACTTTGTTGTGATGATGATTCTTAATCATCACCCTTTTCTCTTTCTTTGCATTATTGGTTCACTCCCTCTCTCACTCTCCTTAGATGAGGCCGGCCACTATTGTGGTGAAGAGAGATTCATTTTTTTGTGTGAGGATTTTTGGTTCATTCCATTGAAAAAGAAAAATCCTCAAGCTCATTCCACATTCTCATTTTTCCTCCACATCAAAATAGCGACTACAAAGAACCCCTTAAGACATAGAGTACTATACTTAGCTTACAGCATTCTTGGACACGTCGACTCGCCAACTTCGTGCCCGAGTTGCCTCGGTCCAGAGGTGGGAGCCCGTAAAAGAACCCGGCGATGTGGTGCCCTTCCGACGAGGAGATGAAGACCGGAGATTCTGCGGGGAGATCGGGACGACGACGAGAAGACCGAAGGACACGGATCGCTCGATATATCTCTCCGCCTCTTCTCTAGTTAGCTAGCATTAGGTTAATGGCTCGATCCGGGTCTAAAAGTCCGCGGTAGCGCCGGTTTACAAGTTTTGTAAAAGTTTCGATTCCGCATTTTGGTCTCGTACAGACGGCCAGGGTGCTGCCGTGCACTTACAGCTATCCACCACGACGATCCAACCAACATCACAGCACAACACAGAACATCAACGTGGATGTCACGTTCGCAAACCCGTCTAAAAGACATATAGCAATTATACGAGTTGTACCGATCAAGTGACATTCACGGTCGCAGATAATAATGTATGTACTGATATAAACATTTAAACAGTGTTAAAACATCGACTCCGAAACACCTTGAAAAGCCCCCGAACAACTGATAACACAACATCAAAAATGGGCCAAATAAACAATACCACTGCATGATGTTCCCAGAGACCAAACCACACCCCAAAAATGATGCCCAAACTCCACAATAAAACCGGCCTCGCTGGATTTTCCACTCCTGTGGCCAGTCCAAAACAGGTGAGAGGGGTTCATTTTTGGGGTATGGTCTTCTGGTCACCCAAGGAGTCTTCTGCACTCGTTTGCAAATTTTTTTGAACACTTTGAAAATTTACAGAGAACGTAATCAGCAGTGGCAGTGTTTCGGGTTCGTTTCGATTTCGATGTATTAACATTGTCTAAACAAGTTAGCTAAGGGTTTAAAGGGTGGCTCTGATACCATGAAGGGTTACGGCAGCGTCCCGGCCATCGAAACGCGGCCAAAATGCGGAACAAAAATTTCTAAACTGGCGCTACCGTTACCCGAATCCCGGATCGACCTTAAACCCTAATCTAGCAAGCTAAGTAAGAGTTAGAATCGTTATACCGAGTTGATCCGTGTCCTTCGGTCTTCATTCCAAGCTCCTAGCGGCTCCTTTGATGTGGTTTGGTTGTCGGTCTTCCTCCATCTCCGATGATCCACCCGAGGAAAACGGCGCAAGCTCCAACCTCGTTGAACGAGGCAACCGACGCTCCAAAGTCGCTAGCGATGGAGAGTGGGGGTGTATGAAAGTGTCACTAAAATTTTCTCTCAACCCATATGCTCAATGAGCAATGCAAGAAGAAGATGAAAGAGGTGATGAAACTTTGGCATGAGGCAACTAAAAAATGGCTAAGTCTTTTGTTCTTTTTTTTGAGTGAATGAGAGAGTGGGAGTAATGCAAGTGTAATAATCCACAAAATGAAATCAATCACCCACAATGAAGTGGCCGGCCCCCCTCTCATCCCAACAAAAAAAAATCATTTTTCTTTTCCAATTATAGCAATAAACAAATGCACCATACTTTGCTACATGCACAAAACCATACCATGAACCATGCTCAGGCCATATCACATCCTCCACCTCATTATGAAACAAATGAATTTCCATAAATGGAAAATCAATAATGAGTTGGCAAAACTTCTAGAAGCTATTTCGTATAAAATACGAAATACTTCCCGGTACATGTACCGAAATACATATACGCGTATTCGTACAAAAATATGAACAGCCAAGAGAGAAAATGAATAGTGAACAATAATACTAGAATACATATATATAAATATATATGTAAATTATTAAATAAAAAACCTGATTTAATAATCTGGTTTAATCCTAAGCCGCTAGTATTATCAACCGCCCGATTAAAGTCTGCGCAGCATGTGCACATATTTAATCGGATACCTGTATGTATCAACATACCTTATGTACACCATATCGCCTGAACCGTGAAAACCCTCTGTGTGGGACTCTAAAGACTCGTCAATACGCCGGCAGTGCGTTTAACCACAAGCACGTCAGCGGCACTAGCTGTACGTAACGGCTACCCGGGTATTGAGCGGAAGGGAGGCCGACCAGAAAACTCATCCTTAACCCCTACTAAGCTTGACAGTGATAATATCCGTACAGTCCGGTCTGTTCGTCTAAGAGTATCGCATATCGAGTCTAAAGGGGTGGATAAAGTCAGACCCCTAACAACGCGACATTTAGTGTCGGTATGATACCCATCACCACCTGAGAAACTATTGATCCTAGATCGATAATTCTCGTCCACCGTGGCTACGGATTTTTGGTGATGGCCATCCGTACACAACGCGACATCAACCCCCAATACCGGGAGAGACGAATCCCCGACGATTCGATCACTGCCTCCATGTGGCTCGGGACTGTACCCAACTAAAACCTGTTTGCACGACTCCTTTGAGCCGTGGTAGGGTAGTAATCAAAGCACAATGGGAAATCACACGAGACAAATGACGATCTCAGGTCGACAGAATAACCTGTACACATGTCACCTGGGAACTGCTATCTGACAATAGTATAATACCAACTAGCATGTTCCCGGCGAGTCTGTCCAGTATACTCATAACCCAATGAGCACCTGTATACTATCTTAGGTGAACAAACTAACACCAATGGCTTGTGAGACCTGGCCACCGCCCTTTGTCGGGGTCTCGATAAGTATACACTAGTCTACACTGGAGTATCGATGCCCGGTCTCGATACTCCTACGACTAAGGACATTTAAGGATGTGCTTATAGACCCCATCTCCCACATATATGATCGCCATCATAATGCTGGCAGTCAAGCAAGAATCCTATGGGCTTTATCAATATGTACATGATGATAAAGACAAATCAGATAGTATACTATCATCTTAAGTAAGACTGTTCTATCGGTATAGGTCCTCACTCAATCATCATAATCACCTGCATGCGATTACGATAATTGCCCTGAGGGCACTATAGCCAACAATTAAGATAGATACAAACCAAGTAACATACTAATATATTGACCAAGACCGTTATAAATCCGTGTATATATCCCAAGCTTCCAAAATGTAATATACAAACTAGTACTATACAAAACTTCATTTTTGAAAACTCGACTAGGAATCTGCCGTTTATGATAAGATACTATTAGAGTTATCAGTAGTTTGATGAGAGCAAGACGGCTGAATTCTAATAGTATTTTTTACCGTCTTGCTCTCACATGTTGATAAAGCCCTTAGGATATGTACTTGACTATCAGGATTATGATGAGATCATACTAGTGGGGCCAGGGTGGTCCACATGTATATCCTTTAATCAGTTCCTAGTCGTAGGAATATCGAGACCAGGGCATCGATATTCCAGTGTAGACTAGTATGTACGTTTCTTGTCCCTTAGAGGGCGATGGTTGATCCAACAACCATTGGTCCGTGACATCAAAAATTGTACACATGTGCTCATTGCAGAATGGGTACACCGAACAGGACTCGCCGAGGACTCCTATATGGTAGTATACCAATCGTCAGATAGCAGTCTTCTGGTGACACTGGTACAGGTTAGTCTGTAGACCCGAGATCGTCATAGAGTCTTGTGGGGCTCCCACTGTGCTTTGATTTCTTCCCTACCACGGCTCAAAGGAGTTGTGCAAACAGGTGGATTTTAGGTACATTCCCGAGTCACATGAAGGCAATAAGCGATAGGAGGGGTTTCGTCTCTCCCGGTATTAGGGGTTGATGTAGCGCTATGCTCGATTGGCTATAACTGGAAGTCCCTGGCCAGGGCTGCTGCTGAGATTTACTGATAAGAGTTATCAGTAGTTTCTCAAACTGTTATAGGCCAGACATCGGCATGACTTATCACGTTACTGGGGCCTGACATTTACCATCCCTAGACATGATATGTGACATATCAGACGAAGAGACCGGACTGTACGGTAGTGTTAGTGATAGGCTTCATGGAGAGTATGGATGGGCTTTCTTGTTGATGTTCATATCGCTCAATACCCGGGTAGCCGTTACGTCCAGCTAGTACCACTGACGGCTTGTAAGTGTGATGTGCTCATTACCTACTGCTGGCGTATTAACGAGTCTTTAAAGTCTCACACAGAAGTTTCCTGGTTCGAGCGAAACGAAGTAGGGCACATATGTTGATATGTGTGTGGGCCTGATTAAATATGAGTATGTGATACCGTATTATAATTTGGCAATTATCTGATGTCGGTCAGGTTATATGTAATACAACCGGATTATCGAATTAAGTGTTGGTTTGATAATGTAATATTGAGATTAATGATATTAGTCGGTTATATGTGATACAGTTGGATTATTAGATCAAGTGTTGATTTAATAATGTGATATATATTATATGTGATATAATTATATCTTAACAAATATCATTAGCTCGCTAATTGCTTTATTTATATATATATATATATTAATGTATATTTGATATATATATATATATATTATATGAAGCATGAAAAGTTTTTCTATTTTTAGAAAATGGAAAAATGAGGTGTAAATTGTGAAGATATTTGTGAAATGGGTAAGGCATGGGTTTTATTATTTGTATATTAGTCTTGACTCACTATTCAAGCATGGTTGCAATTTAGAATTGCAATTTTATTCCATGCTTGAATGAGTGAGGAGAGAGAGAGAGCCATTTTGAGTTTACTCTTATCATTTTCATTCTTCATGCCTTAACCATTTCTTGAGCTCTTGCTTCCTCTTGTTCTCTACAATTTTCTTCACCTCACTTCCAAGTTCAAACTCTCAAATGTGATGTGAATCATTGAACTTGTGAAAACCCTAGTGAGCAAATTAAACCCTTACTACTTCACCATAACACATTAGATTAGCAATTTGATGTGGAGTGTTGCCTTCACTAATGAGATTAGTGAAGGGTTAGCTTGAGCTTGTGGACTTCGGGTGGATCATCTTTGGCGCGAAGATCATGAAGGAGGTTCTTTCATCTTCAAGAGGAGCCTAGTGGAGTAGCGTGGACCACAACCCAGAGCTATTGAAGAGAAGGAATCGAACTACAAAGGTTGTATGCTCTTTTCTTCTCTTTAGTTCATCATATCACAAAGGCAAACCCTAATAATCTAGCAAAGATCTTGTTAGTCTAGCTTTGCACCTAATAAAAATTTGAATTTGGCATGATTGATACCTCTATAACCTTATGGTGGTGCTAAGGTCGACTTTCATGGTATCAGAGCCACGCTAGAACATTAGGGTAACTTGCAGCAACGTTAGAAATCTGCCGTTTTTGTCGCGCAAAAACTGCCGATAAAAACAGTTTAAAAAAGGATGTTTTGAGTTATTTGCATACCTCGCGGGCTCACGGTTTGAACCGAGAAGCCGCAGGGTGTAGCGTGCATACCCCGGGGACACCCTGGTGGGACCATAGGCCGGACCCACACCCCAAGATCACTACAAGGTGGCCTTGGGGGTGGGTGACCCGAGAGCACTCCAACTAGGTGCTCTCGGGTCTGCCTACCCTAGGGGGCCACTTCGTGGTGTCCCCTAGGGGTGGGTACCCCTCGAGGCCCCCCATTCGACAGTTAATTTTGGTATCTTCGCCTCCGCGAAGATTCGGGTGGGTTTTGAGTTCGTTTCGACTCCCGGGTTGGCTTAAACGATCGGTTTTGGAACTTTAGCTCACTGGATTTTTCAAGTCTTAGAAAAATAGGTAAGTTTGCTAATTGCGTGCGGAATTCTAATGTCACGGTTACTTTACGAGCTTTGTGATTTGTGTGATACAATTATTAGAATCTGGATTAATTAGTTTTATGAAAACTAGTTAGTATATTGTAAACCTAGCCGTTTAGTCTCAATTGATCGATTGCCACGAAGTTTTGATTCGGATCAAAACTCTGTCGTAATTGCGTATTGTACGCGATCACTAACTCAGGAATCTTGTTGAATTATCTGAAAATTAATTGAAAAGAGTTTTCAATTTGAGACTAAAATGCAAGTTTTATAAGTTAGGCATGAAATCCGGAATATGAGATATTCCGGTTTATTGATGTCTAAGGATATTGCTGATTCTAATTATTGTAGTTTTCTGTTTTCTTTTCTGCGACCGTAAGTGTAATATGCGGGGTATCCCAATCTCGTTGCTATATGTCAACAAGTTTTAGCGATACGCATATTTGCTTACGTTGATGATATGTGATATCATGTGTTGCTGTTGATATGATTTATTGGATCGTCGTGAAAGAATAGCCGGGGGTTCTATGTGAGATGAGAGTTTTTATTTTCATTCATGTAAGATCTGTTTGTAATATTCTTTTATTGGGGAACTTCCGGGTTGAGGATGATGTCACCACTTTTGTATATTATTTAATTTTCCGTATTAGGATAGACCCAAGGCGGGGAGCACAAGTAACCGGGTTCTAGAGTCCAGTGGGAGACCATCTCAAGGAGTTGAGACCGGGTATCCTAACTCTAGAATTGGCAGGGTTACTTACCGCTCTCGTAGGGGTCTAGGGATGTGGGTTTGGCTATTCATCACGACCGTGGAATCCGTGTTTTATATTACTGGCTAAATTTGAAACACGGACATCCTAGTATATCCAATATCTCATATGTTTCTTCTGTTGCTTGATTCTGTGATATTGATCATATAATTGCGTGAGACGAATATACTATTATATATATGATATATAATAAACGTTGCTTATGTTTTGCACCCACGCTAATCCAGCCCCCGCTCTGCCGGTAGTTAAGTAACCTAACGGTGCATGACGGGCCTCGTGGCGAATGCTTATGGCATAAGCGTACGTTCTATTTTCGTTTCATTTTTCTGTGATGTTTAGAAAACATTAAATGATGTGACTTCATTAATGTGATTAATGAAAAGAAAGAAACCAAAAGATGTTGTAGAATCAAATTTTCAAAAAGGGTAGCTCTAGTTCTTGCTTTGCATAATGGTATTCCTTGATGAATATCCAGCACCTCATTCGATGAGGAAAGAGCCGAGATTCTTTCACCGGGAGTGACCTCTTTTGCGAAAGTAGCAAATGCTACAACCAACTCGGTTTTGTTTTTGATAGCTTCTCTAGTTCTTGTTTTGCATAGTGGTATTCCTTTATATCCTGCACCTTATTCGATGAGGAAAGAGCCGAGATCTCTTCACCGGGAGTGACCTCTTTAGTGAGACTAGCAAAAGCCTTAAAACACTCATTTTCAAAATCACTAGATTCTATAACGATATCAAGTTCATTACATCCATGGTTTTCTTAAAAACCTGTGTAGCCCTCCGTCATTTCAGATAAGTGCTATTTTAGTATTCGTGCTACCTTTGTTGACTATGTTAAGGCATAATGTACGGTAGCTAATTAGTGCTTATCTGTAACCATATGATACGGTTGGATTAGGGTAGTCGTACGGCTTTGTTGACTATGTTAAGGGTCATGCGGGTGGGTTTAATCCAATCAAGAAATGACGGGTTGAACTTGACTAGTACTTATGATTTGTTGACTATGTTAAGGTCATAAGTGGCTAGGGGTAAAAACCATTATCGGGAATTTCAAGTGTTGAAATTTTCAATGAGATTGCATACCTTCTATATGATAGTTGGATCCCGATACCCACTGCGAGTAAGAGTTACTCCTGGGAGAATTTTTCACTTTACAATTAGCTAATCCATTAGGTGTCTAGAAAGGTGTCAACGGGGTTATGCCTCTAGGAAAACGAGGTTTATTTTAATTAGGTCCGTGCGAAAGCACGGGGAACCTCCCTCAGAGTACCGATACCTGCCTGGCCGAACGATTGGCGAATCTGTATGGTGTAATTAATCCCGGCTAATCTTACCTTTTAGGGTTTGAAGGAAGATTTGATAAAAACAGTGGGAGCCATCCTGATTAGATAAGATAATAACCAATCTAATTTTGTAAAGAACGCACGCTAATGCATTTCCTTCTCTCTCTCTAGGCAGTAACCAATGTCACGCCTTAATCAAGATAATAATATGGATGTATTGACCGAACCCTCCTTTTATACAGGGCTAGGGAACGTTGGCCCCGCTCCATCTTATGAGTGTTATAAGTCTGAGCAAGGGATAGGGGAATATCAGGATTCCCACGCCACCCGTATGAAGAAACGGTATGTTGATGCATCTTCTTTGGGCGTGTTCGTTACTGAGAACTGTTTCTCAGTTTGTTCTACGTCCCGGGTATTGGATACCGGATCAGGATCCCATGTATCTAATTTGTTACATGGGCTAAAGAAAGGTAGAGAACTAGGAAAGGGCGATAAATCCCTAACAGTAGGGAATGGTGCAAATGTTGCAGCCAAGGCAGTTTGCGATTATCACCTTATATTACCAACTGGTAATACATTTATTCTGAACGACTGTTACTACGTACCAAATATGATGTGCAACATTATATCGGTTTCTTTACTAACTAAAGAAGGATATATTCTCACATTAGAGGATAATGTTATGAACATTTTCCAGAATCAAGTGTTGATTGGATCTAGTACGTTATGTAACGGTATATACGTTCTTAATCAAAGTATAGTTCTTAACATATAGAACACAAACAAGAGGAAAAGTTCAGAAATGAACGAAGCCTTCTTGTGGCACTGTAAACTAGGTCATATCAATGCGACAAGACTGGCTAAGTTACATAAAGATGGATATTTGAATCCGTTCAAATTTTCATCTTATGAAACTTGCCAGCCATGTCTCAAAGGAAAGATGACCAAAACTCCGTTTACTGGACACGGAGAAAGAGCTTCTGAACTCTTGGGACTGATACATAGTGATGTATGCGGTCCTATGTCTACACATGCCAGGAATGGTTATTCGTACTTTATTACATTCACCGATGATCTCTCAAGGTTCGGACATGTGTTCTTGTTGAAACACAAGTCTGAAGCTTTTGAGAAATTTAAGGAATATAAGTGTGAAGTAGAAAACCAGACGGGCAAAAGTATTAAAATCCTACGATCTGATCGGGGATGAGAATACTTGAGTGGGGAATTCCGTGATTATCTAAAAGAGAATGGGATTCTCTCTCAGCTTACTCCTTCGTATACGCCACAGCACAACGGTGTATCGGAGCGGAGGAATCACACCCTATTAGATATGGTGCGCTCTATGATGAGTACTGCTGAGTTGCCTATTTCATTTTGGGGTTATACGCTTGAGACAGCTGCATTTCTATTGAATCAAGTTCCATCAAAATCTTTGCCTAAAACACCATATGAGATATGGAGTGGAAAGAGGCCGTATCTTAAATGAGTTAAGATATGGGGTTGTCCAGCCTATGTTAAAGGCAAAATACGGACAAGCTCGAGGCAAGATCAGTTCTATGTAAGTTTGTAGGATATCCGAAGAATTCACAAGGATATATTTTCTACCACACTGAGGAACAAAAGGTGTTTGTTTCTCAATATGCCACCTTTTTAGAAAAGGAATTTCTTGTAAAAGAAATTAGTGGTAATGAGGTAGAACTGGAATAAGTTCCAGCAGCACAAACTACAACTGACGATTTGGTGGAACCAGAGGATCCAATAGTACCCAACGAACCCCAGCCACTCCTCAGATCTAATAGGGTTCCTCACCCACCTGAGAGATACTACGGTTTTCTCATAGATGGTGGGAGCAAGAATTGCATCATGGAAGATGATGACCCTGCTAGTTTCGAGCAGGCCATCACAAGTGGAGACTCTGTGAAATGGCTGGATGTTATGCGATCTGAGATGGAATCCATGTACACTAACCAAGTATGGACTTTGGAAGTTGCTCCTGATGGGGTAAAACCCATTGGGAGCAAATGGATCTTCAAAAATAAGATAGGTGTAGATGGAAAAGTTGAGACTTTCAAAACTAGATTGTAGCAAAAGGTTTTCGTCAATGACCTGGCGTCGACTATGATGAAACCTTTTCTCCTGTCGCTATGCTTAAGTCCATCAGGATCCTACTTGCCATTGCTGCATACCATGACTACGAAATCTGGCAGATAGATGTCAAGACCGCTTTTCTAAATGGTGATTTAGAAGAGAGCGTGTACATGACACAGCCAGAGGGCTTCGTAGACAGTGGGAGCAGCGGAAAGGTGTGCAAGCTGCTTAAATCTATCTACGGATTAAAGCATGCGTTGCGGAGTTGGAACATCTGTTTTGATGAAGCTATCAAAGAGTTTGACTTCATCAAAAATGTAGATGAACCTTGTATATATAAGAAGGCTGTAGAGAGTAAGGCGGTCTTCCTCGTATTGTACATGGATGACATACTTTTGATAGGGAACGATGTTCCTATGCTACACTCGGTCAAGCTCTTCTTATCACTCAAGTTCTCCATGAAAGATCTTGGTGATGCCTCCTACATTCTGGAGATAAAGATCTAAACGGATTTTGGGATTGTCCCAATCCAGGTACATAAACACCATACTAAAGAGGTTTAGTATGGAATATTCCAAGCGAGGAAATGTACCCGCTTGTTCAGCAATCACTCTCTCCAAAGAGATGTCTCCCAAGACTGATTTAGAGAGGGGTCGCATGCAAGGGATACCCTATGCTTCGGCAGTAGGCTCTATCATGTATGCGATATTATGTACCAGACCGATGTAGCTTACTCACTAAGTATAGTGAGCAGGTATCAATCAGATCCTGGGGAGAAACACTGAACAGCTGTGCAGAACATTCTTAAGTACTTGAGAAGGACTAAAGAAATGTTCTTGGTTTATGGTAAAAGTGAACTCCAGGTGGAGTCCTTTACCGATTCGAGCTTCCAGAGTGATAAGGACGACAGTAAGTCGGTCTCGGATTTTGTCTTTTCCCTCAACGGAGAGGCGATGTGTTGGAAGAGTTCCAAGCAAGACACCGCAGCAAACTTGACGATGGAGGCTGAATACATCGCTGCCAACGATGCTGCCAAAGAAGCTGTCTGGATAAAAAAGTTCATTGCTGAGCTTGGTGTGGTTCCATCCATTGAGCATCTAATACTTTTGTATTGTGATAACAATGGAGTGGTGACTTTGGCCAAGGAGCCCAGGTCCCATCAGAGATCCAGACATATTCTGAGGCGGTATCACCTGATCAGGGAGATAGTAGATCGCCGGGAGATCGAGGTCAGGAGAGTTGACATGAAGGACAACGTAGTAGATCCACTCACGAAGGCCCTCCCCCAAATACAGTTTGAGAGATTTTTTGGGATGTTTGGTATGAGATACTACAACACATGGCCTTAGTGCAAGTAGGAGATTGTTAGGAATATGTATGCCTAGAGGTCATTATTGTACATGTGATGTTTATTATAGTGGATGCTTGGACACACACACACACACACACACACACACACACACACACACACATATATATATGACTTTCTTACTCGACATGATTGTATGCTATCTGGTTACTCTTTATCTTAACATGTTGGCTGGTATTCTTTATTGTCTTGCTCTCACATGTTGATAAAGCCCTTATGATATGTACTTGACTACCAGGATTATGATGAGATCATACTAGTGGGGCCAGGGTAGTCCACAAGTACATCCTTTAATTAGTTCCTAGTCATAGGAATATCGAGACTAGGGCATCGATATTCCAGTGTAGACTAGTGTGTACGTTTCTTGTCCCTTAGAGGGCGATGGTTGATCCCATAACTATTGGTGTGTGACATCAAAGATTGTACACAGGTGCTCATTGGAGAATGGGTACACCGAACATGACTCGCCGAGGACTCCTATGTGGTAGTATACCTATCATCAGATAGCAGTCCTCTGGTGACACTGGTACATGTTAGTCTGTAGACCCGAGATCGTCATAGAGTCTTGTATGGCTCCCACTGTGCTTTGATTTTCTCCCTACCAAAGGAGTTGTGCAAACAGGTGGATTTTGGGTACGGTCCCGAGTCACATGGAGGCAATGAGCGATAGGAGGGGTTTCGTCTCTCCCGGTGTTGGGGGTTGATGTTGCGCTATACTCGATTGGCTATAACTGGAAGTCCCTGACCAGGGTTGCTACTGAGATTTACTGATAAGATTTATCTGTAGTTTCTCAAACCGTTATAGGCTAGACATCGGCATAACTTATCGCGTTACTGGGGCATGACGTTTACCACCCCTAGACATGATATGCGACATATCAGACGAAAAGACCGGACTGTACGGTAGTGTTACTGATAGGCTTCATAGAGAGTATGGATGAGCTTGCTTGTTGATCTTCATATTTCTCAATACCCGGGTAGCCGTTACGTCAAGCTAGTACCGCTGACGGCTTGTAGGTGATTGATGTGATCATCACCTACTGCTGGCGTATTGACGAGTCTTTAGAGTCCCACACAGAAGTTTCCTGGTTCGAGCGAAACGAAGTAGGGCACATATGTTGATATGTGGATGGGCCTGATTAAATATGAGTATGTGATACCGCATTATAATCTGGCAGTTATCTGATATCGGTCAGGTTATATGTGATGTAACCGGATTATCGAATCAAGTGTTGGTTTGATAATGTGATATTCAGATTAATGATATTAGTTGGTTATATGTGATATAACCGGATTATTAGATCAAGTGTTGATTTAATAATGTGATATATATTATATGTGATATAATTATATCTTAACTAATATCATTAGCTCACTAATTGCTTTATATATATATTAAAGTATATTTGATATATATAAATATATATATATAAATATATATATATATAAATATATATATATATATATTATATGAAGCATGGCAAGTTTTTCTATTTTTAGAAAATGGAAAAATGAGGTGTAAATTGTGGAGATATTTGTGGAATGGGCAAGGCATGGGTTTTATTATTTGTATATTAGTATCGACTCACTATTCAAGCATGGTTGCAATTTAGAATTGCAATTTTATTCCATGCTTGAATGAGTGAGGAGAGAGAGAGCCATTTTGAGTTTACTCTTATCATTTTCATTCTTCATGCCTTAGCCATTTCTTGAGCTCTTGCTTCCTTTTGCTCTCTACAATTTTCTTCACCTCACTTCTAAATTCAAACTCTCACATGTGATGTGAATCATTGAACTTGTGAAAACCCTAGTGAGCAAATTAAACCCTTACTTCACCATCACACATTAGATTAGCAATTTGATGTGGAGTGTTGCCTTCACTAAAGGGTTAGCTTGAGCTTGTGGACTTCGGATGGATCGTCTTTGGCGCGAAGATTACGAAGGAGGTTCTTTCATCTTGAAAAGGAGCCTAGTGGAGTCGCGTGGACCACAATCCGGAGCTATTGATGAGAAGGACTCGAACTACAAAGGTTGTATGCTCTTTTCTTCTCTTTAGTTCATCACATCATAAAGGACCCTACTAATCTAGCAAAGATCTTGTTAGTCTAGCTTAGCACCTAATAAAAATTTGAATTTGGCATGCTGGATGCCTCTTGAACCTCATGGTGGTGCTAAGGTTGACTTTCACTTCTCATCCCAGCAGGGGAGATGGTCTGTCCCACAGCCATTAGTACGTCGTACTGGAGATAGTATGCATGTGCTCATTGGGTTATGAGTACACTGGACATGACTCATCGGGGACTGCTGGTGGGTATTATACCTATTGTCGGGTAGCTGTTCCCAGGTGACATGAGTACAGCTTAGTCTGTCGACTTGATACTGCTACTTCGCCTCGAGTGTGTTCCCACTATTCTTTGATTACTACACTACCACGGCTGAAAGGAGTCATGCAAACAGGTAGTAGTTGGGTGCAGTCTCGAAGCACTTGGAGGCGGTGGCGGTTAGATATGATTTGTCTCTCCCGGTATTAGGGGTTGATATCGCGCCATGTTCAGAAAGCCATTATACAAAATCCCTGGCCAGGGCAAGCGGGATTTACTGGTTGGTACACCAGTAGTTTCTCAGGGTGTTTTGGGCTACACTCTGGCACGACTTATTGCGCTATTAGGGGTCTTACTATTATCGCCCCTAGGATCGATATGCGATACTCTTAGATAAACAGACCGGACTGTACGGAGATTGTCACAGACTGGCTCAGTAGGAGTTCGGATGAGTTTGCTCATCGGTCTTCTTATCGACAGATACCTTGGTAGCCGTTACGTGCAGCTAGTACCGCTGACGTGCTTCTGGTTAAACCCACTGCCAGTATACTGTCGAGTCTTTAGAGTCCTACACAGAGGGTTTCCCTGCATCGGGCAAAAGATGTAGAGGTCGTATGGTTTTACCACAGGACTTCAATCACATATGTGTACTTATGCACGTATGATGTTCGGGCGGATAATACTAGTGGGCTTTGGTTTAAGCCGAATCCTAGTATTATATTGATAGATTATTTTCGTCTCATTATATTCGTATTCTTCAGAATACGGATGTAGGTATGTATATACGGATGAAGGGCAATCTCGTAATTTCCTTGGGAAAGCTTCTAGAAGGAGACACCTCATTAGAGTTTTATTTCTTTTTGAATTAAAACTTAAATGAGGTGGAGGAAATGAGATGGAGATATTTGTTGGATGAAGTATGACTCATTGTCTTGACAAAAGAGATATTTTGAAGCATGCTTGATATTTTGTGAGATATTTATCTTATAGAATATTATATGCTTCATTATTCTTCTCACTTGAGCCATGCTTGATATTCTAAGCTCATTTCTTCACTAGCTTTTTCTCAAGCATCTTCTTCTTCTTCTAAACCCTAAACTTCTCATGTGTTGAGAATCCTAGGGTTCCAAGAGACAAACTAATCCTTCTTCACTCTCTACAACATCAAGGCCATCTAGTTTAGTGAACTAGGTGCCCTAGTTACATCGGATTTGAAGTAGGAGCTCGGGCTATAGGCTCTCGGGTGGATCGTCTTTGACTCGAGGAGGCCGACGAGGAAGCATCGATCCGTTACAATCCTCGGAGCTTATGATGACGAGGAAGACAGCAAAGAAGACTTGAAGGATATGTAACGTGAGGTACAACTTCTTTCTGAGTAGTTAACCGCATAACAAGTTTAGCTAGTTTGGGTTTAGCATCGATCTTGGAGTCCAAGTCGGTGTTGCGAGCTTTGAATAATCATTTTTTAAATATTCCGCCTCCTTGCGAACCAGCGGGGTGCGCGACATTGATTTACAGTGGTATCAGAGCCTGCTAAACCTTTACTAGCTAGTTAGCTAGTTATTAGAACTTCGATCGTCGGAAAAACATGAAAACAAAACACCCGGACCCTTGATTGTAGAGATTTTGCGTGTGTGCGCTTTTAAAATCAATGTTAAGAATACCGCAATCAAGACGGTGTCGCTTGGTAGCTAGCCGGTTGAGTACAGTCGGTCCACAGGGAGAAGGATTCCTTTTCTTTATGTTCTAACGAGTTAAGTCTAAAAAATTGGTGGTTTTGTTGTAGATCTATGAATGAGAATAAATTGATAAAAAGGCTTGCTAGGGTTAGGATTAGGCTAATTCGAAAAAGGGATTCTTCTCGCTTCTATCAATGCCCTAATTAAGAATATAGGTGTTAGGGTAATAGTCAACAACAGGGATTAGCACGACCAGGAAAAAACTAAGTTTCTTCCCTTTGGTCCTTGTCCGTCCGTTCTTGGCTCTTAGCCCTAACCTCTGGTTAATTCAACCACAACCGGTTTAACTAGGAAATCACCACTATCTTGTAGGATAGGTTGCCGTAGTGAGCAGTATGTGGTTGATTTAAAGAGAGTCCTTTAAATAAAATTATTTAGGCAAAGAAAGGAGGGAGAGAGATTTCCTTCTCTCAAACCTTCCTTATCCTAACCCTAACAAGTGAGAAATTACTCACTCATTAGGAATGTTACGATGAGATTCATTTTTGTAATTTTTTTTAATAACCTAATTAACTTGCAGATAAATAAAGACAGATAAAAAATTGCAGAAAAAATAAAATTCGGATAAAAGGATGCTAGATAAAAAATACATTTATTGATGACCTCTTGATGATTACAAGGAAATTAAGATTTAATCTAGAAAATAAAAAAAAGGCATATCAAATGAGGCACCCAAAAGAGGCACACCTCAAAAGAGGTTGTAGGCTTCCCTATTTATAGATAGGAGAAACCCTAGGGTTTACATCTGATCCACATCTGAATTTACAATGCTACCTTAAGAAAGCCGGGTCAAAGCACCGACACCACCGACAATTTGCACCGACACGTGCACCGCATGGCCGCGGAACCGCGGCAGGAAGCCTTGTTTGGCCGTGGTTTCGCGGCCATCTTGAGGGATCTCTAGCTCGTTTTCTCAGGTTTGCTTCATGTTGCTTTTTACTTCTGTTTTCTTCACTTGGTTCCTCAGAGTCTCTTCTATTTTCTTCCAGATTTCCAACAGTGCAGAATTATGTGGACTTTTACCGTAAGTTTCGTGTTGAAGTCTTGAATCTTGTGCTGCCCTCTTACTTTGTGCATTGAACTGTTCATTGATCGTTGTTTGTTCCTTAAACTGGTAGGCGACATCATACAGATTCATATACTTGTTGGTCATAGTCTCACATTTATAGCGTCTTTTCCTGAATTTCACTGTATTGTTCTGTGAACCTGTAACCTGCAACTATTTAGCAGACATGGATCAAAAGCACTTATTTATTTGAAATATGATTAAGAATGGGGAATACAATAATGCAAAATTCTGATATGAATAAATACCCCCAAACTTATCTTTTGCTCGTCCCTAGCAAAGCCAATTTATTCTCGAAAAAATCCTAACCTCACTTTCGCAGGGAATCGCGATTGCACTGAGCTCGTGCAACAAGCCGTTAAATATCTAGGTGTCCCTAGTAGGAGGAGTGTTGTCTCCTGAGGGTTTTCAGCGGATACTACCCATAAAATCCGATCAATTTGGCCTGTTGACTTTCATTCTTCAATTCGGTATTCTAGTAAGAAATTCTATTATCTTCAACTTAGAAATCATCAACCCGTATTTTTCACACTTACTTTTCATTTAACTTAAGATTGTATATGTTCTGTAAATTTATTTAGCTTTTAGCATCTTTTGAATTTTCCTTCTATGGTTCCATCTCAACTTAGGAATTTTTACCATCTCTACTGAAGGTATAATCTCTATCTTTCATTCATTTCTCTTATCCAAACCCTAATCATATACCCCTACGTGTGTGTATGTATCACCCCTACACTTGGAAATTCAATTCAAGCTATCATACTCTTGTCCATCATCCAAAGTACTTTTAATTGGTGAATTTTAGATGAACTTGCTCACACATCTTTCATGCGACCGTTAATACTTCTTGAGGTACTGAACGGCCAATTACAAAATGGGTTAGCACATATAGGCGTAATTCCTCGTCTTGCAATACCTAAGGCTTAGCAGTGACTCCCAAACCAGTTGGTCTAAGGCACTAGGTGATAAAGCACCCTTGCTATATATTTTTTTTCATTTTACGCAACCTTAAGTAATTACAAAACCAGTGTTCATATTTTTATATCTCTTTATTCACTCTTGTACTTTTATTTTATTTTCCTTCATACTAAGGATTTTAGACAAGAGCATTTCAAGGTATGCTCTACTATTCCAAGTTTCAAGGTGCATGTATATGCTAATTGTAGGGTATATATTTTCAGAATTTAGACTTAAGGTTCAGAATTATTTTTCAGACTTACACTTCAAATAAAAATTCAATACTCTTCCCTTATTTTGACTTAGCCCAAGAACTGAACTCAAAATTTGCCTATTTCTAAATAAACTACAAGGACATATATTTTCTACAGTTAAACTTTAAGAAAGGTTTTTTTTAGGCTTTTTAATTTACTAAGTTTAGGATCTAGTTTTTCCTTACTATTCAACCGTCATGTTGAACTTAAGTCAAATATGGCCAAAATTGAATCTTTCAATTTTTATAATTTTTGATTTTTATGGGTTTTAAAATAAGTATGCAAAAGCAAAAATATACACATGAATACGAAGGAAGAAAGCTTACCGAGCACACCCCCAAACTTAAACTTGACAGTGTCCTCACTGTCAGGCTACACCAAGAGGGTCAAAATTGCCGGTACTCCCCTGTTAGGTTTTTTTTATTAACAGAAAAAGAAAACAAAATATATATACACAAAAAGGTCCCCCTAAACTTAAGTGAAACAGTGTTTCCACTGTTTAAGCATTAAAGTTCAGAGTTAGGGAGGAGAAAAAACACAGTATCAAGCTATACAAGGCCTTACACAGGCCAAAGGTTAGCACCAACCATTCAAAATTTTTATCGTTATAATGATGTGGTTGGTGAAAGAATGGAGTGTAGTGAAAAGAAATGAGAAACACACGAGACCGTGTGGAGATAGAAGCAGTATACGGTCTCGGTGGAGGAGAATGGCGGAAGGGAAAAAGAAATGGTGGTGGTTCGACTTCTTCAGGTGGAGGTTCATTAATCACAAAATCCGTGTCATTTAGGAATGCGAGTTCGTCGGCGAAAATATCTTCGAAACTTTCATCGATGGTCCGATTGAACATTTCAATGTCAATAAGTGTCGCGCCAGAATTCAACACACTTGATTTTTCAAAAATTACGGACCTAGGAGACTCGTAAGGCTCATCTACCTTATTCTCAAAAGAGTCTAAATCAAGTTGTTTTTCTAGAATTATCAAATTCAAAATATCGGATTGTGATTCATTAATACTCGCTATCATTAAAGGAAGATTAGAAGAAGAACCAGAGAAAGTGGGAGAAAGCAGTGGAATACGAACTTGAGCGTGGAAATGGAGTGTATAAATTAGCACAATTTGTAATGACCGATGTGTAAAAAGCGATTGTGCTAATCTATCAACTCACTGAGAAATGAGGTCAAATCCCTCAAGATTCGTGAGAAAACATGGGTACGTCGAACTTGGTAAACCAGACATTGAAAATGAAATTGTAACAGTTTCTTGCAAGGTCGGAACGAGAATAGAGGGAAGTGATTGAGGAAGGGTATCCGTTAAAGATCCAGGAGGGTGTACATAGTCAGTGGAAGGGACATGATGAATTGGAAAATCCGACTCATCAAGCAAAAATGGTTCATCCTTAATACTATCCTCAAAATTCCCCTCAAAAGTTATCTCATTCATGTATTTATCATCAAAATCTAGACGCATATGGGGTTTGGGAGAAACATTTAATGTCTCGGGATGATGAATTGGAAAGAAAAACTCATCCAAATTTGTGGGTTCATCATCCAAAATATTCCCAGCGTCAATATTCTCGATCAAGTGAAAACTAAATTTCTTAGACACCTCATCAAAAGTATGGATATTAATCATTTCAGGTTCTAGAGTGGAGGTGTAGAGGTCAAAAGGATTGGTGGTGATTTCACTCGAAAGGGACCCTTCACAATCAGGTAAATCAAATACTACAAAGTCGCACAACTCATTAGACGTTTTATCTTCAACTGGTGAATCATTTGGAACACTTGATAGACATTCAAAACCGGAGTTATGGGATTCAATTGGGGATGGGTAGGTTTGATTTGGAAGAGTGTACAGCTCACTCTTACCACTTAAATTCTTAATCTGTCCTACCGCCTCATCATACATTGGAAAATTTGGAGCTAGTTGGAAACTAGCTACCGGGTCACTAGGTTGTCTAAGGGTGGCCATGGACGCATTCAAATCCATCATCTGTTGTCTTGACGCTACCATAAAATCTTCCAACGACTGTTCCAGACTAGACTTGGATTGTGAAGGGGTTTCAGTAAAAGATTCAAAGTTGTTTGGATACTGGAAACTCCCAAATGGCTGTGTAGAAGCAATGTCTAGGGAAGGTGCAAAAGTCAGGTAGGACTAGTAGGAATTGAATGGTTGGACAGTATTAGGATCAACATTTGGATAAAAAGGTGAATGGAATTGTTAATCCCAAGAACTGTAAGTGTTGAAATGAGTGAAAGATCGGCTACGAGATTGTTCAATATGTTCAGCAATAGACATGGGTTTCGGAGTTACCACCGGACTCTCAAAAGGGGTATCAGCGTAAGAAGGTGGTGAAGGTTGAAACGGTTGATACAAAGTGGATTGCGGAGTCCAACTGTTTCTCCTAGACACGTCTATTCGATCTTTCAAAGAAATTTTGGGCATGGAGGGGTCGTCCGAAATTCGACCAAAACAATGCGCGTAGGAAGTAATGTCTGGTTGAGGGTACCAAAGTTCGACAAGAGTTTTGCGAGGTGGGGTACCCATGATGTGAGAAAGGAGAAGAAAAAGAATGTGATGAATTTTTTTTAAAATTTTTTTATTTAAAAAAATTATTTGTTTTTGGAGTTTTGAAATTTTTTAAAGTGTTTTTTTTAGAAAGAGTTTTGCACAAATTTGTACGGAACTACGGCACAATCACAATTTAAGCATGCACAATCAAGTCTAGAGCTAGGGTCTCCTAAGTTAACTAGACTGCTCCTAACTGTTCCAAAGCGACAAGTTGTGAGATATCCTTCAAATTGTCTCTTCACCGCCAATTGTGGCCAGGTAAGCCCATGGAAAGAAAGGAGAGATCCGCTCACGAATCACCGTGAGACGGGCCTTTTAAAATTACCTTTCCTACTTGTCTAGCCTAGGCACCACAAAGTCAGGTTTAGATAAACGACTGATTACCCACAACCTTCCTTTGTCCTAATGAGCGCGACAGTCCTTATTGGCTGAGTCTAAATATTTTTTTAATTAACTCGAGAGTTGATGCATATGCTTTTTGTGATTTTTGGGGTCCTAGGAAGGGTAATGAAATCCCCACCCAATCTTGATTGGTGTTATAGCCCCTTAAAAGTCCGTATTAATTATGCAAAGCAGTTAACACACCAAAAACACTTGCAATTTTTTTTTCATTTGGCAGCGCAAAGAATCCTGCACAAAAACAATTTATTGGAGAGGGAGAAAGATTTTGCACAAAGAACTCTGCAGGAAAAATTTTCAGTGGAGCTCAGGGTAAGAGAGGGGACAAAAATACTTACAGAAAATTTTGGGGTGCTGATGTCAGCAGTTCACCGCGGTTCTGCGGTCAAACGCTTGAATCCGCCGCGGTACCGCGGTGGTTAAGTTGGTTTGGATCTCCAAAATTTTTCTGTTGTCTGTTGTGATTCTCCTCTGTCCGTTTAGATCTTCTGTTTGTTGATTTGTTCACTGGTTTTTTCCAGATCTGAATCAGTCCATCTTCTTTTCCTGTGCAATTCACACAATACCTGTAAAAAAGAACAAGATGAATTTATTTATTTATTTATTTTTTTGTTTTAAAACTTTTCAATTTTTATAATTTTTAAATTTTTTATTTTTTTATTTTTTTAACCCGAAATTACACAAAGAAAGAGACTACCGTCTCCCCGGCAACGGCGCCATTTGATTGTAGAGATTTTGCGTGCGTACGCTTTTAAAATCAAAGTTAAGAATACCGCAATCAAGACGGTGTCGCTTGGTAGCTAGCCGGTTGAGTACGGGTCGGTCCACAGGGAGAATGATTCCTTTTCTTTATGTTCTAACGAGTTAAATCCAAAAAAATTGGTGGTTTTGTTGTAGATCTATGAATGAGAATAAATTGATAAAAAGGCTTGCTAGGGTTAGGATTAGGCTAATTCGAAAAAGGGATTCTTCTCGCTTCTATCAATGCCCTAATTAAGAATATAGGTGTTAGGGTAATAGACAACAACGGAGATTAGCACGACCAGGAAGAAACTAAGTTTCTTCCCTTTGGTCCTTGTCCGTCCGTTCTTGGCTCTTAGTCCTAACCTCTGGTTAATTCAACCACAACCGGTCTAACTAGGGAATCACCACTATCTTGTAAGATAGGGTGCCGTAGTGAGCGGTGTGTGGTTGATTTAAAGAAAGTCCTTTAAATAAAATTATTTGGGAAAAGAAAGGAGGGAGAGAGATTTCTTTCTCTCAAACCTTCCCTATCCTAACCCTAACAAGTGAGAAATTACCCACTCATTAGGAATGTTACGATGAGATTCATTTTTGTAATTTTCTTTTAATAACCTAATTAACCTGCAGATAAATAAAGACAGATAAAAAATTGCAGAAAAAATAAAATTCGGATAAAAAGAATGCGAGATAAAAAATACCTTTATTGATGACCCCTTGACGATTACAAGGAAATTAAGATTTAATCTAGAAAATATAAAGAGGCATCTCAAAAGAGGCACCCAAAAGAGGCACACCTCAAAAAAGGCTGTATGCTTTCATATTTATAGATAGGAGAAACCCTAGGGTTTACATCTGATCCACATCTGAATTTACAATACTACCCTAAGAAAGCCGGGTCAAAGCACCGATACCACCGACAATTTGCACCGACACGTGCACTGCACGGCCGCGGAACCGCGGCAGGAAGCCTTGTTTGGCCGCGGTTCCGCGGCCATCTTGAGGGATCTCTGACTCGTTTTCTCAGGTTTGCTTCATGTTGCTTTTTACTTCTGTTTTCTTTACTTGGTTCCTCAGAGTCTCTTCTATTTTCTTCCAGATTTCCAACAGTGCAGAATTATGTGGATTTTTACCATAAGTTTCACGTTGAATTCTTGAATCTTGTGCTGCCCTCCTACTTTGTGCATTGAACTGTTCATTGATCGTTGTTTGTTCCTTAAACTGGTAGGCGGTATCATACAGATTCATCTACTTGTTGGTCGTAGTCTCACATTTGTAGCGTCTTTTCTTGAATTTCACTGTATTGTTCTGAGAACCTGTAACCTGCAACTATTTAGCAGACATGGATCAAAAGCACCTATTTATTTGCAATATGATTAAGAATGGGGAATATAATAATGCAAAATTCTGATATGAACAACCCTCATGTTTCTGTCGATTTTAAAATTGCTAGAAAAATTATTTCAGAGCAATGAAAATTCAGTGCAGGGTAATGTAAGAACACCCAAGAAAAACGAGTCGGTGAGTCGCCAAGACGACCGTAGAAGCGCGGCGGAACGGTGCGTTCTGCCGCGGTTCCACGGCCGAGTCGAGGACGATTCGACTCGTTCTTCTTCTGTTGTTCTAATTATGGGTGTATTGTTCTCTGGAATATTTGGTTTCTACCAAGTATGTTTTGTGTGTTGGTTTGCACTTGGGGTAGACACGGAAAATAGTTTTCGATCGAAATTCTAAGTTATTTGCTAATCGGGTTTTATCTGTGTTGTGATATATGTGTTCGTAAACTTCAGCTAATTACTATATGTCGATTAGTTTGGGGTTGCACATATCTGTGATGTTGGTTTGTGTATATGAACTTATGAGATCGTCGTCGATGAATAGTCGGGGATGTGAGATGAGAGTTTTTATTCTTTCATTCGATGTAAAATTTGTAAAGTGATGTAATATTATTTTGCGGGGCACATCCGGGTTGAGATTGTAGCCACTGTTGTATTATTTCTTTTACTGTTTTTCGCTCCTAGGATAGACCCAAGGTGGGGTGCACAAACTACCGGGTTCTTTGAAATGCCGAGCGGCCTACTCACTTTGTTGAGGGAGGTTGCTTCACTTGGGAATTTGGCGGGTAGTTTGCCGCACCTGTAGGGGTCTGGGGTGGGGTTTGACTATTCATCACGACTGTGGAATCCGTCTTTCATTACAGGCTTAAACGAAATGCGGAATTCCTAGTATATCTAATATGTTCATCTGTGATATGGAATGTCTATTATTGCGTAAGACGAATGGTTATTATATATATGTCATATAATAGACGTTGCTTATGTTTTACATCCGCTTTAGTCCAGCCCCCAGCTCTGGCGTTAGTTAAGTAACTTAACAGTATAAGACGGGGCCCAATGGAGAATGTGAATGGCATAAGCGTACGTCATATTTTCGTTTCTTTCTGTGATGATAGGTGTAAATGATGGGACTGCATTAGATTAATGCAATGCAAACAAACCAAAGTTGAATCGTTAGAACACTTTTAAAACCACTCGGTTTTTTCAAAACAGAAACTTTTAAAATGCGGAGATTAAACTACTCCTTTAAAAGCTATCATGGTTCCTTCGATTATATCAAGTTCACTATGTTCACGGTTTCGCCAAAACCATTCGTAGCCCTCCATCATTACATATGAATATTCAGTAGTATTCAAGCTATATTTGTTGACCTTCGCCAAGGCATACTGATTGGTAGCTGTTGGATATTCATATGCAGTATAGATAGATACGTTGGTTTGGGACAGTCATACTACTTTGTTGGCCTTCGTCAAGAGTATGTACGGGTGGGTTCAAATTAACCTGGACAATGACGGGTAGAACTTGACATGTGACTTATGATTTATTGGCCTTCGTCAAGGTCACAAGAGCGTGGGGAAAAAATCCACATCGGGAGTTTCTAAAGAAACTGAAACTTGCTAGTGCTGTATAACATTTGGAGTGTGATAATTTTGGTAGGATTTCTTCAGGATTATCACACAATGATATTTGGATCCCGATACTACTGTGAGTATATGCTACTCCTCGGGAGATTTTTCACTAAACGATCAATGCTATTAACCAAATAGGTGTCTAGAACGGTATTTGCGGGGCTACGCTTCCAGAGAAAATAGGTTATTTAATTAAGGAACCTCTCGAAAGCGCCATAAAACCTCCCTCGAAGTACCGACACTAGCCTGGCTGAAAGGTTAAGCAAGTATTGTACGGTGAGATTAATCCTGACTAATTCTTCTTTTATGGTTTAAGGAAGGATTCGAGAAACAGTGGGAGCCATCTTGTTTAAATAAAGTAAAAACCAATCTAAACTTGCAAGAGCTTCATGCTAAAGTGTTTCTTCTCTTTCTCCTAATTGCAGCGACCAGTTGACCGTGCCTAAGTTACAATTAGCTAATAAATTGACTGGGCCAGACTTTATTGATTGGCAAAGATTTGTCCAGATGTCCATTACCCATGACAAGTTAGACCACCTCATTACTACTCAAGCCCCCGCCATCCCAGGTCCAGTTTCCACCGTCACGGATGTCGATATCCGTAAGACAAGGGAAAAGGATAGTGCGAATGCCAAGTGCTTCGTGTTGGCCTCAGTGGATGGTGAAAACCAGAGGCAGCATGAGAAGATGGACTTAGCTTCCATGTTCCTCCATAACAAAGATTTATATGGAGAGTAATCTCGTATCGCAAGATATGAGATCTCGAAGGAATTGCTTCAAGCGAGATTGGCTATCGGGTCATCTGTAGGGGACAATGTCCTTACGATGACTAGCTATATAGATGAGTTCACGGACCTGGAGACCACATTGGATAACCAGTCATATGCTGACTTGATTCTATAGTCCCTACCTTCTACTTACACCCTGAAAGAAACCATGGAGACACCCGCTCTGCTTATTGGAAAATCTTCCTCTTCTAGATCCAAGACGAAATCCAAGGGAGAGAAGAAGAAGACCTCCACAAAGCAGAAAGGCGGTGTCAGTAAGGTAGAGGGAAGGAGTGATGTTCCTATTGTCACTGAAAAGGGAATTGGTAGAAAGAATGCAGGGCTTGGAAAGCCAGAATCCAGGATTCGAAGTATGTTGTGGCTTCGGCTTCGAGTGTGTTTATAATTGAAAACCGTCTGTCAATTAACTCTACTTTCTGGGTACTAGATACTAGATCAGGATCTCATATCTGTAATTTATTACAGGCTTTGAGAAACCGTAGAGTTATTGTTGACTATAGTGCCCTCAAGTCAATTATTGAATCGTAGGAACGTGATTGCGATGATTGAGGGAGGACCTATACCGGTAGAACAGTCTTACTCGAGATGATAGTATGCTATCTGATTTGTCTTTATCATCATGTACATATTTCAGGTGGTATTACAGATCACTATTACATGTTGATAGAGCCTATACTATTCTTGCTTGACTACCAGCATTATGACGGCGATCATATACGTGAGAGCTGGATGGTCTATAAGCACATCCTTAAATGTCCCTAGTTGTGGGAGTTTCGAGACTGGGCATCGATACTCCAGAATAGACTAGTGTATGTTGGCTATAGTGCCCTCAAGGAAATTATCATAGTCGCAGGCATGTGATCATAATGATTGAGGGAGGACCTATACCGATAAAACAGTCTTACTCGAGATGATAGTATGCTATCTGGTTTGTCTTTATCATCATGTATATGTTGATAAAGCCCTTAGGATCTTTCTTGACTACCAGCATTGTGATGGCGATCACATACGTGGGAGCTGGGGGTCTATAAGCACATCCTTAAATGTCCCTAGTTGTGGGAGTATCGAGACTGGGTATCGATACTCCAGTGTAGACTGGTGTGTACTTATCTAGACCCTGACGAGGGGCGGTGGCCGGTCTCACAAGCCATCGGTGTCAGTTGTTCACCTAAGATAGTATGCAGGTGCTCATTGGATTATGAGCACACTGGACGGACTCGCTGGGAACATGCTAGTTGGTATTATACCTATAGTCAGATAGCAGTTCCCTGGTGACATGTGTACAAGTTAGTCTGTCGACCTAAGATCTTCATTTGTCTCGTGTGAGTTCCCACTGTGCTTTGATTACTACCCTACCACGGTTCAAAGGAGTCGTGCAAACAGGTTTTAGTTGGGTACAGTCCTGAGCCACATGGAGGCAGTGAGCGGATCGTCGTAGATTCGTCTCTCCCGGTATTGGGGGTTGATGTCGCGCAGTGCACGGGTGGCCATCACTAGAAATCCTCGGCCGGGGTATGTGAGAACTACCGATCCAGGATCGATAGTTTCTCGGGTAGTGATGGGTTTCATACCGACATGAATTATCGCATTGTTAGGGATCTGACTTTATCCACCCTCCTAGACTCGATATGCGATACTCTTAGACGAACAAACCGAACTGTACGGATATTGTCACTGACAGGCTCAGTAGAGGTTCGGATGAGTTTACTCGTCGGCCTTCCTTTCGCTCAATACCTAGGTAGCCGTTACGTACAGCTAGTGCCGCTGACGTGCTTATGGTTAAACCCACTGCCAGCGTATTGACGAGTCTTTAGAGTCCCACACAGAGGGGTTTCTCGGTTCAGGCGATATGGTGTAGGTGACGTATGTTGATACATACAGGTGTCCGATTAAATATGTGCACGGACTGCACAGATTTTAATCGGATGGTTGATAATACTAGCGGCTTAGGATTAAGCCAGATTGTTAAATCAAGTTTTGATTTAATAATTTACATATGTATTTATATATTTGTATTCTAGTATTATTGCTCACTATTTGTTTTCTCTCTTTGGCTATTCGTATTTTCGTACGAATACGCGTACGTGTATTTCGATAAATGTACCGGGAATCATTCCGTATTTATACGGAATGGCTTCTAGAAGATGCCACCTCATTATTGATTTTCTTTTGAAAATCATTTGTTTTTGGTGAGGTGGAAATGGTGAAATGGCAAAGGCATGGGCATTAAGTCAAAGCATGGGTTTTGGACATGGTGTATAGTGTTGGTTTATTTGTTTGATGAAATTGGAAATGACATTTTTTTTGGTGGGGGCATGAGAAGGAGGGGCCGGCCATATTGTGGGAGGGGGAGGGTCTTGCTCATTTGGTTGATTCAACTTGGGGCTCTCTCACTCTCATGCTCACACAAAAAATACTTAGCCATTTTCATGCCTTGCCATCATCACTCTCTTCATCTTCTTCTTGAGATGCTCACTTGAGCTCATGGTTGAGAGAAAGTTTTAGTGACACTATCCTACACTCCCCACTCCCCACTACTAGCAATTTTGAAGAGTCGGTTGGTTCGCTTGGCAAACCTGAAGCTTGCGCCGTTTCCCTCGGGTGGATCAGCGGAGATGAAGGAAGACCGGCGACCAAAGTCGATCCGCATCACTTGGAGCTTGGAAATGGTTGAAGACCCGAAGGACTTGGTTCATTAGGTATAGCCATTCTATCTCCTTTTGTTAGATTGCTAGTTTTAGGGTTAATGGTTTCGATCTTGCAAATCGGGTAATGGTAGCGCCGGGTTTTAAGAAATTTTTGTTCCGCATTTGGCCACGTTTCGATGGCCGGGGCGCTCCCACTACCCAATAGTGTATACTTTTCCAGACCTTGACGAGGGGCGGTGGCCGGTCTCACAAGCCATTGGTGTTAGTTTGTTCACCTAAGATAGTATACAGGTGCTCATTGGATTATGAGTACACTGGACGGACTCGCCGGGAACCTGCTAGTTGGTATTATACCTATTGTCAGATAGCAGTTCCCAGGTGACATGTGTACAGGTGTCGACCTGAGATTGTCATTTGTCTCATGTGAGTTCCCACTGTGCTTTGATTACTACCCTACCACGGCTCAAAGGAGTCGTGCAAACAGGTTTTAGTTGGGTACAGTCCCGAGCCACATGGAGTCAGTGAGCGGATCGTCGGGGATTCGCCTCTCCCGGTATTGGGGGTTGATGTCGCGTTGTGCACGGGTGACCATCACCAGAAATCCTCGGCCGGGGTAGACGAGAATTACCGATCCAGGATCGATAGTTTCTCAGGTGGTGATGGGTTACATACCGACACGAATTATCATGTCAGTAAGGGTCTGACTTTATCCACCTTCTAGACTCGATATGCGATACTCTTAGACGAACAGACCGGACTGTACGGATATTGTCACTGTCAGGCTCAGTAGGGGTTTGGATGAGTTTGCTCGTCGGTCTTCCTTTCGTTCAATACCTGGATAGCCGTTATGTACAGCTAGTGCCGCCGACGTGCTTGTGGTTAAACCCACTGCCACGTATTGACGAGTCTTTAGAGTCCCACACAGAGGGTTTTCACGGTTCAGGAGATATGGTGTAGATGACGTAAATTGGTACATACAGGTGTCCGATTAAATATGTGTACAGGCTGCACAGACTTTAATCGGACGGTTGATAATACTAGCGGCTTAGGATTAAGCCGGATTATTAAATCAAGTTTTGATTTAATAATTTATATATGTATATATATATATATGTATTCTAGTATTATTGTTCACTATTCATTTTCTCTTTTGGCTATTCGTATTTTTGTACGGATACGTGTATATGTATTTCGATATGTGTACCAGAAATTATTCCGTATTTATACGGAATAGTTTCTTGAAGATAGCCACCTCATTATTGATTTTCTTTTTAGAAAATCATTTTGGAAATGAGGTGGAAAGGTGAGTTGGTATGAGCATGGGCTTGAGCATGTAGAGAGGTATGGCATGCATTTGTTTATTTGTAAAATGAGGATATATTTTTGTGTGTGTGTGCATGAGAGAGAGACAGAGAGATAGAGAGGGGGACATCCACTTGTTTTCTGGATGGGCCTTTGCTCATTTTTTTTCTTCACTTGATTCATTCTCATTCTCACTTGGAGACTTAGCCATTTCTTTAGTTGCTCATGCCACATGTTTCCTCACCTCCTCTTGTTCTTCTTGAGTTGCTCTTTAAGCATTTGTGATGAGAGAAAAACAGTAGTGAGATAAACCTACACCTCCACTCTCTATTGCTAGCAACCTTGGAGCGTCGGTTGCCTCGCTTGGCGAGGCTGGAGCTTGCGCCGTTTCCGTCAGGTGGATCATCATAGATAGAGGAAGACCGGAAACCAAATTCGATCCGCAACCACTAGGAGCTTGGGATGAAGGTTGAAGACCGAAGGACACGGATCAATTAGTTATAACCATCTAACTCCTAGTTTTAGATATTGCTAGTATAGGGTTTAGGGTAGATCCGGGCATCGGGTTGTGATAGCGCCAGTTTAGAAAATTTTTGTTCCGCATTTGGCCACGGTTTGATGGCCAGGGCACTGCCGTAACCCAACATGGTATCAGAGCCAACCCGTTAATCCCTTACTAGCAGTTTTAGACAATGTTAAAGTATTGAAACCGAAACAACTACGAAACAACACCCCGATATATTCCAGTTTCTGTCGATTTTTCAGAGTCTTCAAAATTTTTTTTAAGCAATTGCAGAAGGCTATTTATGAGACAACTAGAACACCCTACAAAAACGAGACCCATACTCCGGATTTGACCCGGCGAGATTTGCAAAATAACGGGTGTCGCCGGTTTTTTGATGGAGTTTGGACTTGAGTTTTGTAGGGTTATTTAGTCTCTGAAATATTTGTGAAGAGGTATTGTTTGTTTTGCCCAGTTTGGATATTTTGTTATCTATTGTTTAGAGGCAATTTGGGGTGTTTCGAAGTCGATAATTTAACACTGTTTAAATGTTTACAATACATACATTACTATCTACGACCGTGAATGTTATTAGAGCGGTACAACTCGTCTAATTGCTATATGTCCTTTTAGACGGGTTTGCGAACGTGACATTCACGTTGTTGTTCTGTGTTTTGCTGTGATTGTGGTTAGATCGTCATGGTGGATAGCTTGGGTGCAATATTAGTACAGTTTAGTTTCATTTGTACATTTGATATTGCGGGGCGAGCGTCCGACATATGAACTGCCGTCACTACCAGTTTGTATATTATTTGTTTGGGGCATGACCGGATTGAGGTCGATGTCACCATTGTACATATTATTTTCTTTTCTGTACTAGGATAACCCCGCGGTGGAGTGCACAAATAGCCGGGTTCTAGAGGGTAACGGGCCCACATCTCATGGCATTGAGATGGAGATGGCCTCACTCTAGAGTTGGTGGGCTATTCGCCGCACTCGTAGGGGGTATAGGTATGACCCACGGAGGGGCGCTCAAGTTACCGGATTCCGTGAAGTGCCGGGTGGCCCATTCACTTTGATGAAGGGGGTTGCCTCACTTCTGGTTTTGGCGGGTAACTTGTCGCGCTTGTAGGGTTCTAGGTTTTCATTGCACAAGCTATCCACACGACCCGGGGAACATCGGGTTTCACTTGCGGCTCAAAGAAAACCCGGGGCTCCTAGATTATCCGTTATTGTGTGATGTTTCTGTGATGTTGCTTTATATCTTGCCTGGGACGATTGTTATATATATTTATATATATACTAGTAGATGTTGTATATATTTTGCATCCGTGCTAGTCCAATCCCCGCTCTGTCGTTAGTTAAGTAACCTAACGAGTGATGACAGGACCCAGTGGTGAATGCGGATGGAATATACGTACATTATATTTTCGTTCTTTTCTGGTGTGATTAATTGATGTGATTACGTTGATTTTGATCAATGCAAGGATAAAACAAACTTATATATGATGTTGTTGGAACCAAGGTTTTTAAAAAACTGACATTACAGACGTTCTCTTTTGCTTTGCACAGTGGTATTCGATTGGGAATATCCCGCACCTCATTCGACAAGGCAAGGGCCGAGATCCCTTCATCGGGAGTGACCCCTTGGACAGAAGTTTGCGTCAACGTAATAACTTTACTATAGTCGATTCTTTTGCTTTGCATCGTGGTATTTAGTTTAGAATATCCTGCACCTCATTGTACGAGGAAAGTGCCGAGATCCCTTCACTAGGAATGACCTCTTTAGCAAAAGTTTTCGCCACTATATATTTGTAAAACCACTTGGATTCCTTCAACGATATCAAGTTCATTACGTTAAAGGTTTTTCGCCAAAAACCAGCCGTAGCCTTCCGTCATTTCAGATTAGTATTGCTTAGTATTCCTGCTGCGTTTGTTGACTCCATCAAGGCGTAGTGTATGGTAGTTGAGTGGTGCTTGTTTGTAGCATGGATATGCGATTGGTTAGGACAGTCGTACGGCCTTGTTGACTCCGTCAAGGGCTCGTTCCGGTGGGTTTAATGCAATCAAGATAATGATGGGTTGAACTTGACTAGGACTTTTTGATTTGTTGACTCCGTCAAGGTCACTTGGGTCTTAGGGGTAAAAACACACATCGGGAGTTTCAAACATACAAGAAACTTTCCAGGCATGCGCATACCTTCTGGAGTATAGTGACTTGAGTGGATTCCATCGAGTTATCATGCGATGATAGTTGGATCCCGATTCCCACTGATGAGTAGGTTTTCTCCTCGGGTGATTTTAGATGATCCTGACTAATTCTCCTTTTGGGTTTGGAGGAGAATTCGAGGAAACAGTGGGAGACATCCTGATTAGATAAAGTGATTAACCATTCTGATCTAAGTTAGAGTGCACGCTGAGTGTTTCTTTTCTCTCTCTCTCTCTCTGGCAGCGACTATCGCCCGATCCTTGACTAAAACTCATGAACCAAGTTAACCGAACCTTCTTAAAACACTTTGGCTTTTGGAATGTCATGGTGTCGCATATATCATTGCCACCTCTATATCACCTTTGCGTTTCTACAGAACACCCCGTATCACTATGAAGATCCGCACTTATTGGATAAATCCATCGTATAGTTACATACGAATTCGAAGGAACTTGTTCCGGATTCGAGGATGGATTCTGGTTCTGGAGAGATTGAATAGGATTATTCGGTTGCCTTTTCTCTTTACCTTCTCTCAGGTTATGAGGGCTCCTAGGATTAGGAGAGGGTACACCTATTGAGCTTATTGGATAGTCTTCCTCCAGACCATAGGCAGGTGCCGAAAGGTGGGAAAGGAAGAAAACCAATTAGCCTAAAGGTGGTGTACAGAAGGTAATAAATAAAGACATATAAAGGGATTAGAATAACGGCAAAGAAAATTGCGACTGCTATCATTCACGACAAAACCGTGTATAGCCCTGCCACTCCCACATCCACTTTGGATTTCTCCAGAACACTTCATATCACTACGAACGCCAATAATGCTTGGACATGCCATCGTATAGTTACATACGAACTCGAACGAATTCGTTCCATATTTAAGGATGGTTTCCGGTTCAGGAGAAATAGAATAGGATTATTCAGATGTCTTTTCCCATTACCTTCTCTCAGGTTGCGAGGGCTCCTGGCATAAAGAGTGTACACCTATTACGCTTATTGGATAGTCTTCTTCCAAACCTTAGGCTAGTGCCGAAGGGTAGGGAAGGAAGAAAACCAATTAGCCTAAAGAAGGTGTACATAAGATAATAAGTGAAGACATAATAAAGGGATTGAAGTGAGGGCAGGTAAGTATATGGTTACTGTCATGAATCAGGATAGCGGAATAGGCGTTACTAGGAATACCAGGTTAACCCCTTTGAAACATTTTCATGTTTCAGTTTCACTGTGCGATATTAATTGAAAAACTGTTTTCCCAATTGGAATCTAACTCCAGGGTATGTATTTACCAGATTAGTTTATCACATCTGTATGTTATTACAGATGGTGAGTGGGAGTAAGATATTAGGAATTGGGTGATCGGATCCTCATTATATCGGAATTCATTATAATTGGTGATATTTGAGGAAATCACCTAGGTTTTGCCGGATGGCAAATTTTTGGTTTTGAATATCCGTAGTTATGCACCAGTTTCAAACTGATATATCTGTACGTTTATTTTATAAAGTGAGCTATAATATTTTGAAATTATGTCTGTGACATTTACCTATATCAGTTGATGGTTAGGTAAGGTGCATTCAACAGCGGTGTAATTCTTCTTAACCATAGTACAGTTTTCAACCTACGACGCACAAGGTTTGAGTTATTGAACTCAGCGGACTTGTACAGAGTATTGTATGTTGTCCAGTGTCCATTAGGATAAAGGGGTTAGTACTCGTACTATATTCTGTTTACTCATGACTTCTTCAGTTCTAGACAAGTATCTCGTTGAAATACAAGGTCCAAATTTTGAGAAGTTGTAGGTATAAGAATAAAGTAGAGAACCATATGTTGCAAGTATTAGGATTGTTCAAGGTGATCGAAAATGTAGATACTTGTGTTTGGTATTCCGTTGATAGTAATGGTTTTGAGAACTTGCTTCTCTTTCAGGTTACTCATATGTGGGTGCACTCCTAGTTGAGTAATGCTGATCGGCCTCTCTCCATTTAGTTGACATGCACCGGAGACAGCTGCATGATTTGAATCTGGTTCCAATTAAATTAATTCCCTTGTTTCTATATTTTATATAGAATGGTCCATATCTTAACGATATTAAGGTATATGGAGTTATCCGGCTTATGCTTAAAACCAGACCCTGGACAAACTCAAGGCATGTTTCAGTGATGGCAGTTTGTGGGTTATCCCGGGCTTTGACGAGGGTTAACTTTCTACCATCTGGAAGATCAATATTTATATTGTTCTTGACTCGCCACCAATTTTAGTAAAATGGATTTTTTCAGAAAACAGTAGTGCGAGTATGATAGAAATAGAAGTGATTCAAGAACTACAAACGATTACTGAAAATTTAATAGAACCTAAAGATTCAATCGGGTTTGACATTCCATTAGCCACTCCGCAGATTTGGTGCCCGAGAGGTACTTCGGTCTTCTCAGAGACGGTGATAGGGAGGTTCTATTTTACCCAGACTTGCCATTGCTGCTGTTCTAGACTATAAGACCCGGCAGGAGGATGAGTATAGCATCGTTCTAAACTAGCTTTAGAAGTGCACGTGTATATGACTCTGCCAGAGGGTTGTTGTAGTCTGTGGGAGTAGCGGAAGCATAGTGGGCAAGTAGCTTATGCCTCTTTATAGACTAATGCAGGTATAGCGGAAATAGATCATCTATTTTTGATGTCACAGTCATAGTATTTGACTTCATCAGAATAGGAGATAGATCTAGTAAGAAGGTAGTAGGGTATGATGTCCTGGTATTTGGGATGACATGCACTTTATAGGAAGTGAAATTCCTATACTACGATCGGTTATACTATGGTTGTCACACAGTTGTTTCTTCATATCGGACATGGATATAATATCAGGGTTTCTGGTTACTAGACCTATGGTTTTAGATCTAGATTTGGGAAGTGTCCCAATTTGGGTACTTGACACTATTCTAAAGTGTTTTAGAATGGACGACTCCTGTCATGGTGGTGTACCTGCAGGTGATAGAGTCACCCTCTCTAAAGGTGTCTTACAGACTAAATTGGAGAGGGATCTGCAAGATTAGCATATCACTTTCTTAGGCAATTGAGTTAATCATGAAATGTCAAGTACCACACCAGATGTTGTTTTTGCACTAGCTGCAATAAACATATATTAATCCAATCCTGGAGAAATGTAGGGAAGCAGTTTATGAACATAAATAGATGTTCTAGGGATATGGTAACGGAAACCTCTTTCAGGAGACGGTTATCATTTCAAGCTTCCAAGATGACCAGGATGACAGAGTGGTTGTCTGAGTTATAGTTTTTACCTCTTCTTAGGGACAGTATGTTGGACAGGTGGTCCAAGCGGATACCGAGGAAGGCATGGCGCAGGATGCTGATTAAATTCAGTGGATGATACTGTCTACGAAGTTTGCTGGATTTGGAGTTCATTTATGAATTGGGTCCCATCAGATATCCGGATAAATTCTAAGACAAGGTATTGCTCATTCTGGGAGATAGCTTTCTCCGCGAAGTTGAGATATAGAGAGATAAAGATAGAAACACTGGAGCGGATCTACTCACTGAGGCTATTTCTCGAACGCAATAGTTTCACAAACGGGCTTTGCAAGACTGATTAGTAGAGGAGTTGGGTGTTCGGTATCACACGGGCTATGAGTATGCGACACCGCAATAATTAGCCTTAAGTTCAAGTGGGAGATTGTTGACTATAGTGCCCTCAAGTCAATTATTGAATCGCAGGCACACGATTGCGATGATTGAGGAAGGACCTATACCGGTAGAACAGTCTTACTCGAGATGATAGTATGCTATCTGGTTTGTCTTTATCATCATGTACATGCTTCAGATGGTATTACAGATCACTATTACATGTTGATAGAGCTCATAGGATTCTTGCTTGATTATCAGCATTATGATGGCAATCATATACGTGAGAGCTGGATGGTCTATAAGCACATCCTTAAATGTCCCCAGTCGTGGGAGTTTCGAGACTGGGCATCGATACTCCAGAGTAGACTAGTGTATACTTATCCAGACCCTGACGAGAGGCGGTGGCCGGTCTCACAAGCCATTGGTGTTAGTTTGTTCACCTAAGATAGCATACAGGTGCTCATTAGATTATGAGTATACTAGACGGACTCGCTGAGAACCTTCTAGTTGGTATTATACCTATTGTCAGATAGAAGTTCCCAGGTGACATGTGTACATGTTAGTCTGTCGACCTGAGATCGTCATTTGTCTCGTATGAGTTCCCACTGTGCTTTGATTACTACGCTACCCGGCTCAAAGGAGTCGTGCAAACAGGTTTTAGTTGGGTACAGTCCCGAGCCACATGGAGGCAGTGAGCGGATCGTCGGTGATTCGCCTCTTCCGGTATTGGGGGTTGATGTCGCGTTGTGCACGGGTGTCCATCACTAGAAATCCTTGGCTGGGGTAGACGAGAATTACTGATCCAGGATCGATAGTTTCTCAGGTGGTGATGGGTTACATACCGACACGAATTATCGTGTCAGTAGGGGTCTGACTTTATCCACCCCCTAGATTCGATATGCGATACTCTTAGACGAACAGACCGAACTGTACGGATATTATCACTGTCAGGCTCAGTAGGGGTTTGGATGAGTTTGCTCGTCGGCCTTCCTTTCGCTCAGTACCTGGGTAGCCGTTATGTACAGCTACTGCCGCTGACGTGCTTGTGGTTAAACCCACTGCCAGCGTATTGACGAGTCTTTAGAGTCCCACACAGAGGGTTTTCACGGTTCAGGCGATATGGTGTAGATGAAGTATGTTGGTACATACATGTGTCCGATTAAATATGTGTACAGGCTGCACAGACTTTAATCGGACAGTTGATAATACCAGCGGCTTAGGATTAAGCCGGATTATTAAATCAGGTTTTGATTTAATAATTTATACATGTATAATATATATATATATATATATATATGTATTCTAGTATTATTGTTCACTATTCATTTTCTCTCTTGGCTATTCGTATTTTTGTACGAATACGTGTATATGTATTTCGATACGTGTACCAGGAAGTATTCCGTATTTATACGGAATAGCTTCTAGAAGATGGCCACCTCATTATTGATTTTCTTTTTAGAAAATCATTTTGGAAATGAGGTGGAAGGGTGAGTTGACACGAGCATGGGTTTGAGCATGTAGAGTGGTATATCATGCATTTGTTTATTTGTAAAATGAGGAAATATTTTTTTGTGTGTGCATGAGAGAGGGGGGCAGCCACTTGTTTTTTGGATGGGCCTTTGCTTATTTTTTTCTTCACTTGATTCATTCTCACTCTTACTTGGAGACTTAGCCATTTCTTTAGTTACTCATGCCATATGTTTCCTCACTTCCTCTTGATCTTCTTGAGTTGCTCTTTGAACATTTGTGATGAGAGAAAAACAAAGTGAGATAAACCTACACCTCCACTCTCCATTGCTATCAATCTTGGAACGTCGGTTGTCTCGCTTGGCGAGGCTGGAGCTTGCGCCGTTTCCCTCAGGTGGATCATCGTAAATGGAGGAAGACCGGCAACCAAACTCGATCCGCAGCCACTAGGAGCTTGGGATGAAGGTTGAAGACCGAAGGACACGGATCAATTCAGTATAACCATCTAACTCCTAGTTTTACATATTGCTAGTATAGGGTTTAGGGTAGATCCGGGCATCGGTTTGTGGTAGCGCCAGTTTAGAAAATTTTTGTTCCGCATTTGGCCACGGTTTGATGGCCGGGGCGCTGCCGTAACCCAACAGTTATCAAGGCAGGTGATATGATTCTCAGGGTTGCTAACGGAATAAGCATGGATGCTGAATCCGTAGGGGAATATCACCTACGATTGACAAGTGGGCAGATATTGATTCTACGTAACTGTTTGTATGTATTTAGTCTGGCTTGTAATATCATATCTGTATCTTTACTTTCTAAAGAAGGATATGATTTTACATTTGTAAGCGATGTGGTCCACATCCACCTAAATCAAGTTTTGATTGGGTCATGCACATTAGATAACGGAATATACGTATTAAATCAAGCTCAAGTTTTCAGTGTCCAGAAAACACTTAAAAGAAAGTCCCCGGAATTAAATCAGGCTTTCTTATAGCATTGTAGACCGGGTCACATCAATGAAACACGGTTGATAAAGTTACATAGAGAGGGATATTTGGATCCGTTCGAATATCAGTCTTATGCAACTTATCAATCTTGTCTCATAAGAAAGATGACAAAAACTCTGTTCACTGGACACAGAGTAAGAGCGAGCGAGCTCTTAGGACTCAAACACAGCGATGCGTGTGGTCCAATGTCTACACATGCATGAAGTGGTTATTCCTATTTCATTACTTTTACGGATGATTTCTCTAGGTATGGACATGTATTCTTGATGAAGCATAAATCCGAGGCCTTTGAGAAATTCCAAGAATATAAGAATGAAGTGGAAAAACAAACAGGCAAAAGTATCAAGACACTAAGATCTGATCGAGGTGGTGAATATTTAAGTGCCGAGTTCCTGGATTACCTAAAAGAGAATGGAATTCTCTCTCAGCTTACTCCTTCATACACACCATAACACAACGGTGAATCGGAAAGGCGGAATCGAACCCTATTGGATATGGTTCGTTCCATGATGAGTAACGCTGAGTTGCCACGATCCTTCTGAGATTATGCACTAGAATTAGCTGCATATCTTTTGAATAAAATTCCTACCAAGACCGTGCCTACTACACCATATTAGATGTGGAGTGGGAAGAAACCCTATCTTAAGTACCTTAAGACATGGAGATGTCCATCTTTTGTAAAAAAGCAGCATGCGGACAAGCTCGAGGCACGCTCAGTACTGTGTAAGTTTGTAGGATACCCAAAGAACTCCAGGAGGTATCTTTTCTATTACGCAGAGGAACAAAAGGTCTTTGTTTCTCATCATGCCCACTTCTTGGAAACTGAATTTTTAGAAAATCAGATAAGTGGGAGCGCAATAGAACTGGAAGAAATTCCAGAACCACAAGCTATTACTGAAAGCATGGTAGACCAGAGGTTTCAGAAGAACCAGACATCCCCACGCCTCTCCGCAGAACTAGTAGGCAGTCTCATCTGCCCGAGAGATACTACGATTTTCTCATAGACGGGGATCGAGAGGATTGCATCATTGACAATGATGAGCCAACTAGGTTCCAGCAAACCATTCAGAGCGGCGACTCGGTAAAATGGCTGGATGCAATGCGGGCCGAGATGGAGTCCATGTACACCAACAAAGTATAAACTTTGGACATTGTTCCAGAAGGGGTAAAACACATAGGCTGCCAATGGATCTTCAGAAAGAAGATTGGTGTAGATGGATAGGTTGAGGCTAGACTTGTTGCAAAAGGTTTTCGTCAAAGACCTGGTTTAGACTATGATGAAACCTTTTCTCCAGTGGCTATGCTCAAATCCATTCGGATCCTTCTTGCAATTGCTGCCTTCCACGATTATGAGATCTGGCAGATGGACGTAAAGACGGTTTTTCTAAATGGAAATTTGGAAGAGTGCGTCTATATGGATGAGCCAGAGGGTTTCATTCAGTGTAGGAGCAGCGGGAAAGTGTGCAAGTTGCTTAAGTCTATTTATGGACTAAAGCAGGCATCACAGAGTTGGAACATCTGTTTTGATGAGACGGTTAAAGAATTCGACTTTATCAAAAATCCAGATGAACCATGCATATATAGTAAGATTGTAGGAAGAACTGTGGTATTCCTCGTCTTGTACGTGGATGTCATTCTCTTAATAGGAAATGATATTCCTATGCTACAATCAGTCAAAAGATTCTTATCAAAGAGTTCTCCATGAAAGACTTAGGTGATGCCTCCTACATTCTGGGGATCCAGATCTATCGTGATAGATCTAAGAGGATATTGGGATTATCGCAGTCCAGGTACATCGACACCATACTGAAAAGATTTAGTATGGAAGATTCTAAGTGCGGTAATCTACCGGCTTCACAGAATCACCCTCTCCAAAGAGATGTCTCCCAAGACTGATTTGGAAAGGGCTCGCATGACATCCATACCCTACGCTTCTGTGGTAGGCTCTATAATGTATGCGATGTTGTGTACCAGACCAGATGTTGCTTACGTACTAAGCATGGTAATCCGGTATCAGTCAAACCCAGGGGAGAAGCACTGGATAGCAGTAAAGAATATTCTCAAGTACCTGAGAAGGACTTAGGAGATGTTCTTGGTGTATGGTGGAAAAGATCTCCAGATCGAGGCTTTTGCTGACTCCAGCTTCCAGAGTGACAAGGATGACTCCAAGTCTATGTCGAGTTATGTTTTTACCCTCAATGGAGGGGCGGTCTATTGGAAGAGCACCAAGTAAGACACTGTTGCTGACTCGACGATGGAAGCGGAGTACATAGCTGCTTGTGACGCCACGAAAGAAGCAGTCTGGATAAGGAGGTTCCTAACAAAACTTCAGATGGTTCCATCCATTGTAGATCCAATACCTCTGTATTATGACAACAATGGCGCTATAGCCTTTGCGAAGGAACCCAAGTCCCATCAGAAGTCCAGACATATCTTGAGGTGGTACTACCTGATTAGGGAGATCATCGATCGCCGGGAGATCGAGGTGAGGAGAGTAGATACAGAGAATAACACCGCAGATCCACTCACAAAGGCCATCGCTCAGACACAGTTCAAGAGGCTGATTGAGATGATAGGTCTGCGATATGACAATACATGACCTTAGTGCAAGTGGGAGATTGTTAGTGATATATGCCCTAGAGGTCATTATCGTATCATTCTGGTTTGTATATTACTTAATAGAAGCTTGGGATATTCACAGTTGTATTAACAGTCTTGCTCAAAATGATAGTATGTTACCTGGTTTGTTTCTACCTCAATATGTGTATGTGTTTCTTTTAGCATATCGCTTATACATATTGGTAGAGCTCTTAGGATCTTTGCTTGATTACCAGTGTTATGATGGCAGTTACACTAGTGGGGGCTGGGTAGTCTATAAGCACATCATTATACAAGTCCTTAGTCATAGGATTATCGAGACGGGACATCGATACTCCAGAGTAGACTAGTGTATACGCTTCTTTTCCCAGCAGGGGAGATGGTCTGTCCCACAGCCATTAGTACGTCGTACTGGAGATAGTATGCATGTGCTTATTGGGTTATGAGTACACTGGATAGGACTCGTCAGGGACTGCTGGTGGGTATTATACCTATTGTTGGGTAGCAGTTCCCAGGTGACATGAGTACAGCTTAGTCCGTCGACTTGACACTGCTATTTCGCCTCGAGTGTGTTCCCACTGTTCTTTGATTACTACCCTACCACGGCTCAAAGGAGTCGTGCAAACAGGTAGTAGTTGGGTGTAGTCCCGAAGCACTTGGAGGCAGTGGCAGTTAGATAGGATTCGTCGCTCCCGGTATTGGGGGTTGATATCGCGTTGTGTCCGGAAAGCCATTACACAAAGTCCCTGGCCAGGGCAAGCGGGATTTACTGGTAGGTACTCTAGTAATTTCTCAAGGTGTTTTGGGCTACACTCCGGCACGACTTATTACGCTATTAGGGGTCTGACGATTACCGCCCCGCCGGCCCGATATGCGATACTCTTAGACGAACAGACCGGACTGTACGGAGATTGTCACAGACTGGCTCAGTAGGAGTTCGGATGAGTTTGCTCATTGGCCTTCTTGTCGACAGATACCTGGGTAGCTGTTATGTGCAGCTAGTACCACTGACGTGCTTGTGGTTAAACCCACTGTCAGCGTACTGTCGAGTCTTTAGAGTCATACACAGAGAGTTTCCCTGCATCGGGCAAAACATGTAGAGGTCATATGGTTTTACGACAGGGCTTAGATCACGTACGCGTACTTGTGCATGTATGATGTTCGGGAGGATAATACTAGTGGGCTTAGGTTTAAGCCGGATCCTAATATTATATTGATGGATTATTTTCGTCTCATTATATTCGTATTCTTCGGAATACGGATGCGGGTATATATACACGGATGATGGGCATTCTCGTAATTTCCTCGGGAAAGCTTCTAGAAGGAGACACCTCATTAGGGTTTTATTTATTTTTGAATTAAAACTTAAATGAGGTGGAGGAAATGAGGTGGATATATTTGTTGGATGAAGCATGACTCATTGTCTTGACAAAAGAGATATTTTGAATCATGCTTGATATTTTGTGAGATATTTATCTCATAGAATATTATATGCTTCATTATTCTTCTCACTTGAGCCATGCTTGATATTCTAAGCTCATTTCTTCACTAGCTTTTCCTTAAGCATCTACTTCTTCCTCTAAACCCTAAACCTCTCATATGTTGAGAATCCTAGGTTCCAAAAGACAAACTAATCTATCTTCACTCTCTACATCATCTAGGCCATCTATTTTAGCGAACTAGGTGCCATAGTTACCTCGGATTTGAGGTAGGAGCTCGGACTATAGACACTCGGATGGATTGTCTTTGACTCGAGGAAGCCGACGAGGAAGCATCGATCCGTTACGATCCTCGGAGCTTATGATGACGAGGAGGACAACAAAGAAGACACAAAGGAAATGTAATGTGAGGTATAATTTCTTTCCGAGTAGTTAACCTCATAACAAGTTTAGCTAGTTAGGGTTTAGCATCGATCCTGGAGTTCAAGTCGGTGTTGTGAGCTTTGAAAAATTATTTTTTAAATATTCCACCTCCTTGCGAACTCGTGGGGTGCGCGACATTGACTTACAAAAGGAAGCGTGTTTTATAAAACACATTTTTTGATTTTAAAAAACCACCCATGCTTGAATAGTTTGCACAAATGAAATAACAATTCATTTGTGCAACACTATACAAGTATGGTTCTCACCATACTCCCCTCTCTCCTTTTCCATCTCATTTCCCATTAAAATAAATGGACAAAATCTAAATGAGGTGTTCACCTTCTAGAATGTTTTCCGCATAAATACGGATTACATTCTACTGTATATACATACCTGTATTCGTACAGAAATACGAACATCGAAAGAGATAGAATAACACAAAGAACATAATACTAGAATATACATATCGAAATATATATACGTAAATTATTAAATCAATACCTGATTTAATAATCCGGCTCAAACTCGAGCCGGCTAATATTATCAACTGCTCGATCGAATGTCCGGGTACATAGTACAATCAATCGATCGGAACCCTGCACGTATCCAATACGGCTACTACATCATTTCGCTAGAACCAGAGAAACCCTCTGCATGGGACTCTAAAGACTCGTCAATATGTTGGCAGTGGGTTTAACCACAAGCACGTCAGCTGCACTAGCTGTACGTAACGGCTATCCAGGTATTGAGCGAAAGAAAGGCCGACGAGCAAACTCATCCATACCCCTACTGAGCCTGTCAATGACAATCTCCATACAATCCGGTCTGTTCGTCTTAGAGTATCGCATATCGGATCTAGGGGGTTGGATAAAGTCAGACCCCTAATAACGCGATATTTTGTGTTGGTATGAAGCCCATCACCCACTGAGAAACTACTGATCCAAATCAGTAATTCTCGTCTACCTTGGCCAAGCATTTCTGGTGATGGCCACCCGTGCACAGTGCGACATCAACCCCCAATACCGGGAGAGACGAACCCCCAACGATCCGCTCACGGCCTCCATGTGGCTTGGGACTGTACCCAACTAAAACCTATTTGCACGACTTCTTTGAGCTGTGGTAGGGTAGTAATCAAAGCATAGTGGAAACTCACACGAGACAAATGACGATCTCAGGTCGACAGACTAAGCTGTACTCATGTCACCTGAGAACTGCTATCTAACAATAGGTATAATACCATCTAGCATGTTCCTGACGAGTCCGTCCAGTGTAACTCATAACCCAATGAGCACCTGTATACTATCTTAGGTGACTAACTGACACCAATAGCTTATGAGACCGGCCACCGCCCCTCGTCGGGGTCTCGAAAAGTATACACTAGTATACTCTGGAGTATCGATACCCAATCTCGATACTTTCTCGACTAGGGACATTAAGGATGTCCTTATAGACCACTCAGCTCCCACGTATATGATCGCCATCATAATGCTGGCAGTCAAGCAAGAATCCTATGGGCTCTATCAACATGTAATAGTGATCTGTAATACCACATAATGTATGTACATGATGATAGAGACAAACCAGATATCATACTATCATTTTAAGTAAGATTGTTTTACCCGTATAGGTCCTCCCTCAATCATCACAATCACATGCCTGCAATTACAATAATTGACTTGAGAGCACTATATTCAACATTTTAATGTCATCAATTCTCCTACTTATCCTTTTATTGCCTTTTTTCTTCATTTCCTTGACTATCAAAAATATAATTTCTCTCTGAATTCCAAATCCAAATTCTTCCCAAGTCCTGTTTGATGATCAACTCACCATAGGAGATCAAGGATTTTCGCTCAAGCTTAATTGTAACTATCGGTGAGCCGGTTGTTAGACTGAATCACACCGCGAGTAAGTTCTCTTTCTTTTTGTCGATCTCTCTCTTCGTCTCTTTCTCTCTCTTTCCATCTCTCTCACTCTTTCCTTGTCAAAATCCGCTGCTCCCGTATCGTTGTAGGTCCCCATGAAATATTTCTTATACACATAGATTAGATGTATATATGTTGTTAACACGTAGTAGTTGTTTTTCGTATTTAAGATCGCATATTGTTTCCATGTTATGACAAAACTTTCATGCTATAGATCCAAAAAACACAAATTATTGACTCTACGAAATAAACATAAACCAATACTGTATCTTATGTGTTTAATATTTCGAAATCTTAAACTTGATCATCTGAATGATAAGGTATTGAGTCGGCTCAACAGAACATGAGCCGTCTCATACACACAGAGAGGTAAAACTTGTTAGTGATATATGCCCTAGAGGCCATTATTGTATAGTACTGGGATATACATGGATATTATAATAGTCTTGCTCAATATGGTAGTATGCTACTTGGTTTGATTCTATCTTACTATGTGTATATGTTTCTTTAACGTATCGCTAATACATATTGATAGAGCCCTTAGAATCTTTCTTGACTACTAGAGTTGTGATGACAGTCACACTAATGGGGGCTGGATAGTCTATAAGCACATCCTTATACAGGTCTCTAGTCGTAGGATTATCGAGACGGGCATCGATACTCCAGAGTAGACTAGTGTATACGCTTCTCATCCCAGCAGGAAAGATGGTCTGTCCCACAGCCATCAGTACGTCATACTGAAGATAGTATACATGTGCTCATTGGGTTATGAGTTACACTAGATGGACTCGTGGGGAACTGCTGGTTGGTTTTATACCTATCGTCAGGTAGCAGTTTCCAGGTAACATGAGTACAGCTTAGTCCGTTGACTTGACATCGCTACTTCGTCTCGAGTGTGTTACCACTGTTCTTAGATTACTACCTTACCACAGCTCAGAGGATTCGTGCAAACATGTAGTAGTTGGGTGCAGTCTCGAAGCACTTGGAGGCAGTAGTGGTTAGATAGGATTCGTCTCTCCCGGTATTGGGGGTTGATATCGCGCTGTGTTCGGAAAGCCATTACACAAAGTCCCTGGCCAGGGCAAGCGAGATTTACTGGTAGAGTACTCCAGTAGTTTATCAAGGTATTTTAGCCTCTACCTCGACATGACTTATTGCGCTATTAGGGGTTTGACGGTTATCATTCCCCTAGGCCCGATATGCGATATTCTTAGACAAAACAGACCAGACTGTACGGAGAATGTCATAGATAAACTTAGTAGGAGTTCGGATGAGTTTGCTCATCGGCTTTCTTATCGACAGATACCTGGGTAGCCGTTACGTGAAGCTAGTACCGCTGACGTGCTTGTGGTTAAACCCACTGCCAGCGTACTGTCGATTCTTTAGAGTCCCACATAGAGGGTTTCCCTGCTTCGGCCGAAACGATGTAGAGGCCGTATGATTTTACGGCAGGGATTCGTTCACATACGTGTACTTATGCACGGATGGTGTTCGGGCAGATAATACTAGTGGGCTTTTGTTTAAGCCGGATCCTAGTATTATATTGTTGGATTATTTTTGTCTTTTTGTATTCGTATTTTTCAGAATACGGATACGGGTATGTATATACAGTGAAGGGTATTCTTCTAATTTGTGCAAGAGTGCTTCTAGAAGAAGACACCTCATTTGTTGTATTAACCATTTTTGTTAAATGGTTAATGAGGTGGAGGATGAGGTGTAGATTTACAATAAATGAAGCATGGCACTTGGTGACTCATGGATGACTATTGAGGCATGGTGCATTATGTTATTATTATTGTTGAATTATTAGTTTGCTTCATAGTTATCAAGTTAGCTATTATTCATTCATTCTATTCTCAACACTCTCTCTCCTCTAAGCTCTCTTCTTCTTCCTCAAACCCTAATTGTCTCATGAGTTTAGAAATCTAGGGTTCTTGAGACTAATTAATCCATATCACTCTCTACATCATCTAGGCTACTTAGATTAGCATACTAGGTATCCTAGTTATCTCAAGTTAGAGGTAGGAGCTCAAAGCACACACTCTCGATGGATCATATTTGACGCGAGGAGACCGACGATCAAGCATGATCCGTACACTCTTCGAGCATCTCAAGAAGAGGAGGAGGAGAACAAGAACCGAAGGACTTGATACTAGGAGGTATAACTTTCATCATAGTAGTTAAACCTCTAGTTTGTTTAGTTAGTTTAAGGTTTAAGTAAGATCCTGGAGTTTAGTCGATGTTCTGACAGCTGTAAAAAAATGTTTTTTACGTATTCCGCCTCCCCGCGAACCCACAGGGTGCGCGACATTGACTTACAGTGGTATCAGAGACAACTAAATCTTAACTAGCTAGTTAGTAAGTAGTTAGAATTTCGATCGTCGGAAAAACCCGAAATCACAATTTTCAAAACCTATCTTGCTGTTGTTTTTCAAAACTGGTTTGAAAATTATTTCAGTGGCCTTAAAATACGAGAAAGGTTTTGTAAGAACTCAGAAGAAAAACGAGAACGTAACTCATCAAGACCACCGCAGAAGCGCGGGCAGAACAATGTGTTTTCCCGCGGTTCCGCGGCTGATTCGAGGCCGAGTTGCGCTGAGTTTCTTCTGTGGGTCTATATTGTAGAATTGTAATTTCTGAAATATTTTGTTTCTACCCAGATTGTTTGTGTGCTGGTTTGTACATGGGGTAGACATGGAAAATATATTTGATCGAAATTCTAAAGTTCTTAGCTAAGTATTTGTTCTGTGTTTGATATATGATGCTTAACGTCTGTTAATCTCTATACGTCGATTAGTGAGGGTTGCACATATCTATGATCTGATGTTGTTGGTTTGTGGATATGGAATATTGGATCGTTATGGATGAATAGCCGGGGGATGTGAGAATAGTGTTTTCTTTCTTTCATTCATGTAAATTTGTAAAGTGATGTAATATTATTTTGCGGGGCACATCCGGGTTGAGGTTGTAGCCACAATTATATTATTTCATTTACTGTTTTTTGCTCCTAGGATAGACCCAATGTGGGATGCACAAACTATCGGGTTCTTGAAGTGCCGAGTGGCCTACTCATTTTATTGAGAGAGGTTGCTTCACTTAGGGAATCTGGCGGTAGTTAGGGGGTTTAAGGCAGGGTTTGGCTATTCATCACGACCGTAGAATCCGTCTTTCGTTATCGGCTTAAATTAAATGCGGAATTCTAGTATATCCAATATATTCATCTGTGATCTGGAATGTCTATTATTGTGCGAGACGAATGGATATATATATATATATATATATATATAGACAGTTGCTTATGTTTTGCACCCGCGCTAGTCCAGCTCCCGCTCTGCCATTAGTTAAGTAACCTAACGGTGTATGATGGAGCCCCATGGCGAATGCGGATAGCATAAGCATTCGTTATATTTTCGTTTCTTTCTGCAATGATAGGTTTAAATGATGGGACAACATTAATTGATTAATGCAAAGAAAATAAACCAAAACTAAATCGTTGGAACAGTTTCAAAACCACTCGGTTTTCTTCAAAAAGCAACTTTTAAAATACGGAGCCTAAACCACTCCTTTAAAAGCTCTCATGGTTCCTTTGATTAAATCAATTTCATTACGTTCACGGTTTTGCTAAAACCATTCATAGCCATCCATCATTTCAGATAGGTATTCAGTAGTATTCAAGCTATGTATTTTGACCTTCGCCAAGGCATAGTGATTGGTAGCTGCTGGGTATTCATCTGTAGCATAGGTAGATGTGTTGGTTTGGGACAGTCATACTACTATTTTGGCCTTCATCAAGGGTATGTACGGGTCGGGTTCAAATTAACCTGGACAATGACGGGTAGAACTTGACTTGCGACTTATGATATGTTGGCCTTCGTCATGGTCATAAGAGCTTAGGGCAAAATCCACATCGGGAGTTTCTAAGGAAATTGAAACTTTCCAGTGTTGCATACCATTTGGAGTGTGTTGATTTTGGTAGGATTCCTTCAAGGTTGTCATACGATGATATTTGGATCCCGATCCTACTGTGAGTATCCGCTACTCCTCGGGAGATTTTTCCCACTAAACAATCAATGCTATAAACCAAGTAGGTGTCTAGAACAGTTTAACGGGGCTACATCTCTAGGGAAAAGAGGTTATGTAATTAAGGAACTTCACGAAAGCGTTGGAAAACCTCCTTCGAAGTACCAACACCAGCCTGGCCGAAAGGTTAAGCAAGAATTGTAGGGCGAGATTAATCCTGACTAATTATTCTTTTATGGTTTGAGGATGGATTCGAGAAACAGTAGGAGCCATCCTGTTTAGATAAACTAATAACCAATCTAAACTTGCAAGAGGATTATACTAAGTGTTCTCCTCTTTCTCTCTCTTGACTGCAGCGAAGAAAATGACCGGGTTAAGTTCCTATTAGATAAAAATATATTGACGAGGCAAACTATAGAGATTGGCTCAGGAATGTCCAGATGGCCATAATTTATGACAAGCTGGGCTATCTCCTTATTACTAAAGCCCCGCGCCGTCCCAGATCCCGATTCCATCGTCTCGGATATTGAGATCCGTAAGACATGGGAAATTGACAGTGTGAAAGCCAAGTGCCTCGTGCTGGCTTCTATGGATAATGAACACCAGAGGCGGCATGAGAAGATGGACCTTACTTCTATCTTCCTCCATACCAAGGATTTATATGGAGAGAAATCTCGTTTCGCAAGATATGAGATCTCAAAGAAATTATTTCAAGCTAGGTTTGCTATTAAGGTCATTTGTAGGGGACCACGTCCTTAAGATGATCAGCTTGATTGAAGAGCTCGCGGACCTTGGGACCACGTTGGAGAACGAGTTATACACAAACTTGATTCTACAGTCCCTCCTTTCTACCTACGCCCAGTTTATCTTGAATTTCAACATTCAAGGGAAGGAAGTTACACTTCCAGAACTCCTCAACATGTTGAGGAGCGCTGAAGGCACCCTGCAAAAATCCAGGGAGACACCCGCTCTGCTTATTAGGGGATCTTCCTCTTCTAGATCCAAGGTGAAAGCCAATGGGAAGAAGAAGAAGGCCCCCACCAAGCCGAAAGGCGGTGTCAGTAAGGTACAGGGGAAGGGTAAGGCAAAAGTTGGGAGGATAACAGTAGGGAAGGAAGAATGCTTCTATTGTCACAAAAAGGACCATTGGAAAAAGGACTGCAGGGCCTGGAAAGCCCAGAACCAGGATTCGAAGCAAGTTGTGATTTCGGCTTCAGGTGTGTTTATGATTGAAAACTGTCTGTCATTTAACTATACTTCCTGGGTATTGGATACCGGATCAGGATCTCATATCTGTAATTCATTGCAGGCACTGAGAAGCCGTAGAGTTTTGAAGGAGGGTGATATGACTCTCAGGATTGCTAACGGAATGAGCGTAGATGCTGTATCCGTAGGGGAATATCACTTAGGATTGACAAGTGGATATATTTTGGTTTGTGCAACTGTTTTTGTGTACCTAGTTTGACTTGTAATATCATTTCTGTATCTTTATTATCTAAAGAAAGTTATGATTTTACATTTATAAGCGATGTTGTAAACATCCACCTTAATCATGGTTTGATTGGATCGGGTACACTAAATAACGGTATATACGTATTAAACCAACACCAAGTTTTCAACGTCCAAAACACACTTAAAAGAAAGTCTCCAGAATTAAATCAAGCTTTCTTATGGCATTATAGATTATGTCACATCAATGAAACACGGTTGACGAAGTTATATAAAGAAGGATATTTGGATCCGTTCGAATATTAGTCTTATGTAACTTGTCAATCATGTCTCAAAGGAAAGATGACAAAGACTCCGTTTATTGGACACGGGATAAGAGCGAGCGAGCTCTTGGGACTCATACACAGCGACGTGTGTGGTCTAATGTCTACACATGCAAGAACTGGTTATTCCTATTTCATTACTTTTACGGATGATTTATCAAGGTTTGGACATGTATTCTTGATGAAATATAAATCCGAGGCCTTTGAAAAATTCTGGGAATATAAGAATGAAGTGGAAAAACAAACCGGCAAAAGTATTAAGACACTTAGATCCGATCGAGGTGGTGAATACTTAAGTGCCGAGTTCCTGGATTACTTAAAAGAGAATAGAATTCTCTCTCAGCTTACTCCTCCATACACACCTCAACACAACGGTGTATCGAAAAGGCGGAACAGAACCTTATTGGATATGGTTCGTTCTATGATGAGTAATGCTGAGTTGCCGCGATCCTTCTGGGGTTATGCTGTTAGTAATATGTATGCCCCAGAGGCCATTACTGTACACACGATGTATATTGTAGTGGATGCTTGGACATATATAGGGAGGACTTTCTTGCTCGACATGATAGTATGCTATCTGGTTGCTCTTTATCTTAACATGTGCTCTGATTGTCTCTATGTTACATATTGATAAAGCCCTTAGGATGAGTACTTGACTACCAGGACTATGATGCAGATCATACTAGTGGGGACAAAGTAGTCGCTAAGTACATCCTTCAAATGTTCCTAGTCGTGGGAGTACCGAGACAGGGCATCGATACTCCAGAGTAGACTAGCGTATGCGCTTCTTGACCCATATGATGGGCGATGGATGATCCCATATCCATTGGTGTTTGACATCAGAGAAGGTATACGGGTGCTCAGTGGAGACTGGGTACACTGGACGGACTCGCCGAGAACTCCAAGATGGTATTATACCTCACGTCAGATGGCAGTTCTCTGGTGACACTGGTACAGGTTAGCCTGTAGACCCGAGATCGTCATAGAGTCTTGTGTGATTCCCACTGTGCTTTGATTTTCATCATACCACGTCCAAGAGAGCGTGCAAAATGGTGGCTTTTGGGTACAGTCCCGAATCACATGGAGGCAATGAGCGATAGGAGGGGTTTCGTCTCTCCCGGTATAGGGAGTTGATGTTGCGCTAAGTTCGATTGGCTATAACTGGAAATCCCTGGCCAGGGTTGCTGAGATTTACTGGTAAGTGTTATCAGTAGTTTCTCGAACTGTTATGGACCTCATATCGATACGACTTATCAAGCTACTGGGGTCTGATGTTTACCACCCCTAGGCGAGATATGCGACATATCAGACGAAGAGACCGGACTGTACGGGAGTGTTACTGATTGGATTCACAGGAGAATGTACAGGCTTGCTTGTTGATCTTCTGATCGCTCAATACCTGGATGGCTGTTATGTTTAGCTGACCGCTTGTAGCTTGTGGGTGTTTGATATGATCATCACCTACTGCCGGCGTATTAACGATTCTTTAGAGTCCTACACAGAGGTTTCCTGGCTCAGGCAAAACGGAGTAGGAGCACATATGTGATATGTGCGGGACCGAGAATATTACGATATGAGATATCGTATTCCATTCTCGCGATATATGATATCGGCCGGGTATATGTGATATAGCCGGGTCATCGGATCAACTGTTGATTCGATGAATAGATACAGATTATATTAGTCGGTTATATGCGATATAGCCGGATTATCGGATCAAGTGTTGATTCGATAATTTAATGTATATTTATATATGTGATATATTAAGTTACATTAACTAATATAAGCTCATTTAAAGATTCTTTTTCTCACTTGGATAATACATTGATATATATGTGATATATGTTAATTGTATTATTTTATTTTGTTACAAAAATATATTATATATGTGATATATAATAATGTAACAAGTTAGGGTTACAAATGCAACATGATTTGTGGAGTTTAAACAAGTTAGGGTTTGATTTGGGTTAGCATTTGGGTTAGCTTTTGCATGAAGCTTCATGAAGCTTCCTTTTGTTTTTTGCTTAGATATTTTCTGTTGATATTTATTAACCCAACCCAAACCTTTTACCCTAGTTTACTCTCCACATGGGTTAAGCCTTCATGATTGACCCATGGTTGATTTATAACAATAACAATAATTCATTGTTCATCACTAATAGATTTCTTCTTCTTCTTCCTTTGAAAAAGCTTTCTAGCTTTTGGGTTTGTGATGATTTTGAGTGAGATAAAGAAAACAAAAGAGTGTTAAATTCCTAATTCATCATCCTCATCTTTTCTAGCTACTTAGATTAGGGTGTTTGCTTTGCTAATACTTGATTAGTGAAGTAAGAGCTTGGGTTTGAGTTTCTTAAAGGTAGATCATCTTAGTTGTTGAAAATTGGAAGCAAGCTTGCATCTTTCTCTTCATGGAGCCTCTCTAGAGTCCGGGTACTTGATGATCGCAGCGAAGGGACCTCAACATGGAGCTTATGAAGTGAAGGAATGGACTACAAAGGTTGTAATCTCTAACTCTTAGATGTAAAGTTGTTTACATGCATGTTTAACCCTAAGTCTCTAGTTTAGATCTTGGTTAGGGTTTGTTTAGCATCCCAAAATTTTTAAAGTAGCATGATTGATACTTGCCAAAACCTTCACAAGGTGCTATACTAACCCTACAGTGGTATCAGAGCTAAGCTAGAGCATTAGGCGTTGTCTAGACGAAGTTTGAAGTCTGATCGAACTCCGAAACCCCGATAAATCCCACTTTCTGGAATTTTTTTCAAAAGTTGAAATTTTTCATATTAAAATTACTCAGAAATTCATGCAGGGAATTCTAAGAATTACTGTGAAGTACGAAACCACAACTCACTTAAGCGACCGCGGAACCGCGGCCAAACCATGCATTTGGCGGCGGTTCCGCGGCCAACTTTGGGAGTCGGGGGCTAATACTTCAGGGGTATATTCTTGGGTATTTTTCATGCTTCTGGGAATTTTTAGTTTTACTCAAGTGTTGAGTTTTCTGGGATATATTGGGAACTCGTTGATTCGATCGGATAATTTAACTTCGTTTAACTTTTTTCGGGTAATTTAGAACGTGTTAAAAGGTTCGAACGGATATCAATAACTCACTTTTTCCCCTGTCGGAAAACTTTCAAGTGTTGGATTTTTCCTCAGTTTAAAACTTTTAGAAAATCATGCAAGCGAATCTGTGGAACCTCTAGAAGAACGTAACCTTAACTCGATTATGTGACCGTCAAAACCGCCACTGATCCATATGGTTTGTGGTAGTTTAGAGTTGCCACATGTGAGGCGTTGGTTTGACCCTTCTACGGCCGGTTCATAGCGGCTGTGACATGTTCTGGGAATTTTTGAACTCCGATCAAGTGTTGAGCTATTTAGGAATTCTTGGGTGTTTGTTTATTCGATCGGAAAGTTTAACATTGTCTATTTATCTGGAATGTGATACAATATTTGGAATCCACAAGTAGTTATGAGATAACTAATTTGAATGTTATAAATCTAGCATTTTTTAGTCTCATTTGATCAGTTGCCATGGGATTTTGATGTGATCAAAAGTCTTTCGCAATCACGTAGCGTACGCGGATACTCGCCGAGTAAACTTAATAGATAGCCACGTTCCATAGCCTCGACCAAGTGACTGTAGGAGAACCCCGTCGCCAAAAGAATCCGTTCGGATGCTCGCGGCAGCAGTGTTCCGCCTTAGTGCACTGCGTCGACGGCATCCGGGGGTGCGACCGTCTACTAAAGTTTCCGACGAGTATTCGATCAGGATGTCGGGAATCTTGTTGAATTGCCCGACTAGATATTGAAAAGTGTTTTCGAGATCAAGACTAAAATGCGGGGTTTATAATTGTTAGGCATGCGATGTCTAAGGAATTCATTTGGTTAGGCATGAGATGTCTAAGGAGGTTGTGGATTCCAACTGTTGTAGTTTTACACTTTCTATTCTGTGACCATATGTGTAATATATGGAGTATCGCCGGTTTCGTTGCTATACATCAACGACAATTGGGATATGCATATTTATGTACGTTGATGACATGTGATGTTATGTGTTGCTGTGATATGTTATATTGGATCGTCGCGTTTTGAATAGCCGGGGGTTTTATGTGAGATGAGGGTTTTTATTTTCATTCATGTAAAATTCATTGTATGTAATATTCTTTTATTGGGGCACTTCCGGGTTGAGGATGATGTCACCATTGTATATTATTTACTTTTCCGCATTAGGATAGACCCAAGACGGGGAGCACAAGTAACCGGGTTCTAGGGTCCAGTGGGAGACCATCTCGAGGAGTTGAGACCGAGTGTCCTAACTCAAGAATTGGTAGGGTTGCTTACCGCTCTCGTAGGGGTCTAGGGGTGTGGGATTGGCTATTCATCGCGACCGTGGAATCCGCGTTTTATACAGGCTCGCATAAAACACGGAAATCCTAGTATATCCAATATTTCATATGTTATCTTCTGCTGCAATGTTCTGTGATGAGATCATATTAATGTCTGAGACGAATGTTTATATTATATATATGTGATATATATTATATATTGTTGATTTTGTTTCATATCTGATGCTTGGGAAGCATAATAATTTGGGACTTCATTAATGAGATTAATGAAACTAAAAGAAACCTAAAGATGTTGTAGAAATTTGTTTAAAAACTGGTAGCTCTAGTTCTTGCTTTGCATAGCGGTATTCCTTATAGAATATCCAGCACCTTATTCGATAAGGAAAGAGCCGAGATCCCTTCACCGGGAGTGACCTCTTTAGCGAAACTAGCAGATGCTGCACACTCGGTTTGTCTTTTGATTGCTTTTCTAGTTCTTGCTTTGCATAGTGGTATTTATGAAATATCCTGCACCTTATTCGATAAGGAAAGAGCCGAGATCCCTTCACCGGGAGTGACCTCTTTAGCGAAACTAGTAAAAGCCTCAAAAACAATCCTTTTCAAAATCACTCGATTCTACAACGATATCAAGTTTATTACGCAAAGGGATTTCTTCAAAACCTGACGCAGCCCTCTGTCATTTCAGATAAGTAGTATTTAGTATTCGTGCTGCATTTGTTGGCCTTTGTCAAGGCGTAGTGTGCGGTAGCTGATTACTGCTTATCTGTATAAGCATACGATGTGACTGAATTAAGGTAGTTGTGCGACCTTGTTGGCCTTTATCAAGGGTCGTGCGGGTGGGTTTAATTCAATCAGGAAATGACGGGTTGAACTTGACTAGCATCCTATAGTTTGTTGGCCTTTGTCAAGGTCATACGAGGTTAGAGGTAAAATATTATCGGGAATTTCAAGTGTCGAAATTTGCAATGAGATTGCATACCTTTTATGAGATAGTTGGATCCCGATACCCACAGTGAGTAAGAGTTACTCTTGGGAGAGTTTTACACATTACAATTAGCTGATCAAGTAGGTGTCTAGAAAGGTGTCAACGGGGTTATGCCTCTGAGAAAATGAGGTTTACTTTAATTTGGTCTTTGCGAAAGCGCGGGGAACCTCCCTCAAAGTACCGGCACTGGCCTGGCTGAAAGATTGGCGAACTTGTAGAGTGTAATTAATCCCGGCTAGTCTTTCCTTTTAGGATTTGAAAGAAGATTTGACTAAAACAGTGGGAGCCATCCTGATTAGATATATTAATAACCAATCTAATCTTGCAAGAGCATACGCTGAGTGTTTTCTTCTCTCTCTCTCTCCAGGTAGCGACGATGTCACGCCTTAATCAAGATAATAATACGGATGCATTGACCGAACCCGCTTATCATACGAGCTGGGGAACGTTGGTCCCGCTCCAACTTATAATTGTTATAAGATAGAGCAGGAAATAGGGGATTACCAGAATTCCCGTGCCTCCCAAACGAAGAAAGTGCATGCTGATGCGTCTTCTTCAGGTGTGTTCATTACCGAGAACTGTTTCTCAGTATCCTTTACGTCCTGGGTATAAGATACCGGATCAGGATCCCGCAAATGTAATCTATTACATGGGCTACAGATAGGTAGAGAACTGAGAACGGGTGATAAGTTTCAAGAGTTGGAAATGATGCTAGTGTTATACCCAAGTCTGTTGGCAGTTATCACCCTGTATTACCAGAATACATTGATTCTGAACGAATGTTATTAAATACCGAACCTGATATACAATATCATATCAGTCTCTTTATTTAGTAAAGAAGGATATAGTTTTGTATTGTTGGATAATATTTTGAACATTTCCTATATCAAGAGTTGATCGGTTCAGGCACGTTATCTAAAAGTATAGACGTTCTAAATCAAACCACAGTTCTTAACGTACAGAACACGCACAAGAAGAAGAGTTCAGAAATGAACGAATCTTTCTTGAGGTATTGTAGACTAGGTCATATCAATGCGACCCGACTAACTGAAGTTACATAAAGATGCATATTTAAATCAGTTTGGATTTACATCTTGTATAACTTGCCAGTCATGTCACAAAGATAAGATGACCACTGCTTCGTTTATTGAAAACAGAGAGAGAGTTAGTGAACTCTTGGGATTGATACATGATGATGTATGATAGTCCCATGTCTATATATGCCAGGATAGGTTCTTTGTACTTTATTACATTCACTGATGATCTCTTAAGATTCAGACATATGTTCCTGTTGAAACACAAGTCCGAAACTTTTGAGATAATCACAGAATATAAGTAAGAAGTAGAGAACCAAAAACGGGTATAAGTATTATGTCCTTTGATGTGATCAAGGAGGAGAATACTTGAGCACGAAATTCCTGGACTATTCTATAGGAGAATGAGATTCTCTCTCAGCATTACTCCTCCGTATACACCACAGCACGTCGGTATATCGGGGCGGAGCAATCGCACCCTATGTGATATGGTGTGCTCTATAATGAGTACTACTGAGTTGCCTATTTTCTTTTGGGGTTATGCACTTGAGAAGTTGCATACCTATTGAAAAGGGTTCCAACCAAATCAGATGCCTACCACTCCATATGTGATATGGTATGGGAAGAGCCTATCTCTTAAGGAAGTTAAGATTTGGGGTTGTTCGGCTTATGTCAAAAGCAAAATCTGGACAAGCTCGAGGCAAGGTCAGTCTGTGGAAGTTTGTTGGATATCCCAAGCATTCGTAAGGGAATATCTTCTACCAAACTGAGGAACAAAAGATGTTTTGTTTTCTCAGCATGCCACCTTTGGGAAAGGGAATTTCTTGTGAAGAAATTAGTGGTCATAAGGTAGAACTGGAAGTAGTTCCAGCTAAAACAAACTGCAGCTGATAATTTGGTAGAACCGGAGGATTCAATAGTTTCCAACGAACCTCAGCCTTTCCACCGATCTGGTAGGGTTCCTCATCCACCTGAGAGATACTTCGGTTTCTCTATGACAGTGGGAGCGAGGATTGCATCATGAGATGATGACCCAACTAGTTTTGAGCAGGCCATCAGGAGTGGGGACTCTATGAGAATGGCTGGATGCTTAGCGATCTGAGATGGAATCCTTATACACCAACAAAGTATAGACTTTGGTTGCTTTATCTGAAGGGTTAAATCTCTATCAGGAGCAAGTATATCTTGAGAAGATTACTTGGTGTACGTGGAAAAGTTGAGACTTTCAAAGCTATGCTTAAGTCCATCCAGATCCTATTTGCCACTGCTATATACCATGACTACAATATCTGGCGGTTGGGTGTCATGACTGCTTTTCTAAATGATCATTTGGAAGAGTGCGTCTATAAGTACACAGCCAGAGGGCTTCGTAGACAGTGGGAGCAGTGGAAACGTGTGCAAGATGTTTTATGTGATAAATCAGGCATCGCGGAGTTGGAACGTCTGTTTTGATGTAGTAGTCAAAGAGTTTGACTTCATCAAAATGGTAGATGAACCAAGTATATACAAAAAGGTTGTAGGGGGTATGGTGGTGATCCTCGTATAGTATGTGGATGACATACTCTTGATAGGGAAGAAGTTTCCTATGCTACGCTCGGTCAATCTCCTCTTATCACAAAGATTCTCCATATAGGATCAAGGTGATCCTTCCTAAATCCTGGGTTATGGTCTATGAGATAGATCTAATTGGATGTTAGGATTCTCACTAGTTGTAGTGAGATGGTATCAATCGATCCTGGGGAGAATCACTGGAAAGGTTCCAGGGTGATAAGGACGACTGAATGTCAGTCGCAGGCATTGTCTTTACCCTCAATGGAGGGACGGTATGTTGGAAGAGTTCCAAGCTAGATACCGTGACTTACTAGACGATTAAAGGCAAGATACATCGTTACCAAGGATGCTACCAAAGAGGCAGTCTGGATATATATAAGTTCATGAGATGAATTTCGTTCCTACCATTGTGTGACAATGGAGTTATGGCTTAGGCCTAGGAACCCCCGTCCTATCTGTGATCCAGACATATTCTTAGGCAGTATCACCTGATCATGGAGATGGTTGATCTCTAGGTAGATCGAGGTTAGGAGAGTAGAATCAGAGGAAAATAGTTTGGATCCACTCACAAAGGCCTATTTCCAGTAGAGACTTTTATGGGATGGTTGAGTATGAGATACTTCAACCATAGCTGATTGTTGGGTATGCGATACTACAACAGATGGCCCTAGTGCAAGTGGGAGATTGTTAGTAATATGTATGCCCTAGAGGCCATTACTGTACACATGATGTATATTGTAGTGGATGCTTGGACATATATAGGGAGGACTTTCTTGCTCGACATGATAGTATGCTATTTGGTTGCTCTTTATCTTAACATGTGCTCTGATTGTCTCTATGTTACATATTGATAAAGCCCTTAGGATGAGTACTTGACTACCAGGACTATGATGCAGATCATATTAGTGGGGACAAAGTAGTCACTAAGTACATTCTTCAAATGTTCCTAGTCGTGGGAGTACCGAGACAGGGCATCGATACTCCAGAATAGACTAGCGTATGCGCTTCTTGACCCATATGATGGGTGATGGATGATCCCATATCCATTAGTGTTTGACATCGGAGAAGGTATATGGGTGCTCAGTGGAGACTGGGTACACTGGACGGACTCGCCGAGAACTCGCAGATGGTATTATACCTCACGTCAGATGGCAGTTCTCTGGTGACACTGGTACAGGTTAGTCTGTAGACCCGAGATCGTCATAGAGTCTTGTGTGATTCCTACTGTGCTTTGATTTTCATCATACCACGTCCAAGAGGGCGTGCAAAACGGTGGCTTTTGGGTACAGTCCCGAATCACATGGAGGCAATGAGCGATAGGAGGGGTTTCGTCTCTCCTGGTATAGGGAGTTGATGTTGCGCTGTGTTCGATTGGCTATAACTGGAAATCCCTGGCCAGGGTTGCTGAGATTTACTGGTAAGTGTTATCAGTAGTTTCTCGAACTGTTATGGACCTCATATCGACACGACTTATCAAGCTACTGGGGTCTGACGTTTACCACTCCTAGGCGAGATATGCGACATATCAGACGAAGAGACCGGACTGTACGGGAGTGTTACTGATTGGATTCACAGGAGAATGTACAGGCTTGCTTGTTGATCTTTTGATCGCTCAATACCTGGATGGCTGTTATGTTTAGCTGACCGCTTGTAGCTCGTGGGTGTTTGATATGATCATCACCTACTGCCGGCGTATTAACGATTCTTTAGAGTCCTACACAGAGGTTTCCTGGCTCAGGCAAAACGGAGTAGGAGCACATATGTGATATGTGCGGGACCGAGAATATTACGATATGAGATATCGTATTCCATTCTCGCGATATATGATATCGGCCGGGTATATGTGATATTGCCGGGTCATCGGATCAACTGTTGATTCAATGAATAGATACAGATTATATTAGTCGGTTATATGCGGTATAGCCGGATTATCGGATCAAGTGTTGATTCGATAATTTAATGTATAATTATATATGTGATATATTAAGTTACATTAACTAATATAAGCTCGCTTAAAGATTCTTTTTCTCACTTGAATAATATATTGATATATATGTGATATATGTTAATTGTATTATTTTATTTTGTTACAAAAATATATTATATATATGATATATAATATTGTAACAAGTTAGGGTTACAAATGTAACATGATTTGTGGTGTTTAAACAAGTTAGGGTTTGATTTGGGTTAGCATTTGGGTTAGCTTTTGCATGAAGCTTCATGAAGCTTCCTTTTGTTTTTTGCTTAGATATTTTCTGTTGATATTTATTAACCCAACCCAAACCCTTTACCCTAGTTTACTCTCTACATGGGTTAAGTCTTCATGATTGACCCATAGTTGATTTGTAACAATAACAATAATTCATTATTCATCACAAATAGATTTCTTCTTCTTCTTCCTTTGAAAAAGCTTTCTAGCTTTTGGGTTTGTGATGATTTTGAGTGAGATAAAGAAAACAAAAGAGAGCTAAATTCCTACTTCATCATCCTCATCTTTTCTAGACACTTAGATTAAGGTGTTTGCTTTGCTAATACTTGATTAGTGAAGCAAGAGCTTGGGTTTGAGTTTTTTCAAGATAGATCATCTTAGTTGTTGAAGATTGAAAGCAAGCTTGCATCTTTCTCTTCATGGAGCCTCTCTAGAGTCCGGGTACTTGATGATCGCAGCGAAGGGACCTCAACACGGAGCTTATGAAGTAAAGGAACGGATTACAAAGGTTGTAATCCTTAACTCTTAGATGTAAAGTTGTTTACATGCATGTTTAACCCTAAGTCTCTAGTTTAGATCTTGGTTAGGGTTTGTTTAGCACCCCAAAAATTTTAAAGTAGCATGATTGTTGCTTGCTAAAACCTTCATAAGGTGCTATACTAACCCTACATATGCAATAGAATCAGCTACATATCTTTTGAACAAGGTTCCTACCAAGACTGTGCCTCCCACACCATATCAGATGTGGTGTGGGAAGAAACCCTATCTTCAGTATCTAAAGTTATGTAGATGTCCAGCTTTTGTACAAGCTCGAGGTATACTCAGTACTGTGTAAGTTTGTGGGATACCCAAAAAACTCCAGGGGGTATTTTTTCTATTACGCAGAAGAACAAAAGGTCTTTGTTTCTCGGCATGCCCACTTTTTGGAAAATCAATTTCTTGAAAAAGAGACAAGTGAGAGCGCAATAGAACTAGAAGAAATTCCAGAGCCACAAGCTATTACTGAAACATGGTGGAACCAGAAGTTTCAAAAGAACCGGACATCCCCGTGCCACTCCACAGGTCTAGTAGGCAGTCTCATCCGCCCGAGAGATATTATGGTTTTCTCATAGACGGGGATAGAGAGGATTGCATCATTGTGCATATCATAATTTTGCATTATTATATTCCCCATTCTTATTCATTTTACAAATAAACAGGTGTTTTTGATCCATATCTGCTATATAGTTGCAGGTTACAGGTTCTCGGAACAAAACAGTGAAAATGATGAAAAGACGATACAAAAGTGAGACTACGACCAACAAATAGAAGAATCTTGATCATGCCTACAGTTTGAGGGACAAACGAAGATCAATGAACAATTTCATAAAAGATAGTGCAAGATTCAAGACTTCAACACGAAGCAAACAGTAAAAGTCCACAACATTCTACACTGTGGAAATTTGGAAGAACCTAGAAGACATTCTGAAGAACCAAGTGAAGAAAACAGATGTGAAAAGCAACTTGAAGTTTCAGAAGAAAACATAGCCAGAGAACCCTCTATATGGCCGCGGATCCGCGGCCAAACATGGCTTTTGGCCGCGGTTCCGCGGCCATGATGAGCACGTGTCGATGCAATTTTTGTCGGTGTTGGCGGTGCGTTGACTAGACTTTTTAGGGTAGTTTTGTAAATGCAGATAGGGATCAGATGTAACCCTAGGGTTTCTATAATCTATAAATAGAAACCCTAATGCTCTTTTTTGGAGCATGCCTCTTCCTATGCCTCTTTTTATTGATAAAAATTCAGAATTCTATGTAATGTTTTAAAGAGTGCATCAAATAAAAGTAAGTAGTTTTTTTTACCTCGCCCTAGTTTTAATTTCTTTTCTGCCGTAGTTTAGAAATTTATTTATCTGCCCTAGTTAATTAGTTTAGCACTTTTAATTATTTGCCGTAGTTTAGATAGTCAGTCTTTTAAAAAAAAATCATAAAAAAAATGTCTTTTATTATCAATTCCCTAATGAGTGAGTAGTTCCTCACTTGTTAGGGTTCGGAATAGGAAATGTTTGAGAGATGAAAATCTCTCACCCCTTTCTTGCCTATCGCATATTTTTTATAGGACTCCATGCATATATACACACACCGCTCACTACGGTACCCTATCCCACGAGGTAGCGGTGATACCGTAGTTTAAAAGACCGGTTGTGTATGTTTTCCATGGAGGTTAGGGTAAGAATTAAGAAAGGACGGTCAAGGACCTAGAGGAAGAAAAATCGTTTCTTCCCGATCGTGCTAATCCCCTTTATTAATTATTACCATAACACCTAAATAGATCTAAATAGGGCATTGAAAGCAGTGAGAAATCTTAAATTTCCAAACTTAACCTAAACCTAACCCTAGTAAGGTTTTAATCCTAGTCTAAATCAACCTTAGTTTTTAGTGATAATCAATCCAACACCAATTGGAATTAACCCGTTAGAACAAATTGAGAATACACAAAATCCCTGTGGACCGACCCGTACTCACCGGCTAGCTACCAAGCGACGCCGTTCTTGATTGCGGTTAACAATTCTTTGATCACAAGATCACTACCAATCAAATGGCGCCGTTGCCGGGGATGGCGTAGTTATTTTCTTTTTGTAATTTCGGGTTAATATAAAAATTGAAAAATCATAAAAACTGAAAAATATATATAAAAAAAAAATTTGTTATTCTTTTAAGGGTTTTCTTTTGAATTGTGCAGGATCGACGAACAGATTCAGATCTGGAAAAATCCAGAGTGCAAAACAGCAAAAAGCAGATGTCAACAAGCAGAGGATAATTAGAACAGGGAAACAGAGAATTGTTGGGATCTGATCCGACGATTCCACCGCTGAACCGCGGCAACAAGGGATATTTGGCGGCGAAACCGCGGCAATTTGCTGACATCAGCAAGGAAAATTTTCTCTGTAAGCTTTCATATCTTCTCTGTAACCCCCTTATCTCCTCTGAAAATTTTTCCTGCAGGGTTCTTTGCGCAAAAACTCCTCTCCTTTCTCCAATAACTTGATCTTGTGCAGGATTCTTTGCACCGCAATAAAAAAATTTTTGGCAAGTGTTTGATGGTGTTTACTGCTTTGCATCTTTAAAATTGACTTTAAGGGGCTTTTACACCAATCCAGATTGGGTGGGATTTCATTACCCTTCTCAGGACCCAAAAAATCACATAAAGCATATTGTATTGACCATCAAGCTAATTAAAAAAGATTAGACTCAGACTTAAGGACTGTCGCGCTCGATAGGACAAAAGACTAGTTGTAGGCATCGATCGTTGATCTTAACCTGACTTTGTGGTGCCTAGGCTAGACAGGTGGGGAAAGGTAACTTTAAAAGGCCCGTCTCACGGTGATTCGTGAGCGGATCCCTCCTTTCCTTAGTTGTGCTTACTTGGCCACAATTGGCGGTGAAGAGGCGATTTGAGCTCCTCACAACTTGCCCTTTGGAACAGTTAGGAGCAGTCTAGTTGACCTAGGTGACCCTAGATCTAGGCTTGATTGTGCATATTGTGATTGATTGAACGTGTGTCTAAGCCTTTTATTGAAAATCTTTTTGCAAAAAGCTCCTTATAAAAAAAAACACAAAACGGAATTTTTTTTATAAAAACTTGCCACTTGTCGCTAAGAAATCCATTGCACCCCACTTGCACCCACATTCTTTTTCTTCTCCTTTCTTACATCTTGGGTACCCCACCTCACAAAACACTTGCCGAACTTTGGTACCCTCATCCAAACATTGCTTCCTACGCGAATTGTTTTGGTCGAATTACGGAAGACCCCTCCATGCCCAAATTTTTTTTGAAAGATCGAATAGAAGCGTCTAGGAGAAACAGTTGGACTCCGCAATCCACTTTGTATCAACCGTTTAAACCTTCACCACCTTATTACATTGATACCCCTTTTAAGAGTCCGAAGGTAACTCCGAAACCCATGTCTATTGCTGAACATATTGAACAATCTCGTAACTGATCTTTCACTCCTTTCAACACTTCCAGTTCTTGGGATCAACAAGTCCATTCACCTTTTTATCCAAATGTTGATCCTATTCCTGTCCAACCATTCAATTCTTACCAGTTCTACCTGACTTTCGCACCTTCCCTAGACATTGCTTCTACACAGCTATTTGGGAGTTTCCAGAATCCAAACAATTTTGAATATTTTACTGAAACCCCTTCACAACCTATGTCTAGTCTGGAACAGTCGTTGGAAGCTTATATTATAGCGACAAACCAGTAGATGAGGAATTTGGATGCGTCCATTGCCGCCCTTATGCAACCTAGTGACCCGGTAGCTAGTTTCCAACTAGCTCCAAAAATTCCAATGTATAATGAGGCGGTTGGACAGATTGAGAATTTGAGTGGAGAGAGTGAGTTGTGCACCCTTCCAAATCAAACCTACCCATCACCAATTGAATCCCACAACTCCGGTTTTGAATGTCTATCAAGTGTCCCAAATGATTCACCAGTTGAAAATAAAACGTTTAATGAGTTGTGTGACTTTGTAGTGCTTGATCTGCCAGATTGTGAAGGGTCCCTTTCGAGTGAAACCATCACCAATCCTTTCGACCTCTACACCTCCAATCTTGAACCTGAATTGATAAATATCCATGCTTTTGATGAGGTGTCCGAAAAAATTGATTTTCACTTGATTGAGGAGATTGACGCAAGGACTATTTTGGATGATGAACCCGCAGATTTGACCGAATTTTTCTCTCCAATTCATCATCCCGAGTCATTAAATGTTTCTCCCAAAACTTCATACGCGTCTTGATTTTGATGATAATTGCATAGATGAGATAACTTTTGAGGAGAATTATGAGAATAGTATTGAGAAGAGTATTGAGGATAGTATTGAGGATGAACCAGTTTTGTTTGATGAGTCGGATTTTCCAATTCATCTTCCTGAACCTTTAACTGTTATACGTCCTAAATCACTTCCCTTCATCCTTTCCATCGTTCCGACCATGCAAGAGATCACGCAGGAGGACTGTGAGCTTGAAAAATTTCTGTTCGATCACAGCAGTTTTGACGCCACTAGTGCGTTCCTACTTAAATCTGACACAGTTCTCACAACCGATAACGATTACGAGTGTTTCACTTTTTCGGACGATTTTGAAGACTCACCGCCCGAGTTTGAGTCCTTTGAATTTTCATATGAGTTAATTGAACCATCAGACTCGGTTGCTTACAGTCATTTCGAACCATTGATGGAATCCTTCGAGTTCGAGACAGTTTCACCAATTTCACCTTCAATTGTTTCACCTCTGAAACTCGAACTCAAGCTATTGCCGTATCACCTTACATATGCTTACTTAGGTGAGAATGAGACCCTTCCTAAATCACTCCCCTTCGTCCTTTCGATCGTTTCGACCGTGCAAGAATTCGTCACGCTTCCATTTTCAATGTCTGGTTTACCAAGTTCAACATACCCATGTTTTCTCACGAATCTTGAGGGATTTGACCCCATTTCTCGACGGATTGATAGATTAGCACAATTGCTTTTAACACATCGGTCATAAAAATTTGCGCTAATTTATTCACTCGATTTACACCCTCAAGTTCGTACTACACTTCTTTCTCTCTTCCGCCATTCTTCTCCTAATATACCGAGACCATATTCCACCTTTCTTCCCATACGGTCTCATGTGTTTCTCATTTCTTTTCTCTACACTCCATTCTTTCACCAACCATACCATTACAACGATAAATTTTTTGAATGGTTGGTGCTAACCTTTGGCCTGTGTAAGGCCTTGTATAGCTTGATACTATGTTTTTCTCCTCCCTAACTCTGAATTTTAACGCTTAAACAGTGGAAACACTGCCTCACTTAAGTTTGGGGGGACTTTTTTGTATATATATTTTGTTTTGTTTTTCTGTTAACAATAAAATAAAAATTAAAAAAAATGATCAGGGGAATACCGACCATTTTGACTCTCTTGGTGTAGCCTGATAGTGAGGACACTGTCAAGTTTAAGTTTGGGGGTGTGCTCGGTAAGCTTTCTTCCTTCGCATTCATATGTATATTCTTGCATTTGCATACTTATTTTAAAACTCATAAAAATTGAAAATTTTTAAAAATTATAAAAATTGAAAAATTCAATTTTGGCCATAATTGACTTAATTTTAACAAGACGGTTAACTAGCTAGGAAAAACTAGATCCAAAACTTAGTAAATTAAAAAACCCTAAAAATAACCTTTCTTAAAATTTAACGGTAGAAAATATATGTCTTTATAGTTTACTTATAAATAGGCAAATTTTGAGTTCACTTCTTGGACTAAGTCAAAACAAAGGAAGAGTATTGAAATTTTTTATTAAAGTGTAAGTCTGAAAAATAATTCCTAAGCTTAAGTCTAATTTCTGAAAATATATACCCTACAACTTCCCCGGCAACAGAAGAGTATTGAAAATATATTCCTAAGCTTAAGTCTTATTAACGTGTTTGTGCAAGTTGTAGGGTATATATTTTCAAAAAATTAAACTTAAGCTTAGGAATTATTTTTCAGACTTACACTTTAATAAAAAATTTCAATACTTTTCCTTTATTTTGACTTAGCCCAAGAAGTGAACTCAAAATTTGCCTATTTCTAAGTAAACTACAAAGACATATATTTTCTACCGTTAAATTTTAAGAAAGGTTATTTTTAGGGTTTTTTTTAATTTACTAAGTTTTGGATCTAGTTTTTCCTAGCTAGTTAACCGACTTGTTAAACTTAAGTCAATTATGGCCAAAATTGAATTTTTCAATTTTTATAATTTTTTGATTTTTATGAGTTTTAAAATAAGTATGCAAATGCAAGAATATACATATGAATGCGAAGGAAGAAAGCTTACCGAGCAATCATCGACGATGATGAGCCAACTAGCTTCTAGCAAGCCATTCAGAGCAGAGACTCGGTAAAATGACTGAATGCAATGCGGACCGAGATGGAGTCCATGCACACCAACAAAGTATAGACTTTGGACATTACTCCAGAAGGGGTAAAACCCGTAGGCTGCAAATGAATCTTCAGAAAGAAAATTGGTATAGATGGACAGGTTGAAACCTATAAGGCTAGACTTGTTGCAAAAGGTTTGGACTTTGATGAAACCTTTTCGCCAGTAGCTATGCTCAAATCCATTCGGATCCTTCTTACCATTGCTTCCTTCCACGATTATGAAATTTGGCAGATGGACGTAAAGACCGCTTTTCTGAATGGAAATTTGGTAGAGTGTGTTTATATGGATCAGCCGGACAGTTTCATAGAGAGTGGGAGCATCGGAAGAGTGTGCAAGTTTCTTAAGTCCATTTACGGACTAAAGCAGGAATCATGGAGTTGGAACATCTGTTTTGATGAGACGGTCAAAGAATTCGACTTTATCAAAAATCTAGATGAACCATGCATCTATAGTAAGATTGTAGCGAGAACTATAGTATTCCCCGTCTTGTACATGGATGAGATTCTCTTGATAGAAAATGACATTCCTATGATACAATCAGTCAAAGGATTCTTGTCACAAAGGTTCTCCATGAAAGACCTGGATGATGCCTCCTACATTCTGGGGATTCAGATCTATCGTGATAGATCTAAACGGATGTTGGGACTTTCATAGTTAAGGTACATCGACACCATACTAAAAATATTTAGTATGGAAGATTCAAAGCTCGACAATCTACCGGCTTATCCCAGAATCACCCTCTACAAATAGACGTCTCTCAGGACTGATTTGGAAATGGATCGCATGTCTATTATACCCTATGCTTTTGCGGTAGGCTCTATAATGTATGCGATGTTGTGTACTAGACTAGATATAGCTTACGCACTCAGCATTGTAAGCAGGTATTAGTTAAACCAAGGGAGAAACACTGGATAGTAGTGAAGAACATTCTCAAGTACCTGAGAAGGACTAAGGAGATGTTCTTTGTGTACGGCGGAAAAGACCTCCAGATCGAGGTCTTTCCTGACTCCAACTTCCAGAGTGATAAGGATGACTCCAAGTCCATGTTGGGTTATGTCTTTACCCTCAATAGAGGGGTGGTCTGTTAGAAGAGCTCCAAGCAGGACACCGTTGCTGACTCGATGATGGAAGCGGAGTATATCGCTGCTTATGACGCCGCAAAAGAAGTAGTCTGAATAAGGAAGTTCGTAAAAGAACTTCAGGTGGTTCCAACCATTGTTGATCCAATACCTCTATATTGTGACAACAATGGGGCTATAGATTTAGCAAAGGAACCCAGGTCCCATCAGAAGTCCAGACAAATCTTAAGGCGGTAACACCTGATCAGGGAGATCGTGGATCGCCAGGAGATCGAGGTGCGGAGAGTAGACACGGAGAACAACACCGTAGATCCACTCACAAAGGCCATCCCTCAGACACAGTTCGAGAGGCTATTCGAGATAATAGGTCTGCGATACGCCAATACATGGCCTTAGTGCAAGTGGGAGATTGTTAGTGATATATTCCCTAGATGCCATTATTGTATAGTACTGGTTTATATATTACATTTTGGAAGCTTGGGATATACATGAATATTATAACAGTCTTGCTCAATATAGTAGTATCCTACCTGGTTTGATTCTATCTTACTATGTGTATATGTTTCTTTTAACGTATCGCTAATACATATTGATAGAGCCCATAGGATCTTTTCTTGACTACCAGCATTGTGATGCCAGTCACACTAGTGGGGGTTGGGTTGTCTATAAGCACATCCTTATACAGGTCTCTTGTCATAGGATTATCGAGACGGGGCATCGATACTCCAGAGTATACTAGTATATACGCTTCTCATCCCAGCAGGGGAGATAGTCTATCCTACAGCCATCAGTACGTCATACTGGAGATAGTATACATGTGCTCATTGGGTTATGAGTTACACTGGACGGACTCATAGGGAACTGCTTGTTGGTTTTATATGTATCGTCAGGTAGCAGTTCCCAAGTGACATGAGTACAGCTTAGTCCGTTGACTTGACATCGCTATTTCATTTCGAGTGTGTTCCCACTATTCTTAAATTACTACCCTACCACGGCTCAGAGAAGTCGTGCAAACAGGTACTAGTTGGGTGCAGTCCCGAAGCACTTGGAGGCAGTAGCAGTTAGATAGAATTCGTCTCTCCCGGTATTGGGGGTTGATATCGTCCTGTGTTCGGAATGCCATTACACAATGTCCCTGGGCAGGGCAAGCGAGATTTACCGGTAGGTACTCCAGTAGTTTCTCAGGGTGTTTTGGGTTCTACCCCGACATGATTTATTGCGCTATTAGGGGTCTGACGGTTACCGCCCCTAGGCCCAATATGCGATACTCTTAGACGAATAGACCGTATTGTACGGAGAATGTCACAGATAGGCTTAGTAGGAGTTCATATGAGTTTGCTCATCGGCCTTCTTATCGACTGATACCTGGGTAGCCGTTACATGCAGCTAGTACCGCTGACGTGCTTATGGTTAAAACCACTGCCAGCTTACTATTGAGTCTTTAGAGTCGCACACATAGGGTTTTCCTGGTTCGGGCAAAATGATGTAGAGGCCGTATGGTTTTACGACAGGGCTTTGATTATATACGTGTATGCAGATATGATGTTCAGGCGGATAATACTAGTGGGCTTTGGATTAAGCCGAATCCTAGTATTATATTATTGGATTATTTTCGTCTTTTTGTATTTGTATTTTTCGGAATATGTATGTATATACGGTGATGGGTATTTTTGTAGTTTGTGCAAGAGTGCTTCTAGAAGAAGACATCTCATTTGTTGTATTAACCATTTTTGTTAAATGGTTAATGAGGTGGAGGATGAGGTGTAGATTTACAATAAATGAAGAATGGCTACTTGGTGACTCATAGATGACTATTGAGGCATGGTGCATTATGTTATTATTATTGTTGAATTATCAGTTTACTTGATAGTTATCAAGTTAGCCATTATTCATTCATTCTATCCTCAACACACTCTCTCATCCAAGCTCTCTTCTTCTACCTCAAACCCTAATTGTCTTATGAGTTGAGAAACCTAGAGTTCTTGAGACTAATTAATCCATCATCACTCTCTACGTCATCTAGGCTACTTATATTAGCATACTAGGTACCCTAGTTACCTCAAGTTAGAGGTAGGAGCTCAAAGCATACACTCTCGGGTGGATCATCTTTGACGCGATGAGACCGACGATCAAGCATGATCTGTACACTCTTTGAGGAGCTCAAGAAGAGGAGGAGGAGAACAAGAACTGAAGGAATTGATACTAGGAGTTATAACTTTCATCATAGTAGTTAAATCTCTAGTTTTTTTAGTTAGTTAAGGTTCAAGTTAAGATCCTGGAGTTTAGTCGATATTGCGAAGCCCGTAAAAAAACCCTTTTTTACGTATTCCGCCTCCCTGTAAACCCGCGGGGTGCATGATATTGACTTACAAAACCCATATTTAGACATGTCGTGAGACGGCTCAAATTTGGATTTGAGCCATCTCAAGTCATAGTCGAGCCGGCTCAGCATAATAGTGAGTCGTCTCATGGGGATAGAGAGAACGTATGGGTTCCCAAGCATTGTTGAGCCATCTCAATATAGATTGAACAGCCTCATATTGGGAGTCGAGTCGGCTCATTAACTTTGAGCCGTCTATTTTAACCAGAGATCCAAATCATAAATATTGAGGACTTGTGAGCCAGCTAAAGAATTTATGAGCCGTCTCAACCTGATATGAAAACTGATTACTTGTTTAACATGCTTTTGATATTACAATTGTCTCATATCATGTTATGTAACTTTTAATTGTTGAATTTCCCTGACTCGCATGATAAATTTATTACATGCTAAACTTGTCTTGATTCGAACTATGAATACTTGAACTTGACATTGATACTCGATCTTGATATGAACTCAACCCTGAAACTTGACATTGAACTTGTACTCTCTCATATATTCATGGATTTGATCATGGCTTATGACATTATCTATAATTTAGAATATGCGAGGTGTTGGGGTAGTTTGGGTTGTGAGTTCAACATAATCTCAGAAGTCCCCCTAGTATATGAATCCTTGAATACTAACACATAAACACTCTTGAGGGCCGTATTTTCTTACCCATAAATTACAGTCTTGAGTTTGAGAATTCTTCTGAGATTGGTTGACATTCACACTTGAACTGTCGTTAGGTTAATTTACCCTTGTAAAGACCTCTTAAGACATATTGTCATTTACTACCGGTTCAACACTTCTACTTATCATATGCCTATGTTAACCGACACTATGCATATACTATACTGCCATGTTATGTAGAATTCACATGCTTATTTTAATCACCACGTTTAATTACCGTATCATATTTGTGTTGGATATGTAATCCTTAGATGCCATTATTGTATATGTATACATGTGGATGCTTGGACATATGTATGTATAGGACAATCTTGCTCAATATGATAGTATGCTATCTGGTTTGTCTTTATCTTAACATGTGCATATGTTTTATTTTTATTATGTATCATTTATACATGTTGATAAAGCCCGTAGGATCATTGCTTGACTACCTGAACTGTGATGGGGATCATACTTGTAGGAGCTGGGCAGTCGATAAGTACATCCTTAAAAGGTCCCTAGTCATGAGAGTATCGAGACTGGGCATCGATATTCAAGAGTAGACTAGTGTATATGTTTCTAGACCCCGACGAGGGTCGATGGTTGGTCCCCCAGCCATTGGTCTTTTGCACCTAAGATTGTATACAGGTGCTCACTGGGGGTGAGTACACTAGACGGACTCGCTGAGAACTTCTAGATGGTATTATACCTAGCATCAGATAGCAGTTCTTAGGCGGCATGAGTACAGGTTAGTCTTCAGACCTGAGATCGTCATTTGTCTCGTGTGAGTTCCCACTGTACTTTGATTACTACCCTACCACGGCTCTACCGAGTCGTGCAAACAGGTTTTGGTTGGGTATAGTCCCGAGCCACATGGAGGCAGTGAGAAATTGTTGGGGATTCGTCTCTCCTGGTATAGAGAGTCGATATCGCACTGTGTTCGATTGGCCAGCACCATAAGAACTTGGCCAAGGCAGTTGGGATTTACTGATAGGTTGATCAGTAGTTTCCCGGATTAGTCCTGAGCCACATCAGCACGAATTATTGGGTTATTAGGGTCTGGCGTTTACCACCCCTAGACCTGGTATACGATATTCACAGACGAGGAGACTGGACTATACGGAGATTGTCACAGATAGGCTCAGTAGGATCCAGATGAGTTTGCTCATCGGCCTTCCTTTTCGACAGGTACCCGGGTAGCCGTTATGTATAGCTAGTGCTGCTGACGTACTTGTGGTTATGGATTTATCCAGTAACACACTGCCGGCATACTGTCGAGTCTTTAGAGTCCCACACAGAAGGTTTCCCTGGTTCAGGCGAAATGATGTAGTAGCCGTATTGGATACGTGAAGGGTTCCGATCGATTGATTGTACTATGTACATGGACTTTCGATCGGACAGTTGATAATACTAGCCGGCTCGGGATTGAGTCGGATTATTAAATCAGGTATTGATTTAAAAATTTACATATATATATTTCGATATGTATATTCTAGCATTATGTTCTTTGTGTTATTCTATCTCTTTGGGTATTCGTATTTCGATACGAATACAGGTATGTATATACAGTAGAGTGTAATCCGTATTTATACGGAAACCATTCTAGAAGGTGGACACCTTATTTTAGTAATTATCCATTTATTTTAAATGGAAAATGATGTGTAAAGTAAGGTGAGGGGAGTATGGTGAGAGCCATGCTTCAACAATAATGAAAAATGAATTTTCAATTCATTTGTGCTAACTTTTGATGCATGGTTGGATTTTCATATTGGAGAAAATTGTTTTACAAAACCAAGGTTGAGGATTTTTCTCTCACATGCTGTAACGACCCTGAATTTTTCTGTACAAATTTTTTCTTCTTCTTAAAATACAGAAAGGAGTTTGCAATCCTGAGCACAATTTAAAAGTTATTTTTGTTTAAGAACAGCAAGAAAACACTTGTAGCTCATTGGTAAAGTCTTGCACTGCTGTGATGTAGCCCCTGTGTTCGAATTCCATCAGGCACATATTATTTTTTCTGATTTTCTTTTGAACTTTTAGAAGCCCAAAAGTTTACACTTGCACTGCACAAAAGAACTGAAAAGTCTGGAAAATAAACATGTGCACTATGTTATATGAACAGAGAAGAACACGGGGCACCAATCCAACTCTTTTCCCCTCACCAACGGCCGACGAGATAGAGCTTTGGGCCGGCACCTCCGGGCCCAGCCGTAGGTTATGGCCCTGTGTTTTGCACATAAAACCCTTTGGCCTACCCTACTACTCCTATTCTGTTTCTTTTCCTTGTAATTATCCAGAGAATTAAAATTTAGCTTTAAATCCAATTTTTAATGCTTTTTAATTCTATCTTCAATTCCAAAACCCTGATTTTACACTATAAATACAACCCTATACCCTAGCCCTCTTCATTCAGAAATCTATTGCCAAAATTATCAAAAATTCTCAAGTCTAAAAAGAGTACAAGTAGAGTTAGCCCTAGGTCAATTTCCGGTAAGGATTCGGGACGATTCCGGTGACCCCGCCACTATACGAAGGCTATCCTTCTCTTCCTCTACCTCCCCTCTATTCTTTTAGCAAGTAAGTCCCACCCCTTATTCTCCTTATATTTAAAAAGTCTCTTTTTATAAAACATGTCGGTAAGTGGAGTTATACCGATATTTGAATTTAAAATCTTCGAAACTACAATTTCTATTAAGAATTGCTTATTAATATTCCTATATAATACTTGTTAATCATTAAACTAATATTTAGAAACAATTTTCACTCTAAAACTCCATGTTAATTAACTTTAATTAAGCTTTTACGTCTAAATACCAAGAGGTTTATATTTGTTTCTTTTTAAATATTTTGCTTAGCATACCTTTAGAAAAATTCACGAGGTAATGACCTACCTCTCACATACACACATCTTGATATAGCATGATTCTTTTGAAACATAACTTTTGTGGCAAAATACGACTTTTCATTAAAATACATGAACTATAAAAACCCATTTTCTTTGAATTGTATTATCAAAATCTTTGCGATTATGCCTCTACAACCCATTTTGGGGAACTTGCTATTAGATGGTGCGTATTATCGCACATCCTCGGACTGGTAGAGCGAGATGCAGACCTCCTCACGGAGCATACGGTCTCGAAAGAATTTTAATACGATTTTTAAGAAAAACGAGATTTTCTAATCAATAATAAAATTAATTTTTTACTATTATATAAATATTATCAAAACACATAGTTTCAAGTTATAATAAACTCCATGTTTTCTAGAAAAGAAAAGAATGGCAAATTTCATCAAAATACCATCAAGTATCATACAAAATAAGTTTTACATTAAAATACCTTGAACTATTCAAGTTATGTAAATATTCACTAATATACCTCACTCTTTAAAATTCACATCCATGAAAACCCTAAATACGATAAATAATTACTTGAAGTTCATTTTGAAAGTGTATAAAAGTATTTTTCATAAAACCCCTTGAGTTATATAAAATTACATTAAGGTCCTTAGTAAATATAGGTTTAAGCGGAATCCATTCTCTTGAGCCCTAGAGAGTCGGAGAATATGAGTGCTTTCCTATTTAAGGTAGAAAACTAAAACGAAGTTATCAATGGTAACTGTCTTGGAAAAAGACACAAATCCCGCCATCCATGTGCAGCAGTTACCGGTAACACCCGAACCTAATTCAGGATCCAAATCAGTTAAAGTGTCTGACTCAAGCCTGAGTCCCATTAATCTAAATCCAGTTCAACATGTAAGGTTACCTAGGATGGCAACAAGATTTCGGGAGGTATCTTCCATGCCGTTTTCAAAATTTTGCCGTTCTAAAGAACCCTAATCCTAGAATCTTAACTAGAGATTTAAACAAATAAGCAATGGTAACATCTTAACATCTAAGTGAATGCGGAATACAACCTTTGTAGACCGGTCCTTCACTTCAAATGCTCCGTGTAGTAGTCCCTTCGCTGCGAGTAGTGATCTCCCAAACTCTAGTATGGGTTCCCTTGGAGAAAAGAACAAGCTTGCTCGATATCTTTGAGGCCGAAAATGATCTACGTCAAGGAGACTCAAGCTCATGCTAACTCTTCACTAAATTAGGGTTTAGTGAAGCAAACACCCTAAACTAAATGGATAATATTAGAGGATGATGAAGTAGGAAGTGGGCTCTCTTTAGATTTATTTTTCTCACAATAATTTCTCACCTTAGAAAAAGCTAGCAAGCTTTTTCTCTCATGAAGAAGAAGATGAAGTGATCAAGAGAGAATGAACTCATGAGGTGAGAATATGAACCATAGGCGAGTTAGTGTTATACACTAACTCATGTAGAAAGTTTACCATGGCCAACTATAATGGTTAGGTTAATAAATATCTATAAGTAAAACAAATGAGTGGACTTAGTCAATGGTTCTACAAGTTTCTACAAGCTTGAACCATATGACTAATTACCATCTAATTTGATTAACTTTAGATAAATAAAACCCAACATTATATCAAGCATGGTGTGAGTCTCATATACCCATAAATCATGTGGCATCATGCATGACACAAAATAATGTACATAAATATATATCACATATATACTATATGCACACAAGTGAGAAAAAGAAATGTTTAAGTGAGTAAATATTAGTTAATGTAAATTAATATATCAAATATATAATTATACATTAAATTATCAAATCAACACTTGATTTAATAATCCGGCTATATCACATACAACCGACTAATATCATATGAATTAACTTATCGAATCAACACTTGATCCGATAACCCGGTTATATCTCATATAACCGTCCGATATCACATATCGTGAGAATAGAATACGGTATCACATACGCGTATTAATCTCGGTCCCGCACATATCACATACGTGCTCCTACTTCGTTTTGCATGAACCAGGAAACCTCTGTGTAGGACTCTAAAGACTCGTCAATACGCTGGCAGTAGGTGATGATCATATCAAACACCCACAAGCCGCAAGCGGTCTGCTAAATGTAACGGCCACCTGGGTATTGAGCGATCAGAAGATCAACAAGCAACCCTGCTCATACTCCTGTGAATCCAATCAGTAACATTACCGTACAGTCCGGTCTCTTCGTCAGATATGTCGCATATCACAGCCTGGGGGTGGTATAACGTCAGGACCTAATAGCCTGATATGTCATGCCGATACAAAGTCCATAATGGTTCGAGAAACTACTGATAACACTTACCAGTAAATCTCAGTAACCCTGGCCAGGGATTTCCTGTTATGGCCAATCGAGCATAGCGCAACATCAACTCCCAATACCGGGAGAGACAAATCCCCTCCTATCTCTCATTGCCTCCATATTACTCGGGACTGTACCCCAAAACCACCTTTTTGCACAATCTATTGACCGTGGTATAGTGGAAATCAAAGCATAGTGGGAATCACAAAAGACTCTATGACGATCTCGGGTCGACAGACTAACCTGTACCTGTGTCACTAGAGAACTGCTATCTGACGATAGGTATAATACCATCTAGGAGTTCTCGGTGAGTCCGTTCAGTGTACCCAGTCTCTACTGAGCACCCATATACCTTCTCTGATGTCAAACACCAATGGATATGGGATCATCCATCGCCCATCATATGGGTCGAGAAGCGTATACGCTAATCTACTCTGGAGTATCGATGCCTTGTCTCGATACACCCTCGACTAGGAACAATTATAGGGTGTACTTGTGGACCACCTTTGGCCCCATTAGTATGATCTCCATCATAGTCCTGGTAGTCAAGTACACAGCCTAAGGGTTTTATCAAAATGTGAGAGCAAGACAACATCACGTATACAAGTCAACATATTAAGACAAAGAGCAAACAGATAGCATACTATCATGTCGAGCAAGAAAGTCCTCCCTATATATGTCCAAGCATCCACTATAATATACATCACATGTACAGTAATGGCCTCTACGGCATATATATAACTAACAATCTCCCACTTGGACTAAGGCCATTTGTTGCAGTATCCAATACCCAACAATATAGCAGTGGTTGTAGTATCCCATACTCAACCATCCCAAAATCTATCAAATAGTATTTGGGGAAGCAGGCCTTGGTGAGTGGATCCGCCGTGTTAACCTCAAAATATACTCTCCTTACGTCAATTCCTTGAAGATCAGCCATCTCCCTGATCAGGTGATACCGTCCTCAAAATATGTCTAGATCGATGATGGGACAGGTGTTCCCAGGCTAAAGCCACAACTCCATTGTAGTCACAATAACAATTATTGGATGCTCAATGGTAGGAACCTTGTTCATCTCATGAACAAGAAATGTCCAGACAACTTCTTTGGTAGCATCGTTGGTAGCAATGTATTCAACCTTTATCGTCTAGTATGCCACGGTATCTAGCTTGGAACACTTCCAATCATACCGTCCCTCCACTGAAGGTAAAGACAATGCTTGTGACTGACTTTCAGTCGAACTTATCACTCTAGAAGCTGGAACCAAGAACTCTCTTTTAGTGCTTCTCAAGTACTTAAGAATGTCCTCCACAGCTGTCCAGTGATTCTCCCAAGATCCGATTGATTCTTGATCACTACACCAAGTGATTCATTTACATCTGGTCTGGTACATAATATCGCATACTTTAATAAAGCCTACTACCGAAGCATAGGGTATCCCATGCACCCGAGCTCTCTCCAAATCAGTCTTGGAAGACATCTTTTTGGAGAGAGTGATTCCTGAGTAAGTGGACGTACCACCACGCTTAGAATCCTGCATACTAAACCCTTTTAGTATGGTGTTAATGTACCTGTATTTGGGACACTCCCAACATCCACTTAGATCTATCACCATAGATCATGATCCACAAGATGTAGTAGGTATCATCCAGATCTTCTATCCAGAATCCTTGTGATAAGAGGAGCTTGACCGAGTGTAGCATATGAAACCATTTCCTATCAAAAGTATGTCATCTACGTATAATACGTGTAAGACAATCTCACACTCTACAACCTTCTTGTATATACAAGGTTCATCTACCATTTTGATGAAGTCAAACTCTTTGACTGCCACATCAAACAGATGTTCCAACTCCGCGATGCATGCTCTAATCCTGATGGACTTAAGCATAACTTTGAAAGTCTCAACTTTTCCATCTACACCAAGAATCTTCTCCAGATCCATTTGCTCCCAATGGGTTTTACCCCTTCAGGTGCAACATGTAAAGTCATACTTTGTTGGTGTACATGGATTCCATGTTTGATCGCATAGCATCCAGCCATTTCACAGAGTCCCACTCGTGATGGCCTGCCTGAACCTAGTTGGGTCATCATCTACCATGATGCAATCCTCGCTCCCACTGTCACCAAGAAGACCGTAGTATCTCTTAAGTAGATGAGGAACCTTACCAGATTCGCGGAGAGGCTGAGGTTCGTTGGAAACTATTGAATCCGTTGGTTTCACCAAATCATCAGCTGTTAGTTTATCTAGCTGGAACTCCTTTCCAGTTCTACCTCATGTCCACTAATTTCTTCACAAGAAATTTCTTTTCTAAAAAGGTGGCATGCCGAGAAACAAAACACCTTTTGCTCCTCAGTTAGGTAGAAGATATTCCCTCGCAAATGTTTGGGATATCCTAACAAACTTATACAGAACTGACCTTGCTTCGAGCTTGTCCGGATTTTTCTTTTCAACATAGGTTGGACAACCCCATATCTTAACTCGTTTAAGACATGGTCTCTTCCCATTCCATATCTCATATGGAGTGGTAGGCACTAATTTGGATGGAACCCTATTCAATAGGTATGCAACTTCTCAAGTGCATAACTCCAAAAGGAAACAGGTAACTCAGCAATAATCATCATAGAGCGTGCCATATCTCATAGGGTGCGATACCTCCGCCCCGATACACCGTTGTGCTGTGGTGTATACGAAGGAGTAAGCTGAGAGAGAATCACATTCTCCTTTTAGAAACTCCAGGAACTCCATGCGCAAGTAATCTCTTCTCCGATCACATCGAAGGACTTAATACTTCTACCCGTGTGGTTCTTCAACTTCAAGCTTATATTCCTTGAATTTCTCAAAAGTTTCAGACTCGTGTTTCAACAGGAACACATGTCCGAATCTTGAGAGATCGTCGATGAATGTAATAAAGTACAAAGAACCAATCTTGGTATTTGTAGACATAGGACCGTATACATCATCATGTATCCGTCCCAAGAGTTCAGTAACTCTTTCTCTGTTTCAAGTAAATGGAGTATTGGTCACATTACCTTTGTGACAAGACAAGCAAGTATCATAAGATGAAAATTCCAACAGATTCTTATATACATCTTTATGTAACTTAGCTGGTCATGTCACATTGATATGACCTAGTCTACAATGCTACAAGAAGGATTCATTCATTTCTGAATTACTCCTCTTGTGTGTGTTCGGTATACTTTGAACTGTGGTTTGATTTAGAACGTGTATGCTATTATATAACATGCTTGATCGAATCAACTCTTGATTCAGGAAAATGTTCACAATATTATCCTCCAATACAAAATTATATCTTTCTTTAACTTAATAAAAAAACTGATGTAATGTTGTGTATCAGGTTCGTTATTTAATAACATTTGTTCATAATCAATGTATTAATACAAGATGATATCTGCCAACTGACTTGGCTGCAACAATTGCATCATTCTCTAACACTTAGAGACATATCACCCATTCCCAATTCTCTACCTATATGTATCCCATGTAACATATTACATATGCGGGATCCTGATCCGGTATCACATACCCAGGATACTGAGAAACAGTTCTCGGTAATGAACACACCTAAAGAAGATGCATCAACATGTACTTTCTTCGATTGGATGGCATGGGAATCCGGATATTCCCCTATTTCCTACTCGGATTTATAACAATTATAAGATAGAGCGGAACTAACGTTCCCCAGCTCAGTATAATAAGCAGGTTCGGTCAATGCATCCATATTATTATCTTGATTAAGGCGTGGCATGGTTGCTACCAGGAGAGAGAAGAAAACACTCTGCGTGCGCTCTTTGTAAGTTTAGATTAGTTATTAATTTATCTAATCAGGATGGCTCCCACTGTTTTGGTCAAATCTTCCTTCAAACCTGAAAAGGTAAGACTAGCCGGGATCAATTACACCCTACAAGTTCGCCAATCTTTCGGCCAGGCCAGTGTCGGTACTTTGAGGGAGGTTCCCCGTGCTTTCGCACGGACCTAATTAAAATAAACCTCGTTTTCCCAGGGGCGTAACCCCGTTAACACCATTCTAGAAACCTACTTGATCGGCTAATTGTAATGTGCAAAACTCTCCCAGGAGTAACTCTTACTCGCAGTGGGTATCGGGATCCAACTATCTCATAGAAGGTATGCAATCTCATTGCAAATTTCAACACTTGAAATTCCCGATAATGTTTTGCCCTTAGCGACTTGTGACCTTAACATGGTCAACAAATCATAAGCGCTAGCCAAGATCAACCCGTCATTTCCTGATTGAATTAAACCCACCCGTACGACCCTTAACATGGTCAACAAAGTCGCACGACTACCCTAATCCAATCGCATCATATGCTTATGCAGATAAGCACTAATCAGCTACCGCATACTACGCCTTAACATGGTCAACAAACATAGCACGAATACTAAGTAGTACTTATCTGAAATGACGGAGGGCTACTGTTCAGTCGAAAATAATGCAATCTGTAATACATCAATTTCCTCATTATTCTACTCATGTAAGCATAGTTGATATAAATATAACACATATTAGCAGTTTGTCTGGAAAATATTAATTACCCCATGTCATATATATTTTCATCATTCTTTATAGAAAATTGTGTGTTTATTACTTCATGCATGATATTGTATTTCTCGACACGTTTCAGTGAGATTTTGTGCAGAAAATTATTAAGGTCAAAGAACCGAAATCACAAATTTGCCGATAAAACGCAGCAAGTCAAAGACTTAGAATCTGGCAGAGATTCATAAAATAAAATAAGATTCCAGATATCAAAAGAAAACCTAAATGCCAATAGAAGACTGCACAGAATAAATGATACAGAGATCTCCTTAAACGGCCGCGGAACCATGGCCGATCCAGCCCGATCCGCCGTGGATCCGCGGCCGATTTGGCTCATCGGCGGTCGACACTTTTTCCAGAGGCCCCCTTATAACTTCCAAGCTTCCTCAAGACGTTTTGAACTCCCTAGCTTTCTCCAGAAGCTTCCCTACAACAGCCAAGCTTCCTATGCAAGCTTCATAACAACCTAGCTTCTAGTGGAAGATAAACCTAGCTTCTAGTGAAAGATTGGGGAGACTATAAAAGGAGACCTAGGGCTTCATTCAAAAGGTTGTTGTTGTTCATTGTTACAAAATCCAAATCAATACAATTCAAGTTGGATGACACAACTTGAGCCAAATCTAGATCCATTGAGAGCAAGATTAAGCGACAATCGAAGATTCTCTTTTGCAACGCCGATCATCATCCGAGCAAGAGATTCACGACGATCGAGCCATACAAAGATCGACGACAAATTCTCTTTCAAAGGAGTGAGCTAGAGCTAGTCTTGTAAACTCGAGTGAGAGGTGTAATTTGAAGGAGATCTAAATAAAGGTGAAAATTGTAATTCTCGCTTTCTATACATTCTTGCATTATGAAATTCTTCGTTCTTGATTGTTTCATTATGATGCGTGAGTGAAATCTCCGCTTGTGGAGAATTCAAGAGAATTGATAGATCTAATGATGATGAAATCTTAATACTAATCTTAAGTCTTATGAGATTTGTGAACGTTAGCAAAAAGAATCGTTGATGACCTAATTTGGAGCGAGATCACTTCTTGATTATTTTGTTGCAAATTAGGGATCAAACGATTGATGATTTTCTTTGCTAGAGGCTAGATCCGAATGATTATGATTGAAAAGACAAGGCATAGTGAAGGAGAAACCCTAGTTTCTTCAATAGATCCCTAAATTTCATTCATTCATCATCGATCTAGCTACAAATTATCAATAGTTAAGATTAGGAATTATTAGATTCATCATTAGATATTAACTCAATTGAATCCTACAAGCTATTCTTAATAATCTTGATAAATCAAATTGATATTGGATAAATTCATAAATTCTTGATTCTTAAATGTTTTCTAGATGTTTCTTGAAAATCAATTTCACAAATCTTGAATCATTTTCTTTACTATTTTCTTTCAATTCATCTAAAATAAGATCGATCAAAACACGAATGTCTGTAGATGATCCGTGCTCACTAACAAGCGCTACAAGCAACACCGTTATTGATTGCGGCGATACAATTTTTTTTGATTGTGAACATTTTATATTTCTTAACACGATCCGAAAATTTAGAATCAATCAAATGGCGCCATTGCCGGGGATTGCATGCTATTTTGTTTGTTCTTGTTATTTGAGTTGAAATTTTATTATTCCATCAAAAATTTGAATCAAAATCGCATCAAGTGCTTAACGATTAGTTGTGAATTTTGCAAGGAAATCTGGAATCTCTGCAGCAAGGGGAAAAATATTCTGGAGCATTCAAGAAGGCCAGTGAACTGAAGGGAGCTGAAGAAATTTTGGTGCAAGGAACTGTTCATCAGACTGCGGATCCGCGGCTATAGCAGTAATTTCACGGCGGAACCGCGGTGAGATAGTCGATTCAGAGCTCCATTTTTCTCAGGTCTACTTCTTACTTTCTTATTTCTTCCCTGCTCTGTCCAATAACCATTTTCTGCAGGATGCTTTACAAAATTCGCAGCGCCGCTAAAAGAAAAATTTGTTGCGCATTTTGAATATTGGTTGTTTGCATATTTTAATACGGAAATTAAGGGGTAAAGACCAAATTCAGATTAGGCAGGGATTTCATTACCCTTCCTAAGCCACAAAAATCATAAAACTAGCATCCGCATCACCCTCATTAACTAAAAAAGATATAGACAATACTCTAAGGACCATCGCGCTCATTTAGGACAGAAGGAGGTCGTGGGTAATCTATTGCTTATCCGCATTCCTTTTGTGGTGTCTAAGGCAAGTGGTTACTTAATTAGGCCCACTACTTACGTAGTGGAGAACCTCCCACTTACCTGGCACTTACCTGACCACAGGAGGGATAAAGAGGCAGTAGAGGATCTATCTTGCGACTTGTCTTCTAGAAGTCTAGGAGCGGTATAGAGACTTGACCTAGGTGACCATTAGATCTAGGGTTGCTTGTGCATTTTTTTTGTAATTTGATTTTTTCAAAAATCCGTCCCTTTTCAAAAACCAAACACCAAACCAACTTTTTCTCTAATTAATTAATGCTGCCACTTGTGCTAAACCACTTAGTGCATGCTCGGCTGGACACGGGATTCTAGTGCCCGTCTTGTCCGCGTTTCTCCTATCGACTCCGAAGTCGGTAATTCTACATCTTCTTTTTCCTCACCCACTACCACATCCACTTCGATGGACGGTTCTCCATCGAACTTCTTTAACACTACTTTGCCACCGTCTGCAGGTGCGCAGAATCCGCCCCGCATCTCTCTCCAAGAGAGATGCTACCCTATTCGAGGTCCTCTTTCTACCGGTCTTTCCATTCCACCAGCCAATGGGGACAATTTTGAAATCTAACCACAATACATCAATCTTTTACCTAAATATCACGGTCTAGAGTTTGAAGACGCATACGTGTTTATTACCAAATTTGAAAATATATGCGCTATGATGGGTACTTCACAACTTTCTGTGGATGTTATGAGATTACGTCTTCTCCCGTTCACTTTGTGCGATGTAGCCGAGAAGTGGCTTTATAACATAGCTGTGTTGGCTATAGTGCCCTCAAGGCAATTATCATAGTCGCGGACTTGTAATTATGATGATTGAGTGAGGACCTATACCGATAAAACAGTCTTACTCAAGATGATAGTATGCTATCTGGTTTGTCTTTATCAAAATGTACATGTTGATAGAGCCCATGGGATTCTTGCTTGACTGCCAGTATTATGATGGAGATCATATATGTGGGAGCTGGGGTCTATAAGCACATCCTTAAATGTCCCTAGTCATGGGAGTATCGAGACCGAGCATCGATATTCCAGTGTAGACTAGTGTATACTGATCGAGACCCCGACGAGGGGCGGTGGCCAGGTCTCACAAGCCATTGGTGTTAGTTTGTTCACCTAAGATAATATACAGGTGCTCATTGGGTTATGAGTACACTGGACGGACTTGCCGGGAATCTGCTAGTTGGTATTATACCTATTGTTAGATAGCAGTTCCCAGGTGACATGTGTACAGGTTAGTCTGTCGACCTGAGATCGTCATTTGTCTCGTGTGAGTTCCCACTGTGCTTTGATTACTACCCTACCACGGCTTTAGTTGGGTACAGTCCCGAGCCATATGGAGGCAGTGATCGGATCGTCGGGGATTCGTTTCCCTCGGTATTGGGGGTTGATTTCGAGTTGTGTACGGATGGCCATCACCATAAATCCATGGCCATGGTGGACGAGAATTATCGATCCTGAATCGATAGTTTCTCAGGTGGTGATGGGTTTCATACCGACACTAAATATCGCGTTGTTGGGGGTCTGACTTTATCCACCCCCTAGACTCGATATGCTATACTCTTAGACGAACAGACCAGACTGTACGGATATCGTCACTGTCAGGCTCAGTAGGGGTTCAGGATGAGTTTGCTCGTCGGCCTCCCTTTCGCTCAATACCTGGGTAGCCGTTACGTACAGCTAGTGCCGCTGACGTGCTTGTGGTTAAACCCACTGCCAGCGTATTAACGAGTCTTTAGAGTCCCACACAGAGAGTTTTCATGGTTCAGGCGATATGGTGTACATAAGGTAAGTTGATACATACAGGTGTCCGATTAAATATGTGCAAGTGCTGTGCAGACTTTAATCGGACGGTTGATAATACTAGCGGCTTAGGATTAAGCCGGATTATTAAATCGGGTTTTGATTTAATAATTAATATATGTATTTGTATATACGTATTTTAGTTTTATTGTTCACTATTCGTTTTCTCTCTCATCTATTCGTATTTTAGTACGAATACGCGTATATGTATTTCGATACATGTACCGGGAAGTATTCCGTATTTTATACGGAATAGCTTCTAGAAGCTTTGCCACCTCATTATTTAATTTTTCATTTATGGAAATTCATTTTGTTTAATAATGAGGTGGAGGGTGGAAAAGGTGACAAGGAATGGGCATGAGTCAAAGCATGGTGCAAAGTATGGTTGGTTTTGTTTATTTGAATAATTAGAAAATGACATTTTTGTGGGGATGAGAGAGGGGGGGCGGCGGCCACAATTTGGATGGGGGATTCATTTTTCATTTTGGCTCATGATTGATTACACTCTCCACTCTCTCATTCACACAAAAACACTCAACCATTTTTTGTTCATGCCAAAAACTTCATCACCTCTTTCATCTTCTTCTTGAGTTGCTCATGGAGCATATGGATGAGAGAAAAATTATAGTGACATTTTCGTACACCCCCACTCTCCATCGCTACGACTTTGGAGCATCGGTTATCTCGTTCGACGAGGTTGGAGCTTGCGCCATTTCTCTCGGGTGGATCATCGGAGATGGAGGAAGACCGTCTACCAAACTTCGTCAAAGAACCGCTAGGAGCTTGGAATGAAGACCGAAGGACTTGGATCAACTCGGTATAACAATTCTAACTCTTTAGTTTAGCTTGTTAGTTTAGGGTTTAAGGTCGATCCGGGATTCGGGCAGCGGTAGTGCCGGTTTAGAAATTTTTGTTCCGCATTTTGGCCGCGTTTCGGCAGCCGGGACGCTGCCGGGACCCTTCATGGTATCAGAGCCACCCTTTAAACCCCTTACTAGCTTGTTTAAATGTGCTTGAAAGATCGATCGACGGATATTTCCGAGATCACGATTCCATTTTCACAGTTGCTGTCGACTTTCAAAAGTGGTCAAAAAAATTATTTCAGGCATCTTAAAAATCCGTGCAGGCAATTGTAAGGGTACAGAGAAAATTTCAGCTCCTGAAGCCTCCAATGAGCCGCGGAACTGCCGCACTTACCCCCCATTGGCGGCGGTTCCGCGGCCATTGTCACGACCCGAAGATACGGAACGTGACCGGCACTTAAATTACGAAGCGTCTAGAGGTGCAACGTAATCTAAGTAAGCCGAAGCCCAGAAATCTAAACCATATAAAAGAAGAAGTAAAGGAAAACATATAGGAAAACAAGTATAAAAGCAAGATCAAATTTTCTCAAAAATTTCGGCAGAGTCTTCTTTGTAAAAACTGGCCCCAAACGGGTACAAACAAGTATAATATATACAAACAATAAAATGCCATCCCCAAGCGGGAGCTAGCTCTACTCCAACAGGCGGAAACAACCACACCATGCATAATAATATACAAAGCCAAAGGGCGAGGCTCAAAACTCAACAGAAAACAAATCCACCAAATACCATAATAATACATGCGCGACTCTAAAGTCGAAATAAATAACTGGTCCTTTAAACTTATCAAGTAATACAAGTTTGGTTGATAGAGCTTACTAGATACCAATGAAATAATAAAAGTACAACGGCGGTCCTGATACAAGTGAACCAACCTACCTTGCAAATCACCATGAATGAAATGATGTGCCAGTAAGCTGCCAAGGAACCCTGTACATCGAACCTGTAATAAAATTTGGCACAACGGGGGTGAGTTGCCAACTCGTGAGTAGAAGACATCCGCGAAAAGAAATCGAATGCACGACGTTGTCCTAGGTCAATAATAATATACTAATATATTATTAGTCATCTAGTAATGGCAGGGTAATAAACTACGTGTAAGTGCAAATGCTCCGTGCTCGTGTCAGTGCCTCAATTAGTAATATGTCCTGTGAAAGTATGCATGCACCATGAATGTAAAACAATCAATTCTGAAATCTGGATATTTTTGTATAAGAATCATTAACTTTTATCCTGGTAAAATTTGTATAGAAATCTGAAATATCATCGATGAAATCCATGGAAATTCGTGTCAAGCATCGACACAAAACATGTAAATCTCAAGATTCAATACCTCATAGTCTCAATATCTCATAGTCTCAATATCTCCGGCTCCGTCAGTCCGGATCGGCCCATATCATCAAATCTCACGACAACGGTCGGTATCCTCCGGATATCCGCCGCGCTAGACATCATCGGTAGGCAGTCTTTCCCTGCCAGGCTCATCGTCTACAACTAGATCTTCTTGCCTCGGGATACCATACCGGGCCCACCATGTACCCGAGACAGTTCATCCATTCCTCGAATCGGGTCTCGAAATCCAACAGAAAACATGAAATCTCATGGTGGACGACACATACATAACGGGAAAACCGTAACTTATATTTTTAAAAAGAGAGGAGGGGAGAGAGAAGTTTTTATATATATTATTGCGGTTTTCCCCAAAATCCAGAAATCTCATAAAAATCCAAAATCCCAAAATCATGTGTAAGTAAATGATAAGTGTCGGCATAAGCCCCACAATACTACATGATAACATGAAAATGTGAATTTATGAAATATCTAAGTAATAAATGCCATGTCTAGACTAACACCTGAGAGTAATCACAATATTATATCGATCTAGCTTTTAGCTGATTCTATCAATAAAAGATAACATGTTCTAAAGTGTACGTGACATAGCAATTACCGCTGATGATGTGTGTGAGCCGGCAAACAAGTGTGCTTGGAATATGCGTATCATCGGTAATGGTGCTGGTGTCCTAACAGGCAGAGTTTTATACTGACTAAGGAAACATATGTATGAACATGCAACGTGATGATTACAATGTGAAAATAAAGGTTAAATATGTACTAACCACTCATTTGGAATATACATATCTAACTACATCTATATGACTCGAGCCTAAACTGGTATCTATTTAACCCCCTAAGAACTAAACTAAAGAAACTAGTCGATAAGAAATAAGAATCTACCTAAGGTCTGAGTCCATATCTCTAATAGTCGGCGATCCAGCCTCAATAGCGTCACGTACATAGTACGACTTCCTCGAATCAAGAGTGCGGATCAATCATCACATCTATACCTCGTACGGTAAAATCCATCGTACGACATCCTAATATCGGGGTATGGGTCAAGTATCACCAACGTACATCATCATTCGTTTAATATCATCCTCAAATAATGTCATGATCAAAGGTACTGTACTGTAATCGCATACATCCCAATATCATCAATCATATATCATGTCTGCGAAAATATACATTGTCAATTGGTCCTCAGAAATATCATGTCACATATATCATATCTTGATCAAGTCATATATATCAAGTCGTGATTAGGTCACACACACACACACATATATATATATATATATATCATATTGAAATCAAGTTACACATATCTCATATCGTAATCAAGTCACAGGTTACAGTCCGGATTCTATTTTTAGAGTCTCATGTACCTCAATATCATCATCACCTATTATTGTTTATGTATACATATCCATGATCTCATTTTCTAATGATCCGCTAACATCTTAACACGACTGTATAGCCAAGAAATCACGGCATCAAGCCCAGTTATATTGTTTCATCCCCATGTATCATATCACATCCTTGTATCACATATACATGTTGTGTATATATATACCTACACATAGTCCTATATATATATACACATACACATATACACCAAGTCAAGTCTCTGTGTGTGCGTGTGTGTGTCTACCTGAAACCTACGAATTTCCTCCAAGATATTCATCCTCTGGTAAGATCTTTCTAAATCAGTCTAGTCCAACCTAGGGTCATTACTAGGGTCCTACTCACCAAGAATCTAAGGTCACGTCTGGATTCCTAATGACAATAAGTAATATTCCTATTCTACGTTTGCGGGGGTGCTAAACTCCATCCACCCGATTTCCCCCGTAGATATACATCTACTCACCAGGTCCTTGTCTGCCGAAGACGATGTCACCATCCACTTTTTCCTCGTCCGAAGTTCACGTGAGGGGTACCTATACGCAAACATATATAATATTGTAAACTGAATCACGGACAAAATCAAAATGACGCACGAAACGCGCATAGGTTAAAACTTATATCCCGCTCATGCAAAAGAACCAAATATCGCTCGATATCGGCGTACAAATGCCGATTGATCGAGATAAACACCAATAAACAACTCGTAGTTTCAAAACACATTATTTATAATATAAAACTTGGTTTAAATCTTCGAAACCCTAAAATCGATCAAATCGTCCAATTCCGAAAAAAAACCTTGAAAATGTCAATTTACCGTTTTACTTCAAAACTTGACGCTTAAATGGAACTAATGGTCATAATACTCATTAAATAGCATAACTAGATTATATAAACCATTACTATATTTTTAACACCTTAATTTGTATTAAATTGAAATTCTAGTTTGCAAACTTGCCCGATTTCGATACTTTTAAGCAAAATTTCACAATTCACCTCCAAACTTGATTTTGCATATTTTAAATCGTTAACCCACTCCTTGAAACCTTAAGGATGTTCTAAAAGCCTAACTTTATTTTTAATCCCGCATTTAAAATAAATTTTCAAAACCTAGTTTAACAAAAGTAGAAACTAGGTTGTAACGATTTTAAAGTGAAAGCTAGCGATTGCAACTAGATTATGTTTCACGCTCAATTAACATGTTAATCTACACACTAATACCACAATCTAAAAATAAAAACCCTAATAATAATTTTATCTAACCTATTTATATATTTTGCAAAAATCTAGTTTGCAAAAAGAACCTAATTAAAACAATTTAAATGCAACAACTAGAGATTTTGGTACTAGATTAGGTTTAACATTTCCTAATATGTTAAACTACAATTTTAGATCAAAACCCAAAAATGAAAACCCTAATTTGATTTAATAACCATATTCTAGAAATTTAAATCTTGAATTAAAACCATAATTAAACTCTTAATTTGATTGGGTTGAAATAATTAACAACAAATTAACATGGGTTTAGAATTTATACCACTAAAATTTGAGATCATCCTTGCTTCATGACCTCCAAGATGGATCTCTTGCTTTCAAATTCCAAGCTAAATAGAAGCAAAGAAAATTGGATAAGGTTGATTGATGAATTTGTGATAAATCGGTATTGATTTTGGATTGATTTTGGAGACTTTTTGATCAAAAATTGAAGAAGGAGGAATTTTGGGAAAGGGGAAAACTGGTTCGGCAGCAGCATAGGAAGGGGAAAAGAGAGGAAGTGAGGTGTGTGGTGCTATGTAGAATGTTCCACCATAATATCCTTCTTTAAGTCTTTTCATATTTCACTCATTTTCTTTTCATTTTTCCATTTAATCTCAACTCTAGAAGCATCTTGTGTGAACCAAATGAGAGGGGGGGGGGGGCTGCCAAGGCCGGCCACACATGATGAGAGGGAGAGAGTGTGTGTGGGGTTTGTGGGTGAGTGTGGAGACTAACAAATAATCACCTCTTTTAATTAATTAACTTATTTATTCCCTTTTTCCAATAACCCATTCTATAATTATCTAAAAACCTCATGACAACTCCAACTCAAATCAAAGCAACATAAAACATTTTGTTTTAGTGTGACATGGTGCACAAATTTTAAATTTACCCATTTTAATTTTTTAATTTACACTAATTTAACGTATAAATAAAGCTTATGTTAATATTTAAAATAATTAATTTAGGAAAAATATTTAATTAAACTAAAAATTTATAAGTCACTAAATAAAAACTATTTACTAGTAATTACATAATTAAAATAGGTCTTTTTAATTTTATAATGAAAAATGATTACGGTTAAGTTTTACGAAAAATACGTTTTATTTTACCGAAAATCAGAAAATTCACTTAAAGGATTTTATTTAATTATTTATTTATTTAATTATTTTTAAAATGTTACAATCTTCCCCCCTTTAAGAAATTCGGTCCCCGAATTTAAATTAAAACTTCCCCCCAATTACTAAAACATTCAGCCAAAATACTCAAATCGCCGGGGCTCCGAAATCATCAATACATAACTAAAATCAACTCTGTCAAGCATAACGCAATCATCGGAGTTATGGTGAAAATAAAATATCAAAGCCCAATACGAAAACCAACGTAATATACATCAAAACTATAACTTATATAGTGCGCGTCGTAATAAATCGGCTAAACATCTTAATAAAGAAACACGCAAAAACCTCTTTTTAAAATCGCCGTGCGATGCACATGTCACGGCATAAGTAGCGGACGTTTATTTAAAAAAAATAGCTATATATATATATATCTTTTATTTAACATACACGTCCTGCCTGGTTACTAAATCAAATAGTAATGATTATAAAAACAGACTGCTCTAACTAAAATCAATCCCAATCACATCATAAAAATATCATGTGCGTCCGGTGCGCACTGAAATCGAAACCAAATACAGATGCCATGAATACGCACAGAAACAAAACTGAGTGCAACGGGTGTGCACCAAAAACATCTGTCAAGTGCAACGGGCGTGCATGACACTAATATCAGGTGCATCTAATCGGCACAAAACCCCGATTTAGTGCATCTGGTGTGCACAAATCGCATCAGGTGCACCAAATGTGCGCAAGAATCTCAATCAGGTGCACATGGTGCACGAAAACATACACCGAATATCAAAATCAAAATCACAATACGAAAATGCATGAAAACTAGGTCGAAGCATATGTCAAAATCATGTGTAACCCGTATGCACGAAATCAAATCAATATCTCAAAATGTGTAAAACCAAATCGAGTGCATTGGGTATGTACAAAACAACATCAATACAACTGATATATGAAACACGAATAAAGTGTAATAAAAGTACACATAGGAAATACCAATCGTAGCACAAAATCATCAAAATACCAAAATCCAAACAACGGAAATATGAAATTCAAATCACCAAATCACAATTGTAAACACTATCATCAATGTGCGCCTTTTCTAACGTCGACTGATTGGACTCGTCTCCTCATCGCTGCGCTGGCTGCGCTGCAACCGGCTATGCTCATATCGAGAGCCTCCCGTGTAATCTATCCCTTCACCTGATATCCGGACTACGTTAAACTTTTCGATCGATTCATCAAAATCCCATAATTCCCCGAGAGCTCAATACTCAAGTACAGTTTAAAAATATCCAGTACATGCCCCAGCATCTGCGAACCATCCGTAGAAGGGCAAACCCAAGCCTCACTAATGGCACCGCGGAACTGCCGTAAATCCTAAGGTTCAAAGGCGTTCTCGTGGTCATTATGTCGAGTTAGGGTTTCATTCTTCTAGAGGGTCCATAGAAATACCTGCATGTTCTTCCGAATACCTTAAACTTGGGAAAATGGGTTTCTGACAATCGTTCGAACCCTTTAACTTCGCCTGGACGGCATGTGAACACCCTTCGTCTGCACGTTAAACAATGCTTCCATCCTCAAGAATAAACGACACCCTAAGGGTTATCGCATTCGAGCCGCAGCTCCCTCTACCCGTGCGACCGTGGTAACAGAAACCACCATCCGATATCGATGAAGATAGATCAAAGGAACAAATAGAATACGGTGCAAAGAAATGTACATCCTAAGGCTTCTTAAGCAGAGTAGCGTATCGTAAGTATGCCGCGGATCATACCCACGGTACGTTACTCTACCTAAGTCACCTACTCCATCAACCAAGGATCACCCTAGACTTATACAAAAGTTAAACCTAGCGCTCTGATACCAACTTTGTCATGACTTAAAGGTACGGAACGTGACCGACACTTAAATTACGAAGCGTCTAGAGGCGCAACGTAATCTAAGTAAGCCGAAGCCCAGAAATCTAAACCATATAAAAGAAGAAGTAAAGGAAAACATATAGGAAAACAAGTTTAAAAGCAAGATCAAATTTTCTCAAAAATTTCGGCAGAGTCTCCTTTGTAAAAACTGGCCCCAAACGGGTACAAACAAGTATAATATATACAAACAATAAAATGCCATCCCCAAGCGGGAGCTAGCTCTACGCCAACAGGAGGAAACAACCACACCATGCACAATAATATACAACGCCAAAGGGCGAGGCTCAAAACTCAACAGAAAACAAATCCACCAAATACCATAATAATACATGCGTGACTCTAAGGTCGAAATAAATAACTGGTCCTTTAAACTTATCAAGTAATACAAGTTTGGTTGATGGAGCTTACTAGATACCAATGAAATAATAAAAGTACAACGGCGGTCCTGATACAAGTGAACCAACCTACCTTGCAAATCATCCTGAATGAAATGATGTGCCAGCAAGCTGCCAAGGAACCCTGTACATCGAACCTGTAATAAAATTTGGCACAACGGGGGTGAGTTGCTAACTCGTGAGTAGAAGACATCCGCGACAAGAAATCGAATGCACGACGCTGTCCTAGGTCAATAATAATATACTAATATATTACTAGTCATCTAGTAATGGCAGGGTAATAAACTACGTGTAAGTGCAAATGCTCCGTGCTCGTGTCAGTGCCTCAATTAGTAATATGTCCTGTGAAAGTATGCATGCACCATGAATGTAAAACAATCAATTCTGAAATCTGGATATTTCTGTATAAGAATCATTAACTTTTATCCTGGTAAAATTTGTATAGAAATCTGAAATATCATCGATGAAATCCATGGAAATCCGTGTTAAGCATCGACACAAAACATGTAAATCTCAAGTCTCAATACCTCATAGTCTCAATATCTCATAGTCTCAATATCTCGGGCTCCGTCAGTCCGGATCGGCCCATATCATCAAATCTCACGACAACGGTCGGTATCCTCCGGATATCCGCCGCGCCAGACATCATCGGTAGGCAGTCTTCCCCTGCCAGGCTCATCGTCTACAACTCGATCTTCTTGCCCTGGGGTACCATACCGGGCCCACCATATACCCGAGACGGTTCATCCACTCCTCGAATCGGGTCTCGAAATCCAACAGAAAACATGAAATCTCATGGTGGACGACACATACATCACGAGAAAACCGCAACTTATATTTTTAAAAAGAGAGGAGGAGAGAGAGAAGTTTTTATATATATTATTGCGGTTTTCCCCAAAATCCAGAAATCTCATAGAAATCCAAAATCCCAAAATCATGAGTAAGTAAATGATAAGTGTCGGCATAAGCCTCACAATACTGCATGATAACATGAAAATGTGAATGCATGAATTGTCTAAGTAATAAATGCCATGTCTAGACTAACACCTGAGAGTAATCACAATATTATATCGATCTAGCTTTTAGCTGATTCTATCAATAATAGATAATATGTTCTAAAGTGTGCATGACATAACAATTACCGCTGATGATGTGTGTGAGCCGGCAGACAAGTGCGCGTGGAATATGCGCATCATCGGCAATAGTGCTGGTGTCCTAACAGGAAGAGTTTTATACTGACTAAGGAAATATATGTATGAACATGCAACGTGATGATTACAATCTGAAAATAAAGGTCAAATATGTACTAACCACTCATTTGGAATATACATATCTAACTACATCTATATGACTAGAGCCTAAACCGGTATCTATTTAACCCCCTAAGAACTAAACTAAAGAAACTAGTCGATAAGAAATAAGAATCTACCTAAGGTCTGAATCCATATCTCTAATAGTCGGCGATCCAGCCTCAATAGCGTCACGTACATAGTACGACTTCCTCGAATCAAGAGTGCGGATCAATCATCACATCTATGCCTCGTACGGTAAAATCCATCGTACAACATCCTAATATCGGGGTACGGGTCAAGTATCACCTACGTACATCATCATTCATTTAATATCATCGTCAAATAATGTCATGATCAAAGGTACTGTACTGTAATCGCATACATCCCAATATCATCAATCATATATCATGTCTGCGAAAATATACATTGTCAATTGGTCCTCAGAAATATCATGTCACATATATCATATCTTGATCAAGTCACATATATCAAGTCGTGATTAGGTCAAAAATATATATATCATATCGTAATCAAGTTACACATATCTCATATCGTAATCAAGTCACAGGTTACTGTCCGGATTCTATTTTTACAGTCTCATGTACCTCAATATCATCATCACCTATTATTGTTTATGTATACATATCCATGATCTCATTTTCTAATGATCCGCTAATATCTTATCACGACTGTATAGCCAAGAAATTACGGCATCAAGCCCGGTTATATTGTTTCATCCCCATGTATCATATCACATCCTTGTATCACATATACATGTTGTGTATATATATATATACCTACACATAGTCCTATACCTATATACACATACACATATACACCAAGTCAAGTCTCTGTGTGTGCGTGTGTGTGTCTACCTGAAACATACGAATCTCCTCCAAAATATTCATCCTCTGGTAAGGTCTTTCTAAATCAGTCTAGTCCAACCTAGGGTCATTAGTAGGGTCCTACTCACCAAGAATCTAAGGTCACGTCTGGCTTCCTAATGACAATAAGTAATATTCCTATTCTACGTTTGCGGGGGTGCTAAACGCCATCCACCCGATTTCCCCCGTAGATATACATCTACTCACCAGGTCCTTGTCTGCCAAAGACGATGTCGCCATCCACTTCTTCCTCGTCCGAAGTTCACGTGAGGGGTACCAATACGCAAACATATATAATATCGTAAATTGAATGACGGACAAAATCAAAATGACGCACGGAACGCGCATAGGTTAAAACCTATGTCCCCCTCATGCAAAAGAACCAAATATCGCTCGATATCGGCGTACAAACGCCGATTGATCAAGATAAACACCAATAAACAACTCGTTGTTTCAAAACTCATTATTTATAATATAAAACTTGGTTTAAATCTTCGAAACCCTAAAATCGATCAAATCGTCCAATTCCGAAAAAAAACCTTGAAAATGTCAATTTACCGTTTTACTTCAAAACTTGACGCTTAAATGGAACTAATGGTCATAATACTCATTAAATAGCATAACTAGATTATATAAACCATTACTATATTTTTAACACCCTAATTTGTATTAAATTGAAATTCTAGTTTGCAAACTTGCCCGATTTCGATACTTTTAAGCAAAATTTCAAAATTCACTTCCAAACTTGATTTTACATATTTTAAATCGTTAACCCACTCCTTGAAACCTTAAGGATGTTCTAAAACCCTAACTTTATTTTTAATCCCGCATTTTAAATAAATTTTCAAAACCTAGTTTAACAAAAGTAGCAACTAGGTTGTAACGATTTTAAAGTGAAAGCTAGCGATTGCAACTAGATTATATTTCGCGCTCAATTAACATGTTAATCTACACACTAATACCACAATCTAAAAATAAAAACCCTAATAATAATTTTATCTAACTTATTTATATATTTTGCAAAAATCTAGTTTGCAAAAAGAACCCAATTAAAACAATTTAAATGCAACAACTAGAGATTTTGGTACTAGATTAGGTTTAACTTTTCCGAATATGTTAAACTACAATTTTAGATCAAAACCCAAGAATGAAAACCCTAATTTTATTTAATAACCATATTCTAGAAATTTAAATCTTGAATTAAAACCATAATTAAACTCTTAATTTGATTGGGTTGAAATAATTAACAACAAATTAACATGGGTTTAGAATTTATACCACTAAAATTTGAGATCATCCTTGCTTCATGACCTCCAAGATGGATCTCTTGCTTTCAAATTCCAAGCTAAATAGAAGCAAAGAAAGTTGGATAAGGTTGAATGATGAATTTGTGATAAATCGGTATTGATTTTGGATTGATTTTGGAGACTTTTTGATCAAAAATTGAAGAAGGAGGAAGGGGGAAAACTAGTTCGGCAGCAGCATAGGAAGGGGATAAGAGAGGAAGTGAGGTGTGTGGTGCTATGTAGAATGTTCCACCATAATATCCTTCTTTATGTCTTTTCATATTTCACTCATTTTCTTTTCATTTTTCCATTTAACCTAAACTTTAGAAGCATCTTGTGTGAACCAAATGAGAGGGAGGGCTGCCAAGGCCGGCCACACATGATGAGAGGGAGAGTGTGTGTGTGGGGTTTGTGGGTGAGTGTGGAGACTAATAAATAATCACCTCTTTTAATTAATTAACTTATTTATTCCCTTTTTCCAATAACCCATTCTATAATTATCTAAAAACCTCATGAAAACTCCAACTCAAATCAAAGCAACATAAAACATTTTTTTTAGTGTGACATGGTGCACAAATTTTAAATTTACCCATTTCAATTTTTTAATTTACACTAATTTAACGTATAAATAAAGCTTATGTTAATATTTAAAATAATTAATTTAGGAAAAATATTTAATTAAACTAAAAATTTATAAGTCACTAAATAAACACTATTTACTAGTAATTACATAATTAAAATAGGTCTTTTTAATTTTATAATGAAAAATAATTACGGTTAATTTTTACGAAAAATACGTTTTATTTTACCGAAAATCAGAAAATTCACTTAAAGGATTTTATTTAATTAATTATTTATTTAGTTATTTTTAAAACGTTACAGCCATTTAGTGGCGACAGGCTTTTAAATTTTTCCTGTAGCCCTCTGACTTGGAATTGTGATTTTTGACCTATTCTGTTTTGGCCCAGATTTCTGTTTCAGTGCTGGTTTTTTCTATTGGGGCCAAATTGGAATTTAGTCGATCGATATGTTAAGTGTGCGTTTAACAGTACATACATTTCTATCTGTGACCGTGAATGTCATTTGATCAGTAAACCTGTCTAACTTCTATATGTTCTTTTAGACGGGTTTGCGAACGTGATATTCACGTTGATGTTCTGTGATGTGCTGTGATGTTGGTTGGATCGTCGTGGTGGATAGCAATGGTGCAATATTAGTACAGTTTTATTTCATTTGTACATTTGATATTGCGGGGCGAGCGTCCGACATGTGGACTGCCTTCACTGCCAGTTTGTATATTATTCTTTTTGGGCACGACCGGGCTGATGTCGATGTCACCCTTGTATATTATTTTCTTTTCTTTAATAGGATTACCCCGCGGTGGAGTGCACGAATAGCCGGATTCTACAGGGCAACGGGTCCGCATCTCATGGCGTTGGTACGGATGAGACCTTACTCTAGAATTAGCGGGCTATTCGCCGCACTCGTAGGGGGTATAGGTTTCATTGCACATGCTATCCACATGACAGGGAACGTCGGGTCTCACTTGCGGCTCAAGTGAAACCCGGGGCTCCAGATTATCCACCATTCTGTGTTGCTTCTGTGATGTTTCTGTGATGTTGCTTTATATCATGCCTGGGGCGAATGTTATATATATATATTTATATATACTAGTATATGTTGTATATGTTTTGCACCCGCGCTAGCCCAGTCCCCGCTCTGTCGTTAGTTAAGTAACCTAACGGGTGATGATGGGACCCAGTGGCGAATGCGGATGGCATATACATACATTTTTTTCGTTCTTTTTTAGTGTGATTAATTGGTGGGACTGCATTGATCCTTATCAATGCAAGGATAAAACAAACCTATATATGATGTTGTTGGAACCAAGTTTTTTAAAAAAAAAACTGACATTACAGACGTACACTTTTGCTTTGCACAGTGGTATTCGGTTATGAATATCCAGCACCTCATTCGACGAGGCAAGGGCCGAGATTCCTTCATCGGGAGTGACCCCTTGAGTAAAAGTTTGCGTCAACGTTATAACTTCACTATAGTCATTTTCTTTTGCTTTGCATCGTGGTATTCAGTTTGGGATATCCTGCACCCCATTCGACGGGGAAAGAGCCGAGATCCCTTCACCGGGAGTGACCTATTTAGCAAAAGTTTTCGCCACTATATATTTATAAAACCACTTGGATTCCTTCAACGATATCAAGTTCATTACGTTAAAGGTTTTTCGCCAAAAACCAGCCGTAGCCCTACGTCACTTCAGATTTGTATTGCTTAGTATTCGTGCTACGTATGTCGTGCTTAGCCGAGGCGTAGTGTTCGGTAGCTATGTAGTGCTTTTCTGTTGCATGGATATGCGATTGGTTAGGACAGTCGTACGGTCATTTTGGCTCAGTCAAGGACTCGTGCGGGTGGGTCTAATGCAATCAAGATAGTGACGGGTTGAACTTGACTAGGATCCTTTGATATGTTGGCTCAGTCAAGATCACTTGGGTCCTAGGGGTAAAAACACATATCGGGAGTTTCAAACATATAGGAAACTTGCCAGGTTTGCGCATACCTTCTGGAGTATGGTGACTTGAGTGGCTTCTATCAAGTTATCATGCGATGATAGTTGGATCCCGATTCCCACTGATGAGTAGGTTTACTCCTCGAGTGATTCCGACTAATTCTCCTTTTAGGTTTGGAGGAGAATTCGAGAAAATAGTACGAGCCATCCTGATTAGATAAAGTGATTAACCATTCTGATCTAGGTTAGAGTACACGCTGAGTGTTTCTTTTCTCTTTCTTTCTGGCTGCGACTATGACCCGACCCTTGACTAAAACTCATGTACCAAGTTAACCGAACCTTCTTAAAACACTTTGACTTTTGGAATGTCACGGTGTCGCATACATCATTGCCACTTCTATATCACCTTTCCATTTCTCCAGAACACCTCGTATTACTACGAACATCTACTTCCATTGGATAAATCCATCGTATAGTTATATACGAACTCGAAGGAACTTTTTCGAGGATGGATTCTGGTTCTGGAGAGATTGAATAGGATTATTCGGTTGTCTTTTCTCTTTACCTTCTCTCAGGTTATGAGGGCTCCTAGGATTAGGATAGGGTACACCTATTGAGCTTATTGGATAGTCTTCCTCCAGACCATAGGCAGATGCCGAACGGTAGGGAAGGAAGAAAACCAACAAGCTTAACTGTGGTGTACAGAAGGTAATAAGTGAAGACATATAAAGGGATTAGAATAATGGCAAAGGAAATTGCGATCACCATCATTCATGACAAAGACCGTGTATACCCCTGCCACTCCTATATTCACTTTACTTTTCTCTAGAACACTCCGTATCACTACGGATATCCACTTCCATTGGATATGCCATCGTATAGTTACATACAAACTCGAAGGAATTCGTTCCAGATTCGAGGATGGTTTCCGGTTCAGGAGAAAAAGAATAGGATTATTCAGATGTCTTTTCCCATTACCTTCTCTTAGGTTACGAGGGCTCCTAGGATTAGGAGAGTACACATATTACGCTTATTGGATAGTCTTCTTCCAAACCTTAGGCTGGTGCCGAAAAGTAGGGAATGAAGAAAACCAATTAGCATAAAGGAGGTGTACAGAAGGTAATAGGTAAAGACATAATGAAGGGATTGCAGTGAGGGCAGGTAAGTATATGGTTATTGTCATGATTCAGGATAATAGAAGAGGCGTTACTAGGAATACCAGTTAACCCTTTTTGAAACATTTTCGTGTTTCAGTTTCACTGTGCAATGTTAATTGAAAACTGTTTTCCCAATTGGAATCTAACTCCAGGGTATGTATTTACCAGATTAGTTTCTCACATCTGCATGTTATTATGGATGGTGAGTGGGAGTAAGATATTGGGAATTGGGTGATTAGATCCTCATTATATCGGAATTCGTTGTAAGATATTTGAGGAAATCATCTGGATCTTGCCGGATGGCAAATATTTGGTTTTGAATATCCATTGTTATGCACCAATTTCAAACTGATATATCTGTACATTTATTTTATAAAGTGAGATATAACTTTTTGATATTATGTCTGTGACATTTACCTATATCAGCTGGTGATTAGGTAAGGTGCATTCAACAGCGGTGTAATTCTTCTTAACCATAGTACAGTTTTTCAATCTACGACGCACAGAGTTTGAGTTATTGAACTCAGGAGACTTATTCAAAGTATTGTATGTTGTCCAGTATCCGTTAGGAAAATGGGGTTGGTACTTGTATTATATTCTGTTTACTTGTGACTTCTCCAGTTCTGGACAAGTATTTCGTTGAAATGCAAAGTCCAGATATAGAGAAGTTATAGGTATAAGAATAAAGTAGAGAACCATTTATTGGAAGTATCAAGATTCTTCGATGAAGTCGAAGATGTAGATACTTGTGTCTGGTATTCCGCTGATAGTAATGGTTTTGAGAACTTGCTTCTCTTTCGAGTTACTCATATGTGGATGCACTCCTAGATTAGTAATGTTGATTGTCCTCTTTCCATTTGGTTAATATGCACTGGAGACAGCTGCATGATTTTGAATCTGGTTCAAATTAGATTAGTGCTTTTGTTTCTATATTAGATTTATATAGAATCAATTTATATCTTAACGATGTTAATGTATAGGGAGTTGTCCGAATGATGCTTAAAACCAAAATCCGGATAAACCCAAGGCACGTTTCAGTAATGGCTGTTCGTGGGTTATCCCGGGCTTTGACGAGGGATAACTTTCTACCATCAGGAAGATCAATATTTATATTGTTCTTGACTCGCCACAGTTTTAGTAAAATGGATTTTTTCAGAAAAAAAAAAGTGGGAGTATGGTAGAACTGGAAGTGATTTCAGAACCACAAACGATCACTGATGATTTAATAGAACCTAACGATTCAATTAGTTTCGACGTTCCATTAGCCACTCTGCAGATTTTGGTGTGTAACCTCAGGCACCCGAGAGGTACTTCGGTCTTCTCAGAGATGGTGACAGGAAGGTTCTTGTTTACCCAGACTTGCCGTTGCTACTGTTCTAGACTATAAGACCCGGCAGGAGAATGAGTATAGCGTCATTCTAAACTAGTTTTAGAAGTGCATGTGTATATGACTCTGCTAGAGGGTTGTTGTTGTCAGTGGGAGTAGCGGAAGCATAGAAAGCAAGTAGCTTATGTCTATTTATAGACTAATGCAGTTATAGCGGAAACATATCATCTAATTTTGATGTGACAGTCATAGTCTTTGACTTCATCAGAATAGGAGATGGGTCTGGTAAGAAGGTAGTAGAAAGTGATGTCCAGGTATTGGGATGACATGCACTTGATAGGAAGCGATATTCCTATACTACGATCGGTTGTACTATGCTCGTCACAAAGTTGTTTCTCCACACAGGATATGGATGTAATATCAGGGTTTCTGGTTACTAGATCTATGGTTTTAGATCTAGATTTAGGAAGTATCCTAATCTGGGTATTTTGACATTAAATGGACGACTCCTGGCATGGTGGTCTACCTGCAGGTGATGGGGTCAACCTCTCTAAAGGTGTCTTACAGACTAAAGGGGAGAGGGATCTACATGATTAGCATATCACTTGCTTAGGCAATTGAGTTAATCATGAAATGTCAAGTACCACACCAGATATTGTTTTTGCACTAGCTGCAATAAACATATATTAATCCAATCCTGGAGAAACATCGGGAAGCAGTTTATGAACATAAGTGAATGTTCTTGGGATATGGTAACGGCAGCCTCCTTCAGAAGACGGTTATCATTTCAGGTTTCCAAGGTGACCTGGATGACAGAGTGACTGTCAGAGTTATAGTTTTTCCCTCTTTTGAGGGACAGTATGTTGGACAGGTGGTCCAAGAGGATAGTGAGGAAAGGCAAGGCGTGGGATACTGATTAAATTCAGTAGACGATACAGTCTAAGTAGTTTGCTGGATTCGGAGTTTATTTATGAACTGGGTCCCATTAGATATCCAGACAAATTCTAAGACAAGTATTGCTCATTTCGGAAGATAGTTTTCTCCGCGAAGTTGAGATTAAGAGAGATACAGAAAGAAAAATTGGAGCGGATCTACTCATTGAAGCTATTTCTCGAACGCAATCATTTTCGCAAACAGCCTTTGCGAAACTGATTAGTAGAGAAGTTGGGTGTTCGATATCAAACGGGTTGTGAGTATGCGACATTGCAATAATTGGCCTTAAGTGCAAGCGGGAGATTGTTGGCTATAGTGCCCTCAAGGTAATTATCATAGTCACGGACTTGTGATTATGATGATTGAGTGAGGACCTATACCGATAAAATAGTCTTACTCAAGATGATAGTATGCTATCTGGTTTTCCTTTATCATCATGTACATGTTGATAGAGCCCATAGGATTCTTGCTTGACTGCCAGTATTATGATGGAGATCATATATGTGGGAGCTGGGGTCTATAAGCACATCCTTAAATGTCCCTAGTTGTGGGAGTATCGAGACCGGGCATCGATACTCCAGTGTATACTAGTGTATACTGATTGAGACCCCGATGAAGGGCGGTGGCCAGGTCTCACAAGCCATTGGTGTTAGTTTGTTCACCTAAGATAGTATACAGGTGCTCATTGGGTTATGAGTACACTGGACGGACTCGTCGGGAACCTGCTAGTTGGTATTATACCTATTGTCAGATAGCAGTTCCCAGGTGACATGTGTACAGGTTAGTCTGTCGACCTGAGATCGTCATTTGTTTCGTGTGAGTTCCCACTGTGCTTTGATTACTACCCTACCATGGCTCAAAGGAGTTGTGCAAATAGGTTTTAGTTGAGTACAGTCCCGAGCCACATGGAGGCAGTGATCGGATCGTCAGGGATTCTTCTCCTCCGGTATTGGGGGTTGATGTCGCGTTGTGTACGGATGGCCATCACCATAAATCCGTTGCCATGGTGGACGAGAATTATCGATCCTGGATCGATAGTTTCTCAGGTGGTGATGGGTTTCATACCGACACTAAATATCGCGTTGTTGGGGGTCTGACTTTATCCACCCCCCTAGACTCGATATGCGATACTCTTAGATGAACAGACCAGACTGTACGGATATTGTCACTGTCAGGCTCAGTAGGGGTTCAGGATGAGTTTGCTCGTCGGCCTCCCTTTCGCTCAATACCTGGGTAGCCGTTACGTACAGCTAGTGCCGCTGACGTGCTTGTGGTTAAACCCACTGCCAACGTATTGACGAGTCTTTAGAGTCTCACACAGAGGGTTTTCACGGTTCAGGCGATATGGTGTACATGAGGTATGTTGAAACATATAGGTGTCCGATTAAATATGTGCAAGTGCTGCGCAGACTTTAATCGGACGGTTGATAATACTAGCGGCTTAGGATTAAGCCAAATTATTAAATCGGATTTTGATTTAATAATTAATATATGTATTTGTATATACGTATTCTAGTATTATTGTTCACTATTTGTTTTCTCTCTCGGCTATTCGTATTTTGGTACGAATACGCGTATATGTATTTCGATACATGTACCGGGAAGTATTCCGTATTTTATACGGAATAGCTTTTAGAAGCTTTGCCACCTCATTATTTGATTTTCCATTTATGGAAATTCATTTTGCTTAATAATGAGGTGGAGGGTGGAAAAGGTGACAAGGAATGGGTATGAGTCAAAGCATGGTGCAGAGTAAGGTTGGTTTTGTTTATTTGATTAATTGGAAAATGACATTTTTGTGGGGATGAGAGAGGGGGGGCCGGACACAATTTGGATGGGGGATTCATTTTTCATTTTGGCTCATGATTGATTACGCTCTCCACTCTCTCATTCACACAAAAACACTCAACCATTTTTTGTTCATGCCAAAAACTTCATCACCTCTTTCATCTTCTTCTTGAGTTCTTCATAGAGCATATGGATGAGAGAAAAATTATAGTGACATTTTCATACACCCCCACTCTCCATCGCTAGCGACTTTGGAGTGTCGGTTATCTCGTTTGACGAGGTTGGAGCTTGCGCCGTTTCCCTCGGGTGGATCATCGGAGATAGAGGAAGACCGGCAACCAAACTTCGTCAAAGAACCGCTAGGAGCTTGGAATGAAGACCGAAGGACTTGGATCAACTCGGTATAACAATTCTAACTCTTAGTTTAGCTTGTTAGTTTAGGGTTTAAGGTCGATCCGGGATTCGGGTAGCGGTAGTGCCGGTTTAGAAATTTTTATTCCGCATTTTGGCCGCGTTTCGGCGGCCGGGGCGTTGCCGGGTCCCTTCAAGCTGCACATTCTATTTCAAACCGAGATGAATTCGTCATAGATTTTCTTAAGAAATTCTACCCCAATCATAAGACAGCCTGAGTCCGTAGCGAAATAAATCAATTTACCCAGCTCCCCAATGAACCATTTTCGAAGTGTTTTGAACGCTTCAAGGATCTGTTAGTTCAATGTTCTCATCACGGAATCCACCGATGGGATCTGTGCAGAATCATATATGAGGGCATTTATCCTACAACAAAATAGAATCTTGAATCCATGTGTCAAGGCAACTTCATGTCTAAAGACGATGGTGAAGCTCGGAGATTTTTAGAAGATTCCGCTGAAAGAAATTTACAGTGGGAGAGTGTAAGTCAATCATCGTCTAGGGGTGCTATCCATCAACTGGATGTTTCCATAGGAGTTAGAGCTGAAATGGCAGCAATGCAAAAGAAACTCGAAGTTATGGAACAAAATTTTTTATTAGCCTCCCTAAATCAGACGACACTCCCCAAAACTGTCTGTGGATGCTGTTCTGATTCATCACATCTGACGGAAGAATGTCTATTAAATTCTCCGTTTCAAGGTCAAGAGCACACAAATGCTGCTTTTCAGCAAAGACCTAGAAATGTTTCGTATTCTTCCACTTATAATCATGGTTGGAGGAATCACCCTAATTTTGCTTGGAACCAACACCATACTCAGAACACGGTTCCAAACCAAAACAACTTTCAAAGGGTCCATCCACAACAACAGCAACCACTACAACTGACTTAGCACCCCTATCAATCACAAAATTTTCAAAATCTGGTTAACACTTCTGCACCGTATAATTCTTTGCAATTGACTCTTCACTCGAACAAACCATGAATTTGATTCTGAAAAATTTCATACAAGTTTTGGCTGAGATAAAGTCTTCTGTCGATGATATAAAGAAAAACTCCGCCTCACACGGTGAGAGTATTAAATAGATGGAAGCAAAAATTGCACGAATAAATGCCGAAATGAGTGCTAGAGAGAAAGGGAAATTTCCGTCTCAACCCCTACCGAATCCTGGACATTCACAACACTACAATGTGAATGCCATTACAACGTTAAGATCCGGAAGAGTGCTGAATAACCAAGTCGGTGAATAGATTGATAATCATGATGAATTAATCAATAACACCCCGGCTTTCACTTCCACTTTTCCTTCCACTTTCACATCCACTTTTCCTTCTACTTCTACTTCCACTTCTGATCCTTGTTCGTCCACCCCACCACCTTCTTGCGAGCCTATTTTTCGTTTCCTCAAGGCTCGAACCCTCAGCATATTTCTTCTAGTCTACCAAAGACGATCCCCACTCCTATTCTGGGATCAGTTCCATACGCACCACCTTCTCCAATGTTGGACCCAGCTATTATTGCTAAAGCTCCTTATCCGAATCGGTTAAGGGGAAACAAATCGAGTCCACATATGGAAAAGAATATGGAAATGTTTAAACAGGTTAATATCAATATCTCTCCTAGATCCTATCCAACAAGTCCCAGCTTATGCGAAAATTTTAAAGGACTTATGCACTAGGAAGAGGAAGACTCAAGTGCCCAAAAAGGTCTTTATGACAAATAATATTAGCACTGCTTTTACCCCACACTTACCAAAGAAACGTAAGGACCCTGGATGTCCTATGATCTCCATTTTTATTGGGGGTAAAAATATTAACCATGCTTTACTTGACCTTGGCGCTAGTGTTAACTTGCTTCCATGCTCTGTTTACGAGGATTGGAGAGTTGAAACCAGCTCATTGCACTCTCCAAATGGCAGACCGATCAATCACCAAACCTAGGGGTGAACTGGATAATGTGTTGATAAAATTCGGGGAATTTATATTCCCTGTGGACTTTATTGTTATTGATACACAGCCTGTTGCGAACACACGGAACCAAATTCCGGTGATTCTTGGTCGACCATTGATTGATCATGCTTTTTCGTGCGCGTTTTAAAATCAAAGTTAAGAATAAACCGCAATCAATAACGGTGTCGCTTGGTAGCTAGCCGGTTGAGTATGGGTCGGTCTACAGGGAGATGGATTTCTTTTTTTTTTTTTTTTATGTTCTAACGAGTTAATCCGATCAAGTCGGGTTTTGTTTTACGATCTAAGAATGAGATTAAATTGATTAAAAGTCTTGCTAGGGTTAGGATTAGGTAAGTTTGGAAAAGGGATTCTACCCACTGCTTTCAATGCCCTAGTGAAGAATATAGGTGTTAGGGTAATAGTCAACAAAAGAGATTAGCACGACTAGGAAGAAAATTAGTTTCTTCCTTTTGGTCCTTGTCCGTCCCTTCTTAACTCTTAGCCCTAACCTCTATTTAAATCAACCACAACCGATCTAACTAGGGAATCACCGCTATCTTGTAGGATATGGTGCCGTAGTGAGCGGTGTGTGGTTAATTTAAATAGAGTCCTATTATAAAAATTATATGGGCAAAGAAAGAAGAGAGAGAGATTTACTTCTCTCAAACCTTCCCAATCCTAACCCTAACAAGTGAGGAGTTACTCACTCATTAGGGAAGTTATGATAAGATTCATTTTTATAATTTTAAAAGACTATCTAAGTTGCAGATAATAAAAGATAGATAAAAATTCGGAAATTAAATTCAGATAAAAGAATGCACGATAAAAATACCTTTATTGATGGCCTCTTGAAGATTACACGGAAATTAAAATTTAATCTAGAAATTAAAAAGAGGCATCTCAAAAGAGGCACCCAAAAGAGGCACCCTAGAGGAGGCACCCTTTAATTGGCTTTGAGCCCTCCTATTTATAGATAGGAAAAACCCTAGGTTTACATTCTGATCCATACATGAAATTACAAAACAACCCCAAAGACCGAGTCAAAGCACCGACACCCCACCGATACGTGCATTGCACGACCGCGGAACTGCGGCAGAATAGTCTATTTGGCCACGGATCCGTGGCCATTTGGTGGGCTCATGGGCCCAATTCTTTAGGGTTTCTTCAAGTTGCTTTTATCTTCTGTTTTCTTCACTTGGTCTCTCAGAATCTTTTCTACTTTCTTCCAGATTTCCAACAATGCAGAATTATGTGGACTTTTACCGTAAGCTTCGCGTTGAAGTCTTGAATCTTGTACCGCCTTTGTGCATTGAACTGCCTACTGATCTTCATTTGTTCCTTGAACTGGTAGGCGGCATCATACGGATTCATCTATTGTTGGTTGTAGTCTCACATTTGTAGCGTTTTTTCATGAATTTCACTGTATTGTTCTGAGAACCTGTAACCTGTAACTATTTAGCAGACATGGATCAAAAGCACCTATTTATTTGTAATATGATTAAGAATGGGCGATATAATAATGCAAAATTCTGATATGAACAAATACCTTGAAACTTATCTTTTGCTCGTCCCGAGTAAAGCCATTTTTATTCTCAACAAAGTTCTAACCTCACTTTTGCAGGAAATCGCGATTGCACTGAGCTTGTGCAACAAGCCGTTAAACCTTTAGGTGTCCCTAGTAGGAGGAGTGTTGTCTTCTGAGGGTTTTCAGCGGATACTACCCACAAAATACGATCAATTTGGCCTGTTGACTCTAATTCTTCAATTCGGTATTCTAGCAAGAAATTCTATTATTTTCAACTTAGAAATCATCAACCCATATTCTTCACACTCACTTATCATTTAACTTAAGAATGTATATGTTCTGCAAATTTATTAAGCTTTTAGCTTATTTTGAATTTTCCTTCTAAGGTTCCATCTCAAGTTAGGAATTTTTATCATCTCTAGTGAAGGTCTAAGCCCTATCTTTCATTCATATCTCTCATCCAAACCCCAATCATATACCCCTACATGTGTGTGATTACCACCCTTACACTTGGAAATTCAATTCAAGCTATCATACTCTTGTCCATCGTCCAAAGTACTTTTAGTTTGTGAATTTTAGATGAAATTGCTCACCCATTCTTCATGCGACCGTTATTACTTCTTGAGGTACTAACGACCGATTACAAAATGTGTTCGTGTATTTAGGCGTAATTCCTCATCTTACAATACTTAAGGCTTAGCAGTGACTCCCAAACCAGTTGGTCTAAGGCACTAGGTGATAAAGCACCCTTGCTATATTTTTTTATACTGCCTTAAGTAATTACAAAACCAGTGTTCATTTTTTTTATCTCTTTATTCACCACTTATACTTTTACTTTATTTTCCTTCATACTAAGGATTATAGACAAGAGCATTTCAAGGTATCCTCTACTATTCCAAGTTTCAAGGTGCGTGTTTGTGCAAGTTGTAGGATATATATTTTCAGAATTTAGACTAAAGGTTCAGAATTATTTTTCAAACTTACACTTCAAATAAAAATTTCAATACTCTTCCCTTATTTTGACTTAGCCCAAGAACTGAACTCAAAATTTGCCTATTTCTAAATAAACTAGAAGGATATATATTTTCTACAGTTAAACTTTAAGAAAGGTTATTTTTTTGGGGTTTTTAATTTACTAAGTTTAGAATTTTGTTTTTCCCTACTATTCAACCGTCATGTTAAACTTAAGTCAAATATGGCCAAAATTGAACTTTTCAATTTTTATAATTTTATTAAAATTTTTCTTTTTTATGGGTTTTAAAATATGTATGCAAATGCAAAAATATACATATGAATGCGAAGGAAGAAAGCTTACCGAGCACATCCCCAAACTTAAACTTGACAATGCCCTCATTGTCAGGCTACACCAAGAGGGTCAAAATTGTAGGCACCCCCCTTTTTTATTTTATTTTATTTTTTATTATTAACAGAAAAAGAAAACAAAATATATATACAAAAAGGTTCCTCCCAAACTTAAGTGAAACATTGTTTCTACTGTTGCCATTTTTTAAATCTCATAAACTTGTAAACTTGGGAGGAAAAATTTATTAACGGGGACATGAAATTTGATCGTGAAAATCTCCCCCAAACTTATTTTTGGCTCACCACTTTGAGTTAGAAAAAATTATTTTCGAGAGTCAAATTATACCCCCCAAAACTTGAGTTAAAAATGTTAAGCTTTTAAAGAGGGGGTTCAAAGTTATTGGTCAATACCAAGCTTTGCAAAGACCAAAAATCAACACCAACTATTTGAAGAATTTATCAATATAACGTATAGGTCGGTGGAAGAACATGTTATATAGAGCCAAGAAGAAGTGGAGAAGAGATAAGTGGTGGTATGGAAAGGGTTTGCGTGAACGTGAATGTGAGGAGATAAGAGATGATGATAAATAAAAACGAGAATGTGAATGATCAGAAATGAGTGGAATATTGGCATTCTCGTATTTTACAAGAAAAAAGGGTGATGGTTCAACTTCTATAGGTGGACGTTGATTAATCACAAAATCCTTGTTGTTTAGGAATGCAAGTTCGTCAGCGAAAAGTTCTTCAAAACTCTCATCGATGTAATTGAACATTTTACTGTTAGTAAGTTTTGTGCCAGAATTTATCATACTTGATTTGTCAAAAATTATGGAGGTAGGAAACTCGAAAAACTCATCTACCTCATTTTCAAAAGTATCCAAATCAAGTTGGCTTTCTGGAATGATCAAACATGAATTATCGGATTGTGATTCATCAACACTCACTGAAATTATAGGTAGAATAGAAGAAGAACCTGAGAAAGTGGGAGAAAGAAGTTGAATACGAACTTGAGGGTGGTGATGGAGTGTATAAATTAGCACAATTTGTAATGACCGATGTGTAAAAAGCGATTGTGCTAATCTATCAACCCACTGAGAAATGAGGTCAAATCACTCAAGTTTCGTGAGAAAACATGGGTACGTCGAACTTGGTAAACCAGACATAAAAAATTAAAGTGATACGGTTTCTTGCGCGGTCGGAACGATGGAAATGATGAAGGGGAGTGATTTAGGAAAGGTAACAGTTAAAGGTTCAGGAGGGTGTACACAGTCAGTGGAAGGGACATGATGAATTGGAAAATCCGACTCATCAAGCAAAACTGGTTCATCCTCAATACTATCCTCAAAATTCCCCTCAAAAGTTATCTCATTCATGCATTTATCATCAAAATCCAGACGCATATGAAGTTCGGGAAAAACAGTTAATGACTCGGGATGAGGAATTGGAGAGAGAAACTCATCCAAATCTGTGAGTTCATCATCCAAAATATTCCTAGCGTCTATATCCTCAATCAAGTGAAAATCAATTTTTTCAGACACCTCATCAAAAGCAAGGATATTAATCAATTCAGGTTCTAGAGTGGAGGTGTAGAGGTCAAAAGGATTGGTGAGGGTTTCACTCGAAAGGGACCCTTCACAATCAGGTAAATCAAACACTACAAAGTCGCACAACTCATTGAACATTTTATTTTCAACTGGTGAATCATTTGGAATACTTGATAGACATTCAAAACTGGAATTGTAGGATTCAATTGGGGATGGGTAGGTTTGACTTGGAAGGATGCACAGCTCACTCTCTCCACTCAAATTATTAATTTGTCCAACCGCTTCATCATACATTGGAAAATGTGGAGCTAGTTGGAAACTAGCTACCGGGTCACTAGGTTGTATAAGGGCGGCCATGGACGCATTCCAATCCCTCATCTGTTGGCATGAGGCTACCATAAAGTCTTCCAACGACTGTTCCAGACTAGACATGGGTTGTGACGGGGTTTCAGTAAAAGATTCAAAATTATTTGGATGCGTGAAACTCCCGAATGGCTGTGTAGAAGCAATGTCTAGGGAAGGTGCAAAAATCGGGTAGGACTGGTAGGAATTGAATAGTTGTACAGGAGTAGGATCAATATTTGGATAAGAAGGTGAATGGAATTGTTGATCCAAAGATTTCGCATTGGTGAAAGGAGTAAAAGATCATTTACGAGATTGTTTAATATGTTCAGCAATAGACATGAGTTTCGGAGTTACAACAGGACTCGAAAAAGGAGTATCAACGTAAGAAGGTGGTGAAGGTTGAAATGGTTGATATAATGTGGATTGTGGAGTCCTACTGGTTGTCCTAGACGCGTCTATTCGATCTTTTAAAGAAATTTGGACATGGAGGGGTCGTTCGAAATTCGACCAAAACAAGAAGCGTAGGAAGTAATGTCTGGTTGTGGATACCAAAGTTCGACAAGAGTTTTGCGAGGTGGGGTACCCATGATGTGATGAGAGAATGGAGAAGAAAAAGAATGTGATATTTTTTATTTTTTTATTTTTATGTTTTTTTTCCAAAAAAAATTATTTGATTTTTCGTGCGCGTTTTAAAATCAAAGTTAAGAATATACCGCAATCAAAAACGGTGTCGCTTGGTAACTAGCCGGTTGAGTACGGGTCGGTCCACAGGGAGATGGATTCCTTTTCTTTATGTTCTAAGGATTTAATCCGATCAAGTCGGGTTTTGTTTTACGATCTAAGAATGAGATTAAATTGATTAAAAGTCTTACTAGGGCTAGGATTAGGTTAGTTTAGAAAAGGGATTCTACCCACTGCTTTCAATGTCGTAGTGAAGAATATAGGTGTTAGGGTAATAGTTAACAAAGGGGATTAGCATGACTAGGAAGAAACTTAGTTTCTTCCTTTTGGTCCTTCTCCGTCCTTTCTTAACTCTTAGTCCTAACCTCTATTTAAATCAACCACAACCTGTCTAACTAGGGAATCACCACTATCTTGTAGGATAGGGTGCCATAGTGAGCGGTGTGTGGATAATTTAAATAGAGTCCTATTATAAAAATTATATGGGCAAAGAAAGGAGAGAGAGAGATTTACTTCTCTCAAACCTTTCCAATCCTAACCCTAACAAGTGAGGAATTACTCACTCATTAGGGAAGTTATGATAAGATTCATTTTTATAATTTTAAAAGACTATCTAAGTTGCAGATAATAAAAGACAGATAAAAATTCAGCAATTAAATTCAGATAAAAAAATGCAAGATAAAAATACTTTTATTGATGACCTCTTGACGATTACAAGGAAATTAAAATTTAATCTAAAAATTAAAAAGAGGCATCTCAAAAGAGGCACCCAAAAGAGGCACCCTAGAAGATGCACCCTTTATTTGGCTTTGAGCTCTCATATTTATAGATAGGAAAAACCCTAGGTTTACATTCTGATCCATACATGAAATTACAAAACAACCTTAAAGACCGAGTCAAAGCACCGACACCACATCGACACGTGCATTGCACGGCCGCGGAACCGCGGCAGAATAGCCTGTTTGGCCATGGATCCGTGGCCATTTGGTGGGCTCATGGGCCCAATTCTTTAGGGTTTCTTTAAGTTGCTTTTATCTTCTGTTTTCTTCACTTGGTCTCTCAGAATCTTTTCTACTTTCTTCCACATTTTCAAAAGTGCAGAATTATATAGACTTTTACCGTAAGCTTCGCGTTGAAGTCTTGAATCTTGTACCGTCTTTGTGCATTGAACTGCCTACTGATCTTCATTTGTTCCTTGAACTGGTAGGCGGAATCATACGGATTCATTTATTGTTGGTCGTAGTCTCACATTTGTAGCGTCATTTCATGAATTTCATTGTATTGTTCTGAGAACCTGTAAACTGCAACTATTTAGCAGACATGGATCAAAAGCACCTATTTATTTGTAATATGATTAAGAATGGGCGATATAATAATGCATAATTCTGATATGAACAACCATTCCTTGCTACTTCCAATGCTGTCATTAATTTTCGAAACGGTTCTATGAACCTATCTTTTGGAAAAATGACAATTGAGCTTAACATTTACAAAATTGGAAGTCAGCCGTCTGAACCTACTGCTCACATTCTTGACCTCTGTTCTGTCCACGAGATTGCTCCCGAAAGCTGCAAGGTTGATGAACTTTGCTTTGATAATCTCGACGACATTAGCACATCAATGTTTGATCTTGCACATCTTAGTGAGGAAACTTTCGACAAGTCTACTCCTGAGTCTGAACCTTTTGACTCTTCACTTTCTGAGTCTGTATCCTTTGCAGACTACGAGCTTCTTCGTGAATCTGAATGTCATTCACTTACCCCACCTTCTATTGTTTCTCCGCCAGCGTTAGATCTCAAATTATTACCTTCTCATCTTAAATATGCATATTTAGGTGAGAATGAGTTTTGACCCGTGATCATATTAGCTTCTCTAGCCTCAGAGCAAGAGAATGCTCTTTTGACGGTATTAAGATCTAATGGGCAGGCTTTTGGTTGGACTATGGCTGACATCAAAGGGATTAGTCCCTTGATTGTTGAACATCATATATATCTGATGGATGAGCCAAGCCAACCCGAGAACCACAGTGACGGTTGAACCCCGTAATGAAGGAGGCGGTAAAGAAAGAAATCGTCAAATGCCCTGACACTGGTATCATTTACCCAATCTCTGATAGCCAATGGGTAAGTCCAATTCATGTAGTCCCTAAGAAATCTGGCATCACGGTCATAACAAATGAGGCTGATGAGTTAATCCAAACACGCGCTCAAACTGGGTGGCGTGTATGTATTGATTATAGAAAACTCAATGCCGCAATGACGAAAGACCACTTTCCTCTACCTTTCATTGACCAGATGTTAGAATGCTTAGCTGGACGTGAATATTATTGTTTCATGGACGGATACTTTGGCTATAACGAGGTCCCTATTGCCGAAAAGGATCAAGATAAAACCACATTTACTTGTCCTTTTGGTACTTTTTCTTATAGACGCATGCCCTTTGGGTTATGCAATGCTCCTGCTACATTTCAGCGGTGTATGATGGGGATATTCTTGGACATGGTCAAGAATTTTATGGAGATTTTCATGGACGATTTCTCGATATTCGGAGATTCTTTTGCTGACTGCCTATCTCATCTTAACGCAGTTCTTACTCGTTGTAAGGAGAAGAACTTAAGGTTGAATTGGGAAAAATGCCATTTCATGGTTCAAGAGGGAATTGTGCTTGGACATGTTATTTCACAGAAAGGCATTGAGATTGACAGAGCTAAAATAGATGTCATTCATAACCTTCCTCATTCCAAATGCGTCAAAGATATATGATCTTTTCTTAGCCATGCAGGCTTTTATCGGAGATTCATTAAGGATTTTAGCAAAATTGCTAGTCCTTTAACTCTTCTCTTGGCCAAGGACACAACCTTTCACTTTGACTAGGACTGTGAGGCTGCATTTGACTCACTCAAAAATTCACTTACTACGGCTCCCGTTCTATCATCTCCAGATTGGAACCACCCGTTTGAGCTTATGTATGATGCATCAGATTTTGCAGTTGGTGCAGTCTTAGGACATCACATTGAAAAGATGCCACACGTGATTTATTATGCAAGTAAGACCTTGAATGATGCTCGAATTAATTATCCAACCACCGAAAAAGATCTTTTGGCAGTTGTATTCGCATTAGAAAAATTCAGGCCTTACTTGATTGGCTCACCAATTGTTGTGTACACTGACTACTCCACCTTAAAATATCTTTTGGCGAAGAAGGATGCTAAAGGTAGGTTAATACGTTGGATCCTTCAATTACAAGAATTTGATCTCGTCATTCGAGATAAGAAAGGATGTGAAAATGTAGTAGCCGACCATCTTTCGCGCATCTTTTCTTCACCTGTGACCCTTCCAATTAATGACACTTTTCCGGACGAACAACTCTTGAATGTATCCGACGAACCTTGGTTCGTGGATATTGTGAATTATCTTGCAACAGGACAAACATCGATTTCTGTCCCAAGTAAAATACTTTTACTGGGATGAACCCTATTTGTTTAAGTATTGTCCTGACAAGATCATTCGCAGATGTGTCCCCAATGATGAATTCAAGAGCATTCTATCTTTCTGTCATAATCAGGCATGTCAAACAGATTATGTCTCCTTGACGGATGCTCTTTGGGCAAGCTGAGATTTCCAATAGGCAAATCAAACAGATTTTGGAGAAAACAGTTTCTAAAAACCGAAAAGATTGGTCAACCAAATTGACGGATGCTCTTTGGGCATTTCGTACTGCTTTCAAAACTGATCTCGGTATGTCTCCTTATCGTATAGTGTTTCGTAAGGCTTGTCACCTTCCGGTCGAGATTGAACACAAAGCATTGTGGGCCATTAAAAAACTTAACTTTGACTTAAATCAAGCCTGCAACTTTCGGAAGCTGCAATTAAACGAGCTAAGCGAACTCCGCGATGAAGCTTATGATAATGCTATAATTGTAAAGAATCGGACTAAGGTATTTCACGATAAAAACATTTTGAGAAAAACTTTTACACCTGGTCAACAAGTCCTTCTTTATGATTCTCGACTCCATCTTCATGCGGGTAAGCTAAAATCTCGATAGAAATGACCTTTCGTTGTGCGGTATGTATACCCGCATGGGGCAGTTGAGGTTGAAAATGTTGAAAACGGTACAAGTTTCAAAGTGAATGGACATAGATTAAAACCGTATTTTTCCACTGACCCCACGGAGGAGCTCCTGTTTTTACAGGAGCCGCTTTATCTTGACTAAAATTCCTCCGTCTCACCTCCATGTCTTGAAAAAAATACTGTATCATCTTTATAATGGAGGTAAATAAGTTTGGGGGAGATTTTCACGATCATATTTCATGTCCCTATTAATAAATTTTTCCTCCCAAGTTTACAGGTTTCTAAGACTTCACAGATGGCAAAAGTGAGGACACTGTTGTAAACAAGTTTGGGGGAGCTTTGTGCTTATTTGCGCATCACTTTGCATCATACTTTGCATAAGCACAAAACATATAAAAAAATTAATATTTAATCTTTTATAATAAAAGATTAGATAGTGAAAAATTACATCTAAAAGATTGGAAAATTTTAAGGAAACTAAGAAAATTAGAAGTTTTCTTAAATGAAACTAGTAATAAATAGTTATGAGCCGTTGTCCCAAGGGTTAGTAAGATGAAAGAAGTCACTAATTTGAGGATAAAAATAAGTCTGAAAAATAGTTTGTAACATTTCAGAAAAATAAAATATTATTTTTGGGAATTTTTATAATTAAATAATAAATATATTGAATATTTTAATATTGCGGTATAATTAACTACCGATAAATTGGGAAAAATTTGGAAAATTATAGAAATTACTAGAAATAGAGTGTTTTATGTGATTTATGCAAATTATGAAATTTTATGATTCATTATACACTATTTGTATACTAATCGCGATTAAATATCGCTAATCGCGCATTAAGCTTGTTTATGTACACATGACATGCACCGTATCGTATTTTACACTTGTGTTACATTTTATATCCATGGTTTCATTTGAGATTTATGTGTTTGGTTTTAAAAATGAGATGGCAAAGAAAAGAAAAGAAAAGAAAGGAATAGAATATTGAGGGATGGGCAAGAGAGAGAAGAGAAGAGAGAGGGTGAGGGGTCAAACTTAGAACCAAGGGTCCCATTCCTTCATCATTTTCCTCCCCTCATTCCGTCGTGGCTGTTGCCTCATCTCTCTCTCCCCTCTACCTCCTCACAACTCCATGAAAAACAACTCAAAACCTCATCCCCACTTCTTTAAAAATATGCACAAGTTCACAAGCTACACTTTGGACCAAGAACGCAAGGATTTTGGACACTTGGGGCAACTCAAGAATTTTCTTGTGTTGCCTAATGAGGTATTCTCTTAACCATTAGCTTAGTATTTCCATTACTTTTACATCCATGTTTGATTAGAACCGATTTAGTGTCGTTTAGTGAGGTTTGGAAATTTCTAGAAAAGGATTAGGGTTTGATTTGAATCCAAGGGTGAAATTGAGGCTTAATAGTGACCTTAAACCCCCTATAGGGATTGTAAAATGGACTGAAACCAGAGAATAGAACCCCAAACCCAAACTTAGAAACCCCGACATCGGCCGATTTTACGGAAATTGTGATGTATTTTGGTATCTGCTATCACCCGGGACACCTGAAAAATATTTAGCAAATACAGAGACACAAGTAGGCAACCTAAAACCTATACCCAAAACCCTGGACCCTAACCCCCTGCCAAGCCGCAGATTTAGTATTCCTAGCTCAATTTGCGGCCAGGGTAGGGTCATTTTGGTCCGTGTTTGTTCTGTGGCTCCTTTATCAGTAAAATAGACCCTCCTTATATGCAAAATTGGCTAATTTGGCTTTGGCCTAGAGTAAAATCTGGGACCATTTTCTTGAGTTACTGCATTGTTTCGCGATTTCGTATTAATTTGGGATTTGGTATTTGTTTTTGTATTCCGTCGTCTAGTGTTTGTACGTCAGCGACGGGGGGTTGTTTGATGGTTTTGCAGGCGTAGGCTATAGGTTCTAACCTGTAAGCGATTCGCATGCCGTTTTGGCTTTCTTGTTAGATTCTTGATACAATATGACGCATTGGAAATTTTAGGTACCCTCACGTGGACTTTGAGACGACGAGGATGAGCATGGCGTCATCGACTCCAGCAAGTGAAGATCAAGGTGAGTAGATACACATCTACGGAGGAAGTCGGGTGGATGGCGTATAGCACCCCCGCAGTTCGTAGTGTAGCTTACGTTATGTTATACATTTACATATGTGTTGTGAGTTTGGATGATTAACAAGTAGGATCTTAGAAGATCATGGGATAAATGTTGGTGCTTTTGGAAGATAGTGTCGTGGTTGATTTCTTAGTCACGAACCATAGAATAGGTTTGCACACACACACCCTTGCATGCATTATTATTATTACTTGTGCGTATATGGGGATACGTATACACACACACACACATACATATACATATATATATATATATATATATATATACATATATACATATACATATATATATATATATATATACATATACATATATATATACACACACACACACACACACACACACACACTTAGGTATGGGACTAGGTCTATATATATATACGTATACCTATACATGGATAATGGGGATAGTGGATGATATTTGGAGATGAGTCGATGAGATTGGGCATGATGCCACGAGATCGGTGATATGTTTAGATTCGTATTATGAGATATGACATGAGATTTTAACGGGCCTTTAGGTATGTGTTTTCATACACGCATATATATATGCAGATGGTATCAGTTTGTACTAGACTTAGATTAGTACCCCCAGTTCATGAGATATGAAAATAATGGATACCAGATGAATAATGAGATGAATGTGATATTTGACCCATACCCAGATTTGGGATGCCGTACGATGGATTTACCGTACGAGCTTTATATTGATGATAGATCCGCACTCTTGAATCGAGGATGTCATAATATATATTGTATCGTATGTGATATTATTGAGGCGGGATCACCGACTATTATATTTATTTATATGTATTGACCCAGATTTAGGTGGTTTCCTTACCTTTCGATTAGTCCTGTAGTTTACTTATTGATGTTAGACAAGACCCGAGTCATACGTATTTAAAAACTAATCGTGAGTATTTTAAAGACATGCCAAGGGATTCTACGGATATTTTCAAAAGACGTATTTTTTCATAAAAACACCGTAGCCCTTATTTTTCTAAACACTACGATTCGTGTTATTTCAAATGGAAAAACTGTATGATATATATATACTGATGTAGATTCTTCACTGTTGTGTTTATTATTCATTTTCCGCATATTCTTGCTATTCGCATCGCATTGCATGTTTAAATGTGTTTATTGTTATATTAAACCCATGCTGTCAGGACACCGGTACTATTATCGATGATGCGTATGTTCCACGTACACCTGCTTGCCGGCTCACACACTTCATCATCGATAATTGCCATGTCACTACACAGTATGATTGTTGCATCAAGATATGACTCCTTACATAACATACTTGCGTACTTGCATATTGTACACTCATACTTGCGTATATACCCACTTGTACATACATAGATCATGCTGGCTTTGATTTTGGAGAATTAGGGACCGCATGTTATATTTAAAAACTGGAATCATTTTAAAAGAGCGGTTTTATCTAAATATGTCATATTACTGTTCCATGTTGCATGATATACGGATATGCTTACATTTCTATCATATGTCGCATACGTCATGCTTTATGATTTTACGCATTGAGATATGCTATTTTCATGAGATTTCTGGATTTGAGGGCCGTGGCTATTTCAAAAGAAAGTAAGTACTGTTTTAAAAACCCGGTTTCTCTTGATATGATATTTCAGTGCGTCCACCATGCGTTTTCTCGGTTCTGAGACGTGTGACATGTGAAATCCGATTCGAGGAGCCGGATGAGGCCGATTGCGGGTACATGGTAGACCTGGTATGGTACCCCGGGGCGAGAATGGATCTGTCGTGCAGTAAGCGATGGGCCTGACAGAGGGACCACTACCTACTGGTGATAGTATTTGGGCTCGGCGGATATCCGGAGTATACTGACCGGAGTCGAGAGATGATATGGGCTGATCCGGACTGACGGAGCCTGATATATGAGGATTTACGTGCCGATACTGGGCACGGGTTTCATGATGTTTTCGAGTGTCGATGCTAGACACTCAGGTTCCATGATTTTGATGTGTCGCGAGGGACACACGTTGATTTATATCCTCATATTTTCATGCATATGCTTTTATGACTTTTACATGCATGATATTGTTATGTCAGTGGTTGACACGTGGATGAGATCCACATGCATACAGGCATTGATTACATAGTTAGATGATATCCACATACTTATAGACATCATGATATAGTTGACACTGACTTCATGATGATTACATTGATCATACCTCATGTTTATGATGTGTTGCTACCTGAGGCATTGACACGAGCACTTGGTATTACACTTGGTATAGATGTTTACCCTTGCCACCTTTTCATGCTTCAGACTTTATCATATTGAGGATATATACTGATCGTTTTGACCTAGGATGGAGTCATACATACGATTTCTGCTCTGTGATGTTTTCTACTCACGAGTTGGCAACTCACTCCCGTTGTGCCACAGTTCTTGCAGGTTTTGCCGTACAGGTTTCATTGCGGCTTTGCTGGCATACTGCTTCCATTCTGGGTGATTTGCTTTGGTAGGTGGGTTCACTTGCATCGTGACCACCATTGTATTTTATTTTATTCAGTTGTATCTAATAAACTCCATCAACCAGACTTGTATTTATTCAGACTTAGAAACCAGTTGTATATTCTTTCGACCTTAGAGTCGCGCGTTGTATTAGTATGGTTTTCTTGATGATTTTGAGTTTTCTTTTGAGTTTTGATCCTTTCCCTTCGGCGTTGTATATTATATTGCTTGCTTGGTTATGACCGTCGATTGACGAAGATCTAGCTCCCGCTTAGGGATGCCTTTATTCATATTATGCATGTTATACCCCTTTTAGGGCCAGTATTTACAAAGGAAACTCTGCCGAAATTTTCAGAAAAGACTTGAGATTTTAAAATACATATTCGACTTATGTTATTTAAAAACCCATTGTTTTAAAACATGTTTTCTTCACTTCTTCCTTTAAATGGTTTAGATTTCTGGGATTTTTGGCTTACTTGAATTATATGCCTTGTTTTAAAACATGTTTTCTTCACTTCTTCCTTTAAATGATTTAGATTTCTGGGATTTTTGGCTTACTTGAATTAGATGGGGTCCTATAGACTTCATATGATTTAAGTGCCAGTCACGTGCCCTTTCGGGTCTTGACATAGTTCTTATTCTGGAAGCCAAACATTTGAACGTTGATACCCTACTATACGCACTTACACACGTCTTGAAACTCGGGATAGTAGAGGATACCTTGAAATTCTCTTGTCTAAAAGCCAAAGTATGAAGGACATTATAAATGGAGTATAAAAGATAAAATGGTGTAGAAAAATGAACATTGGTTTTGTAATCACCAAGACAGCAATAAAAAAATATAGTAAGGGTGCTTCATCACCTAGTGCCTTAGACCAACTGGTTTAAAGTCACTGCTAAGCCTTAGGTGTTGCAAGACGAAGAAAATACTAATACGCCTAATCTGTAAGCACATGAGTAATCGGTCGGTTAGTATCTCAAGAAGTATTAACGGTCGCATGAAGAATGTGTGAGCAATTCCATCTAAATATTCACCGATTAAAAAGTACTGTGGTGATGGACAAGAGTATGATAGCTTGAATTGAATTCTCCGAGTGTAGGGATGTCTTTTACACACACGTAGGGGTATATGATCGGTGTTTGGAAGAAAGGTAGGAATGAAGAATAAAGACAATGTTTTATTGAGTGATAATGTGATTTCTAATATCTTTTCATGACTATTAAGATAGGGCTCATGACAACCGAAAAGCTAGTATTAGTTGGAAACCCTGATTTTCAAAATCTTTCTTCTATAATTCTGATCTTTACGTGTAACTTTCATAGTCTTCCTTTTATTATAGTATTTTGTGGGTGCAATCCACTGAAAACCCTCAGGAGACAACACTCCTCCTACTAGGGACACCTAGAGATTTAAAGGCTTTTTGCACGTGCTCAGTGCAATCGTGTTGCTTACGAAAGTGTGCTAGTTAGTTTTTCGTTTTCTTATATTTTCTCCTTCTCTTAAATAAAAGATGTTTGCTCGAGACGATCAAAATTAAGTTTGGGGGGATTTGTTCAGTCGAAAATAATGCAATCTGTAACACATCAATTTCCTCATTATTCTACTCATCTAAGGATAGTTGATATAACTATAACACATATTACCAGTTTGTTTGGAAATTACTAATTACCCCGTGTTATATATATATATATATTCATCATTCTTTATAGGAAATAGTGTGTTTATTACTTCATGCATGATATTGTATATCTCGATACGTTTCAGTGAGATTTTGTGAAGAAAATTATTCAGGTCAAAGAACCGGAATCACAAATTTGCCGATAAAATACAACAAGTCAAAGACATAGAATCTGGCAGAGATTCAGAAAATAAAATAAGATTCCAGATATCAGAAGAAGACCTAAATGCCAACAGAAGACTGCACAGAATAAATGACACAGAGATCTCCTTAAACGGCCGCGGAACCGCGGCCGATCCAACCCGATCCGCCGCGGATCCGCAGCTGATTTGGCTCATTGGCGGTCGGCACTTTTTCCAGAGGCCCCCTTATAACTTCCAATCTTCCTCAAGACGCTTCGAACTCTCTAATTTGTTAGTTATATGTATGCCCTAGAGGCCATTACTGTACATTGGATGTATATTGTAGTGGATGCTGGGACATATATAGGTAGGACTTTCTTGCTCGACATGATAGTACGCTATCTGGTTGCTCTTTATCTTAACATGTATACTTTCTGTCTCTCTGATTACATGTTGATAAAGCCCATAGGATGTGTACTCGACTTCCAGGACTATGATGCAGATCATACTAGTGGGGCCTGGGTAGTCCAAGAGTACATCCTTGAAATGTTCCTAGTCGAGGGAATATCGAGACGGGGCATCGATATTCCAGAGTAGACTAGCGCATATCTTCTCGACTCATGCGATGAGCGATGGATGATCCCATATCCATTGGTGTTTGACATCAGAGATGGTATGCGGGTGCTCAGTGGAGACTGAGTACACTGAACGGACTCGCCGAGAACTCCCAGATGGTATTATACCTCACGTCAGATGGCAGTTCTCTGGTGACACTGGTACAGCTTAGTCTGTAGACCCGAGATCGTCATAGAGTCTTGTGTGTCTCCCACTGTGCTTTGATTTCCACCCTACCACGGCTCTACTGAGTCGTGCAAACAGGTGGTTTTTGGGTACAGTCCCGATTCACATGGAGGCAATGAGCGATAGGAGGGGATTCGTCTCTCCCGGTATTGGGGGTTGATGTTGTGCTGTGCTCGACTGGCCATAACAGAAAATCCCTGGCCAGGGTTGCTGTGATATACTGGTAAGTGTTATCAGTAGTTTCACGAATGTTATGGACCCTACGTCGGCATGACTTATCGAGCTATTGGGGTCTGACGTTTACCACCCTTAGGCGAGATATGCGACATATCAGACGAACAGACCGGACCGTACGGTAAGTGTTACTGGTTGGATTCGCAGGAGTGTGAGCGGGCTTGCTCGTCGATCTTCTGATCGCTCAATACCCGGGTGGCCGTTACGTTTGGCAGACCGCTTGCGGCTTGTGGATGCTTGATATGATCATCATCTGCTGCCGGCGTATTGACGAGTCTTTAGAGTCCTACACAGAGGTTTCCTGGCTCAAGCGAAACGAAATAGGAGCGCATATGAGATATGTGCGGGACCGAGAATAATGCGTGTATGTGATACCGTATTCCATTCTCGCGATCTATGTATCGATTGGTTATATGCGATATAACCTAGTTATCGAATCAAGGATTGATTCGATAAGCCGATACATAGGATACTGGCCGGTTATATGAGACATGACCGGATCATTGAATCAAGTGTTGATTTAATGATTTAATGTATAATTATATATTTGATATATTACTTTGCATTAACTAGTATCGGTTCACTTTAAATGGATTTTCTCACTCGGGAGTGCGCATTGCATATGCGATATGATTTTGTGCACTTTATTGTATCATGTTTGATGATGCATGATTGCTAGGTTATGTGCAAAGAATTTAACCAAAGTTATTTAAATGGTTAAGGGTTTTACTTATTCATTAATTAGTCTTTTTATTTTTGGAAAATAAGGAAAAGAAATGAGAGAAAAATGGTGGCTTATTTTGTTTGCACTTGAAGCTTCATGAAGCTTTTATGATGCAACCATTTTTGTCTCATCTCCTTAACCCTAACCATTCTTTAACCTTGGTCAATTCTCTACACTTAACTTGGGTTATGTTATGATAAGAATGGATTTTATTCTTTTCTTTTTAAAATTCTTATCATAACATTTCTTCTTCTTCTTCCTTGAACTCAAGAAGAAAAAGCTTTCTTCATCAATGGTGAATTGAGCAAACAAGTGAGAGATCCAATTCTAAAGTCTACCCACTTCCTATTTCTTCATCCTCTACCTCTTGCCAAGTAGTAGAGTGTGTTTCCTTCACAAGTTTTAGGGCTTGGTGAAGGTGGAGCTTGATTTAGCGATGCCTCGACGTAGATCATCTTCGGCATGGACATCGACGACCTAGCTCACTTTTTCTCCGACGAAGCCGACTCTAGAGCCCGGATTTGTTTTGGACAGCGGAGACGACTTCGTTGCGGAGCTATGGAGGTGGAGCACCGGATCTACAAAGGTTGTATTTCCGATATCCCATTAGTTAATTGTTAACTAGTTACTTTGTTCGCCTAGTTTTCTAGTAAACGATCCGTAGTCGGGTTTGTAGGCACCCGTAAAATTTGATTTCTGCATGTTTGATCACTTGTGAGACTTCACTAGAGTGCCTAGGAACCCTACAGTGGTATCAGAGCCTAGCTAGAGCCTTAGGCGATGCGTAGACGGAGTTAGAAGTCCGATCGACCCGAAACCCCGACTTTGAAATGTTCTCTGGACATTTTTGTAAAATGTGGATTTTTGCAAATTAAAAATATGCAGAAAAACAAGCAGGTAAATCTAAGAATTATGATCCAAAAATTACCAAATGATCTTTCTAAAGTGCGGCGGAACCGCGGCATTAGCGTGCTAATGTGGCCCTTCCGCCGCACTTTTGTCTTATCTGCCATTGAATTTTGCACAGTAACTCCTATTTTTCAGTGCTGGTTTTCCTGGGAATTTTTAATCTGAAATCAAGAGTTGAGTATTTTGGGTTGTATTGGGTGTTCATACATTCGATCGGATTGTCAAACTTTGTCTATGTGTCGTTCCGGATAATTTTTTGAATATGTTAAAAAGTTCGACCGGATATAAATACCCAATTTTTCCCCTGTCGGGAAATTTCCAAGTGTTGGATATTTCTGTAGTTTAATCACGTTCTAAGTAGTGCAAGTAACACGATGGTCCCTCTAGAAGACAACAAACCTTAACTCGATTATGTGACCGTCTTGAACTACCCTTTGAACCTTCGGGTTTGGGGCAGTACGGCGTGCCACATGTGAGGCGTTGGCTTGACCCTTCTACGGCTGGACCGTTGGTACTGAGGCACGAACTGAATGTTTTTAGACTTGATTCATGTGTTGATCTGTATCGGGAAAACTTGGGTGTTCGATTGTTCGATCGAAAAGTTTAGCATTTTCTATTTATCCGGAATGTGATACAATAATTGGAATTCACAAATAGTTATGAGATAACGGAATGAATATTATAAACATAGCAGTTTAGTCTCACTTGATCGGTTGCCACGGAATTTTGATGTGATCAAAAGTCCGTTGCAATCACGTTGTGAACGCGGATACTCGCCGGTAAACTTAATAGACAGCCTCACTCCATAGCCCCGACCAAGTGACTGCAGGAGAACCCCGTCGCCGAAAGCATCCGTTCGGGTGCTCGCGGTAGCGGTGTTCCGCCTTGGTGCACTTCGTCGACGGCATCGGGGGTGCGGCCGCCTACTAAAGTTTGTGACGAGCATTCGATCAGGATGTCAGGAATCTTGTTGAATTTCCCGACTTGATATTGAAAAGAGTTTTCGATAATGAGACTAAAATGCGGGGTTTATAATTGTTAGGCATGCGATGTCTAAGTATTTCATTTGGTCAGGCATGCGATGTCTGAGGAGGTTGCGGATTCCAACTGTTGTAGTTTTACATTTTCTTTTCTGTGACCGTAAGTGTAATATGTGATATCGCCGGTTTCGTTGCTATATGTCAACGACAATTGGGATGCGCATATTTACTTACGTTGATGACATCTGATGTTATGTGTTGCTGGATATGTTATATTGGATCGTCGTGTTTGAATAGCCGGGGGTTTTTATGTGAGATGAGTGTTTTTCATTTTCATTCATGTAAAAACTTGTATGTAATATTCTTTTATTGGGGCACTTCTAGGTTGCAGAAGTAGTCACCGTTTGTATATTATTTACGTTTCTGCACTAGGATAGACCCAAGGAGGGGAGCACAAGTAACCGGGTTCTGGGGTCCAGTGGGAGACTAACTCGAGGAGTCGAGTCCGGGTCTCCTAACCCTAGAATTGGTAGGGTTGCTTGCCGCTCTCGTAGGGGTCTAGGGGTGTGGGATTGGCTATTCATCACGACCGTGGAATCCGTGTTTTATACTGGCTCGTATTGAAAACACGGACGTCCTAGTATATCCAATATTTCATATGTTTCTTCTGCTGTGATTTATCTGTGATCATGCGATGTTCTGTGTTCTGTGACAGATATTATATATAGTATATATGATATATTATATAGACGTTGCTTATGTTTTACACCCGCGCTAGCCCTGCCTCGCTCTGGCGTTAGTTACCTAACCTAACGGTGCAGACGGGACATCGAGGCGAATGTGGATGGCATAAGCGTACGTTATATTTATCTGTGATGGTTAGGTGGATTTAAATGATGGGATATTCATTAATGAGATTAATGAAAGAAAATAAACCTAATTGATGTTGTGGAATCGAATTTCAAAATAAAAACAGGTAGCTACAGTTCTTGCTTTGCATCGCGGTGTTCATTATAGAACATCCTGCACCTTATTCGATGAGGAAAGGACCGAGATCCCTTCACCGGGAGTGACTCCTTTAGCAATAACTGGCAGATGCTACACACTCGGTTTGTCTTTGATCGCTTCTATAGTTTCTGCTTTGCACAGTGATATATATGATATATCCCGCACCTCATTCGACGAGGAAAGGGCCGACGATCCCTTCACCGGGAGTGACCCCTTTAGCAAAACTAGAAAAGCCTAAAAAACATTCCATTTAAAAACCATTTGATTCCGTAACGAGATCAAGTTCAAAGCGTTAAAGGTTTTCACAAAAACCAGCCGCAACCCTCCGTCATTTTAGGAAGTAGAGTACTTAGTATTCGTGCTACGTTTGTCGACCATAGCCGAGGCGTAGTGTGCGGTAGCTAAGTGATGTCTTCCTACACCGCATATGATGCGATTAGTTAGGACAGTCATATGACTTTGTTGACCTTAGCCAAGGGTCATGTGGGTGGGTCTAATTAATCACGAAATGACGGGTAGAACTTGACTAGTACCTATGATTTGTTGACCTTAGCCAAGGTCATAGGTGCTAGGGGTAAAAACCTTTATCGGGAGTTTCAAGTGTTGAAACTTGCAATGAGATTGCATACCTTCTATGTGATAGTTGGATCCCGATACCCACTGCGAGTAATTGTTACTCCTGGGAGAGTTTTACACTTTGCAATTAGCCGATCAAGTAGGTGTCTAGAAAGGTGTCAACGGGGTTACGCCTCTGGGAAAACGAGGTTTACAGTAATTAGGTCCGTGCGAAAGCACGGGGAACCTCCCTCAAAGTACCGACACTGGCCTGGCTGAAAGATTGGCGAACTTGTAGAGTGTAATTAATCCCGGCTAGTCTTTCCTTTTAGGGTTTGAAGGAAGATTTGATAAAAACAGTGAGAGCCATCCTGATTAGATAAAATATATAACCAATCTGATCTTGCAAGAGCGCACGCAGAGTGTTTTCTTCTCTCTCTCTCCTGGTAGCGACCATATCACGCCTTAATCAAGATAATAATACGGATGTATTGATCGAACCCGCTTGTTATACTGAGCTGGGGAACGTTGGTCCCGCTCCAACTTATAATTGTTATAAGACAGAGCAGGAAATAGGGGAATACCAGATTTCCTATGCCGCCCAAACGAAGAGAGTGCATGTTGATGCATCATCTTCGGGTGTGTTCATTATACAGAACTGTTTCTCAGTATTCTTTACGTCCTGGGTATGTGATACCAGATCAGGACCCCAGATATGTAATCTGTTACATAGGGCTACAGAAAGGTAGAAAAACTGAGAACGGGTGATAAGTTTCATGAGACAGAAACCGGGGCAAGTGTTGCAGCCAAGTCTGTTGGTCACTGTCACCCTGTATTACGAATACATTGATTCTGAACAAATACTATTAGATACCGAACCTGATATACAAAATCATATCAGTCTCTTTATTAGTAAAGAAATGATATAATTTTGTATTGATGGATAATGTTTTGAACATTTCCTATATCAAAAGTTGATCGGTTCAGGCACGCTATCTAAAAGCTTTAACGTTCTAAATCAAACTACAGTTCCTAGTATACTGAACACACATAAGAAGAAGAGTTCAGAAATGAATGAATTCTTCTTGAAGCATTGTAGACTAGGTCATATCAATGCGACCCGACTGGCTGAAGTTACATTTAGATGCATATTTAAATCAGTTTGAATTTACATCTTATGAAACTTGCCAGTTATGTCACAAAGATTAGATGACCATAGCTCCGTTTACTGTAAACAGAGAAAGAGTTAATAAACTCTTGGGACTAATACATGATGATGTATGTAAAGTCTCCTGTCTACACATGCCAGGACTGGTTCTTCATACTTCATTATATTCTCTGATAATCTCTCAAGATTCAGTCATATGTTCCTGTTGAAACATAAGTCGGAACCTTTTGAGGTATTCACAGAATATAAGTTAGAAGTAGAGAACCAATAACCGGGTATAAGTATCATGTCCTATGATGAGATCAGGGAGGAGAATACTTGTGCATGGAATCCTTGGACTATTCTAAAGGAAAATGAGATTCTCTCTCAGTATTACTCCTCTGAATACACCACAGCACAACGATGTATCGGGGCGGAGCAATCACACAATATTAGATATCGTGTGCTCTATGATGAGTATTACTGAGTTACTTATTTCCTTTTGGGAGTTATGCACTTGAGAAGTTGCATACCTATTGAATTAGGTTCGAATCAAATCAGTGCCTACCATTCCATATGAGATATGGTATGGGAAGAGCCTATATCTTAAGTAAGTTAAGATTTGGGGTTGTCCGGCCTATGTCAAAAGCAAAATCCGGACAAGATCGAGGCAAGATCAGTTCTGTAGAACTGGAAAGGTTCCAGCTGTACAAAACTGCCAATGATTTGACAGATCCAAAGGATTCAATAGTTTCCGACGAACCTCAGCCTCTCCGCCGATCTAGTAGGGTTCCTCATCCGCCTGAGAGATACCTCGGTTTTTCGATGACAGTGGGAGCAAGGATTGCATCATGAGATGATGACCCAACCAGTTTCGAGCAGGCCATCGAGAGTAGGGACTCTGTAAGAATGGCTGGATGCTTAGCAATCTGAGATGGAATCCATGTACACCAGCAAAGTATGGACTTTAGCTGCTATATCTGAAGGGTTAAATCCCCATCAGGAGCAAGTATATCTTGAGAAGATTACTTGGTGTAGATGGAAAAGTTGAGACTTTCAAAGCTAGACTTGTTAAAGGTTTTCGTCATCAACCAGGCGTGGATAATGTTGAAACCTTTTCCAGGGACTATGCTTAAGTCCATCCAGATCCTACTTACCACGGCTACATACCATGACTACGATATCTGGCGGTTGGGTGCCATGACTGCTTTTCTAAATACTGATTTAGAAGAGAACGTCTATAAGAACACAGCCAGAGGTCTTCGTAAACAGTGGGAGCAGCGGAAACGTGTGCAAGTTGCTTTACATAATGAAGCAGGCATCACGGAGTTGGAACGTCTGTTTTGATGTGATAGTCAAAGTGTTTGACTTCATCAAATTGGTAGACGAACCTTGTATATACAAAAAGGTAGTAGAGAGTAAGGTGGTCATCTTCGTATTGTACGTAGACAACATACTCTTATAGGAAAAGAGTTTCCTATACTACGATCGGTCAATCTCCTATTATCACTAGGATTCTCCAAATAGGATAAAGATGATACCTCCTAAATCCTGAGATTTGGACCTATGAGATAGATCTAAAGGGATATTAGGGTTCTCACTAGGTATAGTGAGATTGTATCATTCGATCCTGGGGAGAATCACTGGAAGTGTTCCAGGGTGATAAAGACGACTGAATGTCAGTCACAGGCATTGTCTTTACCCTCAGTAAAGGGACGATATGTTGGAAGATTTCCAAGCTAGATACCGTGACAAACTAGACGATAAAGGCTGGTAACATCGCTATTAAAGATACTACCAAAGAGGCAGTTTGGGTGTATATTGGTTCATAAGATGAACTAGGTTCCTGCCATTGTATGACAATGGAAGTGTGGCTTTCGCCCTGGAACCCTGGTCCCATCAGTGACCCAGACAAATTCTGAGGCAGCATCACCTGATCATGGAGATAGTTGATCTCCAGGGTGATCGAGGTTAGGAGAGAAGACTCAGAGGACAACACGGCGGATCCACTCACGAAGGCCCTTTTCCCAAAGAGAGACTTTTAGGGGATGGTTGAGTATGTGATACTGCAACCACTGCTACAGATGGCCCTAGTGCAAGTGGGAGATTGTTAGTTATATGTATGCCCTAGAGGCCATTACTGTACATTGGATGTATATTGTAGTGGATGCTGGGACATATATAGGTAGGACTTTCTTGCTCGACATGATAGTACGCTATCTGGTTGCTCTTTATCTTAACATGTATACTTTCTGTCTCTCTGATTACATGTTGATAAAGCCCATAGGATGTGTACTCGACTTCCAGGACTATGATGCAGATCATACTAGTGGGGCCTGGGTAGTCCAAGAGTACATCCTTGAAATGTTCCTAGTCGAGGGAATATCGAGACGGGGCATCGATATTCCAGAGTAGACTAGCGCATATCTTCTCGACTCATGCGATGGGCGATGGATGATCCCGTATCCATTGGTGTTTGACATCAGAGATGGTATGCGGGTGCTCAGTGGAGACTGAGTACACTGAACGGACTCGCCGAGAACTCCCAGATGGTATTATACCTCACGTCAGATGGCAGTTCTCTGGTGACACTGGTACAGCTTAGTCTGTAGACCCGAGATCGTCATAGAGTCTTGTGTGTCTCCCACTGTGCTTTGATTTCCACCCTACCACGGCTCTACTGAGTCGTGCAAACAGATGGTTTTTGGGTACAGTCCCGATTCACATGGAGGCAATGAGCGATAGGAGGGGATTCGTCTCTCCCGGTATTGGGGGTTGATGTTGTGCTGTGCTCGACTGGCCATAACAGAAAATCCCTGGCCAGGGTTGCTGTGATATACTGGTAAGTGTTATCAGTAGTTTCACGAATGTTATGGACCCTACGTCGGCATGACTTATCGAGCTATTGGGGTCTGACGTTTACCACCCTTAGGCGAGATATGCGACATATCAGACGAACAGACCGGACCGTACGGTAAGTGTTACTGGTTGGATTCGCAGGAGTGTGAGCGGGCTTGCTCGTCGATCTTCTGATCGCTCAATACCCGGGTGGCCGTTACGTTTGGCAGACCGCTTGCGGCTTGTGGATGCTTGATATGATCATCATCTGCTGCCGGCGTATTGACGAGTCTTTAGAGTCCTACACAGAGGTTTCCTGGCTCAAGCGAAACGAAATAGGAGCGCATATGAGATATGTGCGGGACCGAGAATAATGCGTGTATGTGATACCGTATTTCATTCTCGCGATCTATGTATCGATTGGTTATATGCGATATAACCTAGTTATCGAATCAAGGATTGATTCGATAAGCCGATACATAGGATACTGGCCGGTTATATGAGACATGACCGGATCATTGAATCAAGTGTTGATTTAATGATTTAATGTATAATTATATATTTGATATATTACTTTGCATTAACTAGTATCGGTTCACTTTAAATGGATTTTCTCACTCGGGAGTGCGCATTGCATATGCGATATGATTTTGTGCACTTTATTGTATCATGTTTGATGATGCATGATTGCTAGGTTATGTGCAAAGAATTTAACCAAAGTTATTTAAATGGTTAAGGGTTTTACTTATTCATTAATTAGTCTTTTTATTTTTGGAAAATAAGGAAAAGAAATGAGAGAAAAATGGTGGCTTATTTTGTTTGCACTTGAAGCTTCATGAAGCTTTTATGATGCAACCATTTTTGTCTCATCTCCTTAACCCTAACCATTCTTTAACCTTGGTCAATTCTCTACACTTAACTTGGGTTATGTTATGATAAGAATGGATTTTATTCTTTTCTTTTTAAAATTCTTATCATAACATTTCTTCTTCTTCTTCCTTGAACTCAAGAAGAAAAAGCTTTCTTCATCAATGGTGAATTGAGCAAACAAGTGAGAGATCCAATTCTAAAGTCTACCCACTTCCTATTTCTTCATCCTCTACCTCTTGCCAAGTAGTAGAGTGTGTTTCCTTCACAAGTTTTAGGGCTTGGTGAAGGTGGAGCTTGATTTAGCGATGCCTCGACGTAGATCATCTTCGGCATGGACATCGACGACCTAGCTCACTTTTTCTCCGACGAAGCCGACTCTAGAGCCCGGATTTGTTTTGGACAGCGGAGACGACTTCGTTGCGGAGCTATGGAGGTGGAGCACCGGATCTACAAAGGTTGTATTTCCGATATCCCATTAGTTAATTGTTAACTAGTTACTTTGTTCGCCTAGTTTTCTAGTAAACGATCCGTAGTCGGGTTTGTAGGCACCCGTAAAATTTGATTTCTGCATGTTTGATCACTTGTGAGACTTCACTAGAGTGCCTAGGAACCCTACATAATTTTCGTCATAAGCTTCCCTACAACAGCCAAGCTTCCTATGCAAGCTTCATAATAATCTAGCTTCTAGTGGAAGATAAACCTAGCTTCTAGTGTAAGATTGGGGAGACTATAAAAGGAGACCTAGGGCTTCATTCAAAAGGTTGTTGTTGTTCATTGTTACAAAATCCAAATCAATACAATTCAAGTTGGGTGACACAACTTGAGCCAAATCAAGATCTATTGAGAGCAAAATCAAGCGACAATCGAAAATCATCTATTGCAACACCGATCATCATCCGAGTAAGAGATCAACGACGATCCGCGACTTACGACGATCGAGCCATGCAAAGATCGAAGACAAAATCCCTTTCAAAGGAGTGAGCTAGAGCTAATCTTGTAAACTCAAGTGAGAGGTGTAATTTGAAGGAGATCTAAATAAAGGTGATAATTGTAATTCTCGCTTTATATACATTCTCGCATTATGAAATTCTTCATTCTTGATTGTTTCATTATGATGCGTGAGTGAAATCTCCACTTGTGGAGGATTCGAGAGAATTGATAGATCTAATGATGATCAAATCTTAATACTAATCTTAAGTCTTATGAGATTTGTGAGCCTTAGCAAAAAAAATCGTTGATGACCTAATTTATAGCGAGATCACTTCTTGATTATTTCGTTGCAAATTAGGGATTAAACGATTGATGATTTTCTTTGCTAGAGGCTAGATCCGAATGATTATGATTGAAAAGACAAGGGATAGTGAAGGAGAAACCCTAGTTTCTTAAATAGATCTCTAATCTTCATTCATCATCATCGATCTAGCTACAAATTATCAGTAGATAAGATTCGGAATTATTAGATTCATCATTAGCTATTAACTCAATTGAATCCTACAAGATATTCTTTATAATCATGATAAATCAAATTGATATTGGATAAATTCATAAATTCTTGATTCTTAAATGTTTTCTAGATGTTTCTTGAAAATCAATTTCACAAATCATGAATCATTTTCTTTACTATTTTCTTTCAATTCATCTAAAACAGGATCGATCAAAACATGAATCTCTGTGGACGATCCGTGCTCACTAACAAGCGCTACAAGTGACACCGTTATTGATTGCGGCGATACAAATTTCTTTGATTGTGAACATTTTATATTTCTTAACACGATCCGAAAATTTAGAATCAATCAGCTACGACAGGTTTTTAAGAAAACCTTTTGCGTAATGAACTTGATATCGTTGTAGAATCGAGTGATTTTGAAAAGCAGTATTTTTGAGGCTTTTACTAGTTTTGCTAAAGAGATCACTCCCGGTGAAGGGATATCGGCTCTTTCCTCATCGAATGAGGTGCAGGATATTTCATAAATACCACAATGCAAAGCATAAACTATAGAAGCAATCAAAAGACAAACCGAGTGAGTTATAGCATCTGCTAGTTTCGCTAAAGAGGCCACTCCCGGTGAAGGGATCTCGGCTCTTTCCTTATTGAATAAGGTGTTGGATATTCTTCAAGGAATACCGCTATGCAAAGCAAGAACTAGAGCTATCAGTTTCTAAAACAAGTTTCTACAACATCTTTAGGTTTCTTTTATTTCATTAATCTTATTAATGAATTTCCATCAATTATGCTTCCCAAGTATCATATATGAAACGAAAGCAACAATATTAATTATATCTCATATATATAATATAGGCATTCGTCTCGGAACATATCAAGTGATCACATCAAAAAATATCAGCAGCAGAAGAATCATATATGAAATATTGGATATACTAGGAATTCCGTGTTTTAAATTAAGGCAGTATAAAACACGGATTCCACGGTCGCGATGAATAGCCAAACCCACCTCCCCAGACCCCTACAAGAGCAGCAAGCAACCCTACCAATTCTAGAGTTAGGAGACCCGGTCTCGACTCCTCGAGATGGTCTCCCACTAGATCCTAGAACCCGGTTACTTGTGCTCTCCTCCTTGGGTCTATCCTAATGCGGAAAAGTAAATAATATATATCAATGGTGACAACATCCTCAACCCGGAAGTGCCCCAATAAAAGAATATTACATGCAAGCTTTTGCATGAATGAATATGAAAAAACTCTCATCTCACATAAAACCCCCGGCTATTCAAAACACGACGATCCAATATAACATATCACAGCAACACATAACATCACATGTCATCAACGTAAGTAAATATGCGTATCCTAATTTTCGTTGACGTATAGCAATGAAACCAGCGATACACCACATATTACACTTACGGTCGCAGAAAAGAAAGTGAAAAACTACAATAGTTGGAATCCGCAACCACTGTCACGCCTCGCTTCTCAGAGTGCGCCAAGATCGGCACGTGACAGAGCCAACCATGCTACCTTTGGCTAGGAAACATCCCTCCACAGTCACATTTTGGTTGTCTAGAGATATCAAGAACAGAAAAAAAATAAAAGAAACTATCTAGTACATGTCCATGAGGCAAAAATAACGAGTCAAGAAATAATATGCGGAAGCAATAGATCCAATAAACAATAATAATCTGGAAAGTACGTCCCATAATACGGGCTCACATCAGGAATAAAAAATACTGAAAGGAAGCTAAACTAAACTACTAACAGGTCTTCACTGCTCGGCCTGTTGATCGAGATACTCCTGAACGGCCTGTGACAGAGATAGAGGATCTGGGCCATGCAAAACCCAGACGTCAGTACGTCAAGATATCAAACAATAATATATGAACAGGATACATGAGATATGCAGGCATGAATCATAAACAGTACCGTAAATTTAATAAGTAAACACGGATATAGAACAGTGAAGTGTATCAGTATATGTGACGTGCAGTGATCAGTCTAAACTGTGCTACTGGGTTATTTATTCTAAAGTTTATTTCAAATCAATTAATGTAATCCTCCATGTAACTCATAGGATATGTCCCATTATCCTCCGGGACTACGGATCAGGTAGTGGGAGTCATGAATGACTCTGTCCCATTATCCCCTTGACCACGGATCAAGTAAGAATCACGAATGATTCTGTCCCGTTATCCCCCGGGACCACGGATCAAGTAATACCCTTTTAAGCTACACTTCAGTTACACTTTTGATTTCCCCATACCCCCAAGGTTATGTGTTCAAGTCAGGTATTGATAAATCTGAAGCTAATGCCAACACAGGATCAAGCAGGTACAGGTTTGTCTAAATAGACAACAGGATATGTCCGTAGGGACAACAGGTCAAGATTGTTGGCATTAGTAACAAGATCAGGTATCAAGTCAAGCAGTGGTATATCAGGTCATGACAGGTAGTGCACATGTGTCAAGCGGATGCTCAAAATAAAACTGTAGCAGGTACGGATGCACGGTAAAAGTATGGATGCGCAAATATTTACTAGGGTTACATCATGACTATGTAGAATGCACATTATCAAGCATAGGGCATTACCGTAACAATATTATGAATTAATAAAATATGAGGTGTACTAGGTATGCAGAATTAATAATATGGATGCACAATTATCGATTAGGGTTATAATTACAGTTTCAAGACTAAGTGGGATGTACATTATTAAGCATGGGGTGTCACTACAATAACAACATGAATTAATATGATCTATAGATGCAGTTATATATATTTTAAATGATATGGATGCAACCAGGTATTCGAAAACAGTAAAACTGTAAAATGGATGCATAACTAAACAATATGTAATACTATTATTCAAATGGGTGTAGTATATTGTACTATAGCATGTAGCAAGATTAACTTGCATGCAACTAGATATGAAAATAATTGTACGGATGCAAATGGACGTTGTAAAACAGTAACATGATAACAGGGGATGTACAATACACTAAACATTAAATATTATTATTAATATGGATGTAAAATATATCATAGCATGTAGCAAGATAAACTTGCCTCGATGGATCACGATACGGATACGCACGGCACGTCCGACGTTGGTAAAACTTCGCAACGCATGCACGACACACGGGACAGGTCTAAACAAAGTAAGAGGGTGATCACGCAGGTGAGGCACGTCTATTGGGTCGTCTAGAACGGCAACGGTGACGCGACTCCGGTGACGCTGAAATCAAGATTTCAAGAAAAATAAAGAAAAAGAAAAGAAAGAAGAAGAGGAAGAAAAAGGGAGAAGGAAGAGGCTTACTGGGGGTTTAGGTGTTCTGTGGTTTCAGTAAGGAGGTGTTGGTGTTGCGAAGAGGTGGTCGTCGGCGGTGGAGGGAGTTTAAGGAGCTAGGGTTAGGTTAGGGTTTGGGCTCTGGTGTTGTTGTTGGCTGGGGTTTGGGTGCAGGGGTTTGGTGTAGGAGGGAGAAGGGAAGAAGAGAAGGAGAAGGTGATGAAGGTGGAGGTGAGAGGAGGAGGTGATCGACGGCGATGGAGGTGTGCAGGGTGGTGATGGGTTCTCGGGTGGTGCAGGGTGCTCGGGAAGAAGAAGAAGAAGGAGAAGACAAGGAGGAGGAGAAGAAAAGAATGGAGAAGCTCAGCTGAGTTTTGAGGAGGTAGATAAGTTTTAGGGTTAGGGTTTGAGGAGGCTACAGTGGGTTGATGGGTTTCCTCGTCGTGGGGCTCGGGGTTTTAAAGAAAAGAAGAAGAAGATTAGAAGGAGGGAGGTGACCGTAGCACGCGGGCGGTGACAAGAATTGAGATTGCTACAGGATTCGCGAGAGGAGAGAGGAAGTGCGTGAGGAGAGAGAAAGAAGAGAGAGAGAGCTGCGGGGAGAGAGAGAAAGAGAAAGAGAAAGAGAAAGAGAAAGAGAGAGGGACGGTGGGGTCGGAGAGAGAGGGAGAGAGAGTTGTTAGGGAAATGATTTTTAAATTTAAAAAAGAGATTTGTAAGTTATATAAATTTAAACTGTTGATTTAAATTTTAAATATTATATTATATCAATAAAAATTTGATTTTCTGGTAATTACAAATTTAGTCCAAAATACGCCCGGATCGGGTCTAAAATATAGTTTTAAAATATGAAAAATATATGTGACGACCAAAATTGAAAATGAATGTCCGGGTAAAGAAAATGCATACCCCCAAGAATGGATACATGTACATGCGCGTAGCCATCCAAACAAGTCCGTTTCACTGAACGGGACGAGAACAAGATGCGCAGATGCTACCACGGGGTTAGGGGTATCATGCAGGCAATGCAATGTATTTTTAAAATATTTTATGTGACTTAAAATGTTATATTGTAAAATGTAAATGCTAGATAAAATGACAGTATGTAAGATGTATAAATTAAAATGAAAGTGCACGAGTCTACATAACAAGTCAGGGTAGATCATAAGCATGAACTATGACAGGTTTCAAGCAAGTGGGTCGGGTCGGATGCAATACATTGTCAAAACATTATCCGCACCCAAAACACAGTAAATCAGGAAAATACCATAAATAAAGAATTACTAGAATTGGTATAAATGAACTAGGGTGTTACATTATACCCAACTACAAAAGAATTTCGTCCTCGAAATTCCCAAAACAAGAAAAGATAAACAATCAAGAATCTACAAGAATAAGTGTGGAAACTTCTGTCGAATCTCATCTTCTCGTTCCTAAGTTGATTCTCCATACGAGCGATTCCCCCAAGAAACAAGTACGAGAGAGATAACCTTGTTCTTAAGGACTTTTTCTCTTCGATCAACAATCGACATCGGTCGTTCCTCAAAGGTTAAATCCTCCCTTAAAGTCAGCTCCGAATGATCTAGCACGTGTGTTTCATTTCGAACATACTTACGCAGTTGAGATACATGAAACACGTTATGAACATTTGCCAAAGATTGTGGTAAAGCCAATCGATAAGCCACTTCTCCAACACGCTCCAAAATCTCGAAAGGCCCCATGAATCGAGGACTAAGCTTGCCTCGACTCCCAAAACTAATCACTTCTCTAGTCGGTGATATCTTCAAGAATACTAGATCACCAACAGCGAACTCTAGAGATCTTCTCAATGTGTCGGCCTAACTCTTCTGCCGATCTTGTGCTGCCCTTATATAATTCTGGATAGTATTAACCTTCTCTACTGTTTGCATGATAAAATCCGGTCCCAACAATTTTCGTTCTCCAACATCTTCCCAACAAACAGGTGAACGGCACTTGCGACCATAAAATGCTTCTAATGGAGCCATCTGAATAGTCGCCTGAAAACTGTTGTTGTACGAAAACTCCACCAAGTGTAGATGATCCTCCTATGAACCCTTGAAGTCCAACATGCAAGCTCTCAACATATCTTCAAGAGTCTGAATCGTTCTCTCTGACTGGCCATCTGTCTAAGGATGATAAGCTGTGCTAAACTTCAATCGCGTCCCCAAACTTTTCTGTAAACTCCTCCAGAAGTGCGATAAGAATCGGGTGTCACGGTCGGACACGATGCTCACAGGTACTCCATGCAATCTTACAATCTCCTGCATGTACTGTTCCGCTAACGCTTCCGTTGATTGACCAATTCGAAATGGTATGAAATTAGCTGCCTTGGTCAATCGATCAACAATCACCTAAACTGCATTGTTGCCCTTTGGACTCCGCGGTAAAGCTGTTACGAAATCCATGGATATATATTCCCACTTCCATTGAGGAATCGAAAGTGGTTTCAATAAACCAGCAACCCTTTGATATTCAGCCTTAACTTGCTGACACACCAAGCACTTCGCTACAAAGCGAGCGATTTCCTTTTTCATGCCTTCCCACCAGAAATGCTGTTTTAGATCGCGGTACATCTTCGTGCCTCCTGGATGTACGGAATACGCGTAACTGTGTGCCTCCTTCATAACTTCTTCGCGAATATCTCCTTTTGGCACACACAAACGGCTACCATATCGCAACGAACCATCTTCATGAATAAACAAGTCCGTTCGAAGTCCAGCTTCAAGCCGTTCTCGAAACTTCTGCAATCTTGGGTCTTGTGACTGTGCTGCTTTAATATTCTCGATCAATGATGACTGTACTTGCAACTGCATCAACTGTCCCAAAGAATGCGGTAGCACGATCTCCAACTAGAATCTTCGAAAATCTTCGATAAGCTCCTTCTGTACAGTCAACATCCGAATTGCTGGCAACCGACTAAGAGTATCTGGCACTACGTTAACTTTCCACGGATGATACTTAAGATCAAGATCGTAGTCAGCCATCAGCTCCAACCATCTACGCTGCCTCATGTTAAGCTCTTTCTGTGTGAACACGTACTTCAGGCTTTTATGATCGGTGAATACTTCAACCCTTTCGCCCAATAAGTAGTGTCTCCAAATTTTCAAAGCGAAAATCACAGCTGCTAGCTCCAAATCATGAGTTGAGTAATTCTTCTCATGGATCTTCAATTGTCTCGATGCGTAAGCTATAACTTTCCCATGCTGCATCAAAACACATCACAAACCTTTTCCAGATGCGTCGCTGTGAATTACCAATCCTCCAGAACTGTCTGGTACGGTCAAAATAGGAGCAGTTATCAATCTCTGCTTCAACGCCTCAAAAGCTGACGCACATTTATCCGTCCATACGAACGGTACCTCCTTGCGCGTAAGCTTGGTCAAAGGCTTAACCAAACGAGCAAAATTCTCCACGAACTATCTATAATAGCCAGCAAGTCCAAGAAAACTTCTGATCTCTGCTACGTTTTTCGGAATCGGCCAATCTCGAATGCTGCAATCTTCTTAGGGTCAACGGTGATTCCATCTCTAGAAACAACATGCCACAAAAACTTCACTTCTTCAAGCCAAAACTCGCTCTTGCTCATCTTTGCATACAATCTTTCTTGCCTTAATGTCTGCAGTGCGATCTTCAAGTGTTCCGTATGCTCTTCAATGCTTCTCGAGTAGACCAGAATATCATCGATGAACACCACTATGAACTGGTCCAAGAACGGTGAAAAGATTCGGTTCATCAAGTCCATAAATATCGCCGGTGCATTCGTGACTCCGAATGGCATTACTAAATACTCGTAATTTCCATACCGAGTTCGGAACGCCGTCTTGCAAATATCTTCTGATTTAACTCGGACCTGATGATATCCGGATCGCAAATCCAGCTTCGAGAATACCCTCACGCTACTAAGCTGCTCGAACAATTCGCCAATGTGAGGGATCAGGTACTTGTTCTTAACAGTCACCCGGTTTAATTCTCGATAATCGATGCTCATCCTTCTTGTGCCATCTTTCTTCTTTACTAGAAGAACTGGAGCTCCCCAAGGTGAATTGCTTCTGCGAATCCAACCCTTCTCAAGTAATTCGGTAACCTGCTTCTTGACTTTTTCCAACTCCACTGGTGCCATTGGATAGTACGCCCTTGAGATTGGCGCTGCACCAGGAATAAGATCGATCGCGAACTCCACATCTCGTTTTGGCGGTAAACCCGAGATGTCCTCGAAAATGTCCATAAACTCTCGATCTGCAGTTGGCGCTTCCTCCTTGTCAACTTCCATTATCGAAAGAACATTGCTTGTCGGCTTAGCCCTAAACTCGATTGGCCCGACAGAACTGCTTCCTCCAGCAAAAACAAACTCTGGATGTCCGGGAATCTGGAAAATCACTTTGTTTGCCCTACAATCAATGTGAACGTAGAAAGTGCCGAGAAAATCCATTCCTAAGACAACTTCATAACTTCCGGTATCAATCACCAAGAAATCTGCAAATAACTCCCGTCCACAAATAACAACTGAACAATCCTTACATTCTCTACTAGTTATGATCTTCCCATTCCCAGTGTGTATGTCTTAACTACTAGATAGGGTCGTGCAAGGAATCGAGTGTGTAGCAATAAACTTGGACGACATAAAACAATGGGATGCACCAGAATCGAATAATACTAATGCGGGAAAATCATGAACAAGTAGGATACCTTAAACAACTTCATCTGAATCCTTGGCCTCTTCAGCCGTCAGGGTAAAGGCTCAAGCTTGATTGGGTCCTTGAGTCAACTGCTTCTGCCCCTGAAACTGCTTCTGCGGTGGTCTCTGAACATCATCCTTCAAACGAAGCTACGACGGGCAAACACTGATAGTATGATCAGCTGATCTGCAAACCAAACAAAGTCCAAGCTTCCTCCGACAATTCTTCTGCAGGTGCCCAGGTAGGTGACAGAACTCACAAAACATCTTTCCCTTCTGCTCTTGTACGACGGGCTTCTTCATCGGTACTACACCACGTCGGTGCACCGGAATACCTCTACGTATGGGCGCTTGATTCGGCGTAAATGTCAGCTTCCGTACCATGACCACCTGTTGCAGCGTACCCTCTGTCTTCAATGATAAGCTCTGCTGCTCTCGATCTGCCCAACTGATCGGCTTGGGCAAGCGGGTCTCTTCCATAAGCCACCATTCACGGGCATAGTCAACCAATTGGATGCGTACAACATCCACTCTCTTGTCCTCTGGAATCTGTGCCGCAACGAGCAAATTCTCCGTATCAACCAGCCACTGCTCTGCTGGCAACGACTCCTCCAGACCAGCAAAGAAGGACGGACCAAGTCTCCTGAAATCCGCCACGGTACCCGCACGCTCTACTGGTTTGGCCGCAACATTGTTCACAGACTGCTGGACGGTCCGCAAACCTTCCTAAAAAGCTTCGGCCTGCCGCTGGTTCAGCTCGGTCTGCCGCTTCTGGTTCTCCAGCATCCCACGAATTACTCCAAGCAAAGCGGCGTCATCAACACGCCTCTGGTACGATCGCAGATTCCTGGCTGCCATGATCCTGCAACCAAGACACCGAAGAGGATTAGCATGATAAACAAGATTCAAAACTTGCGATGAATGATGACCATAAATCAAGGATATGAATCAAGACTAGAATTCTAAGTTACTTAAATAGAGTACCGCATTGTAACCATATCGCGGTATATAGTTACAATCACATAACTCTACTCAAGTCACCCAAATCCTAGTATTAGAATCAAAGGAACGGGGAGAAACAATAGGGAACCAAAAGGTTTCAAGCCGAGATGCAAAATTGTTTGCATATCGTCAAGACAAGGGTCAAGTGAAAGATATGATTCAAGAATCGTAATAACAATGTGGCAGGACATGTTCCTAGTTACGAGTATTCTGATTCGTGTATTAGGTCCAATACCCAACTACAAAAGAATCAAACCCGATTAACCTAAATCCCATGGCTGGTGGGGTCGGAGAGAGAGGGGGAGAGAGTTGTTAGGGAAAATATTTTTAAATTTAAAAAAGAGATTTGTAAGTTATATAAATTTAAACTATCGATTTAAATTTTAAATATTATATTATATCAATAAAAATTTGATTTTCTGGTAATTACAAATTTAGTCCAAAACACACCCGGGTCGAGTCTAAAATTTAGTTTTAAAATATGAAAAATATATGTGACGACCAAAATTGAAAATGAATGTCCGGCTAACGAAAATGCATACCCCTAAGAACGGATGCATGTACGTGCGCGTAGCCATCCAAACAAGTCCGTTTCACTGAACGGGACGAGAACAAGATGCGCGGATGCTACCATGGGGTTAGGGGTATCATGCAGGCCATGCAATGTATTTTAAAAATATTTTATGTGACTTAAAATGTTATATTATAAAATGTAAGCGCCAGATAAAATGCTAGTATGCAAGATGTATAAATTAAAATGAGATTTGTAAGAGAGAGAGAGCGAAAGAGAAAGAGAAAGAGAAAGAGAAAAAGAGAGGGCTGGTGCAGTCGGAGAGAGAGTTGTTACGGGAAAGATTTTCATTTATACCAATTCTAGTATTTCTTTATTTATGGTATTTTCCTGATTTACTGTGTTTTAGGTGCTGATAATGTTTTGACATTGTATTGCATCCGACCCGACCAGCTTTCTTGAAACCTATCTTGGTTCATGCTTATGATCTGCCCTGACTTGTTATGTAGACTCGTGCACTTTCATTTTAATTTATACATCTTGCATACTGGCATTTTATCTGGCATTTACATTTTACAATACAACATTTTACTCATATGGATGCATAATACTATCCTAGCATGTAGCAAGATGATTTAGCATGCGGCTAGACATGTAAATAATGATACGGATGCACACAGACGTCATATAATAGTAAAATGATAAACTGGTAAATGCAGGATGTACAACTAAACAATATGACATATAAATATTCCATTGGGTGCAGTATATGGTAATATAGTATGTAACAAGATAGGTTTGCATGCACTAGATATGAAATAACTTGTACGGATGCATACGGATGTCAAAACAGGAAAATAACATAAATAAAGAAATACTAGAATTGGTATAAATGAACTAGGGTGTTATAACCACTTTAGACATCATAAACCCAATGTATCACATACTTGGATTTCATGCCTAACCAATTGAATTCCTTAGACATCACGTGCCTAACAATTATAAACCCCGTATTTTAGTCTCGATATTGAAAACACTTTCCAATAACCTGTCGGGTAATTCAACAAGATTCCCAATAACCTGATCGAATGCTCGTCAGAAACATTAATAGACGGCCGCACCCCCGATGCCGTCGACGAAGTGCACTAAGGCGGAACATCGCGGCCGCGAGCACCCGAACGGATGCTTTTAGCGACGGGGTTCTCCTACAGTCATTTGGTCGGGGCTATGGGGTGTGGCTATCTAGTAAGGTTATCCGGCGAGTATCTGTGTACACTACGTAATTGCGACGGACTTTTGATCCACATCAAAATTCCGTGGCAACTGATCAAATGAGACTATACTGTTAGATTTATAAATTTCAAACTAGTTATCTCATAACTAATTATGTGGATTCCAAATATTATATCACAATCACAGATAGCTAGACGAAGTTAAACTTTTCGATCGAATAATCAAACACCCAAACTTTCCCAAAGAGCTCAACACTTGAGTGGAGTTCAAAAAGTGCCCAGAACACGCTACAGCTCCTATGAACCATCCATAGAAGGGCCGACCCATGCCTCACTTATGTCGCCATGGAATTGCGACAAACCTTAGGGTATGACCGCGGTTCCGCGATCCAAAAAGTCGAGTTTGGATATCGTTCTTCTAGAGGGTCCACAGAATCGCTTGCATGATTTTCTGATGATTTTAAACTCGAAAAAAATCCAACACTTGGAAAATTTCCAGCGGGGAAAAATTGGGTTATTGATATCCGTTCAAACTTTTTAACATCGTCTAAATAACCTGAATACATGTTAGAATTACGACTGCGAAACACTCCGAGTTGCCTTTGCAGAAAGTTAATATCACATGCAAATTTAGTAAAAACAAACAACACCTGAAACACCAAAACCCAGAGACTGGAACACCATGAAAATTTGAAGTCAAAACTCCAAAAATGACTCGTGGTGGTCGGTTTTTAGCCCTATGTGGCCGGCCATATTTGCACAAAACCCCCTCAAATTTTCTTAGTGTTCATGTCATATCTCATACAATATTCTGCAGTTGTTTAAAATTTTTTTTACAGCCCTTTAAAAATTCGACAGAAACTAGGTGATATTGTTTCAGGTTTCGGAGTTGTTTCGGTTTCGTAATCTAACAAACATCGTTTAAATCTCTAGCTTGGCTCAGATACCACTGTAGGGTTACCTAGGACGGCAGCAAGATTTTGGGAGGCATAGTCCATGCCGTTTTCAAATTTTTGCCGTTCTAAAGAACCCTAAATCTAGAATCTTAACTAGAGATTAAACAAAAAAGTAATGTTAACATCTTAACATCTAAGTGAATGTGGAATACAACATTTGTAGACCGGTCCTTCACTTCAAATGCTCTGTGTAGTAGTCCCTTCGCCGCGAGTAGTGATCTTCCGAACTCTAGTATGGGTTTCCTTGGAGAAAAGAATAAGCTTGCTCGATATCTTCGAGGCCGAAGATGATCTACGTCGAGGAGACTCAAGTTCATGCTACCTCTTCATTAAATTAGGTTTTAGTGAAGCAAACACCCTAAACTAAATGGCTAATAGTAGAGGATGATGAAGTAGGAAGTGGGTTCTCTGTAGATTTATTTTTCTCACAATATTTTCTCACCTTAGAAAAAGCTAGCAAGCCTTTTCTCTCATGAAGAAGAAGATGAAGTGATCAAGAGAGAATGAACTCATAAGGTGAGAATATGAACCATGGGTGAGTTAGTATCATACACTAACTCATGTAGAGAGTTTACCATGGCTAACTATAATGGTTAGGTTAATAAATATCTACAAGTAAAACAAATGAGCGGACTTAGTCAATGATTCCACAAGCTTCTACAAGCTTGAACCATGTGACTAATTACCATATAATTTGATTAACATTAGATAAATAAAACCCAACATTATATCAAGTATGGTGTGAGTCTCATACACCCATAAATCATGTGGCATCATGCATGACACAAAATAATGTACATAAATATATATCACATATATACTATATGCACACAAGTGAGAAAAAGAAATGTTTAAGTGAGCAAATATTATTTAATGTAAATTAATATATCAAATATATAATTATACATTAAATTATCAAATCAACACTTGATTTAATAATCCGGCTATATCATATACAACCGACTAATATCATATGAATCAACTTATCGAATCAACACTTGATCCGATAACCCGGCTATATCTCATATAACCGGCCGATATCACATATCACGATAATAGAATATGGTATCAGATACGCGTATTAATCTCGGTCCCGCACATATCATATATGTGCTCCTACTTCGTTTCGCATGAACCAGAAAACCTCTGTGTAGGACTCTAAAGACTCGTCAATACGTCGGCAGTAGGTGATGATCATATCAAACACCCACAAGCCGCAAGCGGTCTGCTAAATGTAACGGCCACCCGGATATTGAGCGATCAGAAGATCAACAAGCAAGTCTGCTCGTACTCCAGCGAATCCAATCAGTAACACTACCGTACAGTCCGGTCTCTTCATCAGATATGTCGCATATCATAGCCTGGGGGTAATAGCCTGATAAGTTATGCCGATATAAGGTCCATAACGGTTCGAGAAACTACTGATAACACTTACAAGTAAATCTCAGCAACCCTGGCCAGGGATTTCCTGTTATGGCCAATCAAGCATAGCGCAACATCAACTCCCAATACCGGGAGAGACGAATCCCCTCCTATCGCTCATTGCCTCCATGTGACTCGGGACTGTACCCAAAACCACCTTTTTGCATGATCTATTGACCGTGGTATGGTGGAAATCAATGCACAGTGGGAATCACACAAGACTCTATGACGATCTCGGGTCGACAGACTAACCTGTACCAGTGTCACCAGAGAACTGCTATCTGACGATAGGTATAATACCATCTACGAGTTCTAGGCGAGTCTATTCAGTGTACCTAGTCTCCACTGAGCACCCGTATACCTTCTCTGATGTGAAGCACCAATGGATATGGGATCATCCATCGCCCATCATATGGGTTGAGAAGCGTATACGCTAGTCTACTCTGAAGTATCGATACCCTATCTCGATACACCCTCGACTAGGAACAATTATAGGGTGTACTTGTGGACTATCTTTGGCCCTACTAGTATGATCTCCATCATAGTCCTGGTAGTCAAGTACACAGCCTAAGGGCTTTATCAACATGTGAGAGCAAGACAGTATCACGTATACAAGTCAACATGTTAAGACAAAAAGCAACCAGATAGCATACTATCATGTCGAGCAAGAAAGTCCTCCCTATATATGTCCAAGCATCCACTACAATATACATCACATGTACAGTAATGGCCTCTAGAGCATACATATAACTAACACAACATGAATTCAATATACCAAACATGTATACTTGAACTTGAACCTGAACACCCGAACAATATCAACATGCAACATGACTTGACTTGACCGAATCATGGCTATAACTTGCCTTGTTTACATGATTACCTGTTTACATCCTGAATCTGATATATGAACAACTTGTATCCATGGTCTCGGCAAGTATGATAACTACAATCTATACAATATACAACGAGTTTAACGGGGTAGACTGGTATGGAATGTGTTAAAAGTGACACGATGATGGACACTAAAAGAGACCTACATAAACATCCTGTGCCGTTATCCCATGGGTTTTGACAGGGCCTTATACTTACATGTTACCATAGTCCACGGGATAGTTGGACTCCTCTCGTATACACTGATACATGTACCAAGGTACAAACAACTACGTTAGTATAACAAACATAAATCTATACAATTACCAGTTCTATTTTCTTTTGTCCTATTCTATTCTTTCTTTTGGGACTTACCGAGCGCTAGTTCACTGACGACATTCCTGTCTCTTTTTCTCTTTAGAATGTTTGTCAGGAGGACCCGACTCTCAGGAGACCGAGCCCAACCAGGACGACTTGGATCAGTTCACAGAGGAGCCAGACTTCTAGCTTGTACTTGTACTTTCCTTTTCATTTGTATTCCATTGTTTACTATCAGTGTACTTTTCTTTTCAGTTGTATGTAAAGAATGGATATTAATAAAAAGTTGATGTTTATATTACATCTCCTGTCATTCTTGTGCTTTTTATTTATATTGCTTATTTACGCTTAACGCGTTTACTTCTGAGTAAATACGTCACATGCCTTGCCACGTCCCCTTCACCGTACACTGGGAAGCGTTGCGTGACACATGCTTGATTCATTTTTCCAAGCTCACAATTTGCTTCACGCTCCTCTCTTGTTTCTTGAGCTCCTCCACCTTCATCTTCTACCTCCTCTCTATAATTGTTCGAGTTTCTTAGCGCCACCACTAGGTTTTAGTAAGTATCAAGTATGCAATTTAAAAAAATCTAGAGTGCTAAGGAACACAAACCTAGAATCGAACTAGAGAATTAGGGTTTTATATGCATGTAAACAAACTTTACACTAAGTGAAATAGGAATACAATCTTTGTAGACCAGTCCTTCAATTCTAAAGCTCCGTATAGTAGTCCCTTTGCTCCAAGTAGTGGCCCCAAACTCTTTTTAGGCTCCACTAGGCGAAAGGAACGAGCTTGCCCAAAGATCTTCGAGGCCGAAGATGATCTACCTTGAAGAATCTCCAACTCAAGCTACCTCTTCACTAATTGAAGAATTAGTGAAGCAAACAAGCTATACTCAATGGCTAGTTTGGTATAGATTGATGAAGTAGTTATTTTGCTCACTTTAGAATTATTTTTCTCTTTTTCTTTTTCACCTCACTCAAAAGCTAGAGAAGGAAATGAGATGAAGAAGATGATCAAGTGATGAACCATGGTGAGAAAATATCACAAGTGATATTAGTAGAGAGTTAACCATGGCTAAAGATAATGGTTGGGTTAATAAATATCTAGAGTAAAACAAAATTAGTGGACTTAAGTCAAGGCTTCTACATGCTTCCACAAGCATCTTTAGCCGTGCTAATTTCCATATAATTTTGATTTTTCCCTTAATTATTAATCACCCAAATTATCTTTAGTTTGGTATGAGTCTCATACACCCAAGTCCAATGTATCATATAGCATGACAAAAAATAAATACATTAATATATATCTCATATTTATTTAAATGTATTTATAGAAAAGAAATTCTTAAGTGAGCTAATATTAGTTAATATATATTAATATATCAAATATAATTATATATTAAAGTATTAAATCAACACTTGATTTAATAATCCGGCTATATCACATACAACCGACTAATATCATTTATATGTATATCAAATATACATATAACAAATTATTGAATCATCACTTAATTCAATAATCCGGTTATATCACATATAACCTATATCACAAGATTAGAATACTGTATCATATACACGTATTAATCTCGTTCCCGCACATATCACATATGTGCCCTACTTCATTTCGCTTAAGGTAGGAAACTTCTGTGTAGGACTCTAGAGACCCGTCAATACGCCAGCAGTAGTTAATGATCATATCAGTCACCCACAAGCCGTCAGCGGTACTATCTGGACGTAACGGCTACCCAGATATTGAGCGATCAGAAGATCAACAAGCAAGGTTGTCCAAACTCTCATGAATCCAGTAAGTAACACTAGTGTACAGTCCGGTCTCTTCGTCTGATATGTCGCATGTCGAGTCTGGGGGTGGTAAATATCAGACCCTAATAACTTGATAAGTCATGCAGATGTGAGGCTCATAACGGGTCGAGAAACTACTGATAACACTTACCAGTAAATCTCAACATCAGCCCTAGCTAGGGACTTCCTGTTATAGCCAATCAAGCATAGCGCAACATCAACCCCCAATACCGGGAGAGATGAAACCCTTCCTATCGCTCATTGCCTCCATATGACTCGGGACTGTACCCAAAATCCACCTGTTTGCATGCTCTTTTGAGTGTGGTAGGGAGGAAATCAAAGCACAGTGGGAATCATACAAGACTCTATGACGATCTCGGGTCTACAAACTAACCTGTACCAGTGTCACCAGAGAACTGCTATCTGACGTTTGGTATAATACCATCTAGGAGTTCTCGGCGAGTCCTGTTCGGTATACCCATTCTTCAACGAGCACCCGTGTACAATCTTTGATGTCAAACACCAATGGATGTGGGATCATCCATTGCCCTATACAGGGTAAAGAAACGTACACACTAGTCTACTCTGGAATATCGATGCCCTATCTCGATACTCTCTCGACTAGGAACAATTAAAGAATGAACTTATGGACTATCCTGGCCCTACTAGTATGATCTGCATCATAATCCTGGTAGTCAAGTACACATCCTTAGGGCTTTATCAACATGTGAGAGAAAGAAAATATAACAATACCAGTCTACATGTTAAGATAAAGAGTAACCAGATAGCATACTATCATGTCGAGCAAGAAAGATGTTCAGTTGAGAAAACTGCACATTTGTTATTACATTTTCCTACCATTTCCATATTTAAAAAGGTTTTTATTATAATATATCATACATATGAGGGTTTATGTGTAAAAATACTATTTTCCATGTGTTGATATATTATAATTAGCATTTGGTAGGAAAATGTATGCAAATAATAACATTGACCTAATCCTAGTAGAACTAAGTCTACTAAATATTATTTAAGTTGTTGTACAGAATTTTCAGGTCTTAAATCAAGGAAATCAAGTTGTTAAAGCTAACCTGCCTAATTAAGAAATCAAAATTAAGAAATCAATTCTGGCAGAAGAAAAGAAAAGATTTCCAAATTCTGAAGGTTCCAAGGATCGCCAAATGTCACTACGAGCCAGCCCCTAAAAATTGATCAACGGATATGATCATCAGGCCGTGGATCCGCGGCATGAGCCCCTTGATATCGCGGATCCGCCGTGTCATAGTGGAGTTAATGGATGGAACTTTTCTGGTGGGATTGTAACCTCTATTCCCCAATTTAGGCATCTAACTTTCTGGCCTTGGAACTATAAATAAAGACCGAGAGCCTCTTGGAAAATTTATCAAGTCGACGCGATCACGAAGTTCAAGACGGCTCACGCATCCAGGCTGATCATCAACTGTTCGTCTACCTCCTTAGAAGAGATCGAGAAGCAACTAGAAATTGTAATCATTTTCTAAGGATTCAAGTGTAATGAATATTGTTGATTAATAAAGGTAGCTCTTTCTCCTATTCTAATTCTTTGTAGTTTAATTATGCAATTTCTTTCCATCTCTTTTTCTCCCAACATGCGCGAGTAATTCTTCGCTTGTTAGGGTTCGTAGGATTAGGGTAGGCTAATGGATGATGAACATCCCAAAACCCTTTTTAAGTCCTATAAAGTTTATAAACTTTATCAAAACAATCATTAACATCCTAATCGGGCGCGCTACCAATTCATTGTTAGCCGCGACCGCGATTAGAGATTAGATTAATGATTGTTTTGGTAAAGGCTAGATATGAACGGAGTTCCGTGTCGAGATAGGGGTTAAGAGTGGGATTCTTTTTCCCTCCAGAAACCCTAATCTACATGCATCACCGTCGTTCTAGTTTTAAATCTATTAAAGGATAAAAATGGTAACTTTTAATTAATCGTCCATAACTACTAAATCCTAACGAACCCTACAAGCCCCCTTATTATATTAACGAGATCCCTAAAATAATCTAGATCTATATATTTTGCATTCTTGCTTAACGTAGATCTAGAAACCATTCCACAAAATTCTTTATCCCTCCTCTCTTTTTCAACACGTCTAAAGTAAGAGTAAAAGATTCAACGTTTCCCTGAGGACGACCCGTACTCATCTCGGTCTAGCTACACGCGACACCGTTATTGATTGCGGTTACACTACAAACACAAATTTTCACATCAATCAAATGAATACCCCCAAACTTATCTTTGATCGTCCCGAGCAAACTAGTTTATTCAAGAGGAGAAAAAGAAAGGAGAAAACTAAGCACACTTTCGTAGGCAGACACGATTGCACTGAGCACGTGCAACAAGCCGTTAAACCTCTAGGTGTCCCTAGTAGGAGGTTGTCTCCTGAGGGTTTTCAGCGGATTACACCCACAAAATCCTATAATAAAAGAGAAATGGTGAAATTTACATATAAAGATAGGAATAGTTTAAGAAAACCAAGAAAATTAGAAGTTTTCTTAAACGAACTGGTAATAAGCAGTTATGAGTTGTTGTCCCAAGGGTTAGTAAGATGAAGGAAGTCACTAATCTGAGGATAAAAATAAGTCTGAAAAATAGTTTCAATCCTGGAAGCCAAACATTTGAATGTTGATACCCTATTATATGCACTTACACAAGTCTTGAAACTCGGGATAGTAGAGGATACCTTGAAATGCTCTTGTCTAAAATCCAAAATACGAAGGAAATAAAAAAAATGAATAAAATATAAAATGGTGAAGAAAAAAATGAACACTGGTTTTGTTATCGCCAAGACAGTAATAAAAAATTATAGCGAGGGTGCCTCATTACCTAGTGCCTTAGACCAACTGGTCTGGGAGTCACCGCTAAGCCTTAAGTGGTGCAAGACGAGGAAAATACTATCACCTAATCAGCAAGCACATAAGTAATCGGTCGGTTGGTACCTCAAGAAGTATTAATGGTCGCATGAAAATGTTTGAGCAATTCCATAAATATTCATCAAATTAAAAAGTACTGAGGTAGATGGACAAGAGTATGATAGCTTGAATTGAATTCTCCGAGTGTAGGGATGTCCATTTCATACACGTAGGGGTATATGATCGATGTTTGGATGAAAGGTAGGAATGAAGAATAAAGACGATGTTTTATTGAGGGATAATGTGATTTCTAACATTTTTTTCATGACTATTAAGATAGGGCTCATGTCAACTAAAAAGCTAGTGTAGTTGGAAACTCTTATTTTCAAAGTCTTTCGTTTATGGTTTTTATCTTTATATGTAAATTTCACCATCTCTCTTTTATTATAGGATTTTGTGGGTGTAATCCGCTGAAAACCCTCAGGAGACAACACTCCTCCTACTAGGGACACCTAGAGATTTAACAGCTTGTTGCACGTGCTCAATGCAATCGTGTTTGCCTACGAAAGTGTGCTTAGTTTTCTCCTTTCTTTTTTCTCCTTCTCTTGAATAAAATAGTTTGCTGGGGACGATCAAAGACAAGTTTGGGGGTATTTGTTCAGTTTATAAAACTGCACATTTGTTATTACATTTTTCTACCATTTCCATATTTAAAAAGGTTTTTATTATAATATATCATACATATGAGGGTTTATGTGTAAAAATACTATTTTCCATGTGTTGATATATTATAATTAGAATTTGGTAGGAAATTGTATGCAAATAATATCATTGACCAAATCCTAGTAGAACTAAGTCTACTAAATATTATTTAAGTTGTTGTGCAGAATTTTCAGGTCTTAAATCAAGGAAATCAAGTTGTTAAAGCTAACCTGCCTAATTAAGAAATCAAAATTAAGAAATCAATTCTGGCAGAAGAAAAGAAAAGATTTCCAAATTCTGAAGGTTCCAAGGATCGCCAAATGTCACTACGAGCCAGCCCCTAAAAATTGATCAACGGATATGATCATCAGGCCGCGGATCCACGGCATGAGCCCCTTGATGCCGCGGATCCGCCGCGTCATAGTGGAGTTAATGGATAGAACTTTTCTGGTGGGATTGTAACCTCTATTCCCTAATTTAGGCATCTAACTTTCTGGCTTTGGGACTATAAATAAAGACCGAGAGCCTCTTGAAAAATTTATCAAGTCGACGCGATCACGAAGTCCAAGACGGCTCACGCATCCAGGCTGATCATCAACTGTTCGTCTACCTCCTTAGAAGAGATCGAGAAGCAACTAGAAATTGTAATCATTTTCTAAGGATTCAAGTGTAATGAATATTGTTGATTAATAAAGGTAGCTCTTTTTCCTATTCTAATTCTTTGTAGTTTAATTATGCAATTTCTTTCCATCTCTTTTTCTCCCAACATGCGCGAGTAATTCTCCGCTTGTTAGGGTTCGTAGGATTAGAGTGGACTAATGGATGATGAACATCCTAAAACCCTTTTTAAGTCCTATAAAGTTTATAAACTTTATCAAAACAATCATTAACATCCTAATCGGGCGCGCTACCAATTCATTGTTAGCCGCGACCGCGATTAGAGATTAGATTAATGATTGTTTTGGCAAAGGCTAGATATGAACGGAGTTCCGTGTCGAGATAGGGGTTAAGAGTGGGATTCTTTTACCCTCCAGAAACCCTAATCTACATGCATCACCGTCGTTCTAGTTTTAAATCTATTAAAAGATAAAAAGGGTAAATTTTAATTAATCGTCCATAACTACTAAATCCTAACGAACCCTACAATCCCCCTTATAATATTAACTAGATCCCTAAAATAATCTAGATCTATATATTTTGCATTCTTGCTTAACGTAGATCTAGAAACCATTCCACAAAATTCTTTATCCCTCCTCTCTTTTTCAACATGTCTAAAGTAAGAGTAAAAGATTCAACGTTTCCCTGAGGACGACCCGTACTCATCTCGGTCTAGCTACACGCGACACCGTTATTGATTGCGGTTACACTACAAACACAAATTTTCACATCAATCAAATGGCACCGTTGCCGGGGATACGTGCGTAATTTTTTATTCTTAATATTTGTGTTGAATTCTTATACGATCTATATCATAATAAAACAAAACTGCAAATTGCATATTTAACGATTTGTGCGTGAATTTTTTGCAAGGAGATCTGGAGTCACAGACTTGAGGAAACAGGAGATCTACGGTTCCAAACTTCTCTGGTAAGATTCTAACCTCTTTCCCTCTTCTCTGAAATCCAATAAAATATCTTTTCTGCAAGATTCTTTGCAAAATATCGCCGCTCAAAAATATTTTTGCAAAGTTTTGTTTTGCGGTTTGTTTTTGCATATTTTAATACGGATTTTTAAGGGGCAAGACCAAAATACAGATTAGGTGGGGATTTCATCACCCTTCCTAAGCCCCACAAATCACAAACCGAGCATCTGCATCAACCCTACATTAATTTAAAAAAATATCTAGACCAGACTCTAAGGACTGTCGCGCTCAATAAGGACAGAAGAAGGTCGTGGGTAATCTATCGCTTATCCGCATTACTTTTGTAGTGTCTAGGCAAGTGTGTTTAAGGCGAGTGGTTACTTAATTAGGACCACTACTTTCGTAGTGGGGAGCCTCCCACTCACCCGGCACTTACCTGGCTACAAGAGTAGTAAAGAGGCGGTAGAGGATTTATCCTGCGGCTTGTCCTTTGGAAGTCTAGGAGCGGTCTAGAGACTGGACCTAGGTAACCTTAGTTTTAGGGTTGTTTGTGCATTTTAGAGTGATTTGTTTAAATCCGTCATTTTTCAAAACAAACCAATTATTTTCTCCCCTTTTACCCTTCCCCCTTCTTCTCTTCTTATAATGGGTGACCCAAACAGAAGAACACTTGCCGAGCTTTGCTGTTCACAACCAGATATCTCTTGTTTTCGTAATCCCTTCGGTATACCGTCCGGCTCTTCCATGTCCTTAAGAGATCATATAGAACAAGCTGGAAGAAACAGTTGGCCACCTCAGTCTAGGTCTTATCAACCGTATCTTAATCCTACACCTGTTTCAGTTGATACCCAGTGAGGAAGCCCCTAGACGAATGTCCATTGCTGAGCATATAGCTAGGGCTAGAGGCCAAAGTTTCAACCCAGACCAATATCAACCATCACCTCCACTTTCCAAAGAAGAGTTTGATAGCCAACCGACCAACCCATATCAATATTCTTCTTATCACAATGTTGACCCTACTCCTACCCAATTTTCGCAACCATTCTATTCTTATCAATCCAATCCGACTTTTCCACCTTCTTTAGACAGTTCTTCTAATCAGTCATTTGGGAGTTTTAATTATCCACAGGAATTTCAATCTTATACTTAAACCCCTTATCAACCCAAGTCTAGTCTAGAGCAGACATTAGAAAAGTTTCTGGAATTGTCGAACCAAATTAGGAAGGAAATAACAGAGTGGATGCAAGCAAAGAATATCAAACCTGCCCAAAAATTTTCAGTATATGATTCGGGCATAGGACAAAATGAGAATTTGGGTAGTGAGACAAAACTGTACACCCTTCCTAATCAAACCTCCCCATTCCAAACAGAAATCCACAACTCCAGTTTCATAGATTCATCAAGTACACCAAATAGAATGTCTGATAAGTTGTGTGACTTTGTAGTGTTTGATTTACCCGACTGTGAAGGGTCCATTTTAAGTGAAACCATACCCAACCCTTGTGATCTCTACACCTCCAATCTTGAACCAAAGCTGATTGAAAACCATACTTTTGATGAGATGTTTGAGAATTTTAACCTTCACTTGAATGAGGTGATTGACGTTGGGGATATATTGATTGATGAACCCGAAATTTTGGATGATTTTGTCCCACCAATTCATCAAATCCTTTCACTTCCTTGTGGTCATCATCTTGAGCCTTTAATTCTTCCCGAACCCCAAATATGTCTTGAAGTAGATGATAATGGTATACCCGAAGATCAGACCGAAATACAGCCTCCATCTTCCATATCTGGTTCAGCAACACTCAACACACCAATTTGTTTACCCATTTCACCTTCTACTTTCTCCGGTTCTTCTTCTGTTTCTATAGTTTCAGTGAGTTTTGATGAATCACAATCCGTTAATTCAAGTTCAATATTACCAGAAATTCAACTTGATTTGGATATTTTTGAAAATGAGGTAGATGAGTTTTTCGAGCCCTCTACCTCAATGATTTTTGATGAATCAAATAGGATAAATTCTGGCACAAAACTCTTTGACAGCAAAATATTCAATCACACCATTGATAAAAGTTTTGAAGAACTTTTTGCTGACGAACTTGAATTTTTAAACAATACGGATTTTGTGATTGATCAATCTCCATCTATAGAGGTTGAACCGTCACCATTCCTTCTTCCTAATCATTCACATTCATCCTCATTCTTTCTTTTCTCTAATTTCAAACCCTTTCCAGACCACCTCTTATCCCTTCCCTATTTTTTCTTGACTCGATACAACACATTCTTCCACCGACCTATACGCTATACTGATAAAATCTTTGAATGGTTGGTGTTAACTTTTGGCCTTTGTAAAGTCCTACTTTGACCAAATGTCTCACCCCCTCTTAAAATGCTTCGTATTGTCTAACTCATGTTTGAAGGGGGGTATATTTTTGGCTCTTGAACATAACTTTTATCCTCAAATTTATGAGCCAAAAATAAGTTTGGGGGAGGATTTTCACTTTCATATATTCTTACCCCCATTAATAATTTTGTCCCAAGCCTACAGGTTTTTGTGATCCAGCAGATAGCAACAGTGATGACACTGTTGAAAACAAGTTTGGGGGAGGTTTGTGCTTATTTACGCATCACTTTGCATCATATTTTGCATAAGCACAACTTTTTCAAAAATTTAAAAAAAAAATTTCTTTTATAACAAAAGAGTAGATAGTGAAAAATTACATCCAAAAGATAGGAATAGTTTAAGAAAACCAAGAAAATTAGAAGTTTTCTTAAACGAACTGGTAATAAGCAGTTATGAGTTGTTGTCGCAAGGGTTAGTAAGATGAAGGAAGTCACTAATCTGAGAATAAAAATAAGTCTGAAAAATAGTTTCTATCCTGAAAGCCAAACATTTGAATGTTGATACCCTACTATATGCACTTACACAAGTCTTGAAACTCGGGATAGTAGAGGATACCTTGAAATGCTCTTGTCTAAAAGCCAAAGTATGAAGGAAATAAAAAAAAATGAATAAAATATAAAATGGTGAAGAAAAAAATGAACGCTGGTTTTGTTATCGCCAAGGCATCAATAAAAAAATATAGCGAGGGTGCCTCATCACCTAGTGCCTTAGACCAACTGGTCTGGGAGTCACTGCTAAGCCTTAGGTGGTGCAAGATGAGGAAAATACTATCACCTAATCAGCAAGCACATAAGTAATCGGTCGGTTGGTACCGCAAGAAGTATTAACGGTCGCATGAAAATGTGTGAGCAATTGCATAAATATTCATCAAATTAAAAAGTACTGAGGTAAATGGACAAGAGTATGATAGCTTGAATTGAATTCTCCGAGTGTAGGGATGTCCATTTCACACGCGTAGGGGTATATGATCGATATTTGGATGAAAGGTAGGAATGAAGAATAAAGACGATGTTTTATCAGGGATAATGTGATTTCTAACATTTTTTCATGACTATTAAGATAGGGCTCATGACAACTGAAAAGCTAGTGTAGTTGGAAACTCTTATTTTCAAAGTCTTTCTTTTATGGTTCTTATCTTTATATGTAAATTTCACCATCTCTCTTTTATTATAGTATTTTGTGGGTGTAATCCGCTGAAAACCCTCAGGAGACAACACTCCTACTAGGGACACCTAGAGGTTTAACGGCTTGTTGCACGTGCTCAGTGCAATCGTGTTTGCCTACGAAAGTGTGATTAGTTTTCTCCTTTCTTTTTTCTCCTTCTCTTGAATAAACTAGTTTGCTCGGGACGATCAAAGATAAGTTTGGGGGTATTTGTTCAGTTGATAAAACTGCACATTTATTCTTACATTTTTCCTACTATTTCCATATTAAAAAAGGTCTTTATTATAATATATCATACATATGAGGGTTTATGTGTAAAAATACTATTTTCCATGTGTTGATATATTACAATTAGAATTTGGTAGGAAATTATATGCAAATAATATCATTGACCAAATCCTAGTTGAACAAAGTCTACTAAATATTATTTGAGTTGTTGTGCAGAATTTTTCCAAGTTGTTGTGCAGAATTTTTCCAAGACTAAAATCAAGAAAATCAAGTTGTTAAAGAAAACCTGCCTAATTAAGAAAGCAAAACTTGGAGATCAAGTCTGGCAGCAACTACGAGAAGATTTCAAAGATCCAAAGATTCCAGAGAACACCACATGTCACATAGAGGAAGCACCAAGAAAATGATCAAAGGCCGAGATCATATGGCCGCGGATCCGCGGCCATACCCCCCTTGGGCCGCGGATCCGCGGCATGATAGAAGAGTTAGAGGATGCATTTTTTTGGGGAGAATCTTTATAGTTAGCTTCCATATTTGGAAGCAATAGTTCTGGCTTTGGGGCTATAAATAAAGACCGAGAGCCTCTTGGAAAAATTATCAAGTCGACGAGATCACGAAGTCCAAGACGGCTCACGCATCCAGACTGATCATCAACTGTTCGTCTACCTCCTTGGAAGAGATCGAGAAGCAAACTAGTCTTTTTAATCATTTTCTAAGGAATCAAAGTGTAATGAATATTGTTGATTAATAAAGGTAGCTTTCTTTTTCTTATTCTATTTCTTCGTAGTTTAATTATGTATTTTCTCTCCATCTCTTTTTCTCCCAACATGCGCGAGTAATTCTCCGCTTGTTAGGGTTCGTAGGATTAGGGTAGGCTAATGGATGATGAACATCTCTAAACTCTTTTTAAGTCCTATAAAGTTTATAAACTTTATCAAAAGAATCATTAACATCCTAATCGGGCGCGCTAACAATTCATTGTTAGTCTCGACCGCGATTAGAGATTAGATTAATGATTGTTTTGGTAAAGGCTAGATATGAACGGAGTTCCGTGTCGAGATAAGGGTTAAGAGTGGGATTCCTTTTCCCTCCAGAAACCCTAATCTACACGCATCACCATCGTTCTAGTTTTAAATCTATTAAAGGATAAAAAGAGTAATTTTTAATTAATCATACATAACTACTAAATCCTAATGAACCCTACAAGCCCCCTTTTATATTAAACTTACATCCATAATTAATCTAGATATATATTTTGCATTCTTGTTTAACGTAGATCTAGAAACCATTCCACAAAATTCTTATTTCTTCCTCCTTTCTCAACACATCTAAAGTAAGAGTAAAAGGTTCAACGTTTCCCTGAGGACGACCCGTACTCACCTCAGTCTAGCTACGCGCGACACCGTTCTGATTGCGGTTAACTACTAAACACAATTTTTCGAAGCAATCAAAAGACCTCTCTATATATGTCCAAGCATCCATTATAATATACAATCATGTACAATATTGTCCTCTAGGGCATATATATAACTAACAACAATCTCATGTGTTGAGAATCAAGAGAGGAGGTGAAATAGAAACACACAAAGAACCTTACACTACATCCTAGACTCTTTAGATTAGCAATCTAAAGTTTCTAGTTGCTCCACTAGACTCTTAGTGTGGAGCTAGATCCATGGACTACATCTCTCGGGTGGATCATCTTCGACGGAGGAAGACCGGCCATCAAGCTCGATCCAGGAGAACCAAAGGAGCAAGAAAAGACGAACAAGTTAGATCAATGAGATCACTAGGAGCAAACGAAGAGGATAGAAGACCGAAGGACACGAACCTTTTGGTGAGAAACTTCTATCACAGTAGTTAGCTCCTCTCATGTATGCTAGTTTATGTTTATGGTAGATCTGACATCGGGTTATTCTAGCGCCAATTTTTCAAACCCTAAAATTTTTGTTCCGCAAACTGCTACGGTAGATGTCAGGACACTAGTATAACCCAACATGGTATCAGAGCCAGCCCATAAACCCTTACTAGTTTGTTTAGACGTGTTTAAAATATCGACCGACAAAACTTTTCCAAATCACAATTTCCTTTCATATATTTTCTATCGAATTTTAAAAGTGTTCAAAAAATTATTTAGAGTGCCTTAAAAATACATGCAGGGTATTTTAGAAAAAACACAAGAAATTTGAGCACATAAGCTCTTCATTTCACCGCGGAAGCGCCACAAAACATGTTTGTTTGCGGCGGTTCCACGGTCGAAGTGGGGCCTTTGTGCACAAAATTTTTTCTGTCACTCTAATGTGTGGAAATGTGATTTTTGAGATGTATGTTTTTGGCCCAGATTTATTTGAGTACTGGTTAGCACTTGGGGCCAATACGGAAAAGTTTTGGTCGATCGAAATTTTAAATATGTGTTTTTCAGTACATATGTTACTATCTGCGACCGTGAATATCATTGAGCGGTATAACCCGACTAATTGCTATGTGTTCTATTAGACGGGTTTACGAACATGATATTCACGTTGATGTTCTGTAATGTGCTGATATTGTAGTTGGATTGTCGTGGTGGATAACCGATGGTGCAATGATGATAGTACAGTTCAGATTTATTTGTGTATTCATATTGCGGAGCGAGCGTCCGATATGTGGACAGCCGTCTCTGCCGGATTGTATATTATTTGATTGGGGCACGACCGGGTTGAGGTCGATATCACCATTGTACATATACTTTTTTCCTTTTCTGTACTAAGATTACCCCACGGTGGAGTGCTCGAATAGCCGGGTTCTAGAGGGAAATGGGCCCGCATCTCATGGAGTTGAGACAGAGGGGACCTTACTCTAGAATTGACGGGCTATTCGCCGCACTCGTAGAGGGTATAGGATGACCCATGGAGGGGCGCTCAAGTTACCGAATCCCATGAAGTGCTGGGTAGCCCATTCACTTTGTTGATTGGAGTTGCCTCACTTCTTGGATTGGCGGGTAATTTAACACGCTCGTAGGGGTCTAGGATTTCATTGCACGAGCTATCCACACGACCAGGAACGTCGGGTCTTATTTGCGGCTCAAATGAAACCCAAGGCTCCAAGATTATCCACCATTCTGTGTTGCTTGATGTTGTTCTGTGATGTTGCTTATATCATGCCTGAGACGAATGTTATATATATATTTATATATACATGTAGATGTTGTATATGTTTTGCACCCGCGCTAGTCCAGCCCCCGCTCTGCCGTTAGTTAAATAACCTATCGGTGCATGACGGGGCCCCGTGGCGAATGCGTATGGCATATACTACATTGTATTTTCGTTTTTTTCTGGTGTGATAGGGATTAAATGATGAGACCACATTAATTTTGATTAATGCAAGAAAATAAACCTAAAAGTTGTTGTTGGAAAAAATTTCGAAAAACCATAGTCATATTCTTTCGCTTTGCATAGTGGTATTCGGTTATGAATATCCAGCACCTCATTCGAGGAGGCAAAAAGCTAGATCCCTTCACGGGGAATGACCTCTTGAGCAAAAGTTTATAATGTAGATTACTCGGTTTTCTTCAAAACCCAAGGTTTTTAAAAGCGGAGCCTAAACCACTCCTTTTCAAAACTAATCGGTTCTTTCAACGATATCAACTTCATTACGTTAAAGGGTTTTTCGCTAAAAACCTAGCCGTAGCCCTCTGTCATTTCGGATGAGTAGTACCTACTATTCGTGCTGCGTTTGTTGGCTTTTGTCAAGGCATAGTGTACGGTAGCTAGATGTTACTTGTCTGTTGCATAGAGATGCGATTATTTAGGACAGTCGTATAGCCTTGTTCGCCTTTGTCAAGGGTTTGTATGGATGGGTCTTGATTAATCCAGGATAATAACTGGTTGAACTTGACCAGTGGTTTATGATTTGTTGGCCTTTGTCAAGGTCATTAACTGCTAGGGGAAAAAACCACATCGGGAGTTTCAAATATACATGAAACTTGCTAGTGCTGCATACCTTTTGGAGTGTGGTGACTAGAGTGGCTTCCATCTACTTTATCACGTAATGATAGTTGGATCCCGATCCCACTAATGAGTAGGATTACTCTTGGGAGATATTTTTCACTTCACAATTAGCTGACCTATTAGGTGTCTAGAAAAGTGTTAACGGGGTTACGCCTCTGATTTGCCTCTTTAAAATTGATTCTTCTTTTGATTAAAAGAAAAGTAAAGAAAGTAAAGAAGAGATGTTTTAGTAGTAAAAGTAACCGCAATCAATAACGGTGTCGTGTGTAGCTAGATCTTTAGTGAGTACGGGTCGTCCTATGGGATTCGTGGAATTTTATCGTTTTTGGTTTAGATCGGTTGAAAGAAATAGTAAAGAAAATCAAGAAAATGGTTCAAGATTTAGTTGAAATAATAGTTTCAAGAAAATTAAGAAATTGTTTTCAAGAAAGGAAATCAAGAAAATGTTCAAGATCTAATTATCAAGAAAATATGAAGAAGACTTGTAGGATTCGATCGGATTTAGTAGCCATGGATGACTAATAAAGACGACTCATCTTCTCTATTGACAGTTTAACACTAGATTGATGGCCATGAATGCAGATTAGGGTTTTTTTGGAAGAAACTAGGGTTTATTCACTATCGTCCCATGTCCTTTCATTGATCCCATTCATTTTCTAGCCCTTCACAAAAAGTTCGTCAATCTTATCTCAAATCGTGGTCAAGATTATCAAGAATTTGATATCGTGCCCGATGAGGATGTTGACGATTCTTTTGCGAAAGTTTGTAAACTTCATAAGACTTAAAAAGAGTATAGAATTTTTTCATCCATCGATCTACCCTAATCCTACGAATCCTATCAAGCGGAGATTTACTCGCGCATCATGAAAATCGAAGAATGAATAGAGAAAGAATTCATAATGCGGAAATTAAAAGAAAGCAAAATTGAAACTAATTATGACCTTTATTATTCAACTTCAAATTATAACCTTTTCAATCCGAGATTACAAGAAGAATCACTCTCGATCACTTTCTTGAAGAGGTAATTTTTCCGTCGATCTTCACGTCGCTCGATCACCGTGAGTCTTGGATCTGTCGTGGATCGCGTGCTTGTCGTTGATGATCGGCTTCGTATAAAGGAGACTTGAATGATGTCGCTCGATGAATTTCTCAATGATTCTTGATATTAGATCTTGGATTTGTTGAATTTGTTAGCTCTTTTCTTGATTTAATTTGATGAATGAATTTGGGGGGAAATACCGGAAATTTTTTCAATGAAGCCCTAGGTCCTTTTTATAGCCCCTAATCAAGCTTCATCAATAAGCTAGATTGTTACAAAGAAACTTCAAGGACAATCTAGGTTGTTACAAATAAGCGTCCTCAACAAGCTAGGTTGTTACAAAGAAACTTCCAGTGAACTCCCGAACCCCAAATCCCTGAATCGGCCGCGGATCCGTGGCAACTCGGCCGCGGATCCGCGGCAACTCGGCCGCGGATCGGCCGTGACTCAGTGAGGTTTTGGCTTCCTATTTCTGGAGTATTCTTCTGTTGATATTTGGGTCTTTATTTGATGTCTGGAACCTTCTGATTTGTTCTGAGTTTCTACCAATATTTAATTCTTCGATTTCCTGTATTTTTATCGGCGGATTTCAGATTCCGATATCTGACCTGAGCTAATTTTTGCACAAGATCTCAATGAAGAATGTTAGAGATACACAATATTATGCGTAAAATATTAAACATACAATTTCCTTCAAAAATGTTGATTATAATGTATAACACATGGTAAATGATATTTTCCAGACAAACTTCTAATATATGTTATATTTATAGCAAACACCTTTAGATGATTAAAAAAGGTAAGGAAATTGTCATGTTAAAAATGCAATAATTTCGACTGAACAAATTCCCCCAAACTTGACTTTGATTGTCCCGAGCAAACTTTATTTATTCAAGAGAAGGAAAAAAATAGAAAGAAAAGGAAAAACTAACTAGCACACTTTCGTAGGCAACACGATTGCACTGAGCACGTGCAATAAGCTTTTAAACCTCTAGGTGTCCATAGTAGGAGGAGTGTTGTCTCCTGAGGGTTTTCAGCGGATTACACCCACAAAATCCTATAATAAAAGAAAGATAGTGAAAGTTACATATAAAGATAAGAACTATAAAAGAAAAAAATACTTGATAATAAGAGTTTCCAACTACACTAGCTTTTCGATTGTCATGAACCCTATCTTAATAGTCATGAAAAGATGTTAGAAATCACATCATCCCTCAATAAAATATCGCCTTTATTCTTCATCCCTACCTTTCTTCCAAACACCGATCATATACCCCTACGTGTGTGTAAAAGACATCCCTACACTCGGAGAATTCAATTCAAGTTATCATACTCTTGTCCATCTACCTCAGTACTTTTTAGTCGGTGAATATTTTAGATGGAATTACTCACACATCCTTCATACGACCGTTAATACTTCTTGAGTGCTAACCAACCGATTACTAAATGTGCTCACTTATTAGGCGTAATTAGCAATTTCCTCTTCTTGCAATGGCTAAGGCATAGCAGTGACTCCCAAACCAGTTGGTTTAAGGCATTTGGTGATGAAGCACCCTCGCTATATTTTTTTATGCTGCCTTGGTGATTATAAAACTAGTGTTCATTTTTCTTCACCATTTTATACTTTTATGCTTCATTTAATTTTTTTTCTCGCACTTTGGCTTTTAGACAAGAGCATTTCAAGATATCCTCTACTATCTCGAGTTTCAAGACGTGTGTAAGTGCGTACAGTAGGGTATCAACGTTCAGATGTTTGGCTTCCAGAATAGGAACTATTTTTCATACTTATTTTTATCCTCAGATTAGCGACTTCCTTCATCTTACTAACCCTTGGGACAACGGCTCATAACTACTTATTACTAGTTTCGTTTCAGAAAACATCTAACTTTCTTGTTTTTCTCAAACTCTTCCAATCATTCAAATGTAATTTTTCACTTTCTAATCTTTCATTATAAAAGAAAAAAAATTTAAAATATTTTGTGCTTATGCAATGTGTATAATTAAAATTAATGCGTAAATAAGCACAAACCTCCCCCAAACCTATTTACAGCCGTATCCTTACTGTTGTTATCTTTTAAATCTCAAAACCTGTAGACTTGGGAGGAAAAGTTATTAACGGGGACAAGAATAAATGAAAGTGAAAATCTCCCCCAAACTTATTTTTAATCATATGGATACTCAGTTAAGTCCTTTTTAACTCACCGCCATTCTTATGATGAGGCAATATTATCGAGACATTGGAGGTGAGGCGAAGGAAATTTAGTTATGATAAAGCGGCTCCTGTAAAAACAAGAGCTCCTCCGTGGGGTCAGTGGAAAAATACGGTATTAATCTATACCTATTCACTTTAAAAATATAACCATTTTTAATATTTTCAACTTCAACTGCCCCGTGCGGGTATACATACCGCACCACAAATGGTCCTTTCCAACGATATCTTAGCTTACTCGTATGAAGATGGATACGGGAATCATAAAGAAGGACTTGTTATCCCGGGATAAAAGTTTTTCTCAAAATATTTTTATCGTGAAATACTTTAGTCCGGTTCTTTACTATAACTGCATTATCGTAAGTTTCATCTCGGAGTTCGCTTAGCTCATTTAATTGCAGCTTCCGAAAGTTGTAGGCTTGATTTAAATCGAAGATCAGTTCTTTAATGGCCCACATTGCTTTATGTTCGATCTCGACAGTAAGGTGGCAAGCCTTTCCAAACACTAGGCGGTAAGGAGACATACCAAGATCAGTCTTATAAGCAGTACGAAATGTCCAAAGAGCATCCATCAATTTGGTTGATCAATCTTTACGGTTTTTAGAAACTTTCTTCTCCAAGATTTGTTTGATTTGTCTATTGGAAATCTCATCTTGTCCGCTCGTTTGGGGATGATAGATCGTAGAAAGTTTATGGTTGATTAAATATTTCCACCTCAAAGTCTCGTAAAACCGATTACAGAAATGCCTTCCGTTGTCGCTAATTATAGCGCGAGGGTGTCCAAATCGCGAAAAGATATTTTCTTTAAGGAACTTAATAACAACCTTGTTTTCATTAGTGTAACACGGTATCGCTTCCACCCATTTCGAGACATAGTCAGCCGCTAACAAGATATATAAATTCCCAAAAGAGTTAGGAAAAGGGCCCATAAAATCAATACCCCAAACGTCGAAAATTTCTACAACCAAGATAGGCTCAAGTAGCATCTCATTTTTTCGAGAAATATGACCCGTGTGTTGACACCATGGACAAGTTTTGTAATGATCAAATGCATTTTTGAATAATGTAGGCCAGTAAAAACCACATTGCAAAACTTTCTCCGCCGTTTTACGTGGTCCAAAGTGACCACCGCATGCCAGAAAGACAAAACACTCTTGAATTCATTATTAGGGACACATCTGCGAATGATTTGGTCAGAAAAATACTTAAACAAATAAGGTTCATCCCAGTAAAAGTGCTTTACTCGGGATAGAAATCGATGATTGTCTTGTTTAGAACAATCGCTAGGAATAAGTCACGTTGCTAGATAATTCACAATATCCACAAACCAAGATTCGCAGGATACGGTCAAGAGATGTTCGTCAGGGAAAGAGTTGTTTATTGGTAAGGTCACAGTAGGTGAAGAAGAGATGCGTGAAAGATTATCGGCTGCTACGTTTTCACATCTTCTCCTATCTCGTATGACAAGATCAAATTCTTGTAATAACAGGATCCAACGTATTAACCTGGCCTTAGTATCTTTCTTTGATAAAAGATGTTTTAGTGCGGAGTGATCAGTGTAAAGCTCTATCGGTGAGCCAATCAAGTAAGGCCTGAATTTTTCTAATGCAAATACAACTGCTAAGAGTTCTTTCTCGGTAGTTATATAATTAATTTGGGCATCATTCAAAGTCTTACTTGCATAATAAATTGCATGTGGCATCTTATCAATGTGCTGTCCTGAGACTGTACCAGTAGCAAAATCTGATGCATCACACATTAGCTCAAACGGGTGGTTCCAATCAGGAGATAATATAACAGGGGCTATAGTGTGAGATCTTTTAAGTGATTCAAAAGTAGCCTCACAATCCGAATCGAAGTGAAATGTAGTATCCTTGGCCAAGAGAAGAGTTAAGGGTCTAGCAATTTTGCTACAATCCTTAATGAATCTCCTATAAAATCCTGCATGAGCAAGGAAGGATCGTATATCTTTGACGCATTTGGGATGAGGAAGGTTATGGATGACATCTATTTTAGCTCTGTCTACCTCAATGCCTTTTCGTGAAATGACATTTCTAAGCACGATACCTTCTTGGACCATGAAATGGCACTTTTCCTAATTCAAAGTTAAATTCTTATCCTTACAGCGGGTAAGAACTGCATCTAGATGACATAAGCAATCCTTAAAGGAGTCCCCAAATATAGAGAAATCTTCCATGAAAATCTCCAGAAAATTCTCGATCATGTCTGAGAATATCCTTATCATACACCGCTGAAATGTAGCGGGAACATTGCATAACCCAAAGGGCATGCGTCTATAAGCAAAGGTACCGAAATGACAAGTAAATGTTGTTTTATCTTGATTATTTTCGGCGATAGGGACCTGGTTATAGCCAGAGTGTCCGTCCATGAAACAATAATATTCATGTCTAGCTAATTGTTCCAATATCTGGTCAATAAAAGATAGAGGGAAGTGATCTTTCCTCGTTGCGGTATTGAGTTTCCTATAATCAATACATACACGCCATCCAGTTTGGGGGTGTGTTTGGATCAACTCATTAGCCTTATTAGTTATGACCGTGATGCCAGACTTTTTAGGGACCACATGAATATGACTTACCCATTGGCTATCAGAGATTGGGTAAATTATACCACTATCTAGGCACTTGGCAATTTCTTTCTTTACCGCCTCCTTCATGACGGGATTTAACCGTCTTTGTGGGTCTCGGGTTGGTTTGGCTTCATCCATCAAATGTATATGATATTCAACAATCAATGGACTAATCCCTTTGATGTCTGCCATTGTCCAACCAAATGCTTGCCGATTTGATCTCAAGACCATCAAAAGAGTGTTCTCTTGCTCTAAAGCTAGAGAAGCGAATATGATCACGGGCAAAGACTCATTCTCACCTAAATATGCATTTTTAAGATGAGAAGGTAGCAGTTTGAGATCTAATGTCGGCGGAGAGACAATAGAAGGTGGGGTAAGGGAATGATACTTGGATTCCCTAAGAAGTTCATAACCTGCATAGGATATTGACTCGGAAAGCGCTACTGAATTTTGTGATGAGTCAAAAGGTTCAAACTCGGGGATGGGCTCGTCAAAGGTGTCCTCACTATAATAATGTGCTAGATCAAATAGTGATATACTAATGTCGTCGAGATCATTATAGCAAAGTTCCTCAACCTTGCAGCTTTCGGGAGCTATCTCGTGGACAGAACAGATATCAAGTAAATGAGCAGAAGGTTCAGATGGTTGACTTCCTAGCTTGTAAATGTTAAGCTCAATTGTCATTTTGCCGAAGGATAAGTTCATAGAAGCATTAAGACAATTAATGACAGCATTGGAAGTGGCTAAGAAGGGTCAACTGAGAATCATCGAAATTTGGTTCCGTGGGTTTGCTACAGGTTGTGTATCTAAAACAATAAAGTTCACCGGGAATATAAATTCCCCGACTTTTATCAACACATCCTCAAGCTCACCTCTACGTTTGGTGATAGATCGATCTGCCATCTGGAGAGTGCAGTGGGCAGGTTTCAACTCTCCAATACCCAACTGCTTGTAGACAGAGTAAGAAAGTAGGTTAACACTAACGCCAAGGTTGAGTAGAGCACGATTAATATTTTTACCCCCAATAAAAATAGAGATTGTAGGATAGCCAGGGTCCTTGCGTTTCTTTGGTAATTGCTGGGTAAAAGCTGTGCTAACATTACTCGTCATGAATACTTTTTTCGGCACTTGAGTTCTTCTCTTCCTAGTGCACAAGTCCTTAAGTATTTTCGCATAAGCCGGAACTTGTTGGATAGCATCTAGGAGAGGGATATTTATGTTAACCTGTTTAAATATTTCCATAATCTTCTCCATTTGTGCGTTAGGTTTGTTGGCCCTCAACCTATTTAGATAAGGAGCTTTATCAATAATAGTTGGGTCCAACATTTGTGGAGAAGTTCATGTGTGTAGAACGGATCCCAGAATTAGAATGGGGATTGTTTCAGGTTGACTCAACGAGGTGGGCGGAGGGTTCAAGCCTAGGGGAAAACGGAGAATCGGCTCGGAAGAAGATGGACTAGATGAAATAGGGTCAGAAGTGGAAGTGGAAGCCGGGGTGGCTTGATTGATTCATCATTATCAACCTGTTCACCGACTTGATTATTCAGTAGTCTTTCGGATCTCAACGTGGTAATGGCATTCATATTATGATATTGTGAGTGGCCAGGATTCGATAAGGGTTGAGGTGGAAGTTTCCCTTTCTCTCTATCACCCATCGCAGCATTTAATTGTGCAATTTGTGCTTCTATCGATTTTATACTCTCACCGTGGGAGGCGGAATCCTTCTTTGTGGTATCGATAGAAGACCTTATATCAGCCGACATTTGCATGGAATGTTTCATAAACAAATCCAAGGTTTGTTCGAGTGAAGAGGAGTTTTCGGTACCGGCCGTTTGGAAAGAATTATTATAAGCTGCATAATTGTTGGCAGGATTTTGAAAAGTTTGTGGTTGAAAAGGGTACTGATTCTGTGATGGTTGCTGTTGCTGTGGAGGAACCCTTTGAAAATTATTTTGGTTTGGAACCGTATTTTGAGTTTGGTGTTAGTTCTAAGCAAAATTAGGGTGATTCCTCCAACCTTGATTATATGTGAAAGAATAAGGATCGTTTCTAGGTCGCTGCTGAAAAGCAGCATTAGTGTGTTCTTGACCTTGAAACGGAGAATTCAAAGGACATTCTTCCGTCAGATGTGATGGATCGGAACAACATCCACACACGGTTTTAGGGAGCATCACCTGGTTTTGGGAGGCTATTAAAAATTTTGTTTTCCATAGCTTCGAGTTTCTTTTGCATTGCTGCAATTTCGGCTTTTACTGCTATGGAAACATCAAGTTGATGGATACCTCCCCTAGATGATGGTGGTCTAACTCTTTCCCATTGCAAAGTGTTTTCAGCAAAATCTTCCAAGAATTTCCAGGCTTCACCATCTTCTTTAGACATGAAATTGTCTTAACACATGGTTTCAGGTATCTGCTTTGTTGTTGGATTAATGCCTTCATATATAATTCGGCACAGATCTCATCTATGAATTCCGTGATGAGGACATTAGACAAGCAGATCCTTGAACCGTTCAAAGCATTTCCAAAATAGTTCATTGGGAAGCTGGGTAAACTGGTTGATTTCGCTCCAAACACGGGCGGTCTTATGATTGGGATAAAATTTCTTAAGGAATGCTATAACGAATTCATCCCAATTGGAAATAGAGTGTGCGGCACTTTTATGCTAAATCGCACAAAGTAAACGGGAGAAGACGTAAACGCATAGCATCCACAGAAAGTTGTGAAGTGCCCATCATAGCACATACGTTTTCGAATTTGGTGATAAAAACATATGCGTCTTCAAACTCAAGACCGTGAAATTTAGGCAAAACATTGATAAAGTGTGGTTTGATTTCAAAATTATCCCCATTGGCTGGTGGAATAGAAAGACAAGTAGAAAGAAGACCACGTATAGGGTAGCATCTCTCTTGGAGAGATATATGCGGTAGATTCTGCGCACCCGTGGGTGGTGGCAGAGTGGTGTTATTAAAATTTGATGGAGAACCGTCCATCTCGGTGGATGTTGTGGGTGGTGAGGAAAAATAAGATGAAGAAATACTGACTTCGGAGTCGATAGAAGAAACGCGGACAAGACGAGCACTAGAATCCCGTGTTCAGCCGAGCATGCACTAAGCGGGTTTAGCACAAGTTGCAGCGTAAATTTTTTTAATTAATATATATATATATATATATATGTATATTAGTAAAAAGAAAAGTTTGTTTTGAAAAAGTCGGATTTAGACAAATCACAAAAATGCACAATCAACCCTAGATCTAAGGTCATCTAGGTCAAGTCACTAAACCGCTCTTAGACTTTCAGAAGACAAATTGCAGGATCAATCCTCTACTACCTCTTTATCTCTCTTATGGCCAGGTAAGTGCCATGTAAGTGGGAGGTATCCGCTATACGAATCACCGTAAATAGCAGGCCTAACTAAGTAACCACTTGCCTTAGACACACTTGCCTAGAAATCACAAAAGAAATGTGGATAAGCAGTAGATTACCCACGAACTTCCGCTGTCCTAATTGAGCGCGACGGTCCTTAGAGTCTTGGTCTAGATATTTTTTAATTAATGAAGGGTGATGCGGATGCTCATTTTTGTGATTTGTGGGGCTTAGGAAGGGTAATGATATCCCCACCTAATCTGAATTTGGTCTTTGCCCCTTAATTATTCGTATTACAATATGCACAAACAACCAATATCAAAACACACAACAAAAATTTTTTAAGCGGCGAATTTTTGCAAAGAATCCTGCAGAAAAATTGTTATTAGACTTTTCAGAGGAGAGAGGAGAAGATCGGAAATATACCAGAGAAAAATGAAGCCAAGAATCACTTATCCCACCATGGTTCCGCCGCGAAAATAGCCCTAATGCCGCGGTTCCGCGGCCAATATGAGAATTCTTGAAAATATTTTTTTCTGCACTTGCTTCACTTGCTCCTCTGGCCTTGATGAAATGCTCTGAATATTTATCTCCCTACTATAGTGATTCCAGATCTCCTTGCAAAATTTACACACTAATCGTTAAGCATATGATGCGTTCTTGATTTTTATTTCAATTTAATAATAATACTTCAACCCAAAAGCAAGAAAGAACAAATTACGCACGGATCCCCGGCAACGGCGCCATTTGATTGATCTCTTTAAAATTGATTCTTCTTTTGATTAAAAGAAAAGTAAAGAAAGTAACGAAGATATGTTTTAGTAGTAAAAGTAACCGCAATCAATAATGGTGTCGCGTGTTGCTAGACCTTTAGTGAATACGGGTCGTCCTATGAGATTCGTAGAATTTTATCGTTTTTGCTTTAGATCGGTTGAAAGAAATAGTAAAGAAAATCAAGAAAATGGTTCAAGATTTAGTTGAAGTAATAGTTTCAAGAAAATTAAGAAATTGTTTTCAAGAAAGGAAATCAAGAAAATGTTTTAGATCTAATTATCAAGAAAATATAAAGAAGGCTTGTAGGATTCGATTGGATTTAGCAGCAATGGATGACTAATAAAGATGACTCGTCTTCTCTATTGAAATTTTAACACTAGATTGATGGCAATGAATGTGGATTAGAGTTTTTTATGGAAGAAACTAGGGTTTCTTCACTATCGTCCCTTGTCCTTTCATTGACCCCATTCATTTTCTAGCCCTTCACAAAAAAATCGTCAATCTTATCTCAAATCGTGGTCAAGATTATCAAGAATTTGGTATCGCGCTCGATGAGGATGTTGACGATTCTTTTGCGAAAGTTTGTAAACTTCATAAGACTTAAAAAGAGTATAGAATTTTCTCATCCATCGATCTACCATAATCCTACGAATCATATCAAGCGGAGATTTACTCGCGTATCATGAAAATCGAAGAAAGAATAGAGAAAGAATTCATAATGAGAAAATTAAAAGAAAGCGAAATTGAAACTAATTATCACCTTTATTATTCAACTTCAAATTACAACTTCTTCAATCCGAGATTACAAGAAGAATTTCTCTTGATCACCTCCTTGAAGAGGTAATTTTTCCGTCGATCTTCACGTCGCTCGATCACCGTGAGTCTTGGATCTGTCGTGGATCACGTGCTCGTCGATGATGATCGGCTTCGTATAAAGGAGTCTTGAATGATATCGCTCGATGAATTTCTCAATGATTCTTGATCTTGGATCTTGGATTTATTGAATTTGTTAGCTATTTTCTTGATTTGATTTGATGAATGAATTTTGGGGAAAATTCCAGAAAAATTTTCAATGTAGCTCTAGGTCCTTTTTATAGCCCCTAATCAAGCTTCTCCAACAAACTAGGTTGTTACAAATAAACTTCTAGAACAAGCTAGGCTGTTACAAAGAAACTTTCTCAACAAGCTAGCTTGTTACAAGAAGCTTCAAGAGAACTCCCGAACCCCAAGTCCCTGAATCGGCCGCGGATCCGCGGCAAATCGGCCAACTCGGCCGCGGATCGGCCGCGGATCAGTGAGGTTTGGGCTTCATATTTCTGGAGTATTCTTTTGTTGATATTTGGGTCTTTATTTGATGTCTGAAACCTTCTAATTTGTTCTAAGTTTCTGCCAATATTTAATTCTTCGATTTCCTATATTTTTATCGGCGGATTTCTGATATCGATACTGAGCTAATTTTTGCACAAGATCTCAATGAAGAATTTTAGGGATACACAATATTATGCATAAAATATTAAACATACAATTTCCTTCAAATATGTTGATTATAATGTATAACACATGGTAAATGATATTTTCCGGAAAAACTTCTAATATGTGTTACATTTATAGCAAACACCTTTAGATGATTAGAAAAAGTAAGGAAATTGTCGTGTTAAAAATGCAATAATTTCGACTGAATAGCCTCTGCGGAAATGAGGTTTACTTTAATTAGGTCTGTGCGAGAGCACGGGGAACCTCCCTCGAAGTACCAACATGCACCTTGCTGAACGGTTAGCGAACTTATAAGGTGTTAATGATCCCATCTAATTCTCTTTTTAAGGTTTGAAGGAGAATTCGAGGAAACGGTGGGAGCCATCCTGATTAGATAAACTAATAACCAATGTAATCTTGCAAGAGCGCACGCTGAGTGTTTCTTTTCTCTCTCTCCAGGTTGAAACCATTTCATGCCCTAATCAAGAATATAAAATGTATCGCTTGACCGATCCAAATTCTTATTCGGGGCTGGGAAATGTCGGTTTGGCACTAACTTATGACAGAAGTCATGAGTATGAGCAAGAGAAAGAGGATTGCATGGATTCCTTTATGAACCCAACGAAGAAGAAGCATACTATTGTGCCTTTTTCATGTGTTCTTGTTATTGAGAACTGTTTTTCGGTCAGTCCTACCTCCTGGGTACTAGATACCAGATCAGGATCTCATATCTGTAATTTATTGCATGGAATGAGAAAAAGTAGGATGGTTGGACCTGGTGATATGTCCCTCACAGTAGGGAACAGAGCACAAATTGATGCTTCTGCCGTCGGTGAATATCACGTAGCATTGCCAAGTGGCAATATTATGATTTTGAACAGATGCTACTATGTACCTTCCATGGTTTGCAGCATCATATCAGTTTCTTTACTTGATAAATATGGATATAAGTTTGTTCTTGATAGAAATATCATGAACATTTTCCTTAATCAGGTATTGGTTGAAGAAGGTACACCGTGTAATGGTATCTATATTTTAAATCAAAACACAGTTTTTAATATACAAAACACACGCAAAAGAAAGAGTTCAGAAGTGAATGAATCCTACTTGTGGCATTGTAGACTTGGTCATATCGGAGAGAAAAGACTAAGTAAGTTGCATAAAGATGGATTTTTGAATACGTTCGAATTTTCATTTTATGAAGCCTGTCAGTCTTGTCTCAAGGGAAAGATGACCAAATCTCCATTTACCGGACACGGAGAAAGAGCAATAGAGCTCTTGGGACTCATACACAGTGATGTATATGGTCCGATGTCTATACATACAAGGGGTGGCTTCTCGTACTTCATTATATTCACTGACGATCTCTCTAGGTTCGGATATGTGTATCTTTTGAAACACAAATCTGAAGCTTTTGAAAAATTTAAAGAATATAAGAACGAAGTAGAGAAGCAGACTGACAAAAGTATCAAGATCCTCCGATCTGATAGAGGAGGGGAGTACTTAAGCATGGAATTCCTAGAATACCTAAAAGAGAATGGAATTCTTTCTCAGCTTACTCCTCCGTATACACCACAGCACAACGGTGTATCAGAGCGGAGGAACCGTACCCTATTGGATATAGTTCGCTCCATAATGAGTAACGCTGAGTTGCCTTTTTCATTACGGGGACATGCGCTACAGACAACGACATATCTTTTGAATCAAGTTCCTTCCAAATCTGTGCCTAAGACTCCATATGAAATATGGAGTGGAAAGAAACTATGTCTTAAGCGTATTAAGATATAGGGTTGTCCGGCCTATATTAAAATACAAAATCCGGACAAACTTCAGGCACGATCGTTTCTTTGTAAGTTTGTGGGATATCCAAAGCATTCGCATGGATATCTGTTCTACCACACCGAGGAATAGAGGTGTTTGTATCTCGCCACGCCACCTTTTTGGAAAGGGAATTTCTTGTAAAAGAAATTAATGGGAGTATGGTAGAACTAGAAGAAATTTCTGAACCACAAACTGAAACTGATGATTTGGTGGAACCGCTAGAGTCCCAGACGAACCTCAACCACTCCGTAGATATACTAGGATTTCTCATCCATCCGAGAGATACTATGGTTTTCTCATAGACGTGGATCGAGAGGGCTGCATCTTAGAAGAAGATGATCCCACTAGTTTCAAGCAGGCCATTATCAGTAGGGACTCTGGTAAATGGCTGGATGCTATGCGATCCGAAATGGAGTCCATGTACGCTAATAAAGTATGGACCTTGGATATTTCTCCACTTGGGATAAAACCCGTTGATGCAAATGGATCTACAAAAAGAAAATTGGTGTAGATGGACAGGTGGAAACCTATATGGCTAGACTTGTTGCAAAAGGTTTTCGTCAAAGACCAGGGGTGGAATATGACGAAACCTTTTCTCCAGTGGCTATGCTCAAATCCATTCGGATCCTACTTGCCATTGCTGTCTTCTATGACTATGAAATCCAGCAGATCGACGTAAACACAGCTTTTCTAAACGGAAGTTTGGAAGAGTATGTTTATATGGATCAGCCGGAGAGTTTTGTAGACAGTAGGAGCAGCGGGAAGGTGTACAAGTTGCTTAAATCCATTTATGGATTAAAGCAGGCATCGCGGAGCTGGAACATCTGTTTTGATGAAACAGTCAAGAAATTTGACTTCATTATGAACGAGAATGAGCCTTGTATATATAAGAAGATTGTAGGACGAACTGTCGTGTTCCTAGTCTTGTACGTGGATGACATTCTTTTGATAGGAAATGATATTCCTATGCTACAATCGGTCAAGCTATTCTTGTCAAAAAAGTTCTCCGTGAAAGACCCGAGTGATGCCTGGTACATTCTGGGGATTAAGATCTGCAGAGATAGATCCAAAAGATTATTGGGAATTTCACAGTCCAGGTATATAGAGACCATACCAAAGAGATTTAGTATGGATGATTCCAAGCATGGTAACATACCCGCATTGCACGGAATCATCCTCTCCAAAGAGATGTCTCCCAAGACCGATGAGGAGAGGGTTCGCATGAGCACTATACCCTACGCTTTGGTGGTACGATCTATAATGTATGCGATGCTATATACCAGACTAGATGTAGCTTACGCGCTTAGCATGGTGAGCCAGTATTAGTCAAACCCAGGAGAGAACCACTGGACAGCAGTGACGAACATTCTTAAGTACATGAGAAGGACCAAAGAACTGTTCCTGTTATTCGGTAATAGGGACATCCAGGAGGAGTCCTTTACCGACTCGAGCTTCCAGAGTGACAAGGATGATAGAAAGTCTGTCTCGGGCTTTGTGTTTACCCTCAACGGATGGGCGGTCTGTTGGAAGAGCACCAAACAGGACACCGTCGCAGAGTCGATGATGGAGGCTGAATACTTTGCTGCCAATGATGCCGCAAAAGAAGCGGTCTAGATTAAGAAGTTCATTACTGAACTTCAGGTGGTTCCGTCCATTGTTAATCTAATATCTTTGTATTGCGACAATAATAGAGCTATGGCTTTAGCGAAGGAACCACGGTCCCATCAGAAATCCAGACACATCTTAAGGCGGTATCACCTGATCAGGAAGATCGTTGATCGCCGGGAGATCGAAGTGTGGAGAGTGAACACAAAAGACAACATGGCGGATCTATTCACCCAGGCCCTTCCTCAAGCATAATTCGAGAGTCTATTTGAGATATTGGGTATGCGATACGCCAACAATTGGCCCTAGTGCAGACGTTGGGTACTCGGTATGCCAATATATGGCCTTAGTGCAAGTGGGAGATTGTTGGATATGTATGCCTTAGAGGCCATTATTATATATGTATACATATGGATGCTTGGACATATGTATGTACAGGACAATCTTGCTCGATATGATAGTATGCTATCTGGTTGTCTTTATCTTAACATGTGCATTTGTTTTACTTGTTATTACGTATCATTTATACATATTGATAAAGCCCGTAAGATCATTGCTTGACTACCTGCGTTGTGATGGCGATCATACTTATGGGAGCTGGGTAGTCGATAAGCACATCCTTAAAAGGTCCCTAGTCGTGAGAGTATCGAGACTGGGCATCGATATTCTGGAGTAGACTAGTGTATACATTTCTAGACCCCAACGAGGGGTGATGGTTGGTCCCGCAGCCATTGGTCTTTTGCACCTAAGATTGTATACAGGTGCTCACCGGGGGTGAGTACACTGGACAGACTCGCCGAGAACTTCTAGATGGTATTATACCTATCATCAAATAACTGTTCTCAGGTGGCATGAGTACAGGTTAGTCTTCAGACCTGAGATCGCCATTTTTCTCATGTGAGTTCCCACTTTACTTTGATTACTACCCTACCACGGCTCTACCGAGTCGTGCAAACAGGTTTTGGTCGGGTATAGTCCCGAGCCAAATGGAGGCAGTGTGTGATTGTTGGGGATTCGTCTCTCCTAGTATAGGGAGTCGATATCGCACTGTGTTCGATTGGCCAGCATCATAAGATCTTGTCTAAGGTTGTTGGGATTTACTGATAGGTTGATCAGTAGTTTCCCGGATTGGTCCCGAGCCACATCAGCATGAATTATCGGGTTATTAAGGTCTAACATTTACCACCCCCTATACCCGGTATGTGATACTCACAGAAGAAGAGACCGGACTGTACGGAGATTGTCACAGATAGGCTCAGTAGGGATCCGGATGAGTTTGCTCATCGGCCTTCGTTTTCGACAGTTACCCGGATAGCCGTTACGTACAGCTAGTGCCGCTGACGTGCTTGTGGTTATGGATTTATCCAGTAACTCACTGCCTGCGTACTGTCGAGTCTTTAGAGTCCTACATAGAGGATTTCCCTGGTTCAGACAAAATGATGTAGTAGCCGTATTGGATACGTGCAGGGTTCCGATCGATTGATTGTACTATGTACCCGGACTTTCGATCGGACATTTGATAATAATAGCCGGCTCGGGATTGAGCCGGATTATTCAATCATGTATTGATTTAATAATTTACATATATGTATTTCGATATGTATATTCTAGTATTATATTCTTTGAATTATTCTATCTCTTTGGGTATTCGTATTTCGATACGAATACATGTATATATACAGTAGAATGTAATCCGTATTTATACGGAAAACATTCTAGAAGGTAGACACCTCATTTCAGTTATTATCCATTTATCTTAAATGGAAAATAAGGTGTAGAGCAAGGTGAGGGGAGTATGGTGAGAGCCATGCTTCAATAGTAATGAAAAATGAATTTTCAATTCATTTGTGCTAACTTTTGAAGCATGGTTGGATTTTCATATTGGAGAAAATTGTTTTACAAAACCAAGGTTGAGGATTTTTCTCTCACATGCTTGATTTGTTTTTCTAACCTCACCATTTGCTTCACTCTCCTCTCTTATTTCTTGAACTCCTCCACCTTCATCTTCTACTTCCTCTCTACAATCTCATGTGTTGAGAATCAAGAGAGGAGGTGAGATAGAAACACACAAAGAACCTTACACTACATCCTAGACTCTTTAGACTAGCAATCTAAAGTCTCTTGTTGCTCCACTAGACTCTTAGTATGGAGCTAGAGTCATGGACTATATCCCTCGGGTGGATCATCTTCGACGGAGGAAGACCGGCCATCAAGCTTTATCCAGGAGAACCAAAGGAGCAAGCAAAAACGAACAAGCTAGATCAAGGAGATCACTAGGAGCAAATGAAGAGGATAGAAGACCGAAGGACATGAACCTTTTGGTGAGAAAATTCTATCACAGTAGTTAGCTCCTCTTATGTTTGCTAGATAGATTTATGGTAGATCCGACATCGGGTTATTCCAACGCCAGTTTTTCAAACCCTAAAATTTTTGTTCCGCAAACAGCCACGGTAGATGGTCAGGGAACTAGTATAATCCAACAATTTGTTTGCTTCTTCATGATTTTCATTCCCACTTGTATAACTTGTCATTATACACTTATGCTTATAATCGCACCTTATTGAGGGCTTACCAAGTGGAAGTTCGCTGACGGGTATTCCACCATATTTTCTTTTCTATCTTGGGAATGTTTGCCAGGTGACTTAGGGACGGAGGAAATCGAGCCAACAGAAGAGGAGTACAATCAATTATCGTCGCGGGAGGACTTTTAGTTTCATTCCAGCTTTTATTTTCAGTATGCCCCTTACTAAAGCCTTGTCATATTATTATATCTTGTTTTCAGACTTTATGTCATTGTTGAACTTTGTGAACTTTGAAATGTAATAATCAGTAGTTGGATTTTATTTCTCTTGTTTATTCTTGTCATATTTTATATTACTTATTTACGCCTAACGTATTTGTTACGAGAAAAGACCTTGTCGAAATAAATACGTCGTGGGGCTTGTCACGTACCCGTTACCATTCTTTTAGAAAGAGGAGCATGACAACCACATTTCGTAACTTTCATATTGATGAGTTTACCCCGTATTCTCTGATTCTTGGAAGTTGAGCCAGCTCATGACAATCTTAAGTCGACTCACAAATCGTTTGAAAACATCAAATGTTCTCTGTTTGCAAGAGACGGCTCTGGACAAACTTGAGCCAGCTCGACCCTATGATAAGACGACTCAAGTGAAGTATGTGACTGTTCATATAATGTCTGGAATTACAGATTTCTCTTTGTTCGTATAAGACGGCTCGAAGTATTTTGGGCCGAATTCTAGGCTATTTTGGGAATCCTATTTCCTATAACCTTATTTTCGTTATACTATATATATATTGTAGTTTATAATATTAATCGGGTAAACCCTTTTATAATCAAAATTAAGAGAGAGGAGGCTAGAGTTCTTTGTTAGGGATTTTATGAGAGTTGATCCACCGTTGTAATGCTCCATATTTGTTCAATTAGTAAAGCTCCTTCTTCACCCGTGGTTTTTCCCATAAGCGTTTTCCACGTAAATCTTATGTCTTTTAGTTTGTGCTCTATTTATATTGCCTGTGTTTATTGTTTTTCTTCTCTTTATCATTTGTTTATTGCCGCAAGATCATATTTGCCGCAACAAACTGGTATCAGAGCTACATTGTGTTTGGGTGATTAGGTGTTTTGTTTGAACCGTTAGGTTTTTGATCTCACGATCTAAATTTACGGTGGGTAACGATGCTTGTGTTCTCTTCTCCATATTCTTAGATTGTGATCTTGAAGTTTTAGGATTTGTAAGCACTCAAAGTGTCTTCTTTTGATCCTACATCATATCTCCAATGATTATGAAGTTCGATATTGAGAAGTTTGATCGGAATATAAGTTTTAGTCTATGGCAAATTCATATGATTTCCATATTGACACAGAATAATTTGAGAAAGGTGATTCTTGGAAAGGATTCAAGACCTTCCACTATGAGGAAGAAAGCATGGGAGTTGGATGAAAAGGCTCTCATGGCTATCTAATTGTGTTTGACAAATGAAGTTTTGCAAAAAGTTTCGGTAAAGAAGACGACGACTAGTATGTGGTTGAAGTTAGAGGAGTTATATTTGAAGAAATCTCTCACAAATCGATTCCTGTTAAAACAGCGTCTCTACACACTTCGTATGTCAGAAATCTCTCTTATCAAATATCACATCGGTGACTTTAATTCGATCATTATAGATCTGGGTAAAGTCGATTTTATGATTGATAATGAATATCAAGCACTTTTATTGTTATTTTCTTTGCTACCCTTTTATAAACACTTTCGTAACACCATGGTCTATGAACGAGATACTATCTCGATCAAGGATGTTAAAGAAAATTTGATGATTAAGGAGAAGATCGACAAGGAGTTAATTTCTAGTGAAGGCGATGGTCAATTTTTAGGCTTATTTGTTTGAGGGCAAGCAGAGAAGAGAGATCCAAAAAGTACTAAGAAGAAGTCAAGGTCGAAATCCAAAAATAAGAACTTGACCTGCAACTATTTTAAGAAGAAGGGGCACTTCAAAGTCGATTGTTTCAAATTACAGAACAAGAAAAAGCAGGAAGATAATCAAAAGAAGCAGTCTTCAGCTGAAGCTAGTATTGCGGAACGAGAAAGATATCTACTTGGAGTTCTTGACAACACACATCGATCTAAGGATGAATGGATTATGAATTCGGGTTGTTCCTACCATATGTGTCCCAATATGGATTTTTTTCACCACCTATGAATCTGTTAATGGTGGAGTGGTTTTGATGGGCAATAATAGTTCATGTCGAGCTATTGGTAAGTGGATGATCCAAATCAAGATATTTGACGGAATTATGAGAATGTTAGCGAAAGTTTGGCATGTACCTGACTTGTAACATTTCAGAAAAATAAAATATTATTTTTGGGAATTTTTATAATTAAATAATAAATATTATGAATATTTGATGATGCGGTATAATTAAATATCGATAAATCGGGAAATATTTAGAAAATTATAGAAATTACTGAAATGAGGGTGCTTTATATGATTTAAGCGAAATATGAATTTTTATGATTAATTATATACAATTTTAATGCTAATCGCGATTAAATATCGCTAATCGTGTATTAAGCCGGATTTGTGCACAAGATATTCACCATGTCATATTTTACACTTGTGTTACATTTCTACATTGATTTTTCCTTATTTTTGTTCATGCATGGCTTTTAAAAGAAAAGAGAAGAGAAGAAAACAAAAGAAAAGAAAAGAAAAGAAAAGAAAAGATAAAGAATTGGGTATGGGCAAGAGAGAGAGAGAGGGTGAGGGGTCAAACCAAGTCATGGCTCTTTTTCCCTCCATTATTTGCTCTTCATTTTCCTCTCCTCACCTCATGCAATGGTTTCTGCCCTCTTCCCTCTTCCCTCTACCTCCTCACTTCACCACTTAAAACAACTAAAAACCCCATCTCCATTTCATTAAAAATGTGCACAAGCTCACAACAAACACTTTGGACCAAGAAAGAATGGATTTTGGAGACTTGGGGCAACTCAAGAAAATTTTTTAGTTGCCAAATGAGGTAAGTTTTGCACCATTGGGGTAGTTTTTCAATTCCTTAAGCATCCATACATGTTTAGTATCGATATTGTGTAGTTTGGCGAACTTTGAAAATTCCAAGTTAAGCTTAGGGTTTTGATTTGAATCCAAAGGTGAAATTGTGGCTTAGTAATGACCTTAGGCCCCTGTAGGGATTGCATAGTGGGCTAAACCATAGACTAGAACCCTGCAATACGAAACCAGAAACCCCGATACCGTATTTTTCTGGAAATTGTGATGGGAATTTGATATCCGCTAACACCCGAGGACACTAGGATTTATTTTGCAAACACTGTGAGTCATGCAGGCACCCAGGAAGCTAGCCTGAAGACCAGAGCCAAAACCCTAGCACCTAGGCCGCAGATTTAATCCCTCTGGCCACAATTTGTGGCCAGGGTAAGTGAAAATTGATTCTTGTTGGTTCCAGGGCTTCATCTCCAGTAAACTAGACCCTTTATATGTGCAACTTTGACCAATTTGACTTAGGGTAAAATCTGGGACCACTTTCTTGAGTTGCTGCATAGTTTTACGGCTTTGTTTTAACTTGGATTCTGGTATTTTGGTTTTGACTCGGTTTATTCATGTTTATACTTCAATCGTCGAGAGTTGTTGGTTATTCTTGCATGCGTAGTCCGTAGGTTCTAACCTATAGGCTTTTAGCGTGTTGTTTTGGTTTTGAATTGGATGTTAATGCGACACGATGTGTTTTGACAAGTAGGTACCCCCACATGGACTTCGAGACGACGAGGATGAGCATGGTGTCATCGACTCCAGTAAGCGAAGATCAAGATGAGTAGATATATATCTACGGGGGAAGTCGGGTGGATGGCGTATAGCACCCCCGCAGTTTCTTAGAGTTGTATACGAATACGTATACATATATATATATATATATAATATGTTTATTATGAGATTATTGATTGTCAAGATAGGTTATAGGGTTCATGATATAGTTTTAGTGTAATTAGAAGTAACTTAGTTTAGCTTCTTAGTCGCGCAACCCTAGATTAGAGATTACACCCACACACCCACACACACTTGCATACGTTTTATTATTGTGCGTATATGGGGATATGTATATATATATATACACATGGGTATGGGACTATGTATATATATATATACACGTATACGTATACATGGATGATGAGGATAGTACATGGTACTTGGAGATGAGTCGATGAGTTTGGGCTTGATGCCAGGAGGTCGGTGATGTGATTGGTTCATTATGAGATGCGACATGATGTTATTAGCGGGTCTTTAGGCGTGGTGTTTTCATACACACGCATAGATATATATAGATTGTATCGGTATTGTACTAGACTTAGATCAGTACCCCCAATTCACGATATGTGATGATAATGATACCAGATAAATAATGAGATAAAATGTGATATTCGACCCGTACCCAGATTTGGGATGTCGTACGATAGATTTACCGTACAAGCTATATTGATGATAGATCCACACTCTTGACTCGAGGATGTCATATGATGTATTGTATCGTACGTGATACTACTGAGACAGGATCACCGACTATTATATATATATCGACTCAGACTTAGGTGGTTTTCCTTACCCTTTTCGATTAGTCTGTTACTTTAGACCTGTAGTTTATTTATAGATGTTAGATTAGACCCGGGTCATAAATATTTCAAAACTAACGAATCGTGAATATTTTAAAAAAAGGCCAAGGGATTCTACGAAGATTTCAAAGGACGTACTTTTTCTTAAAAAAACCGTAGTCCTATTTTCTAAACACCACGATTCATGTTATTTCAAATGGAAAACTGTATGACCCGATTATATAAATGTTTATTTCCTTATTGTTGTGTTTATTATTCAGCTTTCGCATATTCTTGCTGTTCGCATCGCATTGCATGCTTATATTGTGTTGTCATATGCCATTACTGAAATCATGCTGTCAGGACACCAGCACCATTACCGAGCGTATGTTCCATGTACACCTGTTTGCCGGCTCACTCACATCATCATTGGTAATTGTCATGCCACGTACACTGTAGAGAATATTAATTCATCGATATCGCTTGTTAGTTGATAGTTCCGATGTATTATTATTGTGATAGCCTAGACATTGCATTTATTACTGTGATTGTCATGCATATTTATACGCTCATTTTCATGCATTATTATTAGGGCTAGTCCGGATTGCCGGAGCCCAATATTTTATAATTCATTGTTTATTAACTTTGAGATATTAAGATTTCGGATTTCCATAAGATTTATGGATTTGAAGAAACCGCAAGGATTTTATAAACTTATTATCATTTTAAAATGGAAGTTGCGGTTTTCTCATGATATGATTTGAGATATGTCCACCATGAGTTTTCTCGGCTTTTGAGCGATATCATACCCCCGATTCGAGGAGGAGGAGGAACCGTCTGTGGGTGCATGGTGGACCCGGTGCGGTACCCCGGAGCAAGATGGTCGCAGATGATGGTGTTGAGCCTGGCAGGGGAGCACTACCGACCGGTGATTTTATTGTGACTCGACAGATATCCGTAGGATACCGATCGGAGTTGGGCCAGTCCGGATAGCCGGAGCCCAGGGGCCAGTCCAGATAGCCGGAGCCCTAGATATTGATATTTGAGATTTTATGATATGGGTCAGTCCGGATAGCCGGAGCCCGAGATATTGGATATTTGGATATACGTTTTATGTCGATGCTTGACACGGATTTTATGCTAATTTCATTGATGATATCTCTATTTAAATATACAGAAATCTCACTATATTACGAAAACAGTTTCCTCATTTACGTGCATTATGTTTTCATGCATTCATACCTCATATTTATGATATTTGCTACCTGAGGCACTGACACAAGCACTTGGTATTACACTTATGTAGAGATGTTTACCCAGGCCATTATTTTTATGCTTCAGAGTATATTATTTTGAGGATATATTATGATCGTGTGACCTAAGAATGCGTCATACATACGATTTCTACTCTGTGATGTTTTATACTCATAAGTTGGCAACTCACCCCTGTTGTGCCACAGTTTCTTGCAGGTTTTGTTGTATAGGTTCGCTGCGGCTTTCTGGCACACTGCTTCCATTCCGGATGATTGCTTTGGTAGGTGGGTCCACTCGCATCGTGGCCACCCTTGTACCTTTTATTTATATTCAGTTGTATCTAGTAACTCCATCAACCAAACTTGTATATTTATTTGACTTAGAAGACCAGTGTATGTTATTTCGACCTTAGAGTCACGCGTTGTATTATTATGGTTTTCATGATGATTTGAGTTTCCTTTTTGAGTTTTGATCCTCGCCCTTTGGCGTTGTATATTATATTGCTTGCGTGGTTGTGACCATCAATTCACGAAGAGCTAGCTCCCGCTTAGGGATGCCTATTTATATATTATGCATGTTGTACCCATTTGGGGCCAGTATTTACAAAGGAAACTTTGCTGAAATTTTCAGAAAAGATTTGTGACTTTAAAAACGCATATTCGTCTTATTTTAACAATACACTTTCTTTAAAAATTGTTTAGATTTCTGGGATTTTGGCTTACTTGAATTAGATGGAGTCCTATAGACTTCATATGATTCAAGGGCCAGTCACGTGCCCTTTCAGGTCGTGACATGACTTGAAGAAGAATCTCATCTCATTAGGTTTACTCGACGTTAAGGGTTATAAGTTCTTCGCTGAAGGTGGAGTTTTGAAAGTAAACAAAGATGCTCTCGTCATTATGAAGGGCTTAAAAATTGGGTTCTTATATGTGTTGCAGAGATCGACAACTACCGTGTTGACAGCTGTTTCATCATCTAAATTTATGTCAGATTCAGATGTTATCAGATTATAGCACCTGAAGCTCGGGCATACGAGTGAGAGAGGTATGGTCAAGTTATCGAAGCATGGTCTACTTTGTGATAAAAGTACAATAAACATTGAGTTTTCTGAGCATTGCATTTTTGGCAAGTAGAAATGAGTTAGCTTCAGTTCGGCGGTACACAACACAAAAGGTAGTCTTGACTAAATCCATTTAGACCTTTGGGGACCTTCCCAAATTGCTTTCAAAGGAAGCGATGCAAAATATCTGCTTATTTTCATCGACAATTTTTCGAGGAAGCTTTGGGTCTACTTTTTGAAGCATAAGAGTGATGTGTTTCTTATGTTCAAGCAATGGAAGACGTTAATTGAGAAACAGAAAGGCAAGCAGATCAAGAGACTAAGGACGGATAACGGATCAAAATTTTGTGGTGGAGATTTCAATGAATTCTGCAAAAATGAAGGTATTTTTTGGCATCATACCGTTGTCCACACACCACAACAAAATAGAGTCGCAGAGCGCATGAATCGGACTCTTATAGAGAAAGCTCGGTGCATGTTATCTAATGCGTGGCTCAGCAAGGAGTTTTGGGCAGAAGCGGTGAACACAGCAAGCTACATGGTGAATCGATCACCTCATACAACGCTTGGTAGTAAAACACCGGAGCAAGTATGGTCTGGAAAGTACGCCGATTAATCTTCACCTAGAGTGTTTGGTTGTCCCGCATATATGAAAGTATGTCATAGCACCTCTACTAGGTTTATACAAGCATCAAGTATGCAATTTTAAAAAATCTAGAGATCTAAGCTATACTAATCAAGAATCGAACTAGAGAATTAGGGTTTTAGTGTAAGCAAACAAGTTCAACACTATGTGACGAGGGTTTACAACCTTTGTAGACCGGTCCTTCACTTCTAAAGCTCCAAATAGTAGTCCCTAGAACTCTTCTTTGACTTCACTTGAGAAAGGAATGAGCTTGCTTCGTCGTCTATGAGGCCGAACATGATCCACCTTGAAGTCTCTCACACTCAAGCTCACTCTTTACTAATTAAGACATTAGTGAAGCTAACAACCTATACTAAAGGGCTAGGATAGTGTAGGTTGATGAAGTTAGAATATTGCTCATAAATTTTTCTTCTTTTTCTTTTCCTTTTCCAACTCAAGAAAACCTAGAATAGAGAGGGAGAAGAATGAGGGAATGAACTTGGATAAGAGAGGGAACCATGAGGTGAAGTGATGAGTTGAGATGGGAAAATATCTATGAATAAAACAAAGAATATGGGGTGAGTCATGGCTTCTCAAAACATCCACAAGCATTCAAGAGAAAATGACTCATATCTTATTTTCTTTAATTCATAAATAAATCTATTATCTACTCATCACCAATCTAATGTGTGATTCTCATACATCCTACTTCTATGTATCATCAACTATGATACAAATCAATACATACATACATACATACATACATACATATGTGTGTGTGTGTGTGTGTGTGTGTGTGTGTCACACACACACATATAATTATATATAAAGAGAAGAAAATCTTTACTGAGCATTAATATTAGTTAATATATAAATATATCAAATATAAATATATAATAAATTATTAAATCAATACTTGATTCAATAATCCGGTTATATCATATATAACCGACAAATATCATATATCCATGTATATCACATTATTAAATCAACACTTGATTCAATAATGCGGTTGTATCACATATAACCGTCTAATATTGAATACTCGTTAATATATATATATATATATAACATATATATATATATATATATCAGATTATTAAATCAACACTTGATTCAATAATCCGGCTATATTAAATATAATCCGGCTAATATCAAATATAAACAACATATACATATATCATTGAATCAATATTTGATTCAATAATCCGGTTATATCACATATAACCTGACTGATATCAAATATCGCGAGATTAGAATACGGTATCACATACTCGTATTTAATCAAGCTCCCGCACATATCACCATACGTGCCCTACTTCGTTTCGATTGAGCTAGGAAACTTCTGTGTGGGACTCTGAAGACTTGTTAATACGCCAGCAGTAGGTAATGATCATATCAGTTACCCATAAGCCGTCAGCGGTATTAGCTGGACGTAACGGCTATCCAGGTATTGAGCGAATAGAAGATCAACAAGCAAGCTTATCCAAACTCCCGTAAAGCCTATAAGCAACACTTACCGTACAGTCCAATCTCTTCGTTTGATATGTCGCATATCAAGTCTGGGGGTGGAATCGTCAGACCCCAGTAATTTGATAAGTCTTGCCGATGTGCGGCCCATAACCTTTCGAGAAACTACTGATAATACCTACCGGTAAATCTCATCAGCCTTGGCCAGAAAGTGTTAGTTATGTATATGCCCTAGAGGCCATTATTGTATATATGATGTATATTATAGTGGATGCTTGGATATATAGAGAGAGGACTTTCTTTCTCGACATGACAGTATGCTATCTAGTTGCTCTTTGTCTTAACATGTAGATTTGTATTGTGATACTGTCTTGCTCTCACATATTGATAAAGCCCATAGGATGTGTACTTGACTACTAGGACTATGACGGAGATCATACTAGTGGGGCCAGGGTAGTCCACAAGTACATCCTATAATTGTTCTTAGTCGAGGGTGTATCGAGACAGGGCATCGATACTCCAGAGTAGACTAGCGTATACGCTTCTTGACCCATATGATGGGCGATGGATGATCCCACATCCATTGGTGTTTGACATCAAAGATGGTATACGGGTGCTCAGAGGAGACTGTGTATATTGAACGGACTCGCCGAGAACTCCTAGGTTGTATTATACCTATCATCAGATAGCAGTTCTCTGGTGACACTAGTACATGTTAGTCTGTAGACCCGAGATCGTCATAGAGTCTTGTGTAATTCCTACTGTGCTTTGATTTCCACCTTACCACGTTCAAGAGAACGTGCAAAACGATGGCTTTTGGGTACAGTCTCGAATCACAAGGAGGCAATGAGCCATAGGAGGGGTTTCGTCTCTCCCGGTATTGGGGGTTGATGTTGCACTGTGCTCAATTGGTTATAACTGGAAGTCCCTGGCCATGGCTGATATGGAGATCTACTGGTAAGCGTTATCAGTAGTTTCTCGACCCGTTATGAGCCTCACATCGGCACGACTTATCGGTTACTGGGGTCTGACGCTTACCACCCCTAGACTGGATATGTGACATATCAGATGAAAAGACCGGACTGTACGGTAGTGTTACCGACAGGCTTTACAGGAGTATGAGCAGGCTTGCTTATTGATCTTCTGATCGCTCAATACCCGGGTGGCCACTACGTTTAGCTGACCGCTGACGGCTTGTGGGTGACTGATATGATCACCACCATGGTTACATTTCTAACCTCACTCTCTCTCATTTTTAATTTGCTTCATCTTCTTCAAGCTCAAGTGAGAGCTCTTTAGCTTTTAAGCAAGTGAGGAAAATTAGTGAGGAAAATAATTCTAAAGTGAGCAAAATTCCTACTTCATCATCTTCTACAAGATTAGCCATTTAGTTTAGGGTGTTAGCTTCACTAATCCCTAATTAGTGAAGAGGTATCTTGGGTTTGTGTCTCCTCAAAGTAGATCATCTTCGGCTTTAATGACTTCAAGCAAGTTTGCATCTTTCACCTTGTGGAGCCTCTCAAGAGTTCGGGAGATCATTACTCGCAGCGAAGGGACTTCTACACGGAGCATTTGAAGTGAAGGACCGGTCTATAAAGATTGTATTCCGCATTCACCTAGTTGTAAAGTTGTTTACATATCGTATCGTCTAAATCTCAAGTTAAGATTCTAGGGTTATGGTTAAGTAGCATGAAAAATATTTGAAAATGGTATGGACGATGCCTCCCGAAATCTTGCTATTGTGCTAAGTAACCCTTCAGTGGTATAAAAACCAAGCTAGAGGTTTAGACGATGTTTGTTAGATTATGAAAACGAAACTGCTCTGTAACTTGAAACATAGAAATCAAGTTTTTGTCGTTTTTTAAATGGGCTCTAAATTTTTTTAAGCAACTGTAGTATGTTGTATGAGATACAATATGAACACAGTAGAAAATTGAACACCCCTCGCCTCATTTTGGCCAAGCAAAACCCTATAAAAACTGAGCAGGCCGGCCACACAGTGTATTCTGGGGTTCAATTTTGTTCTGGGTCCAGTCTCTGGGTTTTGGTGTTTTAGGTGTTGCTAGTTTTTTCTAAAAATTGCATGAGATGTTAATTTTCTATAAAGAAAATTCGGAGTGTTTCGTAGTCGTAATTCTAACATGTTTTCGGGTTGTTTTAGACGGCGCTAAAAGTTCGAACGGATATCAAATACCCATTTTAACTCTCGCTGGAAATTTTCCAAGAGTTGGATTTTTCCAAGTTTGAAACATTCAAATATTATGCAAGTAATTCGATGGATGCTCTAGAAGAACGAAACCCTAATTTGATTCTGTGACTGTAAGAACCGCCGTCAAACCCTAGGGTTTGTGGTAGTTCCGCGGCGCCATAGGTGAGGTAAGGGTTGGCTCTTCTACGGTTGGTCCATAGGTACTGTGGCATGTGATGGGTACTTTTAAATTACGCTCAAGTGTTGAACTTTTTGGAAAATTTTGGGTGTTTGTTGATTCGATCGAAATGTTTAATATCATTTAGCTATTTGTGGAATGTGATACAATATATGGAATTCATATAGTTAGGCATGAAATCCAAAGTATGTGATATTTCGGGTTTATGATGTCTAAGGTGATTGTGGATTCCAAATGTTGTAGTTTGACATTTTCTTTTCTGCGACCGTAAGTGTAATATGTGGTGTATCGCCAGTTTCGGTGCTATATGTCAACGACAATTGGGATACGCATATTTACTTACGTTGATGACATCTGATGTTATGTGTTGCTGTGATATGTTATATTGGATCGTCGTGTTTTGAATAGCCGGGGGTTTTATGTGAGATGCGAGTTTTTATTTTCATTCATGTAAAATTCATTGTATATAATATTCTTTTATTGGGGCACTTCTGGGTTGAGGATGATGTCCCCATTGTTGTATATTATTTACTTTTCCGCATTAGGATAGACCCAAGGTGGGGAGCATAAGTAACCGGGTTCTAGAGTCCATTAGGAGACCATCTCGAGGAGTCGAGTCCGGGTCTCCTAACTATAGAATTGGTAGGGTTGCTTGCCGCTCTCGTAGGGGTCTAGAGATGTGGGTTTGGCTATTCATCGCGATCGTGGAATCCTTGTTTTTTATAGGCTTAATATAAAACACGGACCTCCTAATATATCCAATATTTCATATGTTATCTTCTACTGCTGATATTCTGTGATGTGATCATATGCTAAGACGAATCCTTTATTATTATATATATGATATATAATAAACGTTGCTTATGTTTTGCACCCGTGCTAGTCCCGCCCCACTATGCCGTTAGTTAAGTAACCTAACAGTGCATAACGGGACACTGTGGCGAATGCGGATGGCATAAGCGTACGTTGTATTTTCGTTTCTTCTGTGTTTCTTAGGAAGCATAAATGATGGGACATCATTAATGAGATTAATGAAAGAAAAGAAACCTAAAATATGTTGTAGAATCAAATTTTCAAAAAAGGGTAGCTCTAGTTTTTGTTTTGCATAGCAGTATTCCTTGTAGAATATCCAGCACCTTATTTGATAAGGAAAGAGCCGAGATCCCTTCACCAGGAGTGACCTCTTTAGCGAAACTAGAAGGTGCTACAACTCACTCAGTTTTGTTTTTGATTGCTTCTATAGTTCTTGTTTTGCATAGTGGTATTTGTGAAATATCCTGCACCTTATTCAATAAGGAAAGAGCCGAGATCCCTTCACCGGAAGTGACCACTTTAGCGAAACTAGTAAAAACCTCAAAAACACACCTTTTCAAAATCATTTGTTTCTACAACGATATCAAGTTCATTACGCAAAAGGTTTTCTTAAAAACCTGTCATAGCCCTCCGTCATTTCAGATAAGTATTGCTTAATATTCGTATTGCGTTTGCTGACCTTAGCCAAGGCGTAGTGTGCGGTAGCTAATTAGTGCTTATTTGCCGCATATGATGCGATTAAGTTAGGGTAGTCGTACGACTTTGTTGACCTTAGCCAAGGGTCGTACGGGTGGGTTTAATTCAATCAGGAATGACGGGTTGAACTTGGCTAGCGCTTATGATTTGTTGACCGTAGCCAAGGCTATAAGTTGCTAGGGGCAAAAGATTATCGGGAATTTAAGTGTTGAAATTCGCAATGAGATTGCATACCTTCTATGAGATAGTTGGATCCCGATACCCACTGCGAATAAGAGTTACTCCTGGGAGAGTTTTATACATGACAATTAGCCGATTAAGTAGGTGTCTAGAAAGGTGTTAACGAGGTTATGCCTCTGGGAAAAGGAGGTTTATTTTAATTAGGTCCGTGCGAAAACACGGGGAACCTCCCTCAAAGTACCAACATAGGCCTGACTGAAATATTGGCGAACTTATAAGGTATAATTAATCTCGGCTAGTCTTACTTTTAAGGATTTGAAGGAAGATTTGACAGAAACAGTGGGAGCCATCCTGATTAGATAAGATAATAACTAATCTAATCTTGTAAGAGCATACGCTAAGTGTTTTATTCTCTCTCTCTCCAGCTAGCGACCATGTCAGGCCTTAATCAAGATAATAATATAGATGTATTAACCGAACCCGCTTGTTATACTGAGAAGGGGAACGTTGGTTCGTTCTTTCTTATAATTGTTATAAGACCGAATAGGGAATATGGGAATATCCAGATTTCCACGCCGCCCAAACGAAGAATAAGTATGTTGATGCATTTTCTTTGGGTGTGTTAGTTACCGAGAACTATTTCTCAGTTCACTCTACGTCCTGGGCATTAGAGATCGGATCAGGACCCCTCATATGTAATACGTTGTATAGGCTAAGGAAAGGTAGAGAACTGGGAATGGGTGATCATTCCATAAGAGTAGGGAATGGTGCAAATGTTGCAGCCAAAACAGTTGGCGAATATCACCTTGTATTACCAAATGGTAATATATTGATTCTGAACGAATGCTATTACATACCGACCCTGATATGCAATTTTATATCGGTTTCTTTATTAAGTAAAGAAGGATATAATTTTGTAATACAGGATGATGTTATGAACATCTTCCTGAATCAAAATTTGATTGGATCAGGCTCGTTAAATAATGGCATATACATTTTATATCAAACCACAGTTCTTAATGTAGAAAGCACACACAAGAGGAAGAGTTCAGAAATGAACGAATCCTTCTTGTGGTATTGTAGACTAGGTCATATCAATGCGACACGACTCGCTAAGTTACATAAGGATGGATATTTTCATCTTTTCGAATTTTCATCTTATGACACTTGCCAGTCATGTCTTAAAGGCAAGATGACCAAAACTCCGTTTAATGGACACGGAGAAAGAGTTACAGAACTCTTGGGACTGATACATAGTGATGTATGCGGTCCTATGTCTATACATGCCAGGAATGGTTCCTCGTACTTCATTACATTCACTGACGATTGATTTGGAATGTTATTTAGCGTGCTTATGTGCTTTCGAAAGATGAATCAAAAATATTTGTTAACCGCAATCAAGAACGGTGTCGCTTGGTAGCTAGCCAGTGAGTATGGGTCGGTCCACAGGGATTTTGTGTATTCTCTAATTGTTCTAAAGAGTTAATTCCGATTGTTGTCGGATTGATTAAATCTAAAAACTAAAGTTGATCTATTCTAGGACTAAAATCTTGCTAGGGTTAGGTTTAGGTTAAGTTTGGAAAATTAAAGAATTCCCACCGCTTTCAATGCCCTAAATTAGATCTCTTTAGGTGTTATGGTAATTATTAATAAAGATGATTAGTACCATCGGGAATGAACAATGTTCCTTCCTCTAGGTTCTTGTCCTTCCTTTCTTAATCCTTACCCTAACCTCCATGGAAAACACGCGCAACCAGTCCTTTATACTACGGTATCACCGCTACCTCATGGGATAGGGGGCCGTAGGGAGCGGTGTGTGCGTGTATGCATGGAATCCTATAAAAACGTGTGATGGGCAAGAAAGGGGTGAGAGATCTTCATCTCTTAAGCCTTCCCTAAATCTAACCCTAATAAGCGAGGAGACTACTCACTCATTAGGGAATTGAAAAACATTTTCTAACTATCTAAGTAGGGCAAATAATAAAGATCTATACTAGGACAAGAAAGAAATTACCTAGGGCATAGAAATAAAATTGAATTAGGGTAATGAAAAGAAAACTTACTCCTAATTTTTATTTGATGCTCTCTTCCTTCTTTACAGAAATTTACAGATCTGAATTTAGATAGATGAAATGAGGTACAAGAAGAGGCATATCCTAAAACAAGTTTTAGGTTATGTCTCTTCGTAGAACATAGAAACCCTAGGGTTACAATCGCGTCATATCTGCAATTACAACTTTACCCCCTAAGAAACCTACTCAACGCACCGACACGCCGACTCCAGAATTTTCCACCGACACGTGTCTCACACGGCCGCGGATCCACGGCCAAGAGCCAGGTTTGGCCGTGGTTCCACGGCCATGTAGGGGCATCAAGGGCTGAGATTTTCAGGGCATGTTCTATTTCTTTGTTTCTTCTATTTCCTTCACTTGGTTTCTCAGATGGTCTTCTGGTTTCTTCCAGATTTCCTTAGCGAACAATGTCGTGGACTTTACGCTTGCTTCGTGTTGAAGTCTTGAACCTTGCGCTGCCTTTGCTCTTTGTGAAATTGTTCATTGATCTTCGTTTATTCTTAAACTGTAGGCTTGATCAAGATTCTTCCATTTATCGATCGTAGTCTTACTTTTGTATCGTCTTTTCATCGTTTTCATTGTTTTTGTTCCGAGAACCTGTAACCTGCAACTATGTAGCAGACATGGGTCAAAAGCACCTGTTTATTTGTAAAATGAATAAGAATGGGGAATATAATAATGCAATATTATGATATGAACAAATACCCCCAAACTTATCTTTTGCTCTTCCTCGAACAAAACTAGTTTTTATTCTCGAAAAAGATATACCCTCACTTTCGCAGGGAAACGCGATTGCACTGAGCTCGTGCAACAAGCCGTTAAACCTCTAGGTGTCCCTAGTAGGAGGAGTATTGTCTCCTGAGGGTTTTCAGCGGATACTACCCACAAAATCCTATCAATTCGGCCTATTGACTTTTATTCTCCAATTAGATTTTCCAGCAAGAAACTCTATTATCTTCGACTCGTAAATTATCCACCCGTATTTTTCACGCTTCTTTATCATTTAACTTAAGATTATATATATTCTTGTGAATTTACTTAGCTTTTGGCATTTTTTAAGTTTTCGTTCTAGGGTTCTATCTCAACTTAGGAATTTTTATCATCTCTATTAAAGATACAAGTCATATTCTTCATTCCTATCTCTTATCTAAACCCCAATCACATACCCCTACGTGTGTGTATATCACCCCTACACTTGGAAATTCAAATCAAGCTATTATACTCTTGTCCATTGTCCAAAGTACTTTTAATTGGTGAATTTTTAGATGAAATTGCTCACACATTCTTCATGCAACCGTTAATACTTCTTAAGGTACCAACGACCGATTACAAAATGTGTTTGCACATTAAGGCTTAATTCCTAGTCTTGTAATCCCTAAGGCTTTTAGCAGTGACTTCCAAAGTAGTTGGTCTAAGGCACTAGGTGATGAAACACCCTCGCTAAATATTTTTTTTCTATTAATGCAGCCTTAAGTAATTACAAAAACCAGTGTTCATTTTTTTTATCTCTTTATTCACACTTGTATTTTTATTTTATTTTTCTTTCATACTAAGGACTTTAGACACGAGTATTTCAAGGTCTCTTCTACTATTCCAAGTTTCAAGGTTCGTGTTTGTGAAATTTTGTAGGGTATATATTTTCAGAATTTAGACTTAAGTTTAGGGATTATTTTTCAGACTTATACATTAATAAAAATTTCAATACTTTTCCTTTGTTTTAACTTAGCCCAAGAAGTCAACTCGAAATTTGCCTATTTCTAAATAAACTACAAAGATATATACTCTTTACCGTTAAATTTTAAGAAAGGTTATTTTTAGGGTTTTAATTTACGAAATCTAAGATCTAGTTGTTCGTGGCTAGTTCACCTATTTGTTAAACTCATGTCAATTAAGGCCAAAATTGAATGTTTTAATTTTTATAATTTTTCAAAATTTTCAATTTTTATGGGTTTTAAAATAAGTATACAAATGCAAGAATATACACATGAATGCGAAGGAAGAAAGCTTACCGAGCACACTCCCAAACTTAAACTTGACAGTATCCTCACTGTCAGGCTACACCAAGAGGGTCAAAATTTGTCGGCGCTCCCCTGTTTATTTATTTACAGAATTTTTTTTATTGTTAAAAGAAAAACAAAATATATATACAAAAAGGTTCCCCCCAAACTTAAGTGAGACAGTGTTTCCACTGTTTTAAGCATGAAAGTTCGAAATTAGGGAGGAGAAAAATCAAAATATACAAGGCCTTACACAGACCAAAGGTTAGCACCAACCATTCAAAAATTCTATCGTGATAGTGGTAGGGTTGGTGGAAGAATGGAGTGTAGAGAAAGGAGTTGAGAAACACAAGAGACCGTATGGGAAGAAGGGTGGAATATGGTCTCGGTGGAGGAGAAGAATGGCGGAAAAGAGAAAGAAGTGTAGTACGAACTTGAGGGTGTAAATCGAGTGAATAAATTAGCGCAATTTGTGATGACCGATGTGTTAAAAGTGATTGTGCTAATTTATCAACCTGTCGAGAAATAGGGTTAAATCCCTCAAGATTCGCAAGAAAACATGGGTATATCGAACTTGGTAAACCATCCATTGAAAATGGAAACGTGACGAATTTTTGCTCGGTCGAAGCGATGGAAAGGACGAAGGGGGTGATTTAGGGATAGTCTTATTCTCACCTAAGTAATCTGTTTCGAACTTGAAGGATTCCATCAATGGTTCGAAATGACTGTAAGCAACCGAGTCTGATGGTTCAACTAACTCATCTGAAAATTCAAAGGACTCAAACTCGGACGGTGAGTCTTCAAAATCGTCCGAAAAAGTAAAACACTCGTAATCGTTATCGGTCGCGAGAACTGTGTCAGATTCAAAGAGAAACGCACTAGTGGCGTCAAAACTGCTGTGATCGAATAGAAATTTTTCAAGCTCACAGTCCTCAAGCGTGATCTCTTGCGTGGTCGGAACGATTGGAAGGATGTAAGGGGGTGATTTAGGAAGTATAACAGTTAAAGGTTCAAGAGGATGAATTGGAAAATTCGACTCATCAAACAAAAATGGTTCATTCTCAATACTATCCTCAATACTATCTTCATAATTCTCCTCAAAAGTTATCCCATCCATGCAATTATCATCAAAATCAAGACGCATATAATGTTCGGGAGAAACACTTAATGACTCAGGATGATGAATTGGAGATAAAATTTCAATCAAATCTACGGGTTCATCATCCAAAATATTCCCTGCGTCAATATCCTCAATCAAGTGAAAATCAATTTTTTTGGACACCTCATCAAAAGTATGGATATTTATCAATTTAGGTTCTAGATTAGAGGTGTAAAGTTTGAAAGAATTAGGTTTGGGTTCACTCGAAAAGAGCTCTTCACAATCAGGTAAATCAAGCACTACAAAATTGCACAACTCATTAAACGTTTTATTTTCAACTGGTGAATCATTTGGGACACTTGATTGAAAACCGAAGTTGTGGGATTCAATTTGGGATGGGTAGGTTTGATTTAGAAGGGTGCACAGCTCACTCTCTCCACACAAATTCTCACTCTGTCCAACCTCCTCATCATACATTGGAAGATTTGGAGCTAGTTGGAAACTAACTACCGAGTCACTAGGTTGTATATGGGCGGCCATGGACGCATCCACATTCCTCATCATTTGGTTTGTCGCTACAATGTACGCTTCCAACGACTGTTCCAGACTAGACATGGGTTGTGAAGGGGTTTCAGTAAAAGATTCAAAGTTGTTTGGATACGTGAAACTCCCAAATGGCTGTGTAGAAGCAATGTCTAGGAAAGGTGTGAAAGTCGAGTAGGACCAGTAGGAATTGAATGGTTGGACAGAAGTAGGATCAACATTTGGATAAAAAGGTGAATGGACTTGTTGATCCCAAGAACTGGAAGTGTTGAAAGGAATGAAAGATCGGTTACGAGATTGTTCAATATGTTCAGCGATAGACATGGGTTTCGGAGTTACAACAGGACTCGAAAAAGGAGTATCAACATAAGAACGCGGTGAAGGTTGAAATGATACAAAGTGGATTGCAGAGTCGAACTGTTTCTCTTAGACGCTTCTATTCGATCTTTCAAAGAAATTTTGGGTATGGAGGGATCGTCTGTAATTCGACCAAAACAATTCGCGTAAGAAGCAAAGTTTGGTTGAGGGTACCAAAGTTCGGCAAGAGTTTTGTGAGGTGGGGTACCCATGATGTAAGAAGGAGAAGAAAAAGAATGTGGGGTGCACAGATTTCTGAGCGACAAGTTGCAAGTTTTTTTTGTAAAAATTTTTCCTTTTTTTTTTCGTTTTGTGTTTTTTTTATGTGGAGCTTTTTGCAAAAAAGATTTTCGATAAAAGGCTTAGACACACGTTCAATCAATCACAAATGCATAATCAAGCCTAGATCTAGGGTCACCTAGGTCAGCTAGACAGTTCCTAACTGTTCCAAAGGGCAAGAAGTAGGACCTCAAACCGCCTCTTTACCGCCAATTGTGGCAAGGTAAGTGCCAGGTAAGTGGGAGGTTCTCCAATATGTAAGTAGTGGGCCTAATTAAGTAACCACTTGCCTTAGACACACTTTCCTAGACACCACAAAGTCAGGTTAGGATCAACAGTCGATGCTTACAACTATTCCTCTGTCCTATTGAGCGCGAAGTCCTTAGGGCCGAGTCTAATCTTTTTTAATTAGATGATGGTCAATGCAATATGCCTTATGTGATTTCTGGGGTCCTGGGAATGGTGATGAAATCTCCACCCAATCTGGATTGGTTTCAAGCCCCTTAAAGTCCAATTAAATATGCAAAGCAGTAAACAATCACATGCAATCAAAAAAATTTTTTTTTTTAAGCGCGGCGCAAAGAATCTTGCACAAGATCAGTTATTGGAAAGGGGAGAAATTTTTGGCGCAAAGAATCCTGCAGGAAATTTTACAGAGGAGATATTGGGTTCAGAGGAAGAAAAAGAGCTTACAGAGGGATTTCGGGTTGCTGACGTCAGCAACCCGCGGCGGATCCACGGCGGAAAGCGGGTTGGCGCGGCGGAAGCGCGGTGCTTTGAGCGGTTCAAGCCTCCAAATTTCTTTTGCTCTTCTGTTGTTGTAATCCTCTGTTATTTAGATCTTCAGTTTTTTGTTTCGCTCTCTGGATTTTTCCAGATCCGAATTCTTTCTTCGATCCTGCAAAATTCAAACGAAAATACCCTTCACAAAGTAATAAGATGATAACTTTTTTATATTTTTTTATTTTTTTCAGATTTTATGATTTTTCAATTTTTTTATTAACCCGAAATTACAAAAAGAGAATAACAACGCCATCCCCGGCAACGGCGCCATTTGATTTGTAATGTTATTTAGCGTGCTTATGCGCTTTCGAAAGATAAATCAAAAATATTTGTTAACCGCAATCAAGAACGGCGTCGCTTGGTAGCTAGCCGGTGAGTACGGGTCGGTCCACAGGGATTTTGTGTATTCTCTAATTGTTCTAACGAGTTAATTTTGATTATTGTCGGATTGATTAAATCTAAAAACTAAAGTTGATCTATTCTAGGACTAAAATCTTGCTAGGGTTAGGTTTAGGTTAAAGAATTCCCACCGCTTTCAATGCCCTAAATTAGATCTCTTTAGGTGTTATGGTAATTATTAATAAAGTGCATTAATACCATCGGGAAGGAACAATGTTCCTTCCTCTAGGTTCTTGTCCTTCCTTTCTTAATCCTTACCCTAACCTCCATGGAAAACACGCGCAACCAGTCCTTTATACTACGGTATCACCGCTACCTCATGGGATAAGGTGCCGTAGGGAGCGGTGTGTGTATGTATGCATGGAGTTCTATAAAAACGTGTGATGGGCAAGAAAGGGGTGAGAGATCTTCATCTCACAAGCCTTCCCCAAATCTAACCTTAACAAGCGAGGAGACTACTCACTCATTAGGGAATTGAAAAACATTTTCTAACTGTCTAACTAGGGCAAATAATAAAGATCTATACTGGGGCAAGAAACAAATTACCTAGGGCATGGAAATAAAATTGAACTAGGGCAATGAAAAGAAAACTTACTCCTAATTTTTATTTGATGCTCTCTTCCTTCTTTACAGAAATTTACAGATCTGAATTTAGATAGATGAAATGAGGCACAAGAAGAGGCATAACCTAAAACAAGTTTTAGGATTTCTATTTATAGAACATAGAAACCCTAGGGTTACAATCGCGTCATATCTGCAATTACAATTTTACCCCCTAAGAAACCTATTCAACGCACCTACACGCCGACTCCAGAATTTTCCACCGACACGTGTCTCACACGGCCGCGGATCCGCGGCCAAGAGCCAGGTTTGGCTGCGGTTCCGCGTGTTAGTGTATATCCCCGAGAGGTCATTATTGTATCATACTAGTTTGTATATTACTTGATGGAAGCTTGGGATATTCACAGTTGTATAGACAATCTTGCTCGAAATGGTAGTATGCTACTTGGTTTGTTTCTACTTTAATGTGTGCATGTGTTTCTTTTAGCATATTGCCTATACACATTAGTTGAGCCCTTAGGATCTTTGTTTGATTACCAGCGTTGTGATGGCAGTCACACTAGTGGGGGCTGGGTAATCTATAAGCACATCCTTATACAAGTCCCTAGTCGTAGGATTATCGAGATGGGGCATCGATACTCCGGAGTAGACTAGCGTATACGCTTCTCATCCCAGCAGGGGAGATGGTCTGTCCCACAGCCGTCAGTACGTCGTACTTGAGATAGTATGAGGGTGCTCGTTAGGTTACGAGTACACTGGACAGGACTCGTCGGGAACTGTTGGTTGGTACTATACCTATCGTCAGTTATCACTTCCCAGGTGACATGAGTACAGCTTAGTCCGCTGACTTGACACTGTCACTTCGCCTCGAGTGTGTTCCTACTATTCTTAGATTGCTACCCTACCACGGCTCAAATGAGTCGTGCAAACAGCTAGCAGTTGGGTGCAGTCCCGAAGCACTTGGAAGCAGTGACGGTTAGACAGGATTCTTCTCTCCCGGTATTGGGGGTTGATATCGCGCTGTGTCTAGGAGAGCCACTACACAAAGTCCCTGGCCAGGGCAAGCGAGATATACTGGTAGCGTTTCAAGTGTTATCTCAGGGTGTTCTGGGCTACACTCCGACACGACTTGTACCGCTATTAGGGGACTGACGTTTACCACCCCCTAGGCCTGCCATGCGATACTCTCAGAAGAACAGACCGGACTCTACGGATATTGTCACATTCAGGCTCAGTTGGAGTTCGGATGGGTTCACTTCATTAGTCTTCGTATCGGCATCTACCTGGGGACCGTTACATACAGCTAGTACCGCTTGCGGCCTGTGGTTAAACCCACTGCCAGTGTAGTGTAGTGTCTTTAGAGTCCCACACAGAAGGTTATTCGCCTTTGGGCAAAACAGTATAGAGGTCGTATGGTTTTGCGACAGGGTTCGTTCACATCCGCGCACTTATGCATGTTTGGTGTCCGAGAAGTTATTACTAGCTGGCTTTGGTTTAAGCTAGATCCTAGTATATGTTTTGGGATTGGTTTTATCTCATTGTATTCGTGTTCCTCGGAACACGGATGCGGGTGTGTATGCACAGTTGACAGAGGCAGAGGCAGAGGATTCTCTTTAGGGTTATTGACCGTTGATTTTTTCCAAACCCTAATGAGAATGAGGATTATGATTAATAATATTAATTAAGGATTATCGTGCCATGGTTGAGTTGAACTTATGACTTTTGTTGACTTGTTGACTTTGTTTACCGGTTGACCAAAGTGGACTTGTTGACCATCATTATTTGTTTTCAAAGATACTTCTTGTTCTTTGCAAAATGCATTTAATGAATGAAATGATAATGGTCATTCATAACTAACCATCACACCTTTTCTTAATTATTATTATTATTATCATAATTCCTAATATGAGAGATATGGTTGTAAAATTGGATCATTCTCACTTTCTCATTCTCTCTCATCCAAAGCTCACCCTATTCCTCTCTTTCAAAGCTCTCATGTCTCATGTGTTGAGAAGCATGAGCTATTGAGATAAAACCCTCAAAACTCTTCTCTACTCACTCTAGAGTTCTAGGTCTAGCAAGCCAAGTACTTTAGTTGCCTCTCGGTTGAGGTAGGAACTCAAGGTAGAGGCTTTCGGGTGGATCCTTCTTCGACAACAAGGAGACTACGAGGTGGAGCCGTTCCAACCACTCCAAGGAGCAAGAAGAGAAGGAGTTCAAGACCTAGGTATAACCCTCTAACATAATAGTTAAACTTCTAGTTAGTTTGCTAGGTTTTTGTTTAGCAAAGATCCCGTTTTCTAGTCCATGTTACCTTGCCATAAAAAATCGTTTTTACCGTTTCTGCATCCCTGTAAGAACCGGGACGGGTAACGTGGACTTACGGTGGTATCAGAGACTGGCTAAACACAAACCAGCATGTTAGCAAAGTATTTAGAATTTCGATCGGAGAAAAAATCGCAAAACATGTCCGAAAAATGAACTTTCTGCCGATTTTTAAACCTGCTCAAAAAATAATTCCACATAAACTAAAAATCGGCTCAGGGTTTTTTAAGAACGGTCAGCAAAAACGATCCACTGACTCGGTCAACGCGCCGCGGAACCGCGGCGAGAACATGCTTCGTGCCGCGGATCCGCGGCCGAGTTGACTCGGCCGTGACTCTTCTTTGCTGCAGTGTTCTCAGTGTTCTGTTTTGGGATTTCTAGGATAATTTGTTTCTGCCCAGAATTTCCAGAGAACAAAGTTGTGTTTGGGGTGGTTACAAATCCGTATTTTGATCGAAGTTCTGTAGACTTTAGCTAATGGGTTATATCTGTGATGTGATATATGCACTGAACGTCAACTAATCGCTATACGTCGATTAGTGGGGGTTGTGCATATCTGTGATCTGTAATGTTGATGGTTTGTGTATATGAACTCGTTGGATTGTCGTGGATGAATAGCCGGGGGTTGTGAGATGAGAGTTTTCTTTATCTTTCATTTGATGTAATATGTAAATTGATGTAATATTATTTTTATGGCCGCACATCCGGGATGAGGTTGTAGCCGCCATTGTATATTATTTCTTTTACTGTTTTTGCCACTAGGATAGACCCAAGATGGGGTGCACAAACTACCGGGTACCTCGAAGTGCCGAGTGTCCTACTCACGTTGTTGAGGGAGGTTGCTTCACTTCGGGTATTTGGCGGGTAGTTTGCCGCACCCGTAGGGGTCTAGGGTGGGGTTTTGGCTATTCATCGCGACCGTGTAATCCGTCTTTCGTTGCAGGCTCGAACGAAACGCGGATTCCTAGTATATCCAATGTGTTCATCTGTGATCTGGAATGGCTATCATTGCATCTGACGAATATATATATCTATATATGATATCTAGTAGGCGTTGCTTACGTTTTGGATCCGCGCTAGTCCAGCCCCCGCTCCGTCGTTAGTTAAGTAACCTAACGGGTGATGACAGGGCCTCGTGGCGAATGCAGATGGCATAAGCGTACGTCATATTTTCGTTGTTTTCTGGAATGGTAGAATTAATTGATGGGACGCATTAAATTAATGCAAGAAAATAAACCAAAGTAAAGTCATTGGAATAATTTCAAAACCACTCGGTTTCTTTTCAAAAACCAACTTTTAAACGCGGAGCTTGAACCACTCCTTTTAAAAGCTATCTCATTCCATCGATTATATCAAGTTCACTATGTTCACGGTTTCGCCAAAACCATCCGTAGCCCTCCGTCATTTCATATGGATAGTCAATAGTATTGAAGCTGTGTTTGTTGGCCAAAGTCAAAGCATAGTGATTGGTAGCTATTGGATATTCATATGTAGCATAGATAGATGCGTTGGTTTAGGACAGTCGTACTGCCATGTTGGCCAAAGTCAAGGGTAGGTACGGGTAGATTCAAATTAACCTTGAAAATGACAGGTAGAACTTGACATGTGACTTATGATTTATTGGCCAAAGTCAAGGTCATCAGAGCATGGGGCAATAATCCACTCGGGAGTTTCTAAAGAAACTGAAACTTGCTAGCGCTGCATACCATTTGGAGTCTGATGATTCTGGTAGGATTCCTTCAGTTTTGTCACACGATGATATTTGGATCCCGATCCTACTGTAAGTATATGCTACTCCTCGGGAACTTTCTCACTTAATGATCAATGCTATAAACCAAGTAGGTGTCTAGAAAGGTGTTAGCGGGGCTACGCCCACAGGGAAAAGAGGTTACTTAATTAAGGAACTTCGCGAAAGCGTTGGAAAACCTCCCTCGAAATACCAACACTGGCCTGGCTGAACAGTTAAGCAAGTATTGTACGGTGAGATTGATCCCGACTAATTCTTCCTTTTTGGTTTGAGGAAGGATTCGAGAAACAGTGGGAGCCATCCTGTTTAGACAAACTAAAAACCACTCTAAACTTGCAAGAGCATCTTGCTAAAGTGTTTCTTCTCTCTCTCCTAATTGCAGCGACCAAACATCATGACCGGACTTAATTTACTACTAGATAAAAATATACTGACAGGGCCAAACTACAAAAATTGGCTCAGGAATGTTAAAATGGCAATCACTTATGACAAGTTGGGGTATCTCCTTACCACCAAAGCTCCCCCTGTCCCAGGTCCCACCTCCAGCGTCGCGGATAAGGAAATCCGTAAGACCTGGGAGATCGACTGCGCGAAGGCCAAGTGCCTCGTGCTTGCCTCTATGGACAATGAACATCAGAGGAGGCATGAGAATATGGACCTCGAATCCATATTTCTCCATACTAAGGATCTGTATGGAGAGCAATCCCGTATCGCCAGATACGAAGTCTCGAAAAAGTTGTTTTCGGCGAGATTGGCCATCGGATCATCCGTAGCGGAACACGTGCTTAAGATGATTGGCTACATTGAAGAGCTCACGGACCTAGGGACCACGTTAGAGAACGAGCTTTACACTGACTTGATTCTCCTGTCCCTTCCTTCCACTTACGCCCAGTTTATCCTGAACTTCAACATGCAAGGAAAAGAAGTTGAACTTTTGGAACGCCTACACATGTTGAGGAGTGCAGAGGGCACCCTACAGAAAGTAAGGAAAACATCCACTTTGTTTTTTGGAGAAGCTTCCTCTTCCAGGTCTAAGGCGAGAGCCAAAGGAAGGAAGAAGAAGGCCCCCACCAAAGCAAGGGGCGGTGTTAGTAAAGTGGAAGCCAAGGGAAAGACAAAAGTAACAAAGGTAGCGGGAAAGCTTGTGGGAAAGGACGAGTGCTTTTACTGTCACAAGAGTGGACACTGGAAGAAAGATTGCAGGGCTTGGAAGGCCAGAAATCAGGACCCAAAGTAAGTTGTGGCTTCGGATTCAGGTGTGTATGTTATTGAAAATTGTGTATCAATAAACCCTACTTCCTGGGTATTGGATACCGGATCAGGATCTCATATCTATAACTCTTTGCAGGCACTGAGAAAGCGTAGGGTTTTGAAGGCAGGTGATATGACCCTCAGAGTTGCAAACGGAACTAGCATGGATGCTGAGTCCATGGGGGACTATCACTTGGGATTGTCAAATGGACATGTTTTGGTTTTGCGTGATTGTTATTTTGTACCCAGTTCGACTTGTAATATCATATCTGTATCTTTAATGTCTAAAGAAGGTTATGATTTTGCATTTGTAAGCAATGTTGTAAACATTCACCTTAATCATGTTCTGATTGGATCGGGTACATTAAGCAACGGTATATACGTATTGAACCAACCACAGATTTTCAATGTCCAGAATACACACAAAAGAAAGTCTCCATAAATAAATCATGCTTTCTTATGGCATTGTAGACTGGGTCACATCAATGAGAGAAGGTTGACGAAGTTACATACAGAAGGATATTTGGATCCGTTCGAATATCAATCATATGCAACTTGTCAATCCTGTCTCAAAGGAAAGATGACAAAGACTCCATTTACTGGACATGGAGTAAGAGCGAGCGAGCTCTTGGGACTCGTACACAGTGATGTATGCGGTCCAATGTCTACACATGCGCGAAGTGGTTATTCTTACTTCATTACATTTACGGATGATTTTTCAAGGTACGGATATGTCTTCTTAATGAAACATAAATCTGAAGCCTTTGAAAAATTCCAGGAATACAAGAATGAAGTAGAAAAACAAACAGGCAAAAGTATCAAGACACTGAGATCTGATCGAGGTGGTGAATACTTGAGTGCCGAGTTCCTGGGTTACCTAAAAGAGAATGGAATTCTCTCTCAGCTTACTCCTCCATACACTCCACAACATAACGGTGTATCGGAGAGACGGAACCGAACCCTATTGGATATATTACGTTTCATGATGAGTAACGCTGAGTTGCCGCGATCATTCTGTGGATATGCACTAGAATTAGCTGCATACCTTTTGAACCGAGTTCCAACTAAGACAGTGCCTACCACACCATATCAGATGTGGAGTGGGAAAAAACCCTATCTTAAGCACATTAAGACATGGGGATGTCCAGCTTTTGTCAAAAAGCAGCATGCGGACAAACTCGATGCACGCTCAGTACAGTGCAAGTTTGTGGGATATCCAAAGAACTCCAAGGGATATTTCTTCTATTGCGAAGAGGAACAAAAGATTTTTGTTTCTCATCATGCCTGCATTTTGGAAACTGAATTTTTGGAAAATCAGATAACTGGGAGCGCAATAGAACTGGATGAAATTCCAAAACCACGAGCTATTACTGAAAGCTTAGTAGAACCAGAGGGTTCGAAAGAACAGGACATTCCTACGCCGCTCCGCAGGAGTAGTAGGCAGTCTCATCCGTCCGAGAGATACTACGGTTTTCTCATAGACGGTGATAGAGAGGATTGCATCATTGATAATGATGAGCCGACTAGCTTCCAGCAGGCCATTCAGAGCGTTGACTCGGTAAAACGGCTGGATGCAATGCGGACCGAAATGGAGTCCATGTACACCAACAAAGTATGGACTTTAGACGTTGCTCCAGAAGGGGTAAAATCCGTAGGCTGCAGATGGATCTTCAAAACGAAGATTGGTGTAGATGGACAGTTTGAGACCTATAAGGCTAGACTTGTTGCAAAGGGTTTTCGTCAAAGACCTGGTTTGGACTATGACGAAACCTTTTCTCCAGTGGCTATGCTCAAATCCATTCGGATCCTTCTTGCCATTGCTTCTTTCCACGATTATGAGATTTGGCAGATGGACGTAAAGACCGCTTTTCTAAATGGAAATTTAGAGGAGTGTGTCTATATGGACCAGCCAGAGGGTTTCATTCAGAGTGGGAGCAGCGGGAAGGTGTGCATGTTGCTTAAGTCCATTTATGGACTAAAGCAGGCATCGCGGAGTTGGAACATCTGTTTTGATGAGACGGTCAAAGAATTTGGTTTTATCAAAAATCCAGATGAACCATGCATCTATAGTAAAATTGTAGTACGAACTGTCGTATTCCTCGTTTTATACGTGGATGACATTCTCTTGATAGGAAATGACATTCCTATGCTACAATCTGTCAAAGAATTCTTGTCACACAGGTTCTCCATGAAAGACCTGGGTGATGCCTCTTACATTCTGGGGATCCGGATCCATCGTGATAGATCCAAGAGGATATTAGGACTTTCACAGTCCAGGTATATCGACACCATACTGAAAAGATTCAGTATGGAAGATTCCAAGCGCGGTAATTTACCGGCTCACGAGATCACCCTCTCCAAAGAGATGCCTCCCAAGACTGATTTGGAAAGGGATCACATGTCTATTATACCCTACGCTTCTGCGGTAAGCTCTATAATGTATGTGATGTTGTGTACCAGACCAGATGTAACTTATGCACTGAATGTGGTAAGCCGGTATCAGTCAAACCCTGGGGAGAAGCACTGGATAGCAGTAAAGAACATTCTGAAGTACCTGAGAAGGACTAAGAACATGTTTTTGGTTTACGGCGGAAAAGACCTCCAGATGGAGGCCTTTGCTGACTCCAGCTTCCAGAGTGACAAGGATGACTCCAAGTCCATGTCGGGTTATGTCTTTACCCTCAATGGAGGGGCGGTGTGTTGGAAGAGTTCCAAACAGGAAACCGTTGCTGACTCGACGATTGAAGCGGAATATATCGCTGCATCTGATGCCGCAAAAGAAGCCGTCTGGATGAGGAAGTTCTTGACAGAACTTTAGGTGGTTCCGTCCATTGTTGATCTAATACCTCTGTATTGTGACAACAACGGGGCTATAGCTTTAACGAAGGAACCGAGGTCCCATCAGAAGTTCAGACACATCTTGAGGCGGTATCACCTGATCTGGGAGATCGTGGATCGCCGGAAGATCGAGGTTCGGAGGGTTGCTACAGAAGATAACACTGCATATCCATTCACGAAGGCCTTACCCCAGACTCAGTTCGAGCGGCTGATCGAGATGATAGGTCTTCGATACACCAGTACATGGCCTTAGTGCAAGTGGGAGATTGTTAGTGTATATGCCCAAGAGGCCATTACTGTATCATACTAATTTGTATATTACTTGATGGAAGCTTGGGATATTCACAGTTGTATAGACAATCTTGCTCGAAATGGTAGTATGCTACTTGGTTTGTTTCTACTTTAATGTGTGCATGTGTTTCTTTTAGCATATCGCCTATACACATTAGTAGAGCCCTTAAGATCTTTTCTTGATTACCAGCGTTGTGATGGCAGTCACACTAGTGGGGGCTGGGTAATCTATAAGCACATCCTTATACAGGTCCCTAGTCGTAGGATTATCGAGACGGGGCATCGATACTCCGGAGTAGACTAGCGTATACGCTTCTCATCCCAGCAGGGGAGATGGTCTGTCCCACAGCCGTCAGTACGTCGTACTTGAGATAGTATGCGGGTGCTCGTTAGGTTACGAGTACACTGGACAGGACTCGTCGGGAACTGTTGGTTGGTACTATACCTATCGTCAGTTGTCAGTTCTCAGGTGACATGAGTACAGCTTAGTCCGCTGACTTGACACTGTCACTTTGCCTCGAGTGTGTTCCCACTGTTCTTAGATTGCTACCCTACCACGACTCAAATGAGTCGTGCAAACAAGTAGCAGTTGGGTGCAGTCCCGATGCACTTGGAAGCAGTGACGGTTAGACAGGATTCGTCTCTCCCGGTATTGGAGGTTGATATCGCGCTGTGTCTAGGAGAGCCATTACACAAAGTCCCTGGCCAGGGCAAGCGAGATATACTGGTAGCGTTTTAAGTGTTATCTCAGGGTGTTCTGGGCTACACTCCGACACGACTTGTACCGCTATTAGGGGACTGACGTTTACCGCCCCCTAGGCCCGCCATGCGATACTCTCAGACGAACAGACCAGACTGTATGGAGATTGTCATATTCAGGCTCAGTAGGAGTTCGGATGGGTTCTCCTCATCAGTCTACTTATCGGCATCTACCTGGGGACCGTTACGTACAGCTAGTACCGCTTGCGGCCTGTGGTTAAACCCACTGCCAGCGTAGTATCTAGTCTTTAGAGTCCCACACAGAAGGCTATTCGCCTTTGGGCAAAACAGAGTAGAGGTCGCATGGTTTTGCGACAGAGTTCGTTCACATCCACGCACTTGTGCACGTTTGGTGTCCGGCAGTTATTACTAGCCGGCTTTGGTTTAAGCCAGATCCTAGTATATGTTTTAGGATTGGTTTTATTTCATTGTATTCGTGTTCCTCGGAACACGGATGCGGGTGTGTATGCACAGTTGACAGAGGCAGAGGCAGAGGATTCTCATTAGGGTTATTGACCGTTGACTTTTTCCAAACCCTAATGAGAATGAGGGTTATGATTTATAATATTAATTAAGGATTATTGTGCCATGGTTGAGTTGAACTTTTGACTTTTGTTGACTTTGTTGACCGGTTGACCAAAGTGGACTTGTTGACCATCATCATTTGTTTTCAAAGATGCTTCTTGTTCTTTGCAAAATGCAATTAATGAATGAAATGATAATGGTCATTCATAACTAACCATCACACCTTTTCTTAATTATTATTATTATTATCATAATTCCTAATATGAGAGATATGGTTGTAAAATTGGATCATTCTCACTTTCTTATTCTCTCTCATCCAAAGCTCACCTTCTTCCTCTCTCTCAAAGCTCTCATGTCTCATGTGTTGAGAAGCATGAGCTTTTGAGATAAAACCCTCAAAACTCTTCTCTACTCACTCTAGAGTTCTAGGTCTAGCAAGCCAAGCACTTTAGTAGCCTCTCGGTTGAGGTAGGAGCTCAAGATAGAGGCTTTCGGGTGGATCCTTCTTCGACAACAAGGAGAATACGAGGTGGAGCCGTTCCAACCACTCCAAGGAGCAAGAAGAGAAGGAGTTCAAGACCTAGGTATAACCCTCTAACATAGTAGTTAAACTTCTAGTTAGTTTGCTAGGTTTTTGTTTAGCAAAGATCCTGTTTTCTAGTCCATGTTACCATGCCATACAAAATCGTTTTTTACCGTTTCCGCATCCCCGTAAGAACCGGGACGAGTAACGTGGACTTACACCGCGGCCATGTAGGGGCATCAAGGGCTGAGATTTCAGGGCATGTTCTGTTGCTTTGTTTCTTCTATTTCCTTCACTTGGTTTCTCAGATGGTTTTCTGGTTTCTTCCAGATCTCCTTAGTGAACAATGTCGTGGACTTTACTGCTTGCTTCGTGTCGAAGTCTTGAACCTTGCGCCCCCTAAGAAACCTATTCAACGCACCGACACGCCGACTCCAGAATTTTCCACCGACACGTGTCTCACACGGCCGCGGATCCGTCGCCAAGAGCCAGGTTTGGCCGCGGTTCCACGGCCATGTAGGGGCATCAAGGGCTGAGATTTTCAGGGCATGTTCTGTTGCTTTGTTTCTTCTATTTCCTTCACTTGGTTTCTCAGATGGTCTTCTGGTTTCTTCCAGATTTCCTCAGTGAACAATGTCGTGGACTTTACCGCTTGCTTCGTGTTGAAGTCTTGAACCTTGCGCTGCCTTTGTTCTTTGTGAAATTGTTCATTGATCTTCGTTTATTCTCAAACTGTAGGCTTGATCAAGATTCTTCCATTTATTGATCGTAGTCTCACTTTTGTATCGTCTTTTCATCGTTTTCATTGTTTTTGTTCCGAGAACCAGTAACCTGTAACTATGTAGCAGACATGGGTCAAAAGCACCTGTTTATTTGTAAAATGAATAAGAATGGGGAATATAATAATGCAATATTATGATATGAACAACGATCTCTCAAGATATGGACATGTGTTCTTGTTGAAACACAAGTCTGAAGCTTTTGAGAAATTCAAAGAATATAAGCACGAAGTCGAGAACCAAACGGGCAAAATTATTAAGATTCTTCGATCTGATCGAGGAGGAGAATACTTGAGCAATGAATTCCTGGACTATCTAAAAGAGAATGGGATTCTTAACATTTCAGAAAATATAAAATATTATTTTTGGAATTTAATATTGAAATAATATATTTCTCGAAAACTGCACGATTTGCGAAATTGGGGTTTTCGAAAAAGGGTATAAATATATACTAATAATTGTGAAATAATTGGGAATTAAAATGATTTATTCATTTAAAAATATATTTAAAGGATTTGGCATTTTTAAGATTTATTATATGCAGTTTGAATGAAAACACGATTGGTGCACTGCTAATCGCGATTAGGCCAAATCCATATTTTTACAGTTTTTCATAGTTAGTGCACCATGTTGTGTTGCATTTGGTTACATGTTGTTGCATTTGTGTTGTTTTGTGGGTATTATTGCGATTTGGTTTTAAAAGAGAAAAGAAAAGAAAAGAGAAATGGCAAAAAGGGTAATTAGTGAGAGAGTGGGTGATAATAAGAGAGGAGAGAGAGACGGGGCTGCCACATTCTCTTCCTCCACCATTTTTACATCATTTTATTCTCCTCCTTCAACCTCATCTCTCTCCACCTTCACCCTAAGAAATCATCTCCAAATCTCCATCAAAACCCAAAATCCCTTTCATTAAAAGTGATCCCCTGTTCACCCTCTACACAATGGACCAAGCAAAGTAGGATTTTGGTAACATTGGCAAACTAGGGTTTTTCTTGGGTTGCTCAAGTGAGGTATAAATTCTTCCCTCTCATTTAATTTAAAGTCTAATAGCACCTTATAGTAGTTAGAGTTAAATTGGTATTGATTAGTGAGGTTAGAAAATTTCTAGAGAAGAATTAGGGTTTGAGTGGTGTTGTGGTGATATAGTGGCAGTTAACAAGACTTGAGTGATGTTTTTACTGACCTAGAACAGAGAATAGAACCAAAAACATGGACTTAGAAACCCCGACATCGGATAATTGTGTGAATTGTGAGGGTATTTTGGAATCTGCTAACACCCGGGGACCCTAAAAATTATTTAGCGATTACTGTGAGTCATGCAGGCAACCTAGAAGCTACCCTGAAAAACTGAGCCACCCCTTCCATGTTCTGGCCGCAAATTTAATCTATCTGGCCGCAAATTGCGGCCAGGGTGGGACCATTTGTGTTTGTATTTGTTCTATGGTTTTATCTCCAGTAAACTAGATCCTTGACATATGCAACTTTGGTTAATTTGGCCTAGGGTAAAATCTGCAGCTAAATTTCAAGATTTCTGATTTCGTTTATAGCTTTTTAAAGAATTTGAATTTATTATGTGGATTTGTGTTTCCGTCGTGTGGCGTTTGAACGTCAACGACTAGGGTTACTGATCGTGTTTTGCATGCTTAGGCTATAGATTTTGACCTATGAACGATACGCGTGCCGATTTGGTTTTCGTACTTGATTTCTATTTACGATGTTATGTGATATCCTTGTAGGTAACCTCGAGTGGGCTCGGAGCAACAATGACGAGCATGGCGCCATCGACATCGGCAAGCAAGAGCAATATGATTAGATTTATATCTATGGGGGAATTCGGGTGGATGGCGTATAGCACCCCCGCAATTTCATAAGATTTTGATGTGACGTGGTATAGAGATACATATATGGGTTATTGCGAGGTATGAACCTTAGAAAGAAAAGCTTTAGGAGATAATGGGTTAATGTTAGCGAGATTTGAGGAAAGTGGTTTAGTTGGTTTCTTAGTCGCGAACCCTAAAGTGAGGTTGTTACCCATACACATGCACGCACGGGATATGGTTTTGTGTGTACATGTTATATGTATGTGGATAGATGTGGATGTGTGGGTTTATATATATACGTATATGGGTACACAGATGATAGAGGATAGTATATGGTATTTGGAGATGATTCGATGAGATTAGGCATGGTGCCATGAGATCGGTGATATGGTTTAGTTCGTATTATGAGATACGACATGATATTAGCGGATTGATGGGCGATGTGTATTCTCACACACGCGTACATATATGTTGATGATATTAGTATTGTACTAGACTTAGATCAGTATCCCCTGTTCACGATATGTGATGATAATGATACCAGTTGAGTAATGAGATAAATATGATATTTAATCCGTACCCAGATTCAGGATGCCTTACGATAGATTTACCGTATGAGATATAGTTATGATGTTAGATCCACACTCTTGACTCGAGGATGTTATATGTATATATATATATATATATATATATATATATATATATTGTATCGTACGTGATACTATATAGGCGAGATCACTGACTACTAGGTATATATATAGATCGACTCAGACTTAGATGAATTTTTGTACCCTTTTGACTGGGCTCGAGTCATACTAGTTTTCAAAAGTGGAGAATTGTAAGTAATTTAAATACCAAACTGTATGACTCGTATATTGGGTAGGAATATTTTTCAGTGTTTCCGTTACTACATAACTTTCTGTATATTCATGATGTTTCATCGCATTGCATGCTTGTACATATGTTATCTATAATTATTATGAAACCCTGCTGTCACGACACCAGCACCATTACCGATGATGCGTATGTTCCACGTACACTTGCTTGCCGGCTCACACGCATCATCATCGGTAATGTCCATGTCACGTACACTTTAGAGAATAATATTCATTGACATAATATGCTAGTTGATAGTTGCAATATGTTATAGCATTCATATGCTAATTTAACTATTGCATTTATTGCATGATATCAGATGCATTCATATATTCATTGGTCATGGAGTATTATGGAGATTTATGCCTGTATTCACTGTTTATTGATATCATGATTTTGATGATTTCGGATCCTTCTTTAGATTTCTGGATTTGGAAACCGCATGTGAAAGTTTTATAAGCTGATGATTTGTTTTAAAGAGATAGATGCAGTTTTCCTTGATATGATGAGTATTGTCCACCATGATGTTTTCTCGGTTCTGAGTTGGTTTTTAAGACCCGATTCGAGGAGTAGGATGAAACGTCTCGGGTACATGGTGGGCTCGGTAAGGTACTCCGGGGCAATAAGCTCGAGTTGTAGACGATGAGCCTGGCAGGGGAAGACTACCTACCGGTGATTGTTGGCGCGGCGGATATCCGGAGGATACTGACTGTGGTCATGAGATATTGAGATATTGATACTTGAGATGGGCCAGTCCGGATTGCCGGAGCCCGAGGTTTTTGAGATATTGAGATTTGAGACACTGAGATATTGAGATTCGATGATACAAGCCAGTCCGGATAGCCGGAGCCTGAGATATTGAGATATTGAGATTAATGTTTTGTGTCGATACTTGACACTGATTTCTCTGTTGATTTCATTGATGATATTCGATTTATATACATACAGGAATCTCATTAAATAAAGAAAACAGTTGTCTCACTCATGATGTATTCTGTTTCCATTCGTAATGCATTCATACATCATATATCTGATATGTTGCTATCTGAGGCACTGACATGAGCATGTAGTATTGCACTTATATGTAGACGGATCAGGATATTATTTGAGGATATTACTTGATATGATCTAGGATGCATCATACATGCGATTTCTGCTCTGTGATGTTTTCTACTCACGAGTTGGCAACTCACCCCCGTTGTGCCACAGTTCCTTACAGGTTTTGCCGTACAGGTTTCGTTGCGGCTTTGCTGGCACACTATTCCTTCCGGGAATCAGAAAAGACTTGACTTTTTAAAAATGCAATACTTCGGCTTATGTTGTTAAACTTCTTACTTTAAAATTGGTTTTTCCTTCACCTGCTTTACTTGGTTTTGATTTCTGGGTTTTGGCTTACTTAGACTGCGTACGCCTAGAGACGTTTCGTAATTTAAGTGCCAGTCACGCTCGGTACTTTTCGGGCCGTGACAAAGTTGGTATCAGAGCGTTAGGTTTTACCTTCTGAGTGTAGGATGGCCCTTGGTTGATGGAGTAGGTGACTCAAGTAGAGTGACGTACCGTGTGTTTGTTCCGCGGCATACTTACGATACGATACTCCGCTTAAGAAACCTTAGAATGTACATTTCTTTGCACAGTATTATCTTCATTCTTATTATCTAACCTCATCAGTACCAGTTATGGTTTTGTTACCACGGTTGTATGGGCGTGGAGAGCTACGGCTAGAATTGCGGTCAGCACGAGCTCATCATGGACGAGGACTGACCAGGGCGTATTTCCGTTGGCACACGATTGCATAGACATATCGGCACACGATTGCATAGACATATTGTTTATTTGTGCTTTCGTGCCATGTGCATTTGATGGATCGCTTTTACGAGATTTCTCGGATGTGCAGATCAGCACCAGAGGATTGGGTTACCGCTAGAGGCCAGCCAGAATGTGATGACCGTCAATGCACATATTATTTGATGATTGAGGCACTGTTCAGCGTGCAGACGAATGAGCCAGTGATTTCGGCGAATGAAAAGATATCGCCCCAGATTTTTGAAGCTAATGCCGCACGAGTTATACTTCGAGATATGATAGAAGATCGCTAGTCACCAAAGATGAAAGACTAGGACATGTGATTCATTGCCTACCCCGATGCGAGGTCATCTGATTGATTGATTCCAGCTAGAGACGACTTCACGCAGGTACGATGGGAGTCGATAGAGACGATCGAATGTCAGGCACCCATTCTCCAAGTTTAAAGTATTCGGAAAACAATACAAGTAATTCTATGGACCCTCTAGAAGAATGAAACCCTAACTCGATATAATGACCATAAGAACGCTTCAAAACCTTAGGGTTTACAGCAGTTCAGCGGTACCATTAATGAGGCTTGGGTTTGCCCTTCTACGGTTGGTCCACAGGTGCTGTGGCATGTATTCGATACTATTAAACTGTACCCAAGATGTTGAGCTCTTAGGGGATTATGGAACCTTGACGAATCGATCGAAAAATTTGACATCATTGGATATCATATGATGGGATGCATTGCTTGGGAGACTCCAGATACGAGTATAGCCGTTGGAGCATAGTCCATGCAGCCACGAGGAGACAAGCCCGAATCAGTCGACATTATAGAAAAGTGGAGTAAGAGGTTCATACGAGATCGTGACGAGATGACATTCCACTCCGCTAACATCAGAGATGTGATACGCATGCAGAGGTGTTGTACATGGAAATATCTTTCAGAAGGAGTCATGATGAGTATGCAGCCGTTCCAGAAAAAGAAATAGATTTAGTGAAAGATGATGACTTCCGGGCAGTTCGGTAGAAACGAGACTTGGGAGATACTTTGACAGAACTTTTCTGGAGTACTATACGAGAAGACCTGGACCCAGTATCAGTTGTATTATGCACACCCAGGAGACCAGAGTTCAGCATCACTGATGAGATATGTTATATGCGACCATGATAATTGGCCAGAGATCTTTAAAGGATATGCTAGAGCGGATCGTTACCGTTAGTACACCGAACCGGGCCGACGAGCCAATGGATTGCAATATTGGTAATCCACAGAGAAATGAAGACCCAGAGACAAAAGACGCCAGACCGTGAGCAGGAGGCAGCGGATGTTCTTGCTCTGCCAGTTTTAGGTGCACCGATACTTTTCGACATTGTAGGAGGCGTACCTCAATGTCTTTTGTTGCGATTTGCATTGTGATCTGAATATCACGCTTATATCACTTGGATTTGAGTTTTGATGATTGGGCTTTATGGTATTGTTTTCATGCACTATGGCTGCACCTACTGAGTATTTACGTTTTGTGTATAGTTATTGCACTTGAGATATTCTTTATACACCGTTGTGTTGATTTATGATTTGTGCAGGTTTATTGCACTTGATTCAGTTTTGTGCCTTGGCTACACATGTTTATGATTTCATGGATTGCGTACAACTGATTGATTTTTGTGCAGGTAGTATGCACTCGATTTGGTTTTCGCACTCGGTATAGCTTACATGTGCTTGCAGTGCATGGATACATGTTTTGTGCACGCAGTTGCACGCGTTTATGATTTTATACACCTTGGGACACTCGGTGTTGCTTTTTATACGCATTTGAGTTATTGATGCATTTCCGTGCACTTGTTGCACCCGATTTGTATTTTCTGCAGTTGTTGCACTAGGTTTTTATGCTGTGCATTATTGCACCATATTGTATTTCATGCACTGGATGCATTGTATTTGGTATTTCATGCACTGGATGCACTGTATTTGGTATTTCATGCACTGGATGCACTGTATTCAGCATTTCGTGTACTAGATGCATTGTATTTGATATTTCGTGCACTGGAGTTGGTATTTTGTGCACTTGATGCACCATATTTGTATTTTTGTGCGATTGTTGCACTGTATTATATTTCATGCACTTGATGCACCGAATTCATATTTCGAGCATTTGTTGCAACAGCTAGGTATTTTGTGCATTGGTTGCACCGGAATTATACTCCGTACCTTGGTTGCACCCGATTTATGTCTTTGAGCATTTGTGTTACTAGATTTTTGTTTTGTGAACGTCTGCACTTAATGTTCGTTTTCATGCATGTTACTGCACTAGATACTTTTCACGGACTGACGCGCTTGGGTTGGATTTTTGCGCATATTAGGCGCTTAATATTGGATTTTGTGCGCATCGGATGTACTTGATTTAGATTTTATTCGTGCATGTTGGATACACTTGATTTAAATTTATTTGTGCATGTTGGATACACTTGATTTAGATTTTATTTGTGCATGTTGGATGCACTTAATTTAGATTTTATTCATGCATGTTCGATCCCTTGATTTAGCCTACATTCGTGCATGACGGATGTACTTGATTTGGATTTTCGCTCATGTTGAGCGCATGATATGAGATATGGTTTTGTGCACACGGGATGCACTCGATTGGGATTTCCATTCGTGCATGTTAGTTGCACTGGATTGAGATTTTGTGCACCACAGTTGCACTCGACCTCGATTGATGACATTCGAGGTGTTGATATTGATTCCATGTCTGATATTTTGAGCGATTTATTTGCATGATTAAGATTTTGTGCACCACAGTTGCACTTGACTTTGATTTGATATCATTCGAGATATTGATTTTGATTCCATGCCTGATATTTTGAGCGATTTATTCGCATGATTGAGATTTTGTGCACCACAGTAGCACTTGACTTTGATTAGATATCATTCGAGATATTGATTTTGATTTCATGCCTATGGTATGCATTTGATTTGACTTATGCTTTCGGCATAGTTTCCATACACTTTTAGTATTTTGATTCGATTTTGTACACGCTGATGCACATGGTTGTGAGATTATATACCACGGTATACCTGATTTGGATTTGGATTGAGATGTGTTGTATACCGTCGATTTCGATTGCGATATTCGATATAGTTTTCGTGCACCTTGTGCACTAGATTTGGATTCTTACGCATATTTGGGCGCTTGATGCGATTTTTATGCACACAAGATGCACTTAATCGAGATTCTTCGTGCATATCAGATGCACCTGGTTTTGGCTGTCAGGCACACTAGTTGCCCTTGACAGGTGTTCGTGCACACCCGTTGCACTTAGATTTTGTTTCTGTGCACCTGTATGGCACATTTCATTGCTTTCGATTTCCGTACGCACCAGACGCACGTGGCATTCATGTACATATTTGTATTTGATTTCCCTTTGAGATGATTTTTATGATATTTACTAATTGGTATAGTAGCTGAGCAGGACTAGTCCGAGGACAGTACCTGATTATGTTTTTGCATGCATCGATAGTTATCGAAGGGATTTCCAAAAGGGAGCGATAGTCTTACTATTTACCTACATGTCCGAGATGACACGAAACATTTTATAAAGGAAACCCTTCTAGCATTGTTTTCAAAACGGCGGGGCATGTATATTAAACACGGGGTATATATATATATAGTTGTTTTCTTTCTATAGACTTCCGCCACTGTGCAGTGATACGCGCATCGCACAGCGATTTGAAAAGAGTTTGGCATGTATTTCTTTCAGATGTTTGGACGAATTTACCACGATAGTTACATGTATAGTTGATGTATATCATGTTGTTTTGAGTTTCCTTTTGAGTTTTGTACTCGTTTTGCAGGCGCACGCGATGCGCTGTAGTGTTTTTATATCTTCCGTGATTTCGGAGCCCCGTTGATTTCATCTGATTATTGAAATGTTTTTGAATTTGTGGATTTAAATTTAAATTCGGGGACCGAATTTATTTAAGGGGGAAGGTTGTAACATTTCAGAAAATATAAAATATTATTTTTGGAATTTAATATTAAAATAATATATTTCCCGAAAACTGCACGATTTGCGAAATTGGGGTTTTCGAAAAAGGGTATAAATATATACTAATAATTATGAAATAATTGGGAATTGAAATGATTTATTCATTTAAAAATATATTTAAAGAATTTGGCATTTTTAAGATTTATTATATGCAGTTTGAATGAAAACATGATTAATGCACTGCTAATCGCGATTAGGCTAAATCAGTGTTTTTACAGTTTTTCATGGCTAGTGCACCATGTCGTGTTGCATTTGGTTACATGTTGTTTCATTTGTGTTGTTTTGTGGGTATTATTGTGATTTGGTTTTAAAAGAGAAAAGAAAAGAAAAGAGGAATGGCAAAAGGGTAATTAGTGAGAGAGTGGGTGAGAATAAGAGAGGAGAGAGAGAGAGAGTGCTGCCACATTCTCTTCCTCCACCAGTTTTACATCATTTTCTTCTCCTCCTTCAACCTCATCTCCCTCCACCTTCGCTCCAAGAAATCATCTCCAAATCTCCATCAAAACCCTAAACCCGTTTCATTAAAAGTAATCCCCTCTTCACCCTCTACACAATAGACCAAGCAAAGTGGGATTTTGACAACATTGTAGGATTATCTTAGCACCTTAGCAAGATTTTGGCAAGCATCAATCATGCTACTTTAAAATTTTTGGGGTGGTAAACAAACCCTAACCAAGATCTTTGCTAGAGTATTAGGATTAAACATGAATGTAAACAACTTTACATCTAAGATTTTGGGATTACAACATCTGTAGTCCGTTCTTTCTCTTCATAAGCTCCGTGTTGAGGTTCCTTCACCGCGATCATCATGTACCCGGACTCTAGAGAGGCTCCATGAAGAGAAAGATGCAAATTTGCTTCCAATCTTCAACTACTAAGATGATCTACCTTGAAGAATCTCAAACCCAAGCTTTTGCTTCACTAATCAAGTATTAGCAAAGCAAACACCCTAATCTAAGTGGCTAGAATAGATGAGGATGATGAAGTAGAAATTTTGCTCTCATTTGTTTTCTTTATCTCACTCAAAATCATCACAAACCTAAAAGCTAGAAAGCTTTTCAAGAGGAAGAAGAAGAAGCATTTCATTTGTGATGAATAATGAATTATTGCTATGGTTATAATTGCAACCTTTGGTTAAGTATGAAGGGCTTAACCTTTGTAGAGAATTAACCATGGTAAAGAGTTTGGGTTGGGTTAGAAATATCTTCACAAAATATCTAAGCTTAAAACAAAAATAAAGCTTCTAAGCTTCATGAAAAAGCTAACCTAAATCAAACCCTAACTATATTTAATCTCCACAAATCATGTTGCATTTATAATCATAACTTGTTACAATATTATATATCACATATATAATATATTTTTGTAACAAAAGAAAATAATACAATTAACATATATCGCATATATATCAATGTATTATCCGGTGAGAAAATGAATCAATAAAGCGAGCTGATATCAGTTAATGTAATGTAATATATCACATATATAATTATACATTAAATTATCGAATCAACACTTGATCCGACAATTCAGCTATTTCTCAAATAACCGTGTAATATAATCTGTATCAGTTCATCGAATCAACACTTGATCTGATGACCCGGCTATATCACATATACCCGGCCGATATCATATATCGCGAGAATCTAATACGGTATCATATACTCGTATTATTCTCGGTCCCGCACATATCACATATGTGCTCCTACTCCGTTTTGCCTGAGCCAGGAAACCTCTGTGTAGGACTCTAAAGAATCGTCAATACACCGGCAGTAGGTGATGATCATATCAAACACCCACAAGCTGCAAGCGGTCAGCTAAACGTAACAGCCACCCAGGTATTGAGCGATCAAAAGATCAACAAGCAAGCCTGTACATTCTCCTGTGAATCCAATCAGTAACACTACCGTACAGTCCGGTCTCTTCGTCTGATATGTCGCATATCAAGTCTAGGGGTGGTAAACGTCAGACCCCAGTAACCGATAAGTCGTGTCGATGTGAGGCTCATAACAGGTCGAGAAACTACTGATAACACTTACCAGTAGCATTCTATATCAGCCTTGGCCAGGGACTTCCAGTTATAGCCAATCGAACACTGAACAATATCAACTCCCTATACCGGGAGAGACGAATTCCCTCCTATCGCTCATTGGCTCCATGTGATTCGGGACTGTACCCAAAAGCCACCGTTTTGTACGCCCTCTTGGACGTGGTAAGGTGGAAATCAAAGCACAGTAGGAATTGTTGGAGATAGTGCCCTCAGAGTCAATTATTAGGTCACAGGTACGTGATTGTAATGATTGAGGGAGGACCTATCCCGGTAGGACAGTCTTACTCGAGATGATAGTATGCTATCTGGTTTACCCTTTATCATCGTGTACTGCTTTAGGTGACCTGATACGTTGCTATTACACGTTGATAGAGCCCCTAGGATTCTTGCTTGACCACCAGCAGTATGAGGGCGATCATATAAGTGGGAGCTGGGGTCTATAAGCTTATCCTTAAAAGGTCCCTAGTCGTGGGAGTTTCGAGACTGGGCATCGATACTCCATTAGTAGACTAGTGTATACAGTCGAGACCCCGACGAGGGGCGGTGGCCGGTCTCACAAGCCACTGGTGTCAGTTGGATCACCTAAGATGTATACAGGTGCTCATTGGGTTATGAGTACACCGGACAGGACTCGCCGGGAACATGCTAGTTGGTCATATACCAGACGTCAGATGGCAGTTCCCTGGTGACATGTGTGCAGGTTAGTTCATCGACCTGGGGATCGTCATTTGTCTCGTGTGAGTTCCCACTGTACTTTGATTACTACCCTACCACGGCTCAAAGGAGTCGTGCAAACAGGTTTTAGTTGGGTACAGTCCCGAGCCACATGGAGGCAGTGAGCGTATCTTCAGGGGTTCGTCTCTCCCGGTATTGGGGGTGAGGTCGTGCTGTGTCTAGGAGAGCCATTACACAAAGTCCTTGGCCAAGGCAAGGAGATTTACTGGTAGGTATAACAGTAGTATCTCAGGGTGTTCTGGGCTACACTCCGACACGACTTGTACCGCTTTTGGGGGTCTGACTTTTACCAACCCCCTAGGCCCGCCATGCGATACTCATAGACGAACGGACCGGACTGCACGGATATTGTCACTGACAGGCTCAGTAGGGTTGTCAGGCTGAGTTCGCTCACAGACATCCCTTTTAGTCAATACCTGGTAGCCCGTTACGTATTGGCTTATACCTCTGACGTGCTAGTGGTTAAATCCACAACCAAGGCGTTGACGAGTCTTTAGAGTCCCCCACTTTCAGTTACTCAGCTTTCGGGCGAAAGGTTGTAGAGGCCGTATGGAGATATGGCAGGGTCCGATCAGATACGTGCGGTATTGCACGGATCAGGATCGGACAGTCTGTACTATAGGCCGTATGGTTATATGGCAGGGTTCGATCAGATACGTGCGGTATTGCACGGATCAGGATCGAACGGATATTACTAGCCGGTTTTGGTATAAGCCGGATCCTAGTATAGTACAGTGTAGATTTTGTCTCATTGCATTTGTATTTCGGTCGAAATACAGATGCGGGTGTGTATGCACAGTATCGGGGTTTTCCTGTAATTTATTACGGGACCAGATTTCTGGAGTTGCCAGTTTGCTTTCCGTTTCGGCCAATTTCCTTTGTTCCGTTCATTGGCCGAAGATTGGTGGAGGAGGGTTTATTTGCATTGTTGCAAATAAGCAATTGTGGAGGGGGTCTTTGCATCTTTGTTTTATCATGATGGTTTTCATGATGAGCACCATCACTTGACTTTCCTTTTTTATGATGGCTTGACTTCATAACCTCATCATGGCTTGACTTTTGTATGATGATGGAGGGACATGATGGTTGTTGATGATTTGGTAGTTGGAGTGAGGTTATTTACTTGCAATCATTTCTTGATATCATGAGCTTTTCTCTCTCCCTTGCATTATGGTTGTGATTGATTAATCCTTGGCTCTTTCCTCACTCACACTCTCTCCCCATTCACAAAGAGGGCCGGCCACTATTAAGAATGGGAGGGGATTCATTTCATAAGTGGAGAAAATATGATACATTCATTCTTTGGTATGCTACATTTTTCTCATCTCTCTCCAAGTTGTTTTTCCTCCACCACAAAAGGCAATTCCATGAACCCCAAAAAATGAGACTTCTTCTCTAGATCTTCTACAGCATATCTTGGGCACGTCGAGTAGCCGGCTTCGTGCCCGAGTTGCCTCGGCATTGAGGTGGGAGCCCGTAAACAAAGTAGGCGATGTGGTGCACTTCCGGCGACGAGGAGGAGACGGGACTTTTCCGCACGAGATCGGGACCATGACGAGAAGACCGAAGGACTTGGATCGTCGGTATATCTCTATTCCCTATCTTCAAGTTAGCTAGGACTTGTTAATGGTTACGATCCGGGTGTTTAGTGCGCGGGGGTGCCGGTTTGCTAAGTCCGCAAAATTAAAGTTTATCACCGCTTCCGCATTCCGGCGTCGGATTGACGGCCGGGGCGCCGCCGTGCACTTACAGTGGTATCAGAGCCTCCCCATTAACTTAGTCTAGCTTTGTGTAGTGTGTTTTTCTGTTTCGATCGATCGAATGTTCCAAAACTACATTTTTGTTAGCATCAGTTTTCTGTTGGAAATTTTTGGTGTCGAAAATTTTTTCAGGTTGTAAAATATTGATGTACTGGAAAATCTAAGAGCTCTGTAAAAATTCGACGAAGTAACTCCACAGTGGGAGCGCGGAACCGCCGCGAAAACCCCCTTCCCGCCGCCCTTCCGCCGCGCACTGTGGAGATCACTTCACCAATTTTTTACAGAGGCCTTCTGGGCTTAAAATATGGGTTTTGGAATATTAAAATTGGGCCCAGGTTTTCTGTGAGTGCTACAGTTTTGATTGGGGGACCACTTGTTAATTTTTGATCGATCGGATATTTTAAACACATTTTTCACAGTATTTACATTATATCTGCGACCGTGAATGTCACTTGATCGGTAAATCCGGTCTAACTGCTATAGCCCGGTTAAACGGATTTGCGAACGTGACTTTCACGTTGATGTTCTATGTTTATGCTGTGATGTTGCGGATCGGTCGTGGGGATAGCCTGGATGCAATGCTAGTACAGTTCTGTTGTATTATGTACATTTGATATTGCGGGGCGAGCGTCCGACATGTGGACTGCCGTCACTGCCTGTTTCTATTATTCTTTTGGGGCACGACCTGGTTGCGGTCGATGTACCCGTTGTATGTATATTTTACTTTCTGTACTAGGATTGCCCCGCGGAGGGGTGCACGGATAGCCGGGTTCTGGAGGGCAACAAGCCCGCATCTCATGGCATTGAGACGGAGGGGGCTTCACTCTAGGATTGGCGGGCTATTCGCCGCACTCGTAGGGGGTACAGGTTGACCCAGGAGGGGTGCCCAAGTTGCCGGATTCCGTGGAGTGCTGGGTGGTCCATTCACGGAGCTGAAGGGGGCTGCCTCGCTTCAGGTTTTGGCGGGTAACTTGCCGCGCCCGTAGGGGTCTAGGATTTCATTGCACAGGCTATCCACACGACCAGGGGAACGTCGGGTTTCAGTAGTGGCTCTGTGAAACCCGGGGATCCCAGATATCTGTATTGTTTCTGTGATGCTGTTCATTCTCTGTGATGTTGCATTCTATTCACGCCTTGAGCGAATATAATATATTGGTATATATATTAGTAGATGTTGTATATGTTTTGCATCCGCGCTAGTCCAGTCCCCGCTCTGTCGTTAGTTAGCTAACCTAACGGGTAATTACGGGACCCAGTGGCGAATGCGGATGGCATATACGTACATCAGTATATTTTCGTTCTTTTTGGTGTGATCAATTGATGGGACTGCATTGATTCGGATCAATGCAAGTTAAAACAAACCTAATCTGATGTTGTTGGAACACTTTTCAAAAAGCTGTTATTGCAAGGACGTTTACTTTTGTTTTGCATCGTGGTATTCATTGGAATATCCTGCTCCTCAGTCGACGAGGCAAGGGCCGAGATCCCTTCACCGGGAGTGACCCCTTGGACAGAAGTTTGCGTCAGGGCAATGACTTCACTATAGCCGATTACTTTTGCTTTGCACCGTGGTATTCAGTTGAAATATCCTGCACCCCATTCTACGGGGAAAGAGCCGAGATCCCTTCACCGGGAGTGACCTCTTTAGCAACGGTTTTCGTCACTATATTTTCAAAAAGCTATCCGTTCCTTCGACGATATCAAGTTCATTACGTTAAAGGTTTTCGCCAGAAACCATTCGTAGCCCTCCGTCGTTTCATATGGGTAGTCAATAGTATTCAAGCTGTGTTTGTTGGCCTTAGTCAAGGCACAGTGTTTGGTAGCTATTGGGTATTCATATGCTGCATAGATAGATGCGTTGGTTTGGGACAGTCGTATAGCCTTGTTGGCCCTAGTCAAGGGCTTGTATGGGTGGGTTCAAATCAACCTGGACAATGACGGGTAGAACTTGACATGTGACTTATGATTTGTTGGCCTTAGTCAAGGTCATAAGAGCATGGGGTAAAAATCACATCGGGAGTTTCAAAAGAACTGAAACTTGCCAGATATGCGCATACCTTCTGGAGTGTGTTGACGTGAGCGGATTCCGTCACGTTATCATGCGATGATAATTGGATCCCGGTTCCCACTGATGAGTTAGTTTACTCCTCGGGTAACCCCGACTAATTCTTCTTTCAGGTTTGGAGGAGAATTTGAGGTACAGTGGGAGGTTTCCAGATTAGATAAATTGGTGACCATTCTGATCTAGGTTAGAGTGCACGCTGAGTGTTTCTTTTCTCTCTCTCTTTGGCAGCGACCATTGACCCGACCCTAAGACTTTGACTCAGTGACCAAGTTGACCGAACCTTCTTAAACACCGGCTTTTGGATTGTCAGAGTTGCAAACCTCATTGCCACTCCTACTTTTGCCCTTTTCTCCAGGACACCCCGTTTTACTACGAACGTCCACTTCCATTGGACAAAACCATCGTATGGTTAGATACAAACTCGAAAGAATTTATTCGAGGATGGTTTCCGGTTCTGGAGAAAACGGATAGGATTATTCAGTTGTCTTTTCCTTTTACCCTCTCTCAGGTTACGAGTACTCCTTGGTTTAGGGGTAGTACACCTATTACGCAAATTGGATTGTCTTCTTCCAAACCTTAGGCTGGTGCCGACCGGTAGGGAATGAAGAAAACCAATTAGCATAACGATGGTGTGCAGAAGGTATTAAGTTCAGACAAAGCAAGGGATTAGTAAGAGGGCAAAGTAAATTGCAACAGATATTCACGACCAAACCAAATATTTCGTTACCACTCCCACATCACCTTTGTATTTCTCCAGGACACTCCGTATCACTACGAAGATCCACAGTTTATTTGGATACTCCATCGTATGGTTATATACGAACTCGAATGGAACTTGTTCCAGTTCGGGGATGGATTCTGGTTCAGGAGAAATAGGAATAAGGTTTATTCGGTTGTCTTTTATCTTCACCCTCTCTCATTGCGAGTGTTCCTAGGATTGGGACAGTACACCCATTATGCTTATTGGATAGTCTTCTTCCAAACCATAGGCTGGTGCCGAACGGTAGGGAAGGAAGAAAACCATTTGGCCTAAAAGGGTGTGCAGAAGGTAAAGACTAAAGACATATGAAGGGATTTGGAGAGGTGGCAAAGAATTATACGGTTACAATCGTGAATCTGGAAAAGGCATTACTAGGAATACCAGGATACCCCATCGGAATATTTCAATGTTTCAGTTTCACTGTGTAATGTTAAAGGAAAACTGATTTCCCGATTAGATACTTACTCCAGGGTATGTATTTACCAGGTACGATTCTCACATCTGTATGGTTTTACAGATGATGAGTGGGAGTAAGTTATTGGGAATTGGGTGATTATCCTCATTATATCGGGATTCGTTGTAATCGGTGATATTTGAGGAAATCACCTGGGCTGTTTGCCGGTTGGCAAATATTTGGTTTTGAATATCCGCAGTTATGCACCAATTTCAAATTGATATATCTGTACGTCTATTTTCATAGAGTGAGATGTACCTTTTTGAAATTATGTCTATGACATTTACCTATATCAGTGGATGGTTAGGTAAGGAGCATTAAACAGCGGTGTAATTCTTCTTAACCATAAGTACAGATTTCAACCTACAACACACAGTGAATGAGTTATCAGACTCAAGGGACTTATACAAAGGATTGTATGTTGTCCAGGGTCCATCAGGACAGAGGGCTTGGTCCTCGTACTATATTCGGTTTACTTATGACTTCTCTAGTTTTTAGACAGGTGTTTCGCGGAAACACAGGGTCCAAATTTTGAGAAGTTATAGGTATTTGAATAGAGTAGAGAACCAGGTATAGCAAGTATCGGGATTCTTCAAAGAGATCGAAGATGTAGATACTTGTGTATGGTATTCAGTTGATAGTAATGATAAAGAGATCTTGCTTCTCTTTCAGGTTACTCATAATTGGAAGTATTCCTAAGTTGAGTAACGCTGATCGGCCTCCTTCCATTTAGTTGACATGCACTGGAGACAGTTGCATGATTTGAATCTGGTTCAATTAAATCAGTGCCTCTGGTTCTATATTGGATATAGAACAGTTCATATCTTAACGATGTTAAGGTACGGGGAGTTGTCCGGCTTATGCTTAAAACCAGACACTGGACAACTCAAGGCACGTTTCTGTAATGGCTGTTTGTGGGTTGACCCAGGCTATGACGCGGGTTGACTTTCTACCATCTGGATGAACAATAGCAATATTGTTCTAGACTCGCCACAGTTTTATTAAAAATGGATTTTTTCAGAAAACAGTAGTGGGAGTATGGTAGAACTGGAAGTGATTCCAGAACCACAAACGATTACTGAAGATTTGACAAGGAACCTAAAGATTCAATCTGGATTGACATTCCATTGGCCACTCCGCAGATAAGGTGGGTAACTTCAGGCACCCGAGAGGCACTACGGTAGCCTCAAGGACGGTGACAGGGAAGTTCTTGTTTATCCACAATTGCCATTGCTGTTGTTCCAGGTTACGAGACCCGGCGGGAGGATGAGTATAGCGTCGTTCTAAACCAGTTTTAGAAGTGTACGTCTATATGACTCTGCCAGAGGGTTGTCGTAGTCAGTGGGAGCAGCGGAAGCATTGGTGGACAGGTTGCTTATGTCTATTTATAGACTAGAGCAGATGTAGCGGAGATAGATCATCTATTTCTGACGTGACAGTCATGGGTTTGACTTCATCAGAATAGGGGATGGATCTGTTGAGAAGGTAGTAGGGTGTGATATCCTGGTATTTGGATGATATACACAGAGTAGGAAAAGAAACTCCTACACTACGATCGGTTATACTTTGGTCGTCACACAGTTGTTTCTCCACAAAGGAAATGGATTTTATATCAGACATACTGGTTACTAGATCTATGGTCTTAGATCTAGATTTGGGTGGTTTCCCAATCAGGGTACTTGACAGCATTCTAAGAGTATTTAGGATGGACGACTCCTGGCACGGTAGTGTACCTGCAGGTAATGGAGTCACCCTCTCCAAAGGTGTCTTACAGACTAAAGGGGAGAGGGACGGGCATGATTGGCAGATCACTTGCTTAGGCAATTGAGTCAATCGTGAGATGTCAAGTACCACACCAGATGTTGTTCTTGCACTAGATGCAATAAGTTGACATTAATCAAATCCTGGAGAAACAGTCGGAAGCAGTTTTAGAACATAAGTGGATGTTCTAGGGATATGATAACGACAGCCTCATTCGGGAAACAGTTATCATTCCAGGCTTCCAAGGTGACATGGACGACAAGGAGGTTGTCAGAGCTATAGTTTTCCTTCTGATGAGGGGCAGTATTTTGGACAGGTGGTCCAAGGCAATACTGAGGGTGGCATGGCGCAGGATACTGATTGAGTTCAGTTGACGATATAGTCTAAGAAGTTTGGATTTGGAGTTCATTTATGAGCTATGTCCCATCAGACATCCAGACACATTCTAAGACAGGTATTGCTCATTTCGGGAGATGGGTTTCTCCGCGAACTTGAGATATAGAGAGACATAGAAAGAAACAACTAAGCGGATCCACTCACTGAGGCTATTCCTCGAACGCAATAGTTCCGCAAACGAGCTTTGTGAGACTGACTAGTAGAGGAGTTGGATGTTCGGTATCACACGGGCTGTGAGTATGCGACATCGCAATAATTAGCCTTGAGTGCAAGTGGGAGATTGTTGGAGATAGTGCCCTCAGAGTCAATTATTTGGTCACAGGTACGTGATTGTAATGATTGAGGGAGGACCTATCCCGGTAGGACAGTCTTACTCGAGATGATAGTATGCTATCTGGTTTACCCTTTATCATCGTGTACTGCTTTAGGTGACCTGATACGTCGCTATTACACGTTGATAGAGCCCCTAGGATTCTTGCTTGACCACCAGCAGTATGAGGGCGATCATATAAGTGGGAGCTGGGGTCTATAAGCTTATCCTTAAAAGGTCCCTAGTCGTGGGAGTTTCGAGACTGGGCATCGATACTCCATTAGTAGACTAGTGTATACAGTCGAGACCCCGACGAGGGGCGGTGGCCGGTCTCACAAGCCACTGGTGTCAGTTGGATCACCTAAGATGTATACAGGTGCTCATTGGGTTATGAGTACACCGGACAGGACTCGCCGGGAACATGCTAGTTGGTCATATACCAGACGTCAGATGGCAGTTCCCTGGTGACATGTGTGCAGGTTAGTTCATCGACCTGGGGATCGTCATTTGTCTCGTGTGAGTTCCCACTGTACTTTGATTACTACCCTACTACGGCTCAAAGGAGTCGTGCAAACAGGTTTTAGTTGGGTACAGTCCCGAGCCACATGGAGGCAGTGAGCGTATCTTCAGGGGTTCGTCTCTCCCGGTATTGGGGGTGAGGTCGTGCTGTGTCTAGGAGAGCCATTACACAAAGTCCTTGGCCAAGGCAAGGAGATTTACTGGTAGGTATTCCAGTAGTATCTCAGGGTGTTCTGGGCTACACTCCGACACGACTTGTACCGCTTTTGGGGGTCTGACTTTTACCAACCCCCTAGGCCCGCCATGCGATACTCATAGACGAACGGACCGGACTGCACGGATATTGTCACTGACAGGCTCAGTAGGGTTGTCAGGCTGAGTTCGCTCACAGACATCCCTTTTAGTCAATACCTGGTAGCCCGTTACGTATTGGCTTATACCTCTGACGTGCTAGTGGTTAAATCCACAACCAAGGCGTTGACGAGTCTTTAGAGTCCCCCACTTTCAGTTACTCAGCTTTCGGGCGAAAGGTTGTAGAGGCCGTATGGAGATATGGCAGGGTCCGATCAGATACGTGCGGTATTGCACGGATCAGGATCGGACAGTCTGTACTATAGGCCGTATGGTTATATGGCAGGGTTCGATCAGATACGTGCGGTATTGCACGGATCAGGATCGAACGGATATTACTAGCGGGTTTTGGTATAAGCCGGATCCTAGTATAGTACAGTGTAGATTTTGTCTCATTGCATTTGTATTTCGGTCGAAATACAGATGCGGGTGTGTATGCACAGTATCGGGGTTTTCCTGTAATTTATTACGGGACCAGATTTCTGGAGTTGCCAGTTTGCTTTCCGTTTCGGCCAATTTCCTTTGTTCCGTTCATTGGCCGAAGATTGGTGGAGGAGGGTTTATTTGCATTGTTGCAAATAAGCAATTGTGGAGGGGGTCTTTGCATCTTTGTTTTATCATGATGGTTTTCATGATGAGCACCATCACTTGACTTTCCTTTTTTATGATGGCTTGACTTCATAACCTCATCATGGCTTGACTTTTGTATGATGATGGAGGGACATGATGGTTGTTGATGATTTGGTAGTTGGAGTGAGGTTATTTACTTGCAATCATTTCTTGATATCATGAGCTTTTCTCTCTCCCTTGCATTATGGTTGTGATTGATTAATCCTTGGCTCTCTCCTCACTCACACTCTCTCCCCATTCACAAAGAGGGCCGGCCACTATTAGGAATGGGAGGGGATTCATTTCATAAGTGGAGAAAATATGATACATTCATTCTTTGGTATGCTACATTTTTCTCACCTCTCTCCAAGTTGTTTTTCCTCCACCACAAAAGGCAATTCCATGAACCCCAAAAAATGAGACTTCTTCTCTAGATCTTCTACAGCATATCTTGGGCACGTCGAGTAGCCGGCTTCGTGCCCGAGTTGCCTCGGCATTGAGGTGGGAGCCCGTAAACAAAGTAGGCGATGTGGTGCACTTCCGGCGACGAGGAGGAGACGGGACTTTTCCGCACGAGATCGGGACCATGACGAGAAGACCGGAGGACTTGGATCGTCGGTATATCTCTATTCCCTATCTTCAAGTTAGCTAGGACTTGTTAATGGTTACGATCCGGGTGTTTAGTGCGCGGGGGTGCCGGTTTGCTAAGTCCGCAAAATTAAAGTTTATCACCGCTTCCGCATTCCGGCGTCGGATTGACGGCCGGGACGCCGCCGTGCACTTACAGGAATCACATAAGACTATATGACGATCTCGGGTCTACAGACTAACCTGTACCAGTGTCACCAGAGAACTGCTATCTGACGATTGGTATAAACCTATCTAGGAGTTCTCGGTGAGTCCGTTCAGTGTACCCAGTCTCCACCGAGCACCCGTACACCATCTTTGATGTCTAACACAGATGGATATGGGATCATCCATCGCCCATCATATGGGTCAAGATGCGTATACGCTAGTCTACTCTGGTGTATCAATGCCCTGTCTCGATACGCCCTCGACTAGGAACAATTTTAGGATTGTTAGTTATATGTATGCCCTAGAGGCCATTACTATACATAGGATGTATATTGTAGTGGATGCTTGGACATATATAGGGAGGACTTTCTTGCTCGACATGATAGTATGCTATCTGGTTGATCTTTACCTTAACGTGTACACTGATAGTCTCTCTGTTACATGTTGGTAAAGCCCTTAGGATGAGTACTTGACTACCTGGACTATGATGCGGATCATACTAGTGGGGACATGGTAGTCCATAAGTACATCCTTCAAAGTCCCTAGTCGTGGGTGTATCGAGACGGGGCATCGATATACCAGAGTAGACTAGCGTATACCTTCTCGACTCATACAGATGGGCGATGGATGATCCCATATCCATTGGTGTTTGACATCAGAGATGATATACGGGTGCTCAGTGGAGACTGGGTACACTGGACGGACTCGCCGAGAACTCCCAGATGGTATTATACCTTACGTCAGATGGCAGTTCTCTGGTGACACTGGTACAGAGTAGTCTGTTGACCCGAGATCGTCATAGAGTCTTGTGTGGTTCCCACTGTGCTTTGATTTCCATCTTACCACGTCCAAGAGGGCGTGCAAAACGGTGGTTTTTGGGTACAGTCCCGAGTCACATGGAGGCAATGAGCGATAGGAGGGGATTCGTCTCTCCCGGTATAAGGGGTTGATGTTGCGCTGTGTTCGATTGGCTATAACTGGAAATCCCTGGCCAGGGTTGCTGAGATTTACTGGTAAGTGTTACCAGTAGTTTCTCAAACTGTTATAGACCTTATATCGACACGTCTTATCGAGCTATTGGGGTCTGACGTTTACCACCCCTAGGCGAGATATGCGACATATCAGACGACGAGACCGGACTGTACGGTAAGTGTTACTGGTTGGATTCACAGGAGTGTGAGCGGGCTTGCTCGTCGATCTTCTGATCGCTCAATACCCGGGTGGCCGTTACGTTTAGCAGACCGCTTGCGGCTTGTGGGTGTTTGATATGATCATCACCTGCTGCCGGCGTATTGACGAGTCTTTAGAGTCCTACACAGAGTTTTCCTGGCTCAAGCAAAATGAAATAGGAGCGCATATGAGATATGTGCGGGACCGAGAATAATGCGTGTATGTGATACCGTATTCTATTCTCGTGATGAATGTATCGATTAGTTGTATGCGATATAACCTAGTTATCGAATCAAGGATTGATTCGATAAGCCGATACATTGAATATTAGTCGGTTATATGCGATATGACCGGATCGTTAAATCAAGTGTTGATTTAATGATTTAATGTATAATTATATATCTGATATATTACTATGCATTAACTAGTATTGGTTCACTTTAAATGGATTTTCTCACTTGCATTGCACAAGTTGTATATGTGATATACTTTTGTGCACTTGATTGTATCATGTTTGATGATGCATGTAAAATTGGTTTGTGTAAAGAATTAAACCTAGGTTAAGTGAATGGTTAAGGTTTCTATTTATTTGTCTATTCATTTATCTTTTTATTTTGGATTAAAATGAAATGACAAAAGAAAACAAAATGGTTTCATTCTTTCTTTCTTTCTTTCATGAAGCTTGATGAAGCTTCATGAAGCTTTGACCATATGACCATTTTGTCTTCAAGCTTAACCCTAACCATTCTTTTAACCTTAGTCAATTCTCAACACCTAACTATAGTTAATGTTATGATAAGTATTCTTTTTCTTTTCTATTCTAATGAACTTATCATATCATTATCTTCATCTTCTTCTTCTTCTTCACATGAAGAAAGCTTGCCTCATCAATGGCAAGTGAAGAAATCAAGTGAGAAATCCAATTCTAAAGTGAACCCACTTCCTATTTCTTCATCCTCTACCTCTTGCCAAGTAGTATAGGGTGTTTTCTTCACAAGTATTATGACTTGGTGAAGTGGGAGCTTGAACTTGTGATGCCTCGACGTAGATCATCTTCGGCATCGTAGTCGACGACCTAGCCCGCCCATTTTTCCGATGAAGCCGACGCTAGAGCCCGGGATCCGATTTGGACAGCGGAGGGACATCATTGTGGAGCTATAGAGGTGGAGCACCGGATCTACAAAGGTTGTATTTCCGTTCAATTAGTTAAAATGTTAACTAGCTTCTTTGTTTCGCCTAAACTTCTAGTTAACGATCCGTATTAGGGTTTCTCGGCACTTGTAAAATTTGAAATTGGCATCGTTGATGCCTTGTGAGACCTCATTAGAGTGCCTAGGAACCCTACAGTGGTATCAGAGCCTAGCTAGAGCCTTAGGCGACGCGTAGACGGAGTTAGAAGTCCGATCGAACCGAAACCCTAATCTCAAAATGCTCTCTGTACATTTTCTGAAAAAGTGGTTTTTTCCAAATTAAAAATGCTTAAAAAATTTAGCAGGAAATTCTAAGAATTACGGTGCAAAAATTACCTAATGATCTGTCTAAAGCGCGGCGGATCCGCGGCATTAGCCGCCTATTGCGGCGATTCGGCGCCCATTTAGTCTCTTCAGTCAACCATTTTTGCACAGTAACTCCTTTATTTAAATGCTGAGTTTTATGGGAATTTTTAATATTTACTCTACAGTTGAGTTTTCTGGGGTTGTTTAGGGATTCGTAGATTCGATCGGATTGTCTAATTTTGTCTCTGTGTTTTTCCGGGTAAATTTTGTAGGGTTCCTAGGCACTCTAATGAAGTCTCACAAGGCATCAACCATGCCAATTTCAAAAATTATGGGTGCCGAGAAACCCTAATACGGATCGTTGACTAGAAGATTAGGCGAAAAGATAATCTAGTTAACTACTTAACTAAAAGTTAGATGCTACAACCTTTGTAGATCCGGTTCTCTACTTCCTTAGCTCCACGTGGGTGTCCTCTCGCTGTCCATCATGAATCCCGAACTCAATCGTCGGCTTCATCGAAGAAACGGGCGAGCTAGGTCGTCGGCTTCGTGTCAAAGACGATCTACGTCGAGGCATCACAAGTTCAAGCTCCGACTTCACAAAGTTGTGAAACTTGTGAAGAAAACACCCAAAACAACTTGGCAAGAGGTAGAGGGTGTAGAAATAGGAGGTGGGTTCAATTAGAATTGGATTTCTCTCACTAGAACTCAAGTTGCCATTGATGGCATCAAGGTTTCTATCTTGAAGAAGAAGAAGAAGATGAAGCTAGAAGAAAAATATGATAAGTGTTCTCTTTTTTTTTTTAAAATAAAAATAATATGAATACTTATCATATCTTGACCATGGTCAAGTGTAGAGATTAAACTAAGATTAGTTGGAATGGTTAGGGTTAAGGATGAGATAAGGATGGTGGACTTTGTCAAAGCTTCAAGAAGCTTCAACATAGAAACAAAATAAGCCACCATTCTTAACTAAATTCTTTCCAAATAAATAAAAAAATAAATAAATGAAAAATCAAAACCCTAATCATCACTTAACCATGGTTTAATCCTTTACACTTAACCACATTATCAAGTATCATCAAACATGATACAAATATGTGCACAAAAGTATATCACATATACTTCTTGCACATCAAGTGAGAAAATCCATTTAAAGTGAACCAATACTAGTTAATGCAATGCAATATATCAAATATATAATTATACATTAAATCATTAAATCAACATTTGATTCAATGATCCGGTCATGTCGCACATAACCGACTAGAATCCAATGTATCGATTTATCGAATCAATGATTCGATAACTAGGTCATATCGAATATAACCAACCGAAACATATATCGCGAGAATGAAATGCGGTATCACATACACATATTATTCTCGGTCCTGCACATATCTCATATACGCTCCTATTTCGTTTCGCTTGAGCCAGGAAACCTCTGTGTAGGACTCTAAAGACTCGTCAATACGCCGGTAGCAGATGATGATCATATCAAGCACCCACAAGCCGCAAGCGGTCTGCTAAACGTAACGGCCATCCGGGTATTGAGCGATCAGAAGATCGACGAGCTAGCCCGCTCACACTCCTGTGAATCCAACCAGTAACACTTACCGTACAGTCCGGTCTGTTCGTCTGATATGTCGCATATCAAGTCTAGGGGTGGTAAACGTCAGACCCCAATAACCGATAAGTCGTGCCGATATGAGGCTCGTAACGGGTCGAGAAACTACTGGTAACACTTACCAGCAAATCTCTAATCAGCCCTGGCCAGGGACTTTCCTGTTACGGCCAATCGAGCACAGCGCAACATCAACCCCCAATACCGGGAGAGACGAAACCCCTCCTATCGCTCATTGCCTCCATGTGACTCGGGACTGTACCCAAAGACCACCGTTTTGCACGCCCTCATGGACGTGGTAAGGTGGAGATCAAAGCACAGTGGGAATCACACAAGACTCTATGACGATCTCGGGTCTACAGACTAACCTGTACAAGTGTCACCTGAGAACTGCCATCTGACGTGAGGTATAATACCATCTGGGAGTTCTCGGCGAGTCCGTCCAGTGTACCCAGTCTCCACTGAGCACCCGTATACCATCTCTGATGTCAAACACCAATGGATATGGATCATCCATCGCCCATCACATGGGTCGAGAAGCGTATACGCTAGTCTACACTGGTATATCGATGCCCCGTCTCGATACACCCACGACTAGGGACCTTGAAGGATGTACTTATGGACTACCATGTCCCCACTAGTATGATCTGCATCATAGTCCAGGTAGTCAAGCACACATCCTAAGGGCTTTACCAACATGTAACTATAAGACAGTATAAAGAGACTAGTGTACATGTTAAGATAAAGAGCAACCAGATAGCATACTATCATGTCGAGCAAGAAAGTCATCTCTATATATGTCCAAGCATCCAATATAATATACATCATCTATACAATACTGGCCTCTAGGGCATACATACAACTAACAATCTCCCACTTGCACTAGGGCCAGCTGCTGTAGTATCGCATACCGAACATCCCGAAGAGTCTCTCAAACTGTATCTGGGGAATGGCCTTCGTGAGTGGATCCGCCGTGTTGTTCTTCGTGTCAACCCTCCTGACCTCGATCTCCCGGCGATCAACTATCTCCCGGATCAGGTGATACCGCTTCAGAATATGCCTGGATTGCTGATGGGACCTGGGTTCCTTAGCCAAAGCCACTGCTCCATTGTTATCGCAATACAAAGGTATTGGATGCTCAATGGATGGAACCACACCAAGTTCAGTAATGAACTTCTTGATCCAAACAGCTTCTTTAGCAGCATCGTTGGCAGCGATGTATTCAGCCTCCATCGTCGAGTCTGCCACGGTTTCCTGCTTGGAACTCTTCCAGCTAACCGCCCCTCCGTAAAGGGTAAAGACAAAACCCGACTGCGACTTAGAGTCGTCCTTATCACTCTGGAAGCTGGAATCGGTAAAGGACTCCACTTGGAGTTCTCCACTACTATACACAAGAGCATCTCCTTAGTCCTTCGCAAGTACTTGAGAATGCTCTTCACAGCTGTCCAGTGACTCTCTCCAGGATCAGCTTGATACCTGCTCACTACACTTAGTGAGTATGCAACATCGGGTCTGGTACATAGCATCGCATACATGATAGAGCCTACAGCCGAAGCATAGGGTATCCCTTGCATGCGAGCTCTCTCCAAATCAGTCTTGGGAGACATCTCTTTGGAGAGAGTGACTCCAGAAATCGTGGGTAAGTTCCCACGCTTGGATTCTTCCATACTAAACCTCTTTAGTATGGTGTCAATGTACCTGGATTGGGACAATCTCAATATCCGTTTGGATCTATCTCTATAGATCCTGATTCCCAATATGCAGGAGGCATCACCAAGATCTTTCATTGAGAATCTCTGTGATAAGAAGAGCTTGACCGATTGCAGCATAGGAATATCATTTCCTATCAAGAGTATGTTGTCCACGTACAATACGAGGAAGACAACCTTACTCCCTACCACCTTCTTGTAGATACAAGGTTCATCTGGGTTTTTGACGAAATCAAACTCTTTGATAACGACGTCAAAGCAGATGTTCCAACTCCGCGATGCTTGCTTTAATCCATAAATGGATTTAAGCAGCTTGCACACCTTCCCGCTGCTCCCACTATCTACGAAGCCCTCTGGCTGAGTCATGTACACGCACTCTTCTAAATCACCATTTAGAAAGGCGGTCTTAACATCCATTTGCCAGATTTCGTAGTCGTGATATGCAGCGATGGCAAGCATGATCCGGATGGATTTAAGCATAGCCACTGGAGAAAAGGTTTCGTCGTAGTCCACACCTGGTCTTTGACGAAAACCTTTTGCTACAAGTCTAGCTTTGAAAGTCTCCACTTTCCTATCTACACCAAGTTTCTTCTTGAAGATCCACTTGCTCCCAATGGGTTTTACCCCTTCAGGAGCAACTTCCAAAGTCCATACTTTGTTGGTGTACATGGATTCCATCTCGGACCGCATTGCATCCAGCCATTTCACTGAGTCCCTACTCGTGATGGCCTGCTCGAAGCTAGTTGGGTCATCATCTTCCATGATGCAATCCTCGCTCCCACCATCCATGAGAAAACCGTAGTATCTCTCAGGTTGGCGAGGAACCCTACTAGATCGGCGGAGAGGCTGAGGTTCATTGGGAGCTACTGAATCTTCTGGTTCCACTAGATCTTCAGTTATTGTTTGTGTATCCGGAACCTCTTCCAGCTCTACCACTTTGCCACTAATTTCTTTTTCAAGAAATTCCTTTTCTAAAAAGGTGGCATATTGAGAAACAAACACTTTTTGTTCTCCAGCATGGTAGAAAAAATATCCTTGGGAATTCTTAGGATATCCCACAAACTTGGAAAGAACTGACCGTGCCTCGAGTTTGTCTGGATTTTGCCTTTTGACATAGGCCGGACAACCCCATATCTTAACTCGTTTAAAATATGGTCTCTTCCCACTCCATATCTCATATGGTGTGGTAGGTACAGATTTAGATGGAACTTGATTCAATAGGTATGTTGCTGTCTCCAGCGCATATCCCCAAAAGGAAATAGGTAACTCAGCTGTGCTCATCATAGAGCGCACCATATCCAATAGGGTGCGGTTCCTCCGTTCAGATACACCATTGTGCTGTGGTGTATATGGAGGAGTCAGCTGAGAGAGAATCCCATTCTCTTTTAGGAAGTCCAGGAATTCATTGCTCAAGTATTCACCTCCTCGATCAGATCGAAGGATTTTAATACTTTTTCCGGTTTGGTTCTCGACTTCTTGTTTATATTCTCTATATTTCTCAAAAGCTTCTGATTTGTGTTTCATCAGGAACACATATCCGAATCTAGAGAGATCGTCAGTGAATGTAATGAAGTACGAAGAACCATCCCTGGCATGTGTAGACATGGGACCACATACATCACTATGTATCAGTCCCAAGAGTTCGGTAACTCTTTCTCCGTGTCCCGTAAATGGAGTTTTGGTCATCTTGCCTTTGAGACATGACTGGCAAGTGTCATAAGATGAAAATTCGAATGGTTTCAAATATCCATCCTTATGCAACTTAGCCAGTCGTGTCGCATTGATGTGACCCAGTCTACAATGCCACAAGAAGGATTCGTTCAGTTCTGAACTCTTCCTCTTGTGTGTGTTTGTTATACTCAGAACTGTTGATTGGTTTAGAACATAAATGCCATTGCACAACGTGCCTGATCCAACCAACTTTTGGTTACGGAAAATGTTCATAACATTATCCTGTAATACAAAATTATATCCCTCTTTACTCAATAAAGAAACCGATATAATGTTGCATATCAGGTTCGGCATGTAATAACATTCGTTCAGAACCAATGTATTACCAGTTGGTAATATAAGGTGATATTCCCCGACAGTCTTAGCTGCAACAATTGCACCATTTCCAACTCTAATGTCTTTATCACCTTCTCCAAGTTCTCTACCTTTCCTAAGCCCATGTAACTGATTACAGATATGGGATCCTGACCCGGTATCTAATACCCAGGACGTGGAGCAAATGGAGAAACAGTTCTCTGTAACGAACACACCCGAAGAAAATGCATCAACATGTACTTTCTTCATTCGGGTGGCATGGGAATCCTGGTATTCCCCTATTTCCTGTTCATTCCTATAACTCTTATAAGAAGGAACGGAACCAACGTTCCCCAGCACAGTATAGCATGCGGGTTCGGTCAATATATCCATATTATTATCTTTATTAAGGCATGAAATGGTCGCTACCTGGAGAGAGAGGGAAGAAAACACTTTAGCGTAAGCTCGTGCAAGATCAGATTGGTTATTATCTTATCTAATCAGGATGGCTCCAACTGTTTTTATCAAATCTTCCTTCAAACCCTAAAAGGAAAGACTAGCCGGGATTAATTACACACTACAAGTTCGCCAATCTTTCAGCCAGGCCAGTGTCGGTACTTTGAGGGAGGTCCCCCGTGCTTTCGCACGAACCTTATTACTGTAAACCTCGTTTTCCCAGAGGCGTAACCTCGTTAACACCTTTCTAGACACCTACTTGATCGGCTAATTGTAATGTGTAAAACTCTCCCAGGAGTAACTCTTACTCGCAGTGGGTATCGGGATCCAACTATCTCATAGAAGGTATGCAATCTCATTGCAAATTTCAACACTTGAAATTCCCGATAATATTTTGCCCCTAGCAGCTATATGACCTTAACATAGTCAACAAATCATAAGTGCTAGTCAAGTTCAACCCGTCATTTCCTGATTGAATTAAACCCACCCGTACGACCCTTAACATAGTCAACAAAGTCGCACGACTACCCTAATCCAATCTGCATCATATGCATAAGCAGATAAATACTGGTCAGCTACCGCACACTACGCCTTAACATAGTCAACAAACGTAGCACGAATACTAACTAGTACTTATCTGAAATGACGGAGGGCTCCGACAGGTTTTTCTAAAAACCTATTGCGTAATGAACTTGATATCGTTGTAGAATCAAATGAAGTTTTGAAATGGAGTGATTTTGAGGCTTTTCTAGTTTTGCTAAAGGGGTCACTCCCGGTGAAGGGATCGTCGGCCCTTTCCTCGTCGAATGAGGTGCGGGATATATCATATATATCACTGTGCAAAGCAAAACTCAAAAACAATCAAAAGCAAACCGAGTGTGTAGCATCTGCCAGTTACTGCTAAAGGAGTCACTCCCGGTGAAGGGATCTCGGTCCTTTCCTCATCGAATAAGGTGCAGGGTATATCAAATATACCGCTATGCAAAGCAAGAACTGTAGCTACCTGTTTTGTTTAAAATTTGATTCTACAACATCTTAGGTTTCTTTTCTTTCATTAATCACATTAATGAAGTCCCATCATTTAAATACCTAAACATCACAGATAAATACGACGTACACTTATGCCATCCGCATTCGCCTCGATGTCCCCTCGTGCACCGTTAGGTTAGGTAACTAACGACAGAGCAGGGCAGGGCTAGTGCGGGTGCAAAACATAAGTAACGTCTATATAATATATCATATATACTATATAAAGTATCTATCACAGAACATCACATGATCGCATCACAGATATCGCAGCAGAAAAAACATATGAAACATTGGATATACTAGGACGTCCGTGTTTTCAATACGAGCCAGTATAAAACACGGATTCCATGGTCGTGATGAATAGCCAATCCCACACCCCTAGACCCCTACGAGAGCGGCAAGCAACCCTGCCAATTCTAGGGTTAGGAGACCCGGACTCGACTCCTCGAGATGGTCTCCCACTGGACCCTAGAACCCGGTTACTTGTGCTCCCCTCCTTGGGTCTATCCTAATGCGGAAATATAAACAATATACAAAAGGTGACAACTTCCGCAACCTGGAAGTGCCCCAAATAAAAAGAATATTACATACATGTTTTTACATGAATGAAAATGAAAAACACTCATCTCACATAAAAACCCCCGGCTATTCAATGTAACATATCCAGCAACACATAACATCACATGTCATCAACGTAAGTAAGTATGCATACCCCAATTGTCGTTGACGTATAGCAACGAAACCGGCGATATGAACATACTACACTTACGGTCACAGAAAAGAAAGTGTAAAACTACAACAGTTGGAATCCGCAACCTCTTTAGACATCACATGCCTAATCAAATGAAATACTTAGACATCACATGCCTAACAGTTATAAACCCCTCATTTTAGTCTCATTATCGAAAACTCTTTTCAATATCTAGTGAAACTAAACTGCTAGATTTATAACAATCATTCAGTTATCTCATAACTGTTTGTGAATTCCAATTATTGTATCCCATTCCAGATAAACAGAAAATGTTAAACTTTCCGATCGAACAGTCGAATACCCAAGTTTTCCGGATACAGCTCAACACATGAAATAAGTCTAACAACATTCAGTTCGTGCCTCAGTACCAACGGTCCAGCCGTAGAAGGGTCAAGCCAACGCCTCACATGTGGCACGCCGTACTGCCCCAAACCCGAAGGTTCAAAGGGCAGTTCAAGACGGTCACATAATCGAGTTAAGGTTTGTTGTCTTCTAGAGGGTCCATCGCGTTACTTGCACTACTTAGAACGTCGTTAAACTACGGAAAAATCTAACACTTGGAAATTTCCCGACAGGGGAAAAATTGGGTATTTATATCCGGTCGAACTTTTTAACATATTCTAAAATTTATCCGGAAAGCCACATAGACAAAATCTGATACTCCGATCGAAACACTGAATCCCCAAAACAATCCCAGAAAATTCAACTCTTGAATAAATATTAAAAATTCCCAGAAAATCCAGCACCAGATAAGAGGAATTACTGTGCAAAAACGGGAAGCTGACGTCACCAATGAGCCGCGGAACCGCCGCAGAAGCTAGGCTTCTGCCGCGGTTCCGCCGCAGTTTGGACTGTTCATGAGTAAAATTTTGCACCGTGATTCTTAGATTTCCCTGCTGAATTTTTTAAGCATTTTTAATTTGGAAAAATCCCAGAATTTAGAAAAAGTGCAGAGAGCATGTTTGGTTTAGGGTTTCGGGTTCGTTCGGGTTTCAAACGTCGTCTAGACTTCGCCTAAGGCTCTAGCTAGGCTCTGATACCACTGTAGGGTTCCTAGGCACTCTAATGAAGTCTCACAAGGCATCAACCATGCCAATTTCAAAAATTATGGGTGCCGAGAAACCCTAATACGGATCGTTGACTAGAAGTTTAGGCGAAAAGATAATCTAGTTAACTACTTAACTAAAATTTAGATGCTACAACCTTTGTAGATCCGGTTCTCCACTTCCTTAGCTCCACGTGGGTGTCCTCTCACTGTCCATCATGAATCCCGAACTCAATCGTCGGCTTCATCGGAGAAACGGGCGAGCTAGGTCGTCGGCTTCGTGTCAAAGACGATCTACGTCGAGGCATCACAAGTTCAAGCTCCGACTTCACAAAGTTGTGAAACTTGTGAAGAAAACACCCAAAACAACATGGCAAGAGGTAGAGGGTGAAGAAATAGGAGGTGGGTTCACTTTAGAATTGGATTTCTCTCACTAGAACTCAAGTTGCCATTGATGGCATCAAGGTTTCTATCTTGAAGAAGAAGAAGAAGATGAAGCTAGAAGAAAAATATGATAAGTTTTCTCTTTTTTTTTAAAAATAAAACTAATATGAATACTTATCATATCTTGACCATGGTCAAGTGTAGAGATTAAACTAAGGTTAGTTGGAATGGTTAGGGTTAAGGATGAGATAAGGATGGTGGACTTTGTCAAAGCTTCAAGAAGCTTCAACATAGAAACAAAATAAGCCACCATTCTTAACTAAATCCTTTCCAAATAAATAAACAAATAAATAAATGAAAAATCAAAACCCTAATCATCACTTAACCATGGTTTAATTCTTTACACTTAACCACATTATCAAGTATCATCAAACATGATACAAATATGTGCACAAAAGTATATCACATATACTTCTTGCACATCAAGTGAGAAAATCCATTTAAAGTGAACCAATACTAGTTAATGCAATGCAATATATCAAATATATAATTATACATTAAATCATTAAATCAACATTTGATTCGATGATCCGGTCATGTCGCACATAACCGACTAGAATCCAATGTATCGATTTATCGAATCAATGATTCGATAACTAGGTCATATCGAATATAACCAATCGAAACATATATCGCGAGAATGAAATGCGGTATCACATACACGCATTATTCTCGGTCCTCCACATATCTCATATGCGCTCGTATTTCGTTTCGCTTGAGCCAGGAAACCTCTGTGTAGGACTCTAAAGACTCGTCAATACGCCGGTAGCAGATGATGATCATATCAAGCACCCACAAGCCGCAAGCGGTCTGCTAAACGTAACGGCCATCCGAGTATTGAGCGATCAGAAGATCAACGAGCTAGCCCGCTCACACTCCTGTGAATCCAACCAGTAACACTTACCGTATAGTCCGGTCTGTTCGTCTGATATGTCGCATATCAAGTCTAGGGGTGGTAAACGTCAGACCCCAATAACCGATAAGTCGTGCCGATATGAGGCTCGTAACGGGTCGAGAAACTACTGGTAACACTTACCAGCAAATCTCTAATCAGCCCTGGCCAGGGACTTCCCTGTTACGGCCAATCGAGCACAGCGCAACATCAACCCCCAATACCGGGAGAGACGAAACCCCTCCTATCGCTCATTGCCTCCATGTGACTCGGGACTGTACCCAAAGACCACCGTTTTGCACGCCCTCATGGACGTGGTAAGGTGGAGATCAAAGCACAGTAGGAATCACACAAGACTCTATGACGATCTCGGGTCTACAGACTAACCTGTACAAGTGTCACCTGAGAACTGCCATCTGACGTGAGGTATAATACCATCTGAGAGTTCTCGGCGAGTCCGTCCAGTGTACCCAGTCTCCACTGAGCACCCGTATACCATCTCTGATGTCAAACACCAATGGATATGGGATCATCCATCGCCCATCACATGGGTCGAGAAGCGTATACGCTAGTCTACACTGGTATATCGATGCCCCGTCTCGATACACCCACGACTAGGGACCTTGAAGGATGTACTTATGGACTACCATGTCCCCACTAGTATGATCTGCATCATAGTCCAGGTAGTCAAGTACACATCCTAAGGGCTTTACCAACATGTAACTATAAGACAGTATAAAGAGACTAGTGTACATGTTAAGATAAAGAGCAACCAGATAGCATACTATCATGTCGAGCAAGAAAGTCATCTCTATATATTTCCAAACATCCAATATAATATACATCATCTGTACAATACTGGCCTCTAGGGCATACATACAACTAACAAATTTTAGAATATGTTAAAAAGTTCGACCGGATTTAAATACCCACTTTTTCCCCTGTCGGGAAATTTCCAAGTGTTGGATCTTTCCGTAGTTTAACTACGTTCTAAGTAGTGCAAGTAACGCGATGGTCCCTCTAGAAGACAACAAACCTTAACTCGATTATGTGACCGTCTTGAACTGCCTTTTGAACCTTCGGGTTTGGGGCAGTACGGCGTGCCACATGTGAGGCGTTGGCTTGACCCTTCTACGGCTGGACCGTTGGTACTGAGGCACGAACTGAATGTTTTTAGACTTGTTTCATGTGTTGAGCTGTATCGGGAAAACTTGGGTGTTCGATTGTTCGATCGGAAAGTTTAACGTTTTCTATCTTATCCGGAATGTGATACAATAATTGGAATTCACAATAAGTTATGAGATAACTGAATGAATGTTATAAACATAGCAGTTTAGTCTCACTTGATCGGTTGCCACGGAATTTTAATGTGATCAAAAGTCCGTCGCAATCACGTAGTGTACGCGGATACTCGCCGGGTAAACTTAATAGACAACCTCACTCCATAGCCCCGACCAAGTGACTGTAGGAGAACCCCGTCGCCGAAAGCATCCATCCGGGTGCTCGCGGTAGCGGTGTTCCGCCTTGGTGCACTTCGTCGACGGCGTCGGGGGTGCGGCCGCCTACTAAAGTTTGCGACGAGTATTCGATCAGGATGTCGGGAATCTTGTTGAATTACCCGACTTGATATTGAAAAGTGTTTTCGATAATGAGACTAAAATGCGGGGTTTATAATTGTTAGGCATGCGATGTCTAAGGAATTCATTTGATCAGGCATGCGATGTCTATGCAGATTGCGGATTCCAACTGTTGTAGTTTTACACTTTCTTTTCTGTGATTGTAAGTGTAATATGTGATATCGCCGGTTTCGTTGCTATATGTCAACGACAATTGGGATGGACATATTTACTTACGTTGATGACATGTGATTTTATGTGTTGCTGGATATGTTATATTGGATCGTCGTGTTTGCATAGCCGGGGGTTTTTATGTGAGATGAGTGTTTTTCATTTTCATTCAAGTAAAAACTTGTATGTAATATTCTTTCATTGGGGCACTTCCAGGTTGCGGAAGATGTCACCCTTTGTATATTATTTACTTTTCCGCACTAGGATAGACCCAAGGAGGGGAGCACAAGTAACCGGGTTCTGGAGTCCAGTGGGAGACCAACTCGAGGAGTCGAGTCCGGGTCTCCTAACTCTAGAATTGGTAGGGTTGCTTGCCGCTCTCGTAGGGGTCTAGGGGTGTGGGTTTGGCTATTCATCACGACCGTGGAATCCGTGTTTTATACTGGCTCGTATTGAAAACACGGACGTCCTAGTATATCCAATATTTCATATGTTTTTTCTGCTGCGATATCTGTGATGTGATCATGATATGTTCTGTGATGGATACTTTATATAGTATATATGATATATTATATAGGCGTTACTTATGTTTTACACCCGTGCTAGCCCTGCCCCGCTCTGTCGTTAGTTACCAAACCAAACGGTGCACGAGGGGATATCGAGGCGAATGCGGATGGCATAAGTGTACGTCGTATTTATCTGTAATGTTTAGGTACTTTATTGATGGGAGTTCATTAATGTGATTAATGAAATAAAAGAAACCTAAAGATGTTGTAGAATCGAATTTCAAAAATAAAACAGGTAGCTACAGTTCTTGCTTTGCACAGCGGTATATGTGATATATCCTGCACCTTATTCGATGAGGAAAGGACCGAGATCCCTTCATTGGGAGTGACTCCTTTAGCAATAACTGGCAGATGCTACACACTCGGTTTGTCTTTTGATTGCTTTTAAGAGTTTTTGCTTTGCACAGTGATATATATGATATATCCCGCACCTCATTCGACGAGGAAAGGACCGACGATCCCTTCACCGGGAGTGACTCCTTTAGCAAAGCTAGAAAAGCCTCAAAAACACTCCATTTTAAAATCATTTGATTCTACAACGATATAAAGTTCATTACGCAAAAGGTTTTTTTTAAAAACCTGACGTAGCCCTCCGTCATTTCAGATAAGTCCTAGTTAGTATTCGTGCTGCGTTTGTTGACTCATTCAAGGCGTAGTGTGCGGTAGCTGATTAGTGCTTATCTGCAAAGCATACGATGCGATTGGATTAGGGTAGTCGTGCGGCCTTATTGACTCAGTCAAGGGTCGTGCGGGTGGGTTTAATTCAATCGAGAAATGACGGGTTGAACTTTACTTGTGGTCTATGATTTGTTGACTCAGTCAAGGTCATAGATCGCTTGGGGCAAAATATTATCGGGAATTTTAAGTGTTGAAATTTGCAATGAGATTGCATACATTCTATGAGATAGTTGGATCCCGATACCCACTGCGAGTAAGAGTTACTCCTGGGAGAGTTTTACACATTACAATTAGTCGATCAAGTAGGTGTCTAGAAAGGTGTTAACGAGGTTATGCCTCTGGGAAAACGAGGTTTACATTAATTAGGTTCGTGCGAAAGCACGGGGGACCTCCCTCAAAGTACCGAAACTGGCCTGGCTGAAAGATTGGCGAACTTGTAGTGTGTAATTAATCCCGGCTAGTCTTTCCTTTTAGGGTTTGAAGGAAGATTTGATAAAAAGCAGTGGGAGCCATCCTGATTAGATAAAATAATAACCAATCTCTTCTTGTAAGAGCGCACGCCGAGTGTTTCTTTCTCTCTCTCTCTAGGTAGCGACCATATCACGCCTTAATCAAGATAATAATACGGATATTTGACCGAACCCGCTTGTTATACTGAGCTGGGGAACGTTGGTCCTGCTCCAACTTATAATTGTTATAAGACAGAGCAGGAAATTGGGGAATACCAGATTTCCCGTGCCGCCCAAACGAAGAGAGTGCATGCTGATGCATCATCTTCGGGTGTGTTCGTTACAAAGAACTGTTTCTCTGTATCCTCTACGTCCTGGGTATGTGATACCAAATCAGGATCCCAGATATGTAATCTGTTACATAGGGCTACAGAAAGGTAGAGAACTGAGAACGGGTGATAAGTTTCATGAGGCAGAAAACGGGGCAAGTGTTGCAGCCAAGTCTGTTGGTCACTGTCACCCTGTATTCCAAATACATTGATTCTGAACAAATGTTATTAGATACCGAACCTGATATACAAAATCATATCAATCTCTTTATTAGTAAAGAAATGATAAAATTTTGTATAGTTGGATAATGTTTTGAACATTTCCTATATCAAAAGTTGATCAGTTCAGGCACGTTATCTAAAAGCATTGATGTTCTAAATCAAACTACAGTTCTTTAGTATACGGAACACACACAAGAAGAAGAGTTCAGAAATGAACGAATCCTTCTTGAGGCATTGTAGACTAGGTCATATCAATGCGACCCGACTAGCTGAAGTTACATGTAGATGCATATTTAAATCAGTTTGAATTTCCATCTTATGAAACTTGCCTGTCATGTCACAAAGATGACCATAGCTCTGCTTATTGGAAACAGAGAAAGAGTTAGTCGACTCTTGGGATGATACATGTTGATGTATGTAGGTCCCCTGTCTACACTTGCCAAGACCGGTTCTTTATACTTCATTACATTCTCTGATGATCTTTCGAGATTCAGACCTATTTCCTGTTGAAACACATGTCAGAACCTTTTGAGATATTCACAGAATATAAGTTAGAAGTAGAGAACCAATACGGGTATAAGTATTATGTCCTTTGATTTGATCAAGGAGGAGAATACTTGAGCACGGAATTCCTGGACCATTCTAAAGGAGAATGAGATTCTCTCTTAGCATTACTCCTCCGAATACACCATAGCACGATGGTATAACGGGGCGGAGCAATCACACCCTATATGATAAGGTGTGCTCTATGATGAGTACTACTGAGTTACCTGTTTCATTTTTGGGAGTTATGCGCTTGAGAAGCTGCATACCTATTGAATAGGGTTCAAATCAAATCAGTTGCCTACCACTTCATATGTGATATGGAAAGGGAAGAGCCCATATCTTAAGTTAGTTAAGATTTGGGGTTGTCCGGCCTATGTCTAAAAGCAAAATCCGGACAAGCTCAAGGCAAGATCTGTTATGTAGAACTGGAAATGTTCCAGCTATACAAACTGCAGCTGATGATTTGATAGAACCAATGGATTCAATAGTTACCAACGAACCTCAGCCTCTCCGCCGATCTAGTAGGGTTCCTCACCCACCTGAGAGATACTTCGGTTTCTCTATGACAGTGGGAGCGAGGATTGCATCATGAGATGATGACCCAACTAGTTTCGAGTTGGCCATCAGGAGTAGGACTCTGTAAGAATGGCTGGATGCTTAGCGATCTGAGATGGAATCCATGTACACCAACAAAGTATGGACTTTGGTTGCTATATCTGAAGGGTTAAATCCCCATCAGGAGCAAGTATATCTTGAGAAGATTACTTATTGTAGATGGAAAAGTTGAGACTTTTAAAGCTAGACTAGTTAAAGCTTTTCGTCATCGACCAGGCGTGGATAATGATGAAATCTTTTCAAGTGGCTATGCTTAAGTCCATCCAGATCCTACTTGCCACGGCTACATACCATGACTACGATATCTGGCGGTTGGGTGCCATGACTACTTTTCTAAATGATGTTTTAGAAGAGGACGTCTATAAGTACACAGCCAGAGGGCTTCGTAGACAGTGGGAGCAGCGGAAACGTGTACAAGATGCTTTATAGGATAAAGCAGGTATCGCGGAGTTGGAATATCTGCTTTGATGTGTTAGTCAAAGAGTTTGACATCATCAAAATGGTAGATGAACCTTGTATAAACAAAAAGATAGTAGGGAGTATGGTGACAATCCTCGTAGAGTACGTGGATGACATGCTCTTGATAGGGAAGGAGTTTCCTATGCTACGCTCGGTCAATCTCCACTTATCACAATGATTCTCCATATAGGATCAAAGTGATACCTCCTAAACCCTGGGTTTTGGATCTATGAGATAGATCTATTTGGATGTTAGGATTCTCACTAGTTGTAGTGAGATGGTATCAATCGATCCTGAGGAGAATCACTGGAAGGGTTCCAGGGTGCTAACTACGACTGAAAGTCAGTCACAGGCATTGTCTTTACCCTCAGTAAAGGGACGGTATGTTGGAAGAGTTCCAAGCTAGATACCGTGGCATACTAGACGATAAAGGCTCGATACATCACTACTTAAAATGCTACCAAAGAGGCAGTCTGGATGTATATTTGTTCATGAGATGAACTAAGTTCCTCCCATTGTGTGACAATGGAGTTGTGGCTTATGCCAAGGAACGTCCGTCCCATCAGTGATCCAGACATATTCTAAAGCAGTATCACCTGATCATGGAGATAGTTAATCTCCAGGGTGATCGAGGTTAGGAGAGTAGACTCAGAGGACAACACGGCGGATCCACTCACGAAGGCCTTTTCCCAGAGGGAGACTTTTATGGGATGGTTGAGTATGAGATACTACAACCACTGCTATCAGATGGCCCTAGTGCAAGTGGGAGATTGTTAGTTATATGTATGCCCTAGAGGCCATTACTATACATAGGATGTATATTGTAGTGGATGCTTGGACATATATAGGGAGGACTTTCTTGCTCGACATGATAGTATGCTATCTGGTTGATCTTTACCTTAACGTGTACACTGATAGTCTCTCTGTTACATATTGGTAAAGCCCTTAGGATGAGTACTTGACTACCTAGACTATGATGCGGATCATACTAGTGGGGACATGGTAGTCCATAAGTACATCCTTCAAAGTCCCTAGTCGTGGGTGTATCGAGACGGGGCATCGATATATCAGAGTAGACTAGCGTATACCTTCTCGACCCATACAGATGGGCGATGGATGATCCCATATACATTGGTGTTTGACATCAGAGATGATATACGGGTGCTCAGTGGATACTGGGTACACTGGACGGACTCGCCGAGAACTCCCAGATGGTATTATACCTTACGTCAGATGGCAGTTCTCTGGTGACACTGGTACAGAGTAGTCTGTTGACCCGAGATCATCATAGAGTCTTGTGTGGTTCCCACTGTGCTTTGATTTCCATCTTACCACGTCCAAGTGAGCATGCAAAACGGTGGTTTTTGGGTACAGTCCCGAGTCACATGGAGGCAATGAGCGATAGGAGGGGATTCGTCTCTCCCGGTATAGGGGGTTGATGTTGCGCTGTGTTCGATTGGCTATAGCCGGAAATCCCTGGCCAGGGTTGCTGAGATTTACTGGTAAGTGTTACCAGTAGTTTCTCGAACTGTTATAGACCTCATATCGACACGACTTATCGAGCTATTGGGGTCTGACGTTTACCACCCCTAGGCGAGATATGCGACATATCAGACAACGAGACCGGACTGTACGGTAAGTGTTACTGGTTGGATTTACAGGAGTGTAAGCGGGCTTGCTCGTCGATCTTCTGATCGCTCAATACCCGGGTGGCCGTTACGTTTAGCAGACCGCTTGCGGCTTGTGAGTGTTTGATATGATCATCACCTGCTGCCGGCGTATTGACGAGTCTTTAGAGTCCTACACAGAGTTTTCCTGGCTCAAGCAAAACGAAATAGGAGCGCATATGAGATATGTGCGGGACCGAGAATAATGCGTGTATGTGATACCGTATTCTATTCTCGCGATGAATGTATCGATTAGTTGTATGCGATATAACCTAGTTATCGAATCAAGGATTGATTCGATAAGCCGATACATTGAATATTAGTCGGTTATATGCGATATGACCGGATCGTTAAATCAAGTGTTGATTTAATGATTTAATGTATAATTATATATCTGATATATTACTATGCATTAACTAGTATTGGTTCACTTTAAATGGATTTTCTCACTTGCATTGCACAAGTTGTATATGTGATATACTTTTGTGCACTTGATTGTATCATGTTTGATGATGCATGTAAAATTGGTTTGTGTAAAGAATTAAACCTAGGTTAAGTGAATGGTTAAGGTTTCTATTTATTTGTCTATTCATTTATCTTTTTATTTTGGATTAAAATGAAATGACAAAAGAAAACAAAATGGTTTCATTCTTTCTTTCTTTCTTTCATGAAGCTTGATGAAGCTTCATGAAGCTTTGACCATATGACCATTTTGTCTTCAAGCTTAACCCTAACCATTCTTTTAACCTTAGTCAATTCTCAACACCTAACTATAGTTAATTTTATGATAAGTATTCTTTTTCTTTTCTATTCTAATGAACTTATCATATCATTATCTTCATCATCTTCTTCTTCTTCACATGAAGAAAGCTTGCCTCATCAATGGCAAGTGAAGAAATCAAGTGAGAAATCCTGTTCTAAAGTGAACCCACTTCCTATTTCTTCATCCTCTACCTCTTGCCAAGTAGTATAGGGTGTTTTCTTCACAAGTTTTATGACTTGGTGAAGTGAGAGCTTGAACTTGTGATGCCTCGACGTAGATCATCTTCGGTATCGTAGTCGACGACCTAGCCCGTCCATTTTTCCGATGAAGCCGACGCTAGAGCCCGGGATCCGATTTGGACAGTGGAGGGACATCATCGTGGAGCTATGGAGGTGGAGCACCGGATCTACAAAGGTTGTATTTCCGTTCTATTAGTTAAAATGTTAACTAGCTTCTTTGTTTCGCCTAAACTTCTAGTTAACGATCCGTATTAAGGTTTCTCGGCACTTGTAAAATTTGAAATTGGCATGGTTGATGCCTTGTGAGACCTCATTAGAGTGCCTAGGAACCCTACAAGGATGTACTCATAGACTACTGTGGCCCCACTTGTATGATCTCATCATAGTCCTAGTAGTCGAGTACATATCCTAAGGGCTTTATCAACATATGAGAGCAAGACAGTAAACTAATACAAGTCAACATGTTAAGACAAAGTGAAACCAGATAGCATACTATCATGTCGAGTAAGAAAGTCCTCTCTATATATATCCAAGCATCCATTATAATATACATCATATGTACAACAATGGCCTTTAAGGCATATATAACTAACAATCTCCCACTTGCACTAAGGCCAGCTGTTGTAGTATCTCATATCCAACATCCCGAAGAGTCTCTCAAACTGTGTATGGGGAATGGCCTTCGTGAGTGGATCCGCAGTATTGTCCTTCGTATCAACTCTCCTGACCTCGATCTCCCGGCGATCAACTATCTCCCGGATCAGGTGATACCGCCTCAGAATATGTCTGGACTTCTGATGGGACCTGGGTTCCTTGGCCAAAGTCACAGCTCCATTGTTATCACAATACAAAGGTATTGGATGCTCAATGGATGGAACCACACCAAGTTCAGTAATGAACTTCTTCATCCAGACAGCATCTTTTGCAGCAAATTTGGCAGCGATGTACTCAGCCTCCATCGTCGAGTCTGCAACGGTTTCCTGTTTGGAACTCTTCCAACACACCGCACCTCCATTGAGGGTAAAGACAAATCCCGAGTGCGACTTAGAGTCGTCCTTATCACTTTGGAAGCTCGAATCGGTAAAGGACTCCACCTGGAGTTCTCCGTTATTATACACCAAAAACATCTATTTAGTCCTTCTCAAGTACTTGAGAATGTTCTTCACAGCTATCCAGTGACTCTCTCCAGGATCTGCTTGATACCTACTCACTATACTTAGTGAGTATGCTACATCAGGTCTGGTACATAGCATCGCAAACATGATAGAGCCTATTGCCGAAGCATAGGGTATCTCTTGCATGCGAGCTCTTCCAAATTAATCTTGGGTGACATCTCTTTGGAGAGAGTGGGTCCAGAGATCATGAGTTGGTTACCACGCTTAGATTCTTCCATATTAAACCTCTTTAGTATGGTGTCAATGTACCTGGATTGGGACAATCCCATTATCCGTTTAGATCTATCTCTATAGATAATAATTCCCAGTATGCAGGAGGCATCACCAAGATCTTTCATTGAGAATCTTTGTGATAAGAAGAGCTTGACCGATTGCAGCATAGGAACATCATTTCCTATCAAGAGTATGTCATCAACGTTCAATACGAGGAAGACAACCTTACTCTCTGCAACCTTTTTATATATACAAGGTTCATCTACGTTTTTGATGAAGTCAAACTCTTTGACTATAACATCAAAGCAGATGTTCCAACTCCGTGATGCCTGCTTTAACCCGTAGATGGATTTAAGCAGCTTGCACACCTTTCCGCTGCTCCCACTATCTACGAAGCCCTCTGGCTGAGTCATGTACACACACTCCTCTAAATCACCATTTAGAAAGGCGGTCTTAACATCCATTTGCCAGATTTCATTGTCATGGTATGCAGCAATGGCAAGTAAGATCCGGATAGACTTAAGCATAGCCACTGGAGAAAAGGTTTCATCATAATCCATACCTGGTCATTGACGAAAACCCTTTGCAACAAGTCTAGCTTTGAAAGTCTCCACTTTTCCATCTACACCAAGTTCTTCTTAAAAATCCATTTGCTCCCAATGGGTTTTACCCCTTCAGGAGAAACTTCCAAAGTCCATACTTTGTTGGTGTACATGGATTCCATCTCAGATCGCATTGCATTCAGCCACTTCACAGAGTCCCCACTCGTGGTGGTCTGCTCGAAGCTAGTCGGGTCATCATCTTCCATGATGCAATCCTCGCTCCCACCATCAACGAGAAAACCGTAGTATCTCTCAGGTGGATGAGAAATCCTACTAAATCGGCGGAGAGGCTGAGGTTCGTTAGCTACTATCGAGTCCTCTTGTTCCACTAAATCTTCAGTTGTAATTTGTTCTGCTGTAACTTCTTCCAGCTCTACCGCATCCCCACTAATTTCTTTTGCAAGAAATTCCTTTTCTAAAAAGGTGGCATGTCGAGAAACAAACACCTTTTGTTCCTCGCCGTGGTAGAAAAGATATCCATGTGAATGTTTAGGATATCCTACAAACTTACAAAGAACTGACCGTACCTCGAGTTTGTCCGGATTTTGCTTTTTGACATAGGCCGGATAACCCCATATCTTAACTCGTTTAAGACATGGTCTCTTCCCACTCCATATCTCATATGGTGTGGTAGGTATAGATTTAGATGGAACTTAATTCAATAGGTATGCAGCTGTCTCCAGTGCATGTCCCTAGAAGGAAATAGGTAACTCAGCAGTGCTCATTATAGAGCGCACCATATCTAATAGGGTGCGATTCCTCCGCTCCGATACACCGTTGTGTTGTGGTGTATAGGGAGGAGTAAGCTGAGAGAGAATCCCATTCTCTTTTAGATAATCTAGGAACTCATTGCTCAAGTATTCTCCTCCTCAATCAGATCGAAGGATCTTAATACTTTTGCCCGTTTGGTTCTCTACTTCATGCTTATATTCCCTGAATTTTTCAAAAGCTTCAGACTTGTGTTTCATCAGGAACACATGTCCGTATCTTGAGAGATCGTCAGTGAATGTAATGAAGTAGGAAGAACCGTTCCTGGCATGTATAGACAATGGACCACATACATAACTATGTATCGGCCCCAAGAGTTCTGTAACTCTTTCTCCGTGTCCACTAAACGGAGTTTTGGTCATCTTTTCTTTGAGACATGACTGGCAAGTATCATAAGATGATAATTTGAACGGATTCAAATATCCATCCTTATGTAACTTAGCTAGCCGTGTAGCATTAATATAACCTAGTTTACAATGCCATAAGAAGGATTCGCTCATTTATGAACTTTTCCTCTTGTTTGTGTTCTGTACATTAAGAATTGTAGTTTGATTTAGAACGTACATGCCATTATTTAACGATCCTAATCCTATCAACTTTTGATTCAGGAATATGTTCATAACATTATCCTGTATTACAAAATTATATCCTTCTTTATTCAATAAAAAAACTGATATAATATTGCATATCGGGGTCAGAATGTAATAGCACTCGTTCAGAACCAATGCATTACCATTTGGTAATACTAGGTGATATTCGCTAACTGCTTTGGCTGCAACATTTGCACCATTCCCTATTGTTATGGAATGATCACCCATTCCCAGTTCTCTACCTTTACGTAGCCCACGTAACATATTACATATGTGGGATCCTGATCCGGTATCTAATACCCAGGACGTAGAGTAAACTGAGAAATAGTTCTCAATATAATAACACTTATAAGAAAGAACGGGACCAACGTTCCCCTGCTCAGTATAATAAGCGGGTTCAGTCAATACATCCATGTTATTATCTTGATTAAGGCCTGACTTGGTCGCTACCTGGAGGGAGAGAGAAGAAAACACTTTAGCGTATGCTCTTGCAAGATTAGATTGGTTATTATCTTATCTAATCAGGATGTCTCCCAATATTTTTATCAGATCTTCCTTCAAACCCTAAAAGGAAAAACTAGCCGGGATTAATTACACCTTACAAGTTCGCCAATCTTTCAGCCAGATCAGTGTTGGTACTTTGAGGGAGGTTCCCCGTGCTTTCGCACGGACCTAATTAAAATAAACCTCGTTTTCCCAGAGGCATAACCCCGTTAACACCTTTCTAGTCACCTACTTGACCGGCTAATTGTCCTGTGTAAAACTCTCCTAGGAGTAACTCTTACTCGTAGTGGGTATCGGAATCCATCTATCTCATAGAAGGTATGCAATCTCATTGCAAATTTCAACACTTGAAACTCCCGATAATGCTTTTGCCCTAACCCCCTATGACCTTGACAAAGGCCAACAAACCATAGGAAGCTAGTTAAGTTCAACCCGTCATTTCTTAATTGAAATAAACCCACCCGCACGACCCTTGACAAAGGCCAACAAGGTCGTATGACTACCCTAATCCAATCGCATCACATGCTTTAACAGATAAGTGCTAGTCAGCTACCGTACACTACACTTTGACAAAGGCCAACAAACGCAGCACGAATACTAAATAGTCTTTATCTGAAATGACGGAGGGCTACGCAGGTTTTTCAGAAAACCATAAGCGTAATGAACTTGATATCGTTGTAGAAACAAGTGATTTTGAAAATGAGTGTTTTTGAGGCTTTTCTAGTTTCGCTAAAGAGGTCACTCCCGGTGAAGGGATCTCGGCTCTTTCCTCATCGAATAAGGTGCAGGGTATATCATATATACTGCTGTGCAAAGCAAGAACTATAGAAGCAATCAAAAACTAAACCGTGAGTTTGTAGCATCTGCCAGTTTTGCTAAAGAGGTCACTCCCGGTGAAGGGATCTCGGCTCTTTCCTCATCGAATAAGGTGCAGGGTATACCATATATACCTCTATGCAAAGCAAAACTGTAGCTACCTTTTTTATAAAGTTTTGATTCTACAACATCTTTTAGGTTTCTTATCTTTTATTAATCTCATTAATAAATCCCATCAGTTATGCTTCCAAAGCATCACAGAAAAAACGAAAGCAGTAATTTAAATATATCATCATATATATATAGTATAAGCATTCGTCTCAGGCAGTAATATGATCTCATCACAGAACATTGCAGCAGAAGATAACATATGAAATATTGGATATACTAGGACGTCCATGTTTTATTTCGATCCTGTATAAAACACGGATTCCACGGTCACGATGAATAGCCAAACCCACATCCCTAGACCCCTGCGGGAGCGGCAAGCAACACTGCCAATTCTAGGGTTAAGAGACCCGGTCTCGACTCCTCGAGATGGCCTCCCACTGGACCTTAGAACCCGGTTACTTATGCTCCCCTCCTTGGGTCTACCTAATGCAGAAGAATAAATAATATACAATGGTGACATTATCCTCAACCCGGAAGTGCCCCAATAAAAGAATATTACATACAAATGAATTTTACATGAATGAAAATAAAAACCCTCATCTCACATAAAACCCCCGGCTATTCAAAACACGACGATCCAATATAACATATCACAGCAACACATAACATCACATGTCATCAACGTAAGTAAATATGCGTATCCCAATTGTGGTTGATGTATAGCAACGAAACCGGCGATACTCCATATATTATACTTACGGTCGTAGAAAAGAAAGTGTAAAACTACAACAGATAGAATCCGCAACCTCCTTAGACATCTCATGCCTAACCAAATGAATTCCTTAGACATCGCATGCCTAACAATTATAAACCCCGCATTTTAGTCTCAATATCGAAAACTCTTTTCAATATCAAGTCGAGAAATTCATCAAGATTCCCGACATCCTGATCGAATGCTCGTCGGATACTTTAGTAGACGACCGCACCCTCGGATGCCGTCGACGGAGTGCACTAAGGCGGAACACCGCTTCCGCGAGCACCCGAACGGATGCTTTTGTCGACGGGGTTCTCCTACAGTCACTTGGTCGAGGCTATGGGGCACGGCTATCTATTAAGTTTACTCGGCGAGTATCCACGTACGCTACGTGATTGCGACGGACTTTTGATCACATCAAAATCCCGTGGCAACCGATCAAATAAGACTAAAAATTGCTAGATTTATAACATTCAAATTAGTTATCTCATAACTACTTATGGATTCCAAATATTGTATCACATTCCAGATAAATAGACAATGTTAAACTTTTCGATCGAATAAACAAACACCCAAGATTTCCCAAATAGGTCAACACTTGAGCTGAGTTCAAAAAATCCCAGAACATGTCACAGCCGCTATGAACCAGCCGTAGAAGGGTCAAACCAACGCCTCACATGTGGCAACGCTAAACTACCACAAACCATATGGTTCTGTGGCGGTTTGGACGATCACATAATCGAGTTAAGGTTACGTTCTTCTAAAGAGTCCACAGATTCGCTTGCATGATTTTCTGAAAGATTTAAACTCAGGAAAAATCCAACACTTGAAAGTTTTCCGACAGGGGAAAAAGTGAGTTATTGATATCCGTTCGAACCTTTTAACACGTTCTAAATTACCCAGAAAACTAAATGATGTTAAACTTTCCGATCGAATCATCGAATTCAAAAGATCTCCAGAAAACGCAACACTTGAGTAATATTAAAAATTCGCAGAAGCATAATGTAATACCTACGGATCACCTGTTGAAGAAATATCCCTGAATTCTTAGGTTCGACCACGGAACCGCCGCCAATAGCCAGGTTTGGCCGCGGTTCCGTGGTGGCTTGATGGACTTAGGGATTCGTACTTCACAGATATCCATACAATCACCTGCTTATTTTTCTGAGTATTTTTAATACGGAAAAAACCAAATTTTTTAAAAATTTCCAGAGAGGGGGTCCAAAATCATATTTCGGGGTTCGATCGGACTTTTAACTTCGTCTACACATCGCCTAATGCTCTAGCTTGGCTCTGATACCACTGTAGGGTTATTAGGCACTATTACAAGGCTCATAAGGCATCAACCATGAGCGAACAACCTAAAGCAAGGATCTTTGCTAGAGTATTAGGATTAAACACGCATGTAAAAGCCTTTACATCTAAGAGTTTGGGATTACAACCTTTGTAGTCCGTTCCTTCGCTTCATAAGATCCGTGTTGAGGTCCTTTCGCCGCGATCATCATGTACCCGGACTTTAGAGAGGCTCCATGAAGAGAAAGATGCAAACTTGCTTCCAATCTTCAACTACTAAGATGATCTACCTTGAAGAATCTCAAACCCAACCTTTTGCTTCACTAATCAAGTATTAGCAAAGCAAACACCCTAATCTAAGTGGCTAGAATAGATGGGGATGATGAAGTAGGAATTTTGCTCTCATTTGTTTTTTTTTATCTCACTCAAAATCATCACAAACCCAAAAGCTAGAAAGCTTTTCAAGAGAAAGAAGAAGAAGCATTTCATTTGTGATGAATAATGAATTATTGGTATGGTTATAATTGCAACCTTTGATTAAGTATGAAGGGCTTAACTTTTGTAGAGAATTAACCATGGTAAAGGGTTTGGGTTGGGTTAGAAATATCTTCACAAAATATCTAAGCTTAAAACAAAAATAAAGCTTCTAGAAGCTTCATGAAAAAGCTAACCCAAATCAAACCCTAACTATATTTAATCTCCACAAATCATGTTGCATTTGTAATCATAACTTGTTACAATATTATTTATCACATATATAAGATATTTTTGTAACAAAAGAAAATAATACAATTAACATATATCGCATATATATCAATGTATTATCCGGTGAGAAAATGAATCAATAAAGCGAGCCGATATCAGTTAATTTAATGTAATATATCACATATATAATTATACATTAAATTATTGAATCAACACTTGATCCGACAATCCGGCTATTTCTCAAATAACCGACTAATATAATCTGTATCAGTTCATCGAATCAACACTTGATCTGATGACCCGGCTATATCACATATACCCGGCCGATATCATATATCGCGAGAATCTAATACGGTATCATATACTCGTATTATTCTCGGTCCCGCACATATCACATATGTGCTCTTATTCCGTTTTGCCTGAGCCAGGAAACCTCTGTGTAGGACTCTAAAGAATCGTCAATACGCCGGCAGTAGGTGATGATCATATCAAACACTCACAAGCAGCAAGCGGTCAGCTAAACGTAACAGCCACCCAGGTATTGAGCGTGTTCCCGCTAAAATTTTGGCTCACAACCTGCTCCCTTATAAAAAAAATAATAATAATAAATAATAAAAATAAAAATAAAAAATAATAATAATAATAATAAAATAATAAAATAATAATAAAATAATAAAATAAAGGGAAAAAATCTGTATGCAAAGAATGTAAATGTCTCAGCGCTGAGAGTCAAAAACTCTGTCGTAGCGCACCACGTGCAAAGCATGTGTGCGCTAGCGTTAGGTGTGCTGCGCTCTAAGCAGCGCACCACGTGTCAAGCATGGGTACATTAGCGCAATGTGCGCTGCCCTTTAAGCAGCGCACCACGTACAAAGCACGGGTGCGCCAGCGCTGGCACCTAAAAGCTCCCCAACCGTCAGATCAAAGATCTAATAATAATGATAAATCATTAATTAATCAGAATTAAATTCTGTTAAGGAAAGATTCCTCAAAATCTTTCCAAATGACAAGATTTTACTCTGTAAATCAGAGCACCGTTGGATCAATGATCCAATGGTAAATAAAAATTACCAAAAGACAGAATAAATTCTGTATGGAAAGATTTTCCAATCTTGTTAAAAATAAGAAGATTGTCTTCTGTAAATCAGAAGCCCTAGGATCAAAGATCCATCGGTGGGGAAACATCCCCAAATCAATCAAAGAAAAATTTCTTAAACTGATTCAACAAATCATTTGGCCCTATATAAAGGCCCATAGACTTCAAGTCTAAAAGATACAGAAGAGGAAAAAAACCTCTGCAAATTTTGAGAAAACTCAAAGAGAAAAAAAGGCAAGCCTTTAGAAAAAAGAAGATCATTTCTTCATTTTCAAGGTAAAGAACTAGTTCTTGAACCACAAAGATAAAATCATCTCGTAAAAAGAAGAACCATCTTCTAAAAAGATCATAGATCTACAACAGATCAAGGTCTCTCATAAAAAGATCAAAAGATCTAATCATAAAACTAAAAGAAGTATTTTACTTCATTCACAGATATTTGATCTATAAAGGCAGAGCCCTTTTATAACACAAGAACTTTTGTTCTTGAATCTTGAAGCAAAGCCCCCTTTAAGAAGAACATAAATTTATTCTTTGATCTTGAAAGTGCCTTGCACTCATGAATTGCGCTCTTGCGCTCATTGGACCGGCGCTTAGCGCCAAAATGTAACACGTGTCGACTACAGACACCGCTTGCACTTTGCGCTTCTGAAACAGAGCTTTGCGCTCCTTGGACCGGCACTCAGATCCAAAACGCGCCACGTGTCAACCATAGACACTATTTGTGCTTTGCGCTTTTAAAACAAAGCACTACGCTCATGGGCTGGCGCTTGGTGACAAGCGCGCCACGTGTCACCCACTGGCGCGCCCCTAAATCAGCGCAAAGCGCTCATAAATGGAAAGCGCAATGCACTAATAAACTGGCGCTTAGCGCTTAGCGCGACACGTGTCCTCTTCGTGTTCACTACCCGACAGAAGCGCAATGCACTCTATAATAGGCGCAAAGCACCTGACGCGCCACGTGGCGCGCTGATGAATACTACGCATTCAATATAAGACAAAAGATGTCAGAACCCAATGCTTAGTATTATTAAAAGGGCCAACCCCAAATAAAGGCTCAATAGCCAGAACAACAAAATGTTAAACATTTTATTGGACTTAGCCCAAGTTTAGCCATAAGTCCTCAACTCATATCAACTGAGCCCATATGCTCATAAACCTTTTAACAGACTTTAGTCCCAAATTGGACTATAGATCTCCCAACCAAAATTGGTTCAAGGGTACATCTCTGAACTCCTCCGATATATGTCGTTGTAATCCTTCAATGTCTTCAGAGAGGTGACGGGTCCCGACAGCCATATATTCCACAGACTATGATGTCTTTAGACTGGACTGTGGGGTCCTTAAACCCATGGACTGTAAGTGCACGGCGGCGCCCCGGCCGTCAATCCGACGGCCAAATGCGGAAGCGGTGATAAACTTTAAATTTTCTTGAACTGGCAAACCGCCGCGCACTAATACCCGGATCGAACCATTAATTAGTCCTAGCTATCTACAAGAAAGGGAATAGAGATATACCGACGATCCAAGTCCTCCGGTCTTCTCATCATCGTCCCGATCTCCTGCGGAATATCCCGTCTCCTCCTCGTCGCCGGAAGTGCACCACATCGCCTACATCGTTTACGGGCTCCCACCTCAATGCCGAGGCAACTCGGGCACGAAGCTGGCTAGTCGACGTGCCCAAGATTCGCTGTAGAATGTGTAGTGAAGAAGTCTCATTTTTGGGGTCGTGGAATTGCCATTTGTGGAGGAATTGAACTTGGGGCTTTTTGGATAGAACTTGTGGGATTTTTGCAACATGAAATGAGCAAAACATCCCCACCAAAAATTTGGGACAGCCCCACAATGCTTGGGCCGGCCATATCAAAGGGGAGAGTGAGTGGGAGAGTGAATCAAATGGGAGCCATTCTCATCTAATACCAAAGAGAAAGAGAGGAAAGCTATCATGCAAAAGAAATGATAGTAAGGAAAATCCAACACTCAAAGCAACAATCATCACTCCAAAAGTCATGCCATCATCAACAACCATGATGATAAAGAAAGTCAAGCAATCATGAGTTTATGAAGTCAAATGATGGGACAAGTATCATGACATGATAATATGCAAAGACCCCCTCCACAAATGCTTATTTGCAACAATGCAAATAAGCCCTCCTCCACCAATCTTCGGCCAATGAACGGAACAATGGAAATTGGCCGAAACGGAAAGCAAACTGGCAACTCCAGAAAACTGGTCCCGTAATAAATTACAGGAAAAACCCCGATACTGTGCATACACACCCGCATCTGTATTTCGACCGAAATACAAATGCAATGAGACAAAATCTACACTGTACTATACTAGGATCCGGCTTATACCAAAGCCGGCTAGCATTATCTGTTCGATCCTGATCCGTGCAATACCGCACGTATCTGATCGAACCCTGCCATATAACCATACGGCCTATAGTACAAACTGTCCGATCCTGATCCGTGCAATACCGCACGTATCTGATCGGACCTTGCCATATCTCCATACGGCCTCTACAACCTTTCGCCCGAAAGCTTGAGTAACTGAATGTGGGGGACTCTAAAGACTCGTCAACACCTTGGTTGTGGATTTAACCACTAGCACGTCAGAGGTATAAGCCAATACGTAACGGGCTACCAGGTATTGTCTAAAAGGGACGTCTGTGAGCGAACTCAGCCTGACACCCTACTGAGCCTGTTAGTGACAATATCCGTACAGTCCGGTCCGTTCGTCTATGAGCATCGCATGGCGGGCCTAGGGGGTTGGTAAAAGTCAGACCCCCAAAAGCGGTACAAGTCGTGTCGGAGTGTAGCCCAGAACACCCTGAGATACTACTGGAATACCTACCAGTAAATCTTCTTGCCTTGGCCAAGGACTTTGTGTAATGGCTCTCCTAGACACAGCACGACCTCACCCCCAATACCGGGAGAGACGAACACCTGAAGATACGCTCACTGCCTCCATGTGGCTCGGGACTGTACCCAACTAAAACCTGTTTGCACGACTCCTTTGAGCCGTGGTAGGGTAGTAATCAAAGTACAGTGGGAACTCACACGAGACAAATGACGATCCCCAGGTCGATGAACTAACCTGCACACATGTCACCAGGGAACTGCCATCTGACGTCTGGTATATGACCAACTAGCATGTTCCCGGCGAGTCCTGTCCGGTGTACTCATAACCCAATGAGCACCTGTATACATCTTAGGTGATCCAACTGACACCAGTGGCTTGTGAGACCGGCCACCGCCCCTCGTCGGGGTCTCGACTGTATACACTAGTCTACTATTGGAGTATCGATGCCCAGTCTCGAAACTCCCACGACTAGGGACCTTTTAAGGATAAGCTTATAGACCCCAGCTCCCACTTATATGATCGCCCTCATACTGCTGGTGGTCAAGCAAGAATCCTAGAGGCTCTATCAACGTGTAATAGCGACGTGTCAGGTCACCTAAAGCAGTACACGATGATAAAGGTAAACCAGATAGCATACTATCATCTCGAGTAAGACTGTCCTACCGGGATAGGTCCTCCCTCAATCATTACAATCACGTACCTGTGACCTAATAATTGACTCTGAGGGCACTATCTCCAACAATCTCCCACTTGCACTCAAGGCTAATTATTGCGATGTCGCATACTCACAGCCCGTGTGATACCGAACATCCAACTCCTCTACTAGTCAGTCTCACAAAGCTCGTTTGCGGAACTATTGCGTTCGAGGAATAGCCTCAGTGAGTGGATCCGCTTAGTTGTTTCTTTCTATGTCTCTCTATATCTCAAGTTCGCGGAGAAAGCCATCTCCCGAAAAGAGCAATACCTGTCTCAGAATATGTCTGGATGTCTGATGGGACCTAGCTCATAAATGAACTCCAAATCCAAACTTCTTAGACTGTATCGTCAACTGAACTTAATCAGTATCCTGCGCCAAGCCACCCTCAGTATTGCCTTGGACCACCTGTCCAAAATACTGCCCCTCATCAGAAGGAAAAACTATAGCTCTTACAACCTCCTTGTCGTCCATGTCACCTTGGAAGCCTGGAATGATAACTGTCCCCCGAATGAGGCTGTCGTTATCATATTCCTAGAACATCCACTTATGTTCTAAAACTGCTTCCGACTGTTTCTCCAGGATTGGATCAATGTCAACTTATTGCATTTAGTGCAAGAATAACATCTGGTGTGGTACTTGACATCTCACGATTGACTCAATTGCCTAAGCAAGTGATCTGTCAATCATGCACATCCCTCTCCCCTTTAGTCTATAAGACACCTTTAGAGAGGGTGACTCCATCTTCTGCAGGTACACTACCGTGCCAGGAGTCGTCCATTCTAAATACCCTTCGAATGCTGTCTAAGTACCCAGATTGGGAGACTACCCAAATCTAGATCTAAGACCATAGATCTAGTAACCATTATGTCTGATATAAAATCCATGTCCTTTGTGGAGAAACCACTGTGTGACGACCAAAGTATAACCGATCGTAGTATAGGAGTTTCTTTTCCTACTCTGTGTATGTCATCCAAATACCAGGATATCACACCCTACTACCTTCTCAACAGATCCATCCCCTATTCTGATGAAGTCAAACCCATGACTGTCACATCAGAAATAGATGATCTATCTCCGCTACATCTGCTTTAGTCTATAAATAGACATAAGCTACCTGTCCACCAATGCTTCCGCTGCTCCCACTGACTACGACAACCCTCTGGCAGAGTCATATACACGTACACTTCTAAAACTAGTTTAGAACGACGCTATACTCATCCTCCCGCCGGGTCTCGCAACCTGGAACAACAGCAATGGTAATTGTGGGTAAACAAGAACTTCCCTGTCACCGTCCTTGAGGCTACCAGAGTACCCCTCGGGTGCCTGAAGTTACCCACCGCATCTGCGGAGTGGCCAATGGAATGTCAATCCAGATTGAATCTTTAGGTTCCTTATCAAATCTTCAGTAATCGTTTGTGGTTCTGGAATCACTTCCAGTTCTACCATACTCCCACTACTGTTTTCTGAAAAAAAAAATCCATTTTTTTAATAAAACTGTGGCGAGTCTAGAACAATATTGCTATTGTTCATCCAGATGGTAGAAAGTCAACCCACGTCATAGCCTGGGTCAACCCACAAACAGTCATTACTGAAACGTGCCTTGAGTTGTCCAGTGTCTGGTTTTAAGCATAAGCCGGACAACTCCCCGTACCTTAACATCGTTAAGATATGAACTGTTCTATATCCAATATAGAACCAGAGGCACTGATTTAATTGAACCAGATTCAAATCATGCAACTGTCTCCAGTGCATGTCAACTAAATGGAAGGAGGCCGATCAGCGTTACTCAACTTAGGAATGCTTCCAATTATGAGTAATCTAAAAGAGAAGCAAGTTCTCTTAGTCATTACTATCAACTTAATACCATACACAAGTATCTACATCTTCGATCTCTTTGAAGAATCCCGATACTTGCTACACCTGGTTCTCTACTCTATTCAAATACCTATAACTTCTCAAAATTCGGACCCTGTGTTTCCACGAAACACCTGTCTAAAAACTAGAGAAGTCATAAGTAAACCGAATATAGTACGAGGACCAACCCCTCTGTCCTGATGGACCCTGGACAACATACAATACTCTGTATAAGTCCCTTGAGTCTGATAACTCATTCACTGTGTGTCGTAGGTTGAAAACTGTACTTATAGTTAAGAAGAATTACACCGCTGTTTAATGCTCCTTACCTAACCATCCACTGATATAGGTAAATGTCGTAGACATAATTTCAGAAAGGTATATCTCACTCTATGAAAATAGACGTACAGATATATCAATTTGAAATTGGTGCATAACTCCGGATATTCAAAACCAAATATTTGCCAACCGGCAAACAGCCCAGGTGATTTCCTCAAATATCACCGATTACAACGAATCCCGATATAATGAGGATAATCACCCAATTCACAATAACTTACTCCCACTCATCATCTGTAAAACCATACAGATGTGAGAATCGTACCGGGTAAATACATACCCTGGAGTAAGTATCTAATCGGGAAATCAGTTTTCCTTTAACATTACACAGTGAAACTGAAACATTGAAATGTTTCGATGGGGTATCCTGGTATTCCTAGTAATGCCTCTTCCAGATTCACGACTGTAACCGTATAATTCTTTGCCACCTCTCCAAATCCCTTCATATGTCTTTAGTCATTACCTTCTGCACACCCCTTTAGGCCAAATGGTTTTCTTCCTTCCCTACCGTTCGGCACCAGCCTATGGTTTGGAAGAAGACTATCCACTAAGCATAATGGGTGTACTGTCCTAATCCTAGGAGCACTCGCAATGCGAGAGAAGGTGAAGATAAAAGACACCTGAATAAATCTTATTCCTATTTCTCCTGAACCAGAATCCATCCCCGAACTGGAACAAGTTCCTTTCGAGTTCGTATATAACCATACGATGGAGTATCCAATAAACTGTGGATCTTCGTAGTGATACGGAGTGTCCTGGAGAAATTCAAAGGTGATTTTAGGATTGGCGAAGAGATACCTGGTTTGGTCACGAATATCTGTTGCAATTTACTTTGCCCTCTTACTAATCCCTTGATTTGTCTTAACTTAATACCTTCTGTACACCATCGTTAGGCTAATTGGTTTTCTTCATTCCCTACCGGTCGGCACCAGCCTAAGGTTTGGAAGAAGACTATCCAATTTGCGTAATAGGTGTACTATCTCCTAAACCAAGGAGTACTCGCAACTTGAGAGAAGGTAAAAGGAAAAGACAACTGAATAGTCCTATCCGTTTTCTCCAGAACCTGAAACCATCCTCGAATAAATTCTTTCGAGTTCGTATCTAACCATACGATGGTTTTGTCCAATGGAAGTGGACGTTCGTAGCAACACGGGGTGTCCTGGAGAAAAGGGTAAAAGTAGGAGTGGCAATGAGGTTTGCAACTCTGACAATCCAAAAGCCAGTGTTAAGAAGGTTCGGTCAACTTGGTCACTGAGTCATAGTCTTAGGGTCGGGTCAAATGGTCGCTGCCAAAGAGAGAGAAAAGAAACACTCAGCGTGCACTCTAACCTAGATCAGAATGGTTACCAATTTATCTAATCTGGAATCCTCCCACTGTACCTCAAATTCTCCTCCAAACCTGAAAGAAGAATTAGTCGGGGTCACCCGAGGAGTAAACTAACTCATCAGTGGGAATCGGGATCCAACTATCATCGCATGATAACGTGACGGAATCCGCTCACGTCATCACACTCCAGAAGGTATGCGCATATCTGGCAAGTTTCAGTTCTTTTGAAACTCCCGATGTGATTTCTGCCCCATGCTCTTATGACCTTGGCGAAGGTCAACAAATTATAAGTCACATGTCAAGTTCTACCCGTCATTATCCAGGTTAATTTGAATCCACCCGTACAAGCCCTTGACGAAGGTCAACAAGGCTATACGACTGTCCCAAACCAACGCATCTATCTATGCAGCAGAAAGGTAACAAGCAGCTACCATACACTATGCCTTGACGAAGGTCAACAAACATAGCATGAATACTACGTGCTACCCGTCTGAAACGACGGAGGGAGACGAATGGTTTCTGGCGAAAACCTTTAACGTAGTGAACTTGATATCGTCGAAGGAACGGATAGCTTTTAAAAATATAGTGACAAAAAACCGTTGCTAAAGAGGTCACTCCCGGTGAAGGGATCTCGGCTCTTTCCCCGTAGAATGAGGTGCAGGATATTCCAACTGAATACCACGGTGCAAAGCAAAAGTAATCGGCTATAGTGAAGTTAATGCCCTGACGCAAACCTTTTGTCCAAGGGGTCACTCCCGGTGAAGGGATCTCGGCCCTTGCCTCGTCGACTGAGGAGCAGGATATTCTAAATGAATACCGCGATGCAAAACAAAAGTGAACGTCCTTGCAATAACAGCTTTTTGAAAAGTGTTCCAACAACATCAGATTAGGTTTGTTTTTAACTTGCATTGATCCGAATCAACGCAGTCCCATCAATTGATCACACCAAAAAGAACGAAAATATACTGATGTACGTATATGCCATCCGCATTCGCCACTGGGTCCCGTCATTACCCGTTAGGTTAGCTAACTAACGACAGAGCGGGGACTGGACTAGCGCGGATGTAAAACATATACAACATCTACTAATATATATACCAATATATTATATTTCGCTCAAGGCGTGAATAAAATGCAACATCACAGAAATGTACAGCATCACAGAAACAATACAGATATCTGGGATCCCCGGGTTTCACAGAGCCACTACTGAAACCCGACGTTCCCCTGGTCGTGTGGATAGCCTGTGCAATGAAAACCTAGACCCCTACGGGCGCGGCAAGTTACCCGCCAAAACCTGAAGCGAGGCAGCCCCCTTCAGCAACGTGAATGGACCACCCGGCACTTCACGGAATCCGGCAACTTGGGCACCCTTCCTGGGTCAACCTGTACCCCCTACGAGTGCGGCGAATAGCCCGTCAATCCTAGAGTGAAGCCCCCTCCCTCTCAATGCCATGAGATGCGGGCTTGTTGCCCTCTAGAACCCGGCTATCCGTCCACCCCTCCGCGGGGCAACCCTAGTACAGAAAATAAAATATACATACACCGGGTACATCGACCGCAACCAGGTCGTGCCCCAAAATAATAATACAAACAGGCAGTGACGGCAGTCCACATGTCGGACGCTCGCCCCGCAATATCAAATGTACATAATACATCCACAACTGTACTAGCATTGCATCCAGGCTATCCCCCACGACCGATCCGCAACATCACAGCAAAAACAGAACATCAACGTGAAAGTCACGTTCGCAAATCCGTCTAACCGGGCTATAGCAGTTAGACCGGATTTACCGATCGAGTGACATTCACGGTCGCAGATATAATGTAAATACTGTGAAAAATGTGTTTAAAATATCCGATCGATCGAATATTAACAAGTGGGCCCCAAAACAAAACTGTAGCAGTTACAGAAAATATGGGCCCAATTTTAATGTTCAAAAACCCCAAAAATAATCCCAGAGGCCCACTGAAAAGATCCGGCCCACTGACTCCTCTACTCTGCGGCGGAACCGCGGCCACAAGTAGGTTTTGGCCGCGGTTCCGCGCTCCAACCAGAGGATCATGGTGTCGGATTTTTCCAGAAGTCTTAAGTCTTCCTGTACAGTGCTTTTATACAACCTGAAAAATTTTTGGGGACCAAAAAATTTCAACAGAAAACTGATGTGGGCAAATACGGGTTTTTGAACATTTCGATCGATCGGAACAGAAAAACACATTACACAAAGCTAGACTAAGTTAATGGGGAGGCTCTGATACCACTGTAAGTGCACGGCGGCGCCCCGGCCGTCAATCCGACGGCCAAATGCGGAAGCGGTGATAAACTTTAAATTTTCTTGAACTGGCAAACCGCCGCGCACTAATACCCGGATCGAACCATTAATTAGTCCTAGCTATCTACAAGAAAGGGAATAGAGATATACCGACGATCCAAGTCCTCCGGTCTTCTCATCATCGTCCCGATCTCCTGCGGAATATCCCGTCTCCTCCTCGTCGCCGGAAGTGCACCACATCGCCTACATCGTTTACGGGCTCCCACCTCAATGCCGAGGCAACTCGGGCACGAAGCTGGCTAGTCGACGTGCCCAAGATTCGCTGTAGAATGTGTAGTGAAGAAGTCTCATTTTTGGGGTCGTGGAATTGCCATTTGTGGAGGAATTGAACTTGGGGCTTTTTGAATAGAACTTGTGGGATTTTGCAACATGAAATGAGCAAAACATCCCCACCAAAAATTTGGGACAGCCCCACAATGCTTGGGCCAGCCATATCAAAGGGGAGAGTGAGTGGGAGAGTGAATCAAATGGGAGCCATTCTCATCTAATACCAAAGAGAAAGAGAGGAAAGCTATCATGCAAAAGAAATGATAGTAAGGAAAATCCAACACTCAAAGCAACAATCATCACTCCAAAAGTCATGCCATCATCAACAACCATGATGATAAAGAAAGTCAAGTAATCATGAGTTTATGAAGTCAAATGATGGGACAAGTATCATGACATGATAATATGCAAAGACCCCCTCCACAAATGCTTATTTGCAACAATGCAAATAAGCCCTCCTCCACCAATCTTCGGCCAATGAACGGAACAATGGAAATTGGCCGAAACGGAAAGCAAACTGGCAACTCCAGAAAACTGGTCCCGTAATAAATTACAGGAAAAACCCCGATACTGTGCATACACACCCGCATCTGTATTTCGACCGAAATACAAATGCAATGAGACAAAATCTACACTGTACTATACTAGGATCCGGCTTATACCAAAGCCGGCTAGCATTATCTGTTCGATCCTGATCCGTGCAATACCGCACGTATCTGATCGAACCCTGCCATATAACCATACGGCCTATAGTACAAACTGTCCGATCCTGATCCGTGCAATACCGCACGTATCTGATCGGACCTTGCCATATCTCCATACGGCCTCTACAACCTTTCGCCCGAAAGCTTGAGTAACTGAATGTGGGGGACTCTAAAGACTCGTCAACACCTTGGTTGTGGATTTAACCACTAGCACGTCAGAGGTATAAGCCAATACGTAACGGGCTACCAGGTATTGACTAAAAGGGACGTCTGTGAGCGAACTCAGCCTGACACCCTACTGAGCCTGTCAGTGACAATATCCGTACAGTCCGGTCCGTTCGTCTATGAGCATCGCATGGCGGGCCTAGGGGGTTGGTAAAAGTCAGACCCCCAAAAGCGGTACAAGTCGTGTCGGAGTGTAGCCCAGAACACCCTGAGATACTACTGGAATACCTACCAGTAAATCTCCTTGCCTTGGCCAAGGACTTTGTGTAATGGCTCTCCTAGACACAGCACGACCTCACCCCCAATACCGGGAGAGACGAACCCCTGAAGATACGCTCACTGCCTCCATGTGGCTCGGGATTGTACCCAACTAAAACCTGTTTGCACGACTCCTTTGAGCCGTGGTAGGGTAGTAATCAAAGTACAGTGGGAACTCACACGAGACAAATGACGATCCCCAGGTCGATGAACTAACCTGCACACATGTCACCAGGGAACTGCCATCTGACGTCTGGTATATGACCAACTAGCATGTTCCCGGCGAGTCCTGTCCGGTGTACTCATAACCCAATGAGCACCTGTATACATCTTAGGTGATCCAACTGACACCAGTGGCTTGTGAGACCGGCCACCGCCCCTCGTCGGGGTCTCGACTGTATACACTAGTCTACTAATGGAGTATCGATGCCCAGTCTCGAAACTCCCACGACTAGGGACCTTTTAAGGATAAGCTTATAGACCCCAGCTCCCACTTATATGATCGCCCTCATACTGCTGGTGGTCAAGCAAGAATCCTAGGGGCTCTATCAACGTGTAATAGCGACGTGCCAGGTCACCTAAAGCAGTACACGATGATAAAGGTAAACCAGATAGCATACTATCATCTCGAGTAAGACTGTCCTACCGGGATAGGTCCTCCCTCAATCATTACAATCACGTACCTGTGACCTAATAATTGACTCTGAGGGCACTATCTCCAACATGGACTACGATGTCCTTAACCTGGAGTATGGGGTCCTTAAACCCATAGACTATGATGTCCTTAACCTCGACCGTGATGTCTTTAAACTAACATTGGACTGTGAGGTCCTTAAACTCACGGACTATGATGTCCTTAATCTCGACCGTGATGTCTTTAAACTAAACACTGGACTGTGGGGTCCTTAAGCCCATGGACTATGATGTCCTTAACCTTGACTGTGAGGTCTTTAAACTCATGGATTATGATGTCCTTAACCTCGACCGCGATGTCTTTAAACTAACATTGGACCACCATGTCCCTAAACTGGCAATGGACTGCCATGTCCTTAAGCTGGTAATCGACCGCGATGTCCCTAAACTAAACAATATAGTTCAAATGCTCTTTTGTTGGATCTAAATGATCCTGTTAAGTTAATCTTAGTCTAAAATTAGACTAACGTATCCTTAACAAACGTTTAAGTTGATCTTAATCTCAAATGAGACTAACGTATCCTTAAACCCAAACCAAAACCCAAATCTAAGAAAATACGGATTTGGACTAATCCACGCCCTACGGGCGATAACATAAATTAGTCTTCGTATACAATCCACAGAAAACCAAAAACAAAACAAACACCCATGACACGAAGTGACCATCTGGAGAAGGAGAAAGTTGTTGTCGCGATGCGGTAGCATAATTAACTGCAGGGGCTTGCGGCTGCAGGGAAGAGCGTCCCCACAATCAAAAACCCCTCAAATGAGGGGGAATCTGATGAAGTCTGCTACATCGGCCACATCCGTTTAAACCTTTGATATTTGGTGCCATAAATCAACTTGGCATCTTCGGAGAGGTGGACGGATAGCACCAATTAGCATTTGCCCCGAATTTCAGGCAAGACGGACCTGCGCGGTCGCATCTCTGTGATTCGGCGGGGAACAGATTCTGGCACGCTCGGTGGGACCTTTTCCTCTTTCCACCCCACACTTCATGTGTCGTGTTCACGAACGAATCGCGGTTTGCTATGGTTGCCTGTGGATTTGAGGTACTTAGATTTGGTGTCTTGCTCCATGCAGAAAACAGAAGATCAATGGCTTCAAATTGTACTAACTGCAACTGCAACTCTCACTCCGTCCCATCCAAAGGAGTGATTTACGGGCCCCAAGCGGCCTCAATCTTCGCTATGCCGGTGGAACAGGTGACTCAGGCCACCACTGGGCTATTCTTCGGGACTATGTTCCCACCGATGAGCTTCAATGCCCCAATGTCGTAGCAAGAAGCCCCAAAGAAGTCGGTCTTCGATCGACTTACCACTACTGCGACCCCTCTCAATGGGTTGTCCAGCTCTGGCACCTCAGTCGTCGCTAGATTAGGCCAAAGTTCATATGGGCCCATGATGAAGCCTGCAGTTTTAGAAAAGGTTATTCCGAAGAGGATAGCCATCCCTGCTCCCGAAGACGTCAAGGCGGCTTCTCCTGCCAAAGGGTCGGTCTTCACAAGACTGACTGCTCCGGCTCCCGCTCCAGTCGAAGTCCTCAAAGCTACTTCCCCCGCCCAGAGTCTGTCTTTGACAGGTTAGACACTGCTGCTCGACAGACGTCGGTTTTCAAGAGGCTGGTACCAGCAGCGCCTCACCAGAACAGGGGGCATGACGAAGTCACCCCTCAAGCTGAAACAATCCCAGCGGTTCGACACGCTCGACGTCGCCACTGGCGCCGGGTAAGGAAAGCTGGGGGTAACTCCCCTTCTGGGCTAACTCCACCAGCCCCAACGGTGGAAGTCAATGCTGCTGTTCCAACCGGGAACAGCTTTGAATTGCTGAACAAGGTGCGTAGGAACTCTCCTACCACTGTACTGAAAAGATCTCCTCTACCCGTGGAGAATGTTACAAACACAAAGCTGGAACATCCCCCTCAACGGCTATCCTCCAAAATCTACACAGTCTGGCGACAGGTCCAGGAGTTGGTGATTGATCAAGATTACCCTCGCCGACAGAAAAAGGTGAAAGTTCAGCAGGAAGAGAACCGTCCTGGCAACCCATAAAGGACGACAACTACATGGGTTCCCACTACAATGGCCCCCTCAATGTCAACTGCTCAAAGGAGAAGGAGGCCAGAGAAAGCCCCTGTGACTACGGCAGATCGCAAAGACACCGAGCCTAAGCGCCCTAAGTCTTGGGGCATATTGGTGCATACTGTTTACATGGCTTCCGGAAAAGAAGAAAGCCGCTCTTCTACAAGTCACCAACCGCTCACCCGATCCATCACAAGAGCTCGGGAACAACAGTAGCAGAAGCTTCAGGAGATGCTGACTGCAATGGCCGCTCTTACCGGGCCAAAAGAAAACCCGGAGGCATCATCAGAGCGGCGTCCCGAACAAGAAACTGATGCTGACTTCCTACGCAGGGTCCTCGAAAAGATGGACAGAGAAGCAACAGAACAAGCTGCCAACATAAAACGAATAGCGCTTCTCTTCCAAGACATGGTCGGGATAATGTTACAACCAGAACCTCCAGCTGAAGACCATCCGATCATCATTGAAGACGACAGAGGGGAGACATCGAACCCTCCTCTGGCTCTTTCAGCAGCCAAAGAGGAAACCATCTCAAAATCCACGCTCGATGATTATATAGCTCAACAAATACGGGCTCACCGAGCGAACGAAACGGCTGGCCAAGTTGTTAAAACTGGGCGACCAATCCAGGCTGGTACGACCAAATAAGTTACCCGCCGGCATAAACGATCCCTAAATTCCTTGTGTACAAGGGGACAAGCAATCCCCATCAACATATCTCTTAGTTTAGGGCTCCTTGCGGCAATGCCGGAGGTAACGACAAGTTGTTACTTCGTCAGTTCGTCGGCAGCTTGGCGGAAACGGCCTTCGAGTGGTACTCTGAACTTCCAAACGATTCCGTCAAGACTTTCATAGAAATGGAGCTGTTATTCACCCAGCGATTCGTGAGTGCTAGTGCACGCACCCCAATAACGGCATTGAATTAATGCCACGGTGAAGCCAGGCGAGACATGGGTTCAATACGCAATACGATGGCGGAATCTGTGGTCGAAGTGCGAACAACGCATCGAAGAAGCGCCGGCGGTAGGCATGTTCGTGGGCACTCTTGATCCGCAGGCGACCATCTCCCAGTTCATGATTTTCTTTAAGCCAACTACTTTCCAGGCCTTGATTGACAAGTTGGCCCAAATGGATCAGATGGGTCATAGACCATCTCCTTCAAAGATGGATCCTCGGAATGAAAGGGGAAAGGAAAAGCAATTTTCGTCGCCAATACTCAACAACAGCCGAGCAACTCAAAACCGGTTGTTCGCCAAAACAATATGCATCCATGCCCATCTCTCGAGGAGAGACTAGGACGTCCTTACTCGTTTCCCCAAGATAAAATGAGGAGACTGTTCGAGCTGGCAGTGCGCAACAGGCTTATAAATTTTCCGAATCCAAAACGTCCGTTACAGCCAAACGACGCCAACGATCCCAATTACTGCCCCTACCACTGAGTATTGGGCCATTCGATCGAGGACTGCTACATCTTCAAAAAACTGGGTTGAAGACCAATACCAACAAGGCAAGTTCGCGTTATCGGAAAACTGGAAGGTGAAACCGCCATAACCTCATGCCCCTAAAAAGGTGGATACGTCGGGGGCATCGTGCTCTTTTATAGAAGAAACTCCGTGGGAGGTCGCTCTTTCAGCCAAAACTAAAAGAATGTTGAAGGATCTCCAAATGTACCCGACAATCAGGTGGAAAAATCCACTGGAACCCAAGATTGTCGAGGGAATGCTGAAATCGCGTCCAACTACAAAAATTGGTGGAGATAGTCAAAGAGCTCCTACCCAGCCGCCAAAGTCTTCGAAGAAGAAGAAGAAGACCCAAAAGCCCGTGAAGCTTGATAATAAGCGCATGGACCTGAAAAAGCAGATTGACGTGCTGGAAGAGTATAACCAGAAGGCGCGGACTCCAATCACACTCTAAGAGTTTCTCAGCCACGTCCTTGAGAATGAAGATGATGGAGAAGACTCGTCGAGTGAATCTGAAGATTATGTAGCAAGCTGCCATGTGATCTCTTACTCGTCAATAGACAATGAGGAAGCTCCTTCCACCGAGAAACTAGGGGCAAGATCGAAGCCAAAACCCTTGGAGCCGTCTGACGAGATGATCGACTTTCTACTGAACGAAGCCTATCAGAAAAGCAAATCCAATCGAGAGCGTGAACTGGCTATATTCGAAAAAGCCAAACGCCGACGACTGGAGGAAAAGGTCGAGACTCCCCAACTGGAGCAAAACATCCCTATCGCCAGCAAAAGCAAGCTTGAAGTAAGGAAACGATTCGCTAGGGCCCTGGCAATAGGAATGAAGTTACTCTCTCTCAAAGGAAATTCCCTTGGCAATATACGTCTTGAGGAAGCGGACATACATCCTAACTTCTGCCTATACCACCAGAAGATTGCACACCCTACCGAGGAGTGCATAGCCTTTAAAAACTGGTAGCAGGGATATGTTGCCCATCGATGACATGTTCAACGAGTGAAGCGCAAGGCTCGTCGGGAACAGAAAAGCACGACAGATGAGCGCGAAGGAGCTACTGGCAACCGTCACGTTGCCGACACCAAGGGATCGCAAGTTATCACCTTTGGAAGCCACTCTGACAAAAAAATCACCCTCAGCCCTCTCTTCAAGGAATCCACCTCCGACACAAAACATGCGAAGATTTGCGGAAAAATCTAGCTGCGTAATCGTGCGGCGACTTATGACCGAAACGTCGTTAAACTACTACCAACCCGCGGCACCCTCATGTTGACGTGGTAAAAAAAACGGTATGTCCATAAGTAAAATGGGCACGGATAAAAATCCGAAAGGGCTCCGTGAGTATAAACAGCAGGGCTACCGGCGAGTTTTGTGAAAACCCGAAAGGGCACAATCTCGTTAAAAGACACTTGCAAGGTCCTCTCGACTTTGTAAGGAGAAACCACCTGCGTGAGATCCTTACGACTCATAAGGGAGCAACACACTTAGGAATCCTCACGACTCCTGAGGAGAAATTACACTTGCGAGATCCTCATGACTCGTAAGGAGAACCCTCTTATGGGACCCTCATGGCTCATAAGATTTGAAAGTCTTAAGCTACAGGGATCTAAACCTATTCTTAAGCAGCCCCCATAACCTTCAATACTGCCCTACAAGTGGCTCAATGCTGACCCTTGTATACAATCCACTGGCGCGAATAAACATTTCCCTAACAAAGTCCCATCCATGACTAAGGATATGTCTATACGGTGAACAACCCTTATAAGTCCTCTCGACTTATAAGGAGAAAACACTCTTGTAAGATCCTTACGACTTATAAGAGACCATACACTTAGGAATCCTTATGACTTCTAAGGAGAAAACGCACCTATGAGATCCTCACGACTTGCAGGGAGAAATACTTTTATGAGACCCTTACGGCTCATGAAGTCAAAAGCCTTAGTCGACATGATCTTAACCCTGTCTACTAAGCCACCTTTGTTCGACATCGACTAAGGCAAATGATGATTAGCTCCTGGCAATATCCCAGTTGTAGCGGTGCTGATGCTGAAATCGGTGTCTAATCCCAAACTTGCAGCGAAAAGCCAGCAAGCCACACATGCATACGAAATAGCCGAAATGATGCGGCAACTTGCAAATAAAAAGTCAGCAAGTAAAAATATATGCATGCAAAATAGCCGAAATGATTGGGCAACTTGCAATAAAAAGCAGCATGTAAAAATAAAATGAAGAGCCGAAATGATTGGGCACCGCGAAAAATAACCGAAATGATTGGGCAATCGCGACCTTCGCGATAAAAAGCTGAAATGATAGAGCATCGCGGAAAGAAATAAAAAAAATGAAATGAAAAATGAAATTTATGCCCTACAGGTAAGATCACATCGATCCCTATATACAATCTCGGGGCATAAACAAAAAGGGAACCATACCTTCCCACCAGGCTCCATTCGAAAAAGAGCCAAGTCTCGACGGTTCACAGACAACCTAGAGACCACCTCGACATTCGTCTCGTTATAGCAGATGCAACGTCAAAACAAAGCGGAGTGATGGCAAAATCCTAACTCCACCTCAGCATTCGTCTCGATACAGCGGACGCAATGCCAGCAAACGAAGCAAAGGCCAAATTCCAAGCTTCAGGGTCTTGACGGCAACTCATATAAAACCTGAAAGACCATCGGAGATCATCTCACACCAGCGCGGAGTGGTCACCACCTCGACGTTCGCCTCGATACAGCAGATGAAATGCCACTACAGCGTCCTTCCTCCAACCGGATTCGGACACGCCAAAGCAAACGAAGCGAAGGCCAAATTCCTAGCTTCAGGGTCTTGACGGTAACTCATATAAAACCTAAAAGACTATCGGAGATCATCCCACACCAGCGCGGAGTGGTCACCACCTCGACGTTCGTCTCGATACAGCAAACGAGATGTCACCACAGCGTTCTTCCTCCAGCAGGATTCAGACGCGACAATCAAACAAACGAAGCCATGGCAAAATCCCTAGTTCCAAACCTCGACGGTTCACCAGCAACCTAGAGACAACCGCGACATTCGTCTTGACACAGCAGATGCAATGCCAACAAACGAAGCGAAGGCCAAATTCCTAGCTTCAGGGTCTTGACGGCAACTTATATAAAACCTGAAAGACTATCGAAGATCATCCAACACCAGCATGGAGTGGTTATGACTCATCGGGGCTTTCCAAAATGAGCCTAACCTTAAGTAAAAAGCGGTATGGCAAAATTCCTAACGCTTGCTCTTCCGACGGTCAAACTTCCTAGGAGGATTGCTTGAAGACGTCTTGTCCAGCCTCCGAAGGGATCAGAGACACGATAGTCGCAAGGCTACTCGAACAACAAGACTGCCTATAGAGGAAAACATCAGCCAACGCGACGGTACGACGGATAAAACCCTAGTACCACAGATCCTAACGGACCTCTATCATAAAGAGCAGAGGTTAACTGTGACGTTAGGTAATTCCTGCGAGAAATGCTCGATTCGTCTCGACTCGTGAGGAAATTAGTGTCTTTGCGAGAACTTCTCGATTCGTCTCGACTCGTAAGGAAAAGCCTTAGGCAATGGGGATAAGGACCGGTTTCCTAAGCACTGGGGCCCTGCAAATCGGCCTAAAATGGACTCTTGCATACTATTCACGGGCCACACTCTCCAAAGTCAAATCTCGACAAGGAGGGAAACAACCACTTATGAGTCCTCTCGACTTGTAAGCGGGAAAAATTCTCTTGTGAGATTCTTACGACTCTCAAGAGAAAACACACACTTAGGAATCCTTACGACTCCTAGGGAGAAAATATACCTACGGGATCCTCTCGACTCGTAGGGAGAAAAGTCTTTATGAGACCCTCACGGCTCATAAAATTGGAAAGCCTTAGGCGGCAGATCTGAACCTGTCTCCTAAGCCATCGCTACCTTATAAAGAGTTCAGGATGAAATGTCATCTACCATCTATGGGCCACATTTTCTAAAGCCACATTCGCCACTGAAGTGAAGAAGCTACTTACGGATCCTCACGATTCGTAAGGAAAAATACCCGAGTGAGATCCTTACGACTCACGGAGGTAATGAACACTTAGAAATCCTCACGATTTCTAGGGAGAATTTGCACCTACGAGATCCTCTCGACTCGTAGGGAGAAAAACCTTCTTGAGACCCTTACGGCTCATGAAGACGAATAAAGTCTTAGGCTACAAGGACCCTAAACTTTTCTCCTAAGCCCTCAATTCTGTGGTCATGCACAACTCTGCACTACTTCACCTACGTACGTACTTACGTGGGCAAACTAGTGGGGGGAATTTGTTCCCGCCAAAATTTTGGCTTACAACCTGCTCCTTTATAAAATAATAATAATAATAATAATAGTAAATAAAATAATAATAATAATAAATAATAATAAAATAATAAAATAATAATAAAATAATAAAATAATAAAATAAAGGGAAAAACTCCATATGCAAAGAATGTAAATGTCTCAGCGCTGAAAGTCAAAGACTCTGTCGTAGCGCACCACGTGCAAAGCATGTGTGTGCTAGCGCTAGGTGCGCTGCGCTCTAAGCAGCGCACCACGTGTCAAGCACGGGTGTGCTAGCGCAATGTGCGCTGCCCTTTAAGCAGCGCACAACGTGCAAAGCACGGGTGCGCCAGCGTTGGAACCTAAAAGCTCCCCAACCGTCAGATCAAAAATCTAATAATAATGATAAATCATTAATTAATCAGAATTAGATTCTGTTAAGGAAAGATTCCTCAAAATCTTTCCAAATGATAAGATTTTACTCTTAAATCAGAGCACCGTTGGATCAATGATCCAATGGTAAATAAAAATTACCAAAAGACAGAATAAATTCTGTATGGAAAGATTTTCCAATCTTGTTAAAAATAAGAAGATTGTCTTCTGTAAAACAGAAGCCCTACGATCAAAGATTCAACGGTGGGGAAATATCCCCAAATCAATCAGAGAATGATCTCTTAAACTGATTCAACAAATCATTTGGCCCTATATAAAGGCCCATAGACTTCAAGTCTAAAAGATAAAGAAGAGAAAAAAAAACCTCTGCAAACTTTGAGAAAACCTAAAGAGAAAGAAATGCAAGCCTTTAGAAAAAAGAAGATCATTTCTTTATCTTCAAGGTAAAGAACTAGTTCTTGAACCACAAAGATGAAATCATCTCGTAAAAACAAGAACCATCTTCTAAACAGATCATAGATCTAAAACAGACCAAGGTCTCTCATAAAAAGATCAAAAGATCTAATCATAAAAGTAAAAGAAGTATTTTACTTCATTCACAGATCTTTGATCTATAAAAGCAGAGCCCTTTTATAACACAAGAACTTTTGTTCTTGAATCTTGAAGCAAAGCCCCCTTTAAGAAGAACATAAATTTATTCTTTGATCTTGAAAGTGCCTTGCACTCATGAATTGCGCTCTTGCGCTCATTGGACCGGCGCTTAGCGCCAAAACGTGCCACGTGTCAACCACAGACACCGCTTGCGCTTTGCACTTCTGAAATAGAGCTTTCGGCTCCTTGGACCGGCGCTCCGTGCCAAAACGCACCACGTGTCAACCATAGACACTACTTGCGCTTTGCGCTTTTAAAACAGAGCACTGCGCTCATGGGCTGGCGCTTGGCGACAAGCGCACCACGTGTCACCCACTGGCGTGCCCCTAAATCAGCGCAAAGCGCTCATAAATGGAAAGCGCAATGCGCTAATAAACTGGCGTTTAGCGCTAAGCGCGACACGTGTTCTCTTCGTGTTCACTACCCGACAGAAGCGCAATGCACTCTATAATAGGCGCAAAGCACCTGACGCGCCACGTGGCGCGCTGATGAATGCTATGCATTCAATACAAGACAAAAGATGTCAGAACTCAATGCTTAGCATTATTAAAAGGGCTAAGCCCAAATAAAGGCTCAATAGCCAGAACAACAAAATGTTTAACATTTTTATTGGACTTAGCCCAAGTTTGGCCATAAGTCCTCAACTCATATCACTGAGCCCATATGCCCATAAACCTTTTAACAGACTTTAGTCCCAAATTAGACTATAAATCTCCCAACCAAAATTGGTTCGAGGGTACATCTCTGAACTCCTCTGATATACGTCGTTGTAATCCTTCAATGTCTTCAGAGAGGTGACGGGTCCCGACAGCCATATATTCCACAGACTATGATGTCTTTAAACTGGACTGTGGGGTCCTTAAACCCATGGACTACGATGTCCGTAACCTGGACTGTGGGGTCCTTAAACCCATGGACTATGATGTCCTTAACCTCGACCGTGATGTCTTTAAACTAACATTGGACTGTGAGATCCTTAAACTCATGGACTATGATGACCTTAACCTCGACCGAGATGTCTTTAAACTAAACACTGGTCTGTGGGGTTCTTAGGCCCATGGACTATGATGTCCTTAACCTTGACTGTTAGGTCGTTAAACTCATGGACTATGATGTCCTTAACCTCGACCGCGATATCTTTAAACTAACATTGGACCATCATTTCCCTAAACTGGCAATGGACCTCCATGTCCTTAAACTGGTAATCGACCGCAATGTCCCTAAACTAAATAATAGAGTTCAAATGCTCTTTTGTTGGATCTAAATGATCCTGTTAAGTTGATCTTAGTCTAAAATTAGACTAACGTATGTTTAGCAAACGTTTAAGTTGATCTTAGTCTCAATTGAGACTAACGTATCCTTAAACCCAAACCAAAACCCAAATCTAAGAAAATACGGATTTGGACTAATCCACGCCCTACGGGCGACAACATAAATTAGTTTCCGTATACAATCCACGGGCAACCAAAAACAAAACAAACACCTACGACACGAAGTAACCATCTGGAGAAGGAGAAAGTTGTTGCCGCGATACGGTAGCGTAATTAACTGCAGGGGCTTGCGCCTGCAGGGAAGAGCGTCCCCACAATCAAAAACCCCTCAAACGAGGAGGAATCTGACGAAGTCTGCTACATCGGCCACATCCGTGTAAACCTCCGATATATGGTGCCATAAATCAACTTGGCATCTTCGGAGAGGTGGACGGATAGCACCAATTAGCATTTGCCCCGAAATTCAGGCAAGACGGACCTGTGCGGTCATGTCTCCGTGATTCGGCGGGGAACAGAGCGATCAGAAGATCAACAAGCAAGCCTGTACATTCTCCTGTGAATCCAATCAGTAACATTACCGTACAGTTCGGTCTCTTCGTCTGATATGTCGCATATCAAGTCTAAGGGTGGTAAACGTCAGACCCCAGTATCCGATAAGTCGTGTCGATGTGAGACTAATAACAGGTCTAGAAACTACTGATAACACTTACCAGTAGCATTCTATATCAGCCCAGGCCAGGGACTTCCAGTTATAGCCAATCGAACACAGCACAACATCAACTCCCTATACCGGGAGAGACGAATCCCCACCTATCGCTCATTGCCTCCATGTGATTCGGGACTGTACCCAAAAGCCACCGTTTTGCACGCCCTCTTGAACGTGGTAAGGTGGAAATCAAAGCAAAGTAGAAATCACACAAGATTCTATGACAATCTCGGGTCTACAGACTAACCTGTACCAGTGTCACCAGCGAACTGCTATCTGACGATTGGTATAAACCTATCTAGGAGTTCTCGGTGAGTCCGTTCAGTGTACCCAGTCTCCACTGAGCACCCGTACACAATCTTTGATGTCAAACACCGATGGATATGGGATCATCCATAGCCCATCATATGGGTCAAGATGCGAATACGCTAGTCTACTCTGGTGTATCGATGCCCTGTCTCGATACACCCTAGACTAGGAACAATTATAGGATGTACTCATAGACTACCGTGGCCCCACTAGTATTATCTTTGTTAGTTATATGTATGCCCTAGAGGCTATTACTGTACATACGTTGTATATTGTAGTGGATGCTTGGACATATATAGGGAGGGCTTTCTTGCTCGACATGATAGTATGCTATCTGGTTACTCTTTATCTTAACATGTACTCTGATTGTCTCTATGTCACATGTTGATAAAGACCTTAGGATGAGTACTTGACTACCAGAACTATGATGCAGATCATACTAGTGGGGACAGTGTAGTCGCCAAGTACATCCTTCAAATATTCCTAGTCGTGGGAGTACCGAGAAAGGGCATCGATACTCCAGAGTAGACTAGCGTATGCGCATCTTAACCTATATGATGGGCGATGGATGATCCCATATCCATTGATGTTTGACATAAAAGAAGGTATACGGGTGCTCAGTGGAGACTGGGTACACTGGACGGACTCACCGAGAACTCCCAGATGGTATTATACCTCATGCCAGATGGCAGTTCTCTGGTGACACTGGTACAGGTTAGTCTGTACACCCGAGATCGTCATAGAGTCTTGTGTGATTCCCACTGTGCTTTGATTTCCATCATACCACGTCCAAGAGGGCGTGCAAATTGGTGGCTTTTGGGTACAGTCCCGTATCACATGGAGGCAATGAGCGATAGGAGGGGTTTCGTCTCTCTCGGTATGGGGAGTTGATGTTGCGCTGTGTTCGATTGGCTATAACTAGAAATCCGTGGCTAGGGTTGCTGAGATTTACTGATAAGTGTTATCAGTAATTTCCTGAACTGTTATGGACCTTATATCGACACGACTTTTCAAGCTACTGGGGTCTGACGTTTACCACCCCTAGGCGAGATATGCGACATATCAGACGAAGAGACCGGACTATACGGGAGTGTTACTGGTTGGATTCACGGAAGAAAGTACAGGCTTGCATGTTGATCTTCTGATCGCTCAATACCTGGGTGGCTGTTACGTTTAGCTGACCGCTTGCAGCTTGTGGGTGTTTGATATGATCATCACCTACTGCCGGCGTATTGACGATTCTTTAGAGTCCTACACAGAGGTTTCCTGGCTAAGGCAAAACGGAGTAGGAGCACATATATGATATGAGCGGGACCGAGAACAATACTTATATGTGATACCGTATTAGATTCTCGCGATATGAGTTATCGGCCGGGTATATGAGATATAGCCGGGTCATCGGATCAAGTGTTGATTCGATGAACTGATACAGATTATATTAGTCGGTTATTTGTGAAATAACCGGATTGTCGGATCAAATGTTGATTCGATAATTTAATGTATAATTATATATTTGATATATTAAATTACATTAACTAATATAATCTCACTAAAAGATTCTTTTTCTCACTCGGGTAATACATTGATATATATACGATATATGTTAATTGTATTATTTTATTTTGTTACAAAATATATTATATATGTGATATATAATATTGTAACAAGTTAAGGTTACAAATGCAACATGTTTTGTGGAGTTTAAACATGGTTAGGGTTTGGATTAGGGTTAAACCTTCTTGAAGCATCTTGAAGCTTTGCTTTTGTTTTTAACTAAAGATATTTTCTAAAGATATTTGGTTGATATTTGTTAACCCAACCCAACCCTTCACCATGGTTAAGTCTCTACATAGGTTAAGTTATCATACTTAACCCATGGTTGCATTTCTAACCACACTAGATTTCATTATTCATCATAAAAGGATTGATCATCTTTTTTCTTCTTCTTCCTTGCATGAAAAGCTTTTTAGCTTTTTGTGAAGTGATGAAAATGAGTGAGAAATAGAAAATAAATGAGAGCTAAATTCCTACTTCATCATCCTCATCTATTCTAGCCACATAGATTAGGGTGTTTGCTTTGCTAATACTTGATTAGCAAAGCAAGAGCTTGGGTTTGAGTTTCTTCAAGGTAGATCATCTTTGTTATCGAAGATCGGAAGCAAGCTTGCATCTTTCTTTTGTGGAGCCTCTCTAGAGTCCGGATACTCGATGATCGCAGTGAAGGGACCTCAACACGGAGCTTTAGAAGTGAAGGACCGGACTACAAAGATTGTAATCCCAAACTCTTAGAAGTAAAGTTGTTTACTTGCTTTGTTTCGCCTAATCTCTAATCTAAGATCTTGGTTAGGGTTGTTCGGCACGTCTAAAATTTACGTCAGGCATGGTTGATGCCTTATAGACCCTTGTGACAGTGCCTAGTAACCCTGCAGTGATATCAGAGCCAAACTAGAGTTTTAGGCGAAGTCTAGGCGAAATTTAAAGTCCGATCGAACTCCGAATACCCGATAAAACCTAGTTTCTGGAAAAAATTTCAAAAGTTGACATTTTTCATATTAAAAATACTCAGAAAATCATGCAGGGAAATCTAAGAAATACTGTGAAGTACGGACCACCAATTCATTCACCAGACCACGGAACCGCGGCCAAACCTCGGGTTTAGCGGCGGTTCCGCGACCAAAAGTTTGAATTGGTGTCTGGTTTTTCAGGTATTTATTCTTGTGTCCTTTTTCATAGTTCTGGGAATTTTTAATTCTACTCATGTGTTGAGCCTTCTGGGAATTATTGGGAGCTCGTTGATTCGATCGGAAAGTTTTACTTCGTTAAAGTTTTTCCGGGTAATTTAGAATGTGTTAAAAAGTTCGAACGGATATCAATAACTCACTTTTTTCCCTACCGGAAAATTTTCAAGTGTTGGATTTTTTCCTTTATTAAAGAACATTCATAGTCGTGCAAGTAACGTGGTGGACCCTCTAGAAGAACACAAAGCTTAACTCGATTATGTGACCATCTGAACTGCCTCTAAACCTTAGGGTTTGGGGCAGTACGGCGTTGCCACATGTGAGGCGTTGGTTTGACCCTTCTACGGCTGGACCATTGGTACTGTGGCATGTGATGGATACCTTTTTGAACTCCGCTCAAGTGTTGAGCTATTTGGGAAATCTTGGGTGTTTGATCATTCGATCGGAAAGTTTAACATTGTCTATTTATCTGGATTGAGATGCAATATTTGGAATCCACAAATAGTTATGAGATAACTAATTTGAATGTTATAAATCTAGCAGTTTAGTCTCATTTGATCGGTTGCCACGGGATTTTGATGTGATCAAAAGTCCGTCGCAATCACGTAGCGTACGCGAATACTCGCCGGGTAAACTTAATAGATAGCCACGCCCCATGGCTCCGACCAAGTTACTGTAGGAGAACCCCGTCGCCAAAAGCATCCGTTCGGGTGCTCGCGGCAGAGGTGTTCCGCCTTAGTGCACTTCGTCGACGGCATCCGGGGGTGCGGCCGTCTACTAAAGTTTGCGAAGAGCATTCGATCAGCATGTCGGGAATCTTGTTGAATTGCCCGACTTGATATTGAAAAGTGTTTTCGAGGTCGAGACTAAAATGCGGAGTTTATAATTGTTAGGCATGCGATGTCTAAGGAATTCATTTGGTTAGGCATGAAATGTCTAAGGAGGTTGCGGATTCTAACTGTTATAGTTTTACACTTTCTTTTCTGTGACCGTAAGCGTAGTATGTGGTGTATCGCCGGCTTCGTTGCTATACATCAACGACAATCGGGATACACATGCTTGCTTACGTTGATGATATGAGATATTATGTGTTGTTGTGATATGTTATATTGGATCGTCGCGTTTTGAATAGCTGGGGTTTTTATGTGAGATGAGGGTTTTTATTTTCATTCATGTAAAATTCATTTGTATGCAATATTCTTTTATTGGGGCACTTCCGGGCTGAGGATGATGTCACCATTGTATATTATTTACTTTTCCGCATTATGATAGACCCAAGGTGGGGAGCATAAGTAACCGGGTTCTAGGGTACAGTGGAAGACCATCTCGAGGAGTCGAGACCGGGTTTCCTAATTCTAGAACTGGCAGGGTTACTTGTCGCTCTCCTAGGGGTCTAGGGATGTGGGTTTGGCTATTCATCGCGACCGTGGAATCCGTGTTTTATACAGGCTCGTATTAAAAATATGGACCTCCTAGTATATCTAATATTTCATATATGTTCTTCTGCTGCAATGTTCTGTGATGAGATCATATTACTGCCTGAGACGAATGTTTATATTATATATATGGGATATATGTTATATTGCAGATTTCGTTTCTAATGTGATGCTTGTGAAGCATAATAAAATGGGACTTCACTAATGAGATTAATGAAATAAAAGAAACCTAAAGATATTGTAGAAATTTGTTTAAAAAAACTGGTAGCTCTAGTTCTTGCTTTGCATAGCGGTGTTCCTTGTAGAACATCCAGCACCTTATTGGATAAGGAAAGAGCCGAGATCCCTTCACCGGGAGTGACCTATTTAGCGAAACTAGCAGATGCTACAAACTCGGTTTGTCTTTTGATTATTTTTATAGTTTTTGTTTTGCATAGTGATATTTGTGAAATATGTCGCACCTTATTCGATGAGGAAAGGGCCGACGATCCCTTCACCGGGAGTGACCTCTTTAGCAAAACTAGAAAAGGCCTAAAAAACATTCCTTTTAAAAATCACTTGATTCTACAACGATATCAAGTTCATTACGCAAAAGGTTTTCTTAAAAACCTGTCGTAACCCTCTGTCATTTTAGGAAGTAGAGTACTTAGTACTCGTGCTGTGTTTGTTGACCTTAGTTAAGGCACAGTGTACGGTAGCTAAGTGATGTCTTCCAATATAGCATATGATGCGATTAGTTAGGACAGTCATGTGACTTTGTTGATCTCAGTTAAGGGTCATGTGGGTGGGTCTATTTAATCAAGAAATGATGGGTAGAACTTGACTAGTGCTTATGATTTGTTGACCATAGTTAAGGTCATAAATCACTAGGGGTAAAATATTATTGGGAATTTCAAGTGTTGAAATTTGCAATGAGATTGCATACCTTCTATGAGATAGTTAGATTCCGATATCCGCTGCAAGTAAGAGTTACTCCTGGGAGAGTTTTTCACATTACAATTAGCCGATCAAGTAGGTGTCTAGGAAGGTGTCAACGGGGTTACACCCCTGGGAAAACGAGATTTACTTTAATTAGGTCCGTGCAAAAGCACGGGGAACCTCCCTCAAAGTACCGGCACTGGCCTGGCTGAAAGATTGGCGAACTTGTAGAGTGTAATTAATCCCGGCTAGTCTTTCCTTTTAGGGTTTGAAGGAAGATTTGACTAAAACAGTGGGAGCCATCCTGATTAGATATATTAATAACCAATCTAATCTTCCAAGAGCATACGCTGAGTGTTTTCTTCTAACTCTCTCCAGGTAGCGACCATGTCACGCCTTAATCAAGATAATAATATGGATGTATTAACCGAATCCGCTTGTTATACTGCGCTAAGGAACGTTGGTCCCGCTCCAACTTATAATTGTTATAAGACAGAGCAGGAAATAGGGGATTACCAGAATTCCCGTACCGCCCAAATGAAGAAAGTGCAAGCTGATGCATCATCTTCGGGTATGTTCATTACCGAGAACTATTTCTCAGTATCCTTTACATCCTGGGTATGAGATACCGGATCAGGATCCCGCAAATGTAATTTGTTACATGGGCTACAGATAGGTAGAGAACTGAGAACGGGTAATAAGTTTCAAGAGTTGGAAATGATGCAAGTGTTGCAGCCAAGTCTGTTGGCAGTTATCACCCTGTATTAACAGAATACAATGATTCTGAACGAATGTTATTAGATACCGAACCTGATGTAAAACATCATATCAGTCTCTTTATTAGTAAAGAAGGATATAATTTTGTATTGTTGGAAAATGTTTTGAACATTTCCTATATCAATAGTTGACCGATTCAGGCACGTTATCTAAAAGCATAGACGTTCTAAATCAAACCACAGTTCTTAATGTACAGAGCACACACAAGAGAAAGAGTTCAGAAATGAACGAATCCTTCTTGAGGCATTGTAGACTAGGTCATATCAATGCGACCCGACTAGCTGAAGTTACATAAAGATGCATATTTAAATTAGTTTGGATTTACATCTTGTGAAACTTGCCAGTCATGTCACAAAGATAAGATGACCATAGCTCCGTTTATTGGAAACAGAGAAAGAGTTAGTGAACTCTTGGGATTGATACATGCTGATGTATGAAGGTCCCCTGTCTACATATGCCAGGACCGGTTCTATGTACTTCATTACATTCACTGATTATCTCTCAAGATTCAGACATATGTTCCTGTTGAAACACAAGTCCGAAACTTTTGAGATAATCATAGAATATAAGTTAGAAGTAGAGAACCTAAAACGGGTATAAGTATTATGTCCTTTGATGAGATTAAGGAGGAGAATACTTGAGCATGGAATTCCTGGACTATTCTAAAGGAGAATGAGATTCTCTCTCAGCATTACTCCTCTGTATACACCACAGCACGTCGGTGTACGGGGCGGAGCAATCTCACCCTATTAGATATGGTGCGCTCTATGATGAGTACTACTGAGTTTCCTATTTCCTTTTGGGAGTTATGCACTTAAGAAGTTGCATACCTATTGAATAGGGTTCAAATCAAATCAGTTGCCTACTACTTCATATGAGATATGGAATGGGAAGAGCCCATATCTTAAGTAAGTTAAGATTTGGGGTTGTCCAGCCTATGCCTAAAAGCAAAATCCGGACAAGCTCGAGGCAAAGACAGATCTGTGGAAGTTTGTTGGATATCCCAAGTATTCACAAGGGAATATCTTCTACCTAACCGAGGAACAAAAGATGTTTTGTTTCTCAGCATGCCACCTTTGAGAAAGGGAATTTCTTGTGAAGAAATTAGTGGTCATGAGGTAGAACTGGAAAGAGTTCCAGCTATACAAACTGCAGCTGATGATTTGGTAGAACCAAAGGATTCAATAGTAACCAACGAACCTCAGGCTCTCTGCCGATCTAGTAGGGTTCCTCACCCACCTGAGAGATACTTCGGTTTCTCTATGATAGTAGGAGCGAGGTTTGCATCATGAGATGATGACCTAACTAGTTTCGAGCAGGCCATCAGGAGCAGGACTCTGTAAGAATGGCTGGATGCTAAGCAATCTGAGATGGAATCCTTATACACCAACAAAGTATGGATTTTGGTTGCTTTATCTGAAGAGTTAAATCCCCATCAGAAGCAAGTATATCTTGAGAAGATTACTTAGTGTACATGGAAAAGTTGAGACTTTCAAAACTATGCTTAAGTCCATACAGATCCTACTTGCCACTGCTACATACCACGACTACGGTATCTGGCGGTTGGGTGTCATGACTGCTTTTCTAAATGATGATTTAGAAGAGAGCGTCTATAAGTACACAGCCAGAGGGCTTCGTAGATAGTGGGACCAGCGGAAACGTGTGCAAGTTGCTTTATGCGATAAAGCTGGCATCGTGGAGTTGGAACGTCTGTTTTGATATGGTAGTCAAAGAGTTTGACTTCATCAAAATGGTAGATGAACCTTGTATATACAAAAAGGTAGTAGAGAGTATGGTGGTGATCCTCGTAGAGTACGTAGATGACATACTCTTGATAGAGAAGGAGTTTCCTATGCTACGCTCGGTCAATCTCCTCTTATCATAAAGATTCTCCATATATGATCAAGGTGATACCTCCTAAATCCTGGGTTATGATCTATGAGATAGATCTAATTGGATGTTAGGATTCTTACTAGTTGTAGTGAGATGATATCAATCGATCCTGGGGAGAATCACTGGAAAGGTTCCAAGGTGATAAGGACGACTGAATGTCAGTCACAGGCATTGTCTTTACCCTCAGTGGAGGGACGGTATGTTGGAAGAGTTCCAAGCTAGATATCGTGACATACTAGAGGATTAAAGGCAAGAGACATCGTTACTAAAGAGGCAGTCTGGATAAATATGAGTTCATGAGATGAATTTCGTTCCTACCATTGTGTGACAATGGAGTTGTGGCTTAGGCCTAGGAACCCTGTCCCATCATAGATCCAGACATATTCTTAGGCAGTATCGCCTGATCATGGAGATGGTTGATCTCGAAGGAGATCAAGGTTAGGAGAGTAGACACAGAGGACAACAACGCATATCCACTCACAAAGGCCTAATTCCCAGAAGAGACTTTTATGGGATGGTTGAGTATGAGATACTTCAACCACAGCTGATTGTTGGGTATGCGATACCACAACGGATGGCCCTAGTGCAGGTGGGAGATTGTTAGTTATATGTATGCCCTAGAGGATATTACTGTACATACGTTGTATATTGTAGTAGATGCTTGGACATATATAGGGAGGACTTTCTTGCTTGACATGATAGTATGCTATCTGGTTACTCTTTATCTTAACATGTACTCTGATTGTCTCTATGTCACATGTTGATAAAGCCCTTAGGATGAGTACTTGACTACCAGGACTATGATGCAGATCATACTAGTGGGGACAGTGTAGTCGCCAAGTACATCCTTCAAATGTTCCTAGTCGTGGGAGTACCGAGACAGGGCATCGATACTCCAGAGTAGACTAGCGTATGCGCTTCTTGACTCATATGATGGGTGATGGATGATCCTATATCCATTGGTGTTTGACATCAGAGAAGGTATACGGGTGCTCAGTAGACACTGGGTACACTGGACGGACTCACCGAGAACTCCCAGATGGTATTATACCTCACGTCAGATGGCAGTTCTTTGGTGACACTGGTACAGGTTAGTCTGTAGACCCGAGATCGTCATAGAGTCTTGTGTGATTCCCATTGTGCTTTGATTTCCATCATACCACGTCCAAGTGGGCATGCAAAATGATGGCTTTTGGGTACAGTCCCGAATCACATGGAGGCAATGAGCGATAGGAGGGGTTTCGTCCCTCCCGGTATGGGGAGTTGATATTGCGCTGTGTTCGATTGGCTATAACTAGAAATCCGTGGCCAGGGTTGCTGAGATTTACTGATAAGTGTTATCAGTAGTTTCTCGAACTGTTATGGGCCTTATATCGACACGACTTATCAAGCTACTGGGGTCTGACGTTTACCACCCCTAGACGAGATATGCGACATATCAGACGAAGAGACCGGACTGTACGAGAGTGTTACTGGTTGGATTTACGGGAGATAGTACAGGCTTGCTTGTTGATCTTCTGAACGCTCAATACCTGGGTGGCTGTTACGTTTAGCTGACCGCTTGCAGCTTGTGAGTGTTTGATATGATCATCACCTACTGCCGGCGTATTGACGATTCTTTAGAGTCCTACACAGAAGTTTCCTGGCTCAGGCAAAATGGAGTAGGAGCACATATATGATTTGTGCGGCACCGAGAACAATACGTGTATGTGATATCGTATTAGATTCTCGCGATATGAGTTATCGGCCGGGTATATGAGATATAGCCGGGTCATCGGATCAAGTGTTGATTCGATGAACCGATACAGATTATATTAGTCGGTTATTTGTGAAATAGCCGAATTGTCGGATCAAGTGTTGATTCGATAATTTAATGTATGATTATATATTTGATATATTAAATTACATTAACTAATATAAGCTCACTAAAAGATTTTTTTCCTCACTCGGGTAATACATTGATATATATACGATATATGTTAATTGTATTATTTTATTTTGTTACAAAATATATTATATATGTGATATATAATATTGTAACAAGTTAAGGTTACAAATGCAACATGTTTTGTGGAGTTTAAACATGGTTAGGGTTTGGATTAGGGTTAAACCTTCTTGAAGCTTCTAGAAGCTTTGCTTTTGTTTTTAACTAAAGATATTTTGGTTGATATTTGTTAACCCAACCCAATCCTTCACCATGGTTAAGTCTCTACATGGGTTAAGTTATCATACTTAACTCATGGTTGCATTTCTAACCTCACTAGATTTCATTATTCATCACAAAAGGATTGATCATCTTTTTTCTTCTTCTTCCTTGCATGAAAAGCTTTCTAGCTTTTTGTGAAGTGATAAAAATGAGTGAGAAATAGAAAATAAATGAGAGCTAAATTCCTACTTCATCATCCTCATCTATTCTAGCCACTTAGATTAGGGTGTTTGCTATGCTAATACTTGATTAGCAAAGCAAGAGCTTGGGTTTGAGTTTCTTCAAGGTAGATCATCTTTGTTATCGAAGATCGGATGCAAGCTTGCATCTTTCTTTTGTAGGGTCTCTCTAGAGTCTGGATACTTGATGATCACAGCGAAGGGACCTCAACACGGAGCTTTAGAAGTGAAGTACCGGACTACAAAGGTTGTAATCCCAAACTCTTAGAAGTAAAGTTGTTTACTTGCTTTGTTTCGCCTAATCTCTGTTAGTTATATGTATGCCCTAGAGGCCATTACTGTGCATTGGATGTATATTGTAATGGATGCTGGGACATATATAGGTAGGACTTTCTTGCTCGACATGATCGTACGCTATCTGGTTGCTCTTTATCTTAACATGTATACTTTCTGTCTCTCTGTTACATGTTGATAAAGCCCTTAGGATGTGTACTCAACTTCCAGGACTATGATGTAGATCATACTAGTGGGGCCTGGGTAGTCCATGAGTACATCCTTCAATGTTCCTAGTCGTGGGAATATCGAGACGGGGCATCGATATTCCAGAGTAGACTAGCGTATATCTTCTCGACCCATGTGATGGGCGATGGATGATCCCATATCCATTAGTGTTTGACATCAGAGATGGTATGCGGGTGCTCAGTGGAGACTGGGTACACTGAACGGACTCGCCGGGAACTCCCAGATGGTATTATACCTCACGTCAGATGGCAGTTCTCTGGTGACACTGGTACAGCTTAGTCTGTTGACCCGAGATCGTCATAGAGTCTTGTGTGTCTCCCACTGTGCCTTGATTTCCACCCTACCACGGCTCTACTGAGTCGTGCAAACGGGTGGTTTTTGGGTACAGTCCCGATTCACATGGAGGCAATGAGCGATAGGAGGGGATTCGTCTCTCTCGGTATTGGGGTTGATGTTGTGCTATGCTTGACTGGCCATAACAGGAAATCCCTGGCCTGGGTTGCAGTGATATACTGGTAAGAGTTATCAGTAGTTTCACGATTGTTATGGACCTTACGTCGGCATGACTTATCAAGCTATTGGGGTCTGACGTTTACTACCCCTAGGCGAGATATGCGACATATCAGACGAACAGACCGGACTGTACGGTAAGTGTTACTGGTTGGATTCACAGGAGTGTGAGCGGGCTCGCTCGTCGATCTTCTGATCGCTCAATACCCGGGTGGCCGTTACGTTTAGCAGACCGCTTGCGGCTTGTGGGTGTTTGATATGATCATCACCTGCTGCCGGCGTATTGACGAGTCTTTAGAGTCCTACACAGAGGTTTCCTGGCTCAAGCGAAACAAAATAGGAGCGCATATGAGATATGTATGGGACCGAGAATAATGCGCGTATGTGATACCGTATTTTATTCTCGCGATGAATGTATCGATTGGTTGTATGTGATATAACCTAGTTATCGAATCGAGGATTGATTCGATAAGTCGATACATTGGATATTAGTCGGTCATATGCGATATGACCGGATCGTTAAATCAAGTGTTGATTTAATGATTTAATGTATAATTATATATTTGATATATTACTTTGCATTAACTAGTACTTGTTCACTTAAAATGGATTTTCTCACTTGAAGTGCACATTGTATATGTGATATATTTTTGTACACTTGTTTGTATCATGTTTGATGATACATGCAACCTTGGGTGTGTGTATGCTATATACTATGTTTAGTTAATGGTTAGGGTTTCCATTGCTTTATTTATTTATCTATTTATTTTGGTTAAAAGAAAATGGAAAACTAAATGGTTGCTTTCATACAAGAAGTTTCTTGATGCTTCATGCATCTTTGACTAAGTGACCATTTTGTCTTCATCTCCTAAACCTAACCATTCAACTAACCCTAGTTTATTCTCTACACTTAACCAAGGTTGCATTATGATAAGAATGAATGGGATTTTCTTTTTAAAAACAATCCTTTTTTATTCTATCATCATCTTCATCTTCATTAAGCTTTATGAAAGCTTGCTAGCTTCAATGGCAACATGAGAAAAAGAGTGAGAAATCCAATTCTAAAGTGAACCCACTTCCTATTTCTTCATCCTCTACCACTTGCCAAGTAATATGGGGTGTTTTCTTCATAAGTTTCACGACTTGGTGAAGTTGGAGCTTGATCTTGAGTTGCCTCGATGTAGATCATCTTCGGCATCGAAGTCGACGACCTAGCCCGATCTTTTCTCCGATGAAACCACCGCGAGAGTCTAGAATTCCGATGGGTACAGCGGAGGGACGTCATCACGGAGCTAGAGAGGTGGAGGACCGGATCTACAAAGGTTGTAGTCACTTTCCTTTAGCAATAAAGTCGTTTACTTGCTTGCATCGCCTTACCTCTAGTAACGATCTAGTTTAGGGTTTCTCGGCACATAGAAAATTTTTGAATTGGCCATGTTTGATCACTTGTAGAACCTCATGGGTGTGCCCAGGAACCCTACAATCTCTAATCTAAGATCTTGGTTAGGGTTGTTCGGCACGTCTAAAATTTACGTCGGGCATGGTTGATGCCTTATAGACCATTGTGACAGTGCCTAGTAACCCTGCAATCTCATCATAGTCCCAGTAGTCGAGTGCATATCCTAAGGGCTTTATCAAAATGTGAGAGCAAGACAGTAAACTAATACAAGTCAACATGTTAAGACAAAATGAAACCAAATAGCATACTATCATGTCGAGCAAGAAAGTCCTCTCTATATATATCCAAGCATTCACTATAATATACATCATATGTACAACAATGGCATCTAGGGCATATATATAACTAACAAACATTGGCAAACTAGGGTTTTTCTTGGGTTGCCCAAGTGTGATATAAATTCTTCCCTCTAGTTTAATTTAAAGTCTAATAGCACCTTATAGTAGTTAGAGTTAAATTGGTATTGATTAGTGAGGTTAGAAAATTTCTAGAGAAGGATTAGGGTTTGAGTGGTGTTGTGGTGATATAGTGGCTGTTAACAATACTTGAGTGATGTTTTTACTGACCTAGAACAGAGGATAGAACCCAAAACACGGACTTAGAAATCCCGACATCGGATAATTGTTTGAATTGTGAGGGTATTTTGGAATCTGCTAGCACCCGGGGATCCTAAAAATTATTTAGTGATTACTGTAAGTCATGCAGGCAACCTAGAATCTACCCTGAAAACCTGAGCCACCCCCTCCATATTCTGGCCATAAATTTAATCTATCTGGCCGCAAATTACGGCCAGGGTGGGACCATTTGTGTTCGTATTTTTTCTGTGGCTTTATCCCTAGTAAACTAGACCCTTGACATATGCAACTTTAGCTAATTTGACCTAGGGTAAAACCTGCAGCTAAATTTCAAGATTTCTGATTTCGTTTGTGGCTTTTTAAAGAATTTGAATTTAGTATGTGGATTTGTGTTTCCGTAGTGTGGCGTTTGAACATCAACGACTAGGGTTACTGATCATATTTTGCATGCTTAGGCCATAGGTTTTCACCTATGAACGATACGCGTGCCGATTTGCTATACTTGATTTCTATTTACGATATCATGTGATACCTTGTAGGTAACCTCGAGTGGGATCGGAGCAACAAGGACGAGCATGGAGACATCGACATCGGCAAGCAAGAGCAATATGATTAGATTTATATCTATGGGGGAAGTCGGGTGGATAGTGTATAGCACCCCCGTAATTTTATAAGATTTTGATGTGACGTGGTATAGAGATACATATATGGGTTATTGCGAGGTATGAACCTTAGAAAGAAAAGCTTTAGGAGATCATGGATTAATGTTAGCGAGATTTGAGGAAAGTAGTTTAGTTTGTTTCTTAGGCGCGAACCCTAGAGTGAGGTTGTTACCCATACACATGCACGCACGGAATATGGTTTTGGGTGTAAGTGTTATATGTATATGGATAGATGTGGATGTGTCGGTTTATATATATACATATACGGGTACACGGATGATAGAGGATGGTATATGGTATTTGGAGATGAGTCGATGAGATTAGGTATGGTGCCATGAGATCGGTGATGTGGTTTGGTTCGTATTATGAGATACGACATGATATTAGCGGATTGATGGGCGATGTGTATTCATATACATGCGTACATATATGTTGATGATATTAGTATTGTACTAGACTTAGATCAGTACCCCCTATTCACGATATGTGATGATAAAGATACCAGTTGAGTAATGAGATAAATTTGATATTTGACCCGTACCCAGATTTGGGATGCCGTACGATAGATTTACCGTACGAGATATAGTTATGATGTTAGATCCGCACTCTTGAATCGAGGATGTTATATATATATATATATATATATATTGTATCGTACGTGATACTATTGAGGCGATATCACCGACTACTAGGTATATATATAGATCGACTCAGACATAGGTGGATTTCCTTACCCTTTTGACTGGGCTCGAGTCATACTAGTTTTCAAAAGTGGAGAATTGTGAGTAATTTAAATACCAAACTGTATGACTCGTATATTAGGTAGGTATATTTTTCAGTGTTGTCGTTACTACATCACTTTCTATATATTCATGATGTTTCATCGCATTGCATACTTATACATATGTTATCTATAATTATTATGAAACCCTGCTGTCAGGACACCAGCACCATTACCGATGATGCGTATGTTCCACGTACACTTGCTTGCCGGTTCACACACATCATCATCGGTAATTGCCATGTCACGTACATTTTAGAGAATACTATTCATTGACATAGTTTGCTAGTTGATAGTTGCAATATGATATAGCTTTCATATGCAAGTTTAACTATTGCATTTATTGCATGATATCAGATGCATTCATATATTCATTGGTCATGGAGTATTATGGAGATTTATGCCAGTATTCACTGTTTATTGATATCATGATTTTGATGATTTCGGATCCTTCTTGAGATTTTTGGATTTGGAAACCGCATGTGAAAGTTTTATAAACTGATGTTTTGTTTTAAAGAGATAGATGCGGTTTTCCTTGATATGATGAGTATTGTCCATCATGATGTTTTCTCGGTTCTGAGTTGGTTTTTGAGACCTGATTCGAGGAGTAGGATGAACCGTCTCGGGTACATGGTGGGCCCGGTAAGATACCCTAGGGCATAAGCTCGAGTTGTAGACGATGAGCCTGGCAAGGAAAGACTACCTACCGGTGATTGTTGGCGCGGTGGATATCCGGAGGATACCGACCGTGGTCATGAGATATTGAGATATTGATACTTGAGATGGGCCAGTCCGGATTGCCGAAGCCCGAGGTTTTTGAGATATTGAGATTTGAGACACTGAGATATTGAGATTTGATGATACAGGCCAGTCCGAATAGCCGGAGTCTGAGATATTGAGATTCATGTTTTCTGTCGATACTTGACACTGATTTCTCTATTGATTTCATTGATGATATTCGATTTATATACATACAGGAATCTCATTAAATAAAGAAAAAAGTGGTCTCACTCATGATGTATTCTATTTCCATTCGTAATGCATTCATACATCATATATCTGATATGTTGCTATCTGAGGCACTGACACGAACACGTAGTATTGCACTTATATGTAGACGGATGAAGATATTATTTGAGGATATTACTTGATATGACCTAGGATGCGTCATACATGTGATTTCTGCTCTGTGATGTTTTCTACGCACGAGTTGGCAACTCACTCCCGTTGTGCCACAGTTCCTTGCAGGCTTTGCCATACAGGTTGCGGCTTTGCTGGCACACTGTTCCTTCCGAGTGATTGCTTTGGTAGGTGGGTTCACTTTCATCGTGACCACCATTGTATATTTGTTATTTCAGTTGTATCTAGTAAAACTCCATCAACCAGACTTGTATATTTGATAGAGATAGATGACCAGTGTATATTCTTTCGACCTTAGAGTCGTGCGCTGTATTATTATGGTTTTCCTATGGTTTTCTTGATGATGTTGGATTTTTATCCTGAGTTTGATCCTCGCCTTTCGGCGTTGTATATTATATTGCATTGTGTGATTTTGTCCGCCGGTTGGCGAAGAGCTAGCTCCCGCTTGGGGATGCCTTTATTCATTATACATGCTTTATCAGGTTTCTACCTGTTTGGGGTCTGAATTTACAAAGGAAACTCTGCCAAAATTTTCAAAAAAGACTTGATATTTTAAAAATGCATACTTCGGCTTATGTTGTTAAACTTCTTGCTTTAAAATTGGTTTTTCTTTTACTCTACTGTTTTACTTGGTTTTGATTTCTGGGTTTTAGCTTACTTAGATTACGTACACCTTGAGACGTTTCGTAATTTACGTGCCAGTCACGCTCGGTACTTTTCGGGTCGGGACAAAGTTGGTATCAGAGCGTTAGGTTTTACCTTCTAAGTGTAGGATGAACCTTGGTTGATGGAGTAGGTGACTCAAATAGAGTGACGTACCGTGTGTAAGTTCCGCAGCTTACTTACGATACGATACTCCGCTTAAAAAACCTTTTGTAACACTTTTGAATGTGATTAGTGGCTAATTATACTTTAATATATGGTTTTTAGTAAAAAGTTTACCAAAACGACTTTCAAATATTTTATTAAAATTAATGAATATTTTATTAGTATTTATTTAGGCTTGCACACACATGTGCATGTAAACTAGGGTTAAGTTAGGGTTAGACCATGATTAGCAACCATGGTAGACTAACCATTTTTGTTAGGCCAATTTGAATTTTTATAAAGTGTTTTGGTTATTTGTTTTTTTTTATGGAAAATGAATTAGTTGTGGTTGACTTGGAGAGAGAGAGAGAGAGAGGGTGTGGGCATGATGTCTTGAGCCATGCTCACATTTAATGAGGAGAGAGAGGGAGGGAGGGAGGTTGACTATTCTATGCTCTCATATCTCTCTCATTTCTTTTTCCTTTTGCCTTACTTTTTTTCTCACATCTCTCTCACTCTCACACACACACACACACACACACACACACACACTTCAGCCCCAGCAGCAGCAGCAACACCAACAGCAGCAGCTCCAGACAGCAGCAGCAGCAGCAACAGGAAGCAACAGCATGCAGCAGCAACAGCAGCACCATGCAGCAGCAACAGCAAGCACATCTTCTTCTTCTCCTCCTTCTCCTTGCACCTAGGGTTAAGTGAGGTATAATTCTTGGCCAACTTCCTTGCTTGCTAAACATATGTGTTAATTAGCATCGGTTAGTGTTGAATATGAGTTTTAGTACTACAAGTGGTGATTAGTGTGGATATTTGGCCAAGTGGTGATTTTGATGGTTAGCTTAACTTAACTAAGTGTTATAGGCCCTTTAAAATGAGATTTAACACCAGATTTCACTAAAATACCATAGGGTGTCAATTTAGTGTCAAGAAACGATTTTAATGTCAATATTAGCCTTTCTGTGATCTGCTGTTGACCCAGTTGTTTCAGACAAAATCTGTGAGAACTGGAGCATGCACACTAGACCTAGACCACACACACGAAGCACGAGCCCCAGATTCCACACCTGGGCCGCCAATTTAATCGTTCTGGCCGCAAATTGCTGCCAGAAGGGGGTGTTAGGTGTTAGGGTTTGGTCTAGGGTAGGCTACTGTATATTCTAGTGTTTTGGCATATGCAACTTTTCACCTTTTCACACGAGTCAAAATCTAGAGCAAAAACCGTTTTTCCTATACGTTTAGCTTGCGCGACACGTGTGATACGTGAGTGGGTTTAGTGTTTGCTGCGTGTCACGACGTGTCGGGGTAGTTACAGACGTGTATACACACGTTTCTGCGTATCGGACACACTCGCGTTTAGTTCGCGACGCGAGTTTCTCGTTTGGTTTCGATATCGCGTTTTTGCAGAATTTTGCTTATGTGGATTCTTTGTGTAAATTCTAGGTTCGTAGGTGGGTACATCGGACGCCGCAAAGAAGGGGAAACATTGGTTGACATCGCGTACATGATAGACCCAACTGTAGAAGCATAGGGTATCCCTCGCATATTAGCCCTCTCCAAACAGTCTTGGGAGACATCTCTTTGGAGAGAGTGATTCCTGAACAAGCAGGTAAATTACCACGCTTAGAATATTCCATACTAAACCTCTTTAGTATGGTGTCTATGTGCATGGATTGAGACAATCCCAACATCCTTTTAGATCTATCTCTATAGATCTTTATCCCCAGGATGTAGGAGGCATCACCCAGATCTTTCATGGAGAACTTTTGTGATAGGAAGAGCTTGACCAAGTGCAGTATAGGAACACCATTTCCTATCAAAAGTATGTCATCTACGTATAATACGAGGAAGAAAACATTATTCTCTACTACCTTTTTATATATACAAGGTTCATCTACGTTTTTGATGAAATCAAACTCTTTGATTGCCACATCAAAACAGATGTTCCAGCTCCGCGACACCTGCTTTAATCCGTAGATTGATTTAAGTAGCTTGCACACCTTTCCGTTGCTCCCACTGGCTACGAAGCCCTCTGGTTGTGTCATGTATACACTCTCTTCTAAATCACCATTTAGAAAAGCCATCTTGACGTCCATCTGCCAGATTTCATAGTCATGGTATGCAGCAATGGCAAGTAGGATCCTGATAGACTTAAGCATAGCCACTGAAGAAAAGGTTTCATCATAATCGACACCTAGTCATTGACGAAAACCTTTTGCTACAAGTCTAGCTTTGAAAGTCTCAACCTTTCCATCTACACCAATTTTCGTCTTAAAGATCCACTTGCTCATGATGGGTTTTACCCCTTCAGGAGCAAGTTCCAAAGTCCATACTTTGTTGGTGTACATGGATTCCATCTCAGATCGCATAGCATCCAGCCATTTCACAGAGTCCTCACTTGTGATGGCCTGCTCGAAAATAATTGGGTCATCATCTTCCATGATGCAATCCTCTCTTCCAATGTCTATGAGAAAACCGTAGTATCTCTCAGGTGGATGAGGAACCCTACTAGATCTGCGGAGTGGCTGAGGTTCGTCGGGGACTATTGAATACTCCGGTTCTACCAAATCATCAGTTATAGTTTGCGTATCTGGAACTTCATCTACCTCATTACCACTAATTTCATTCACAAGAAATTCCTTTTCATAAAAGGTGGAATATTGAGAAACAAACACTTTTTGTTCCTCAGTGTGGTAGAAGATATATCCATATGAATTCTTTGGATATCCCACAAACTTGCAAAGAACTGATCGTGCTTCCAGTTTGTCCGGATTCTGTTTTTTAACATAGGCTGGACAACCCCATATCTTAACTCGTTTAAGAGATGGTCTCTTCCCATACCATATCTCATATGGAGTGGTAGGCGGATTTGGTCGAAACCCTATTCAATAGGTATGCAGCTTTCTCAAGTGCATAACCCCAAAAGGAAATAGGTAACTCGGCAATACCCATCATAGAGCGTACCATATCTAATAGGGTGCGATTGCCCCGCTCTGATACTCCATTGTGCTGTGGTGTATACGGAGGAGTAAGCTGAAAGAGAATCCCATTCTCTTTTAGATTATCTTGGAATTCCGTGCTTAAGTATTCTCCTCCTCGATTAGATCGAAGGACTTTAATATTTTTACCCGTCTAGTTCTCTAATTCGTTCTTATATTCCTTGAATTTCTCAAAAGCTTCAGATTTGTGTTTCAACAAGAACATATGTCCGAATCTTGAGAGATCATCGGTGAATGTAATGAAGTACGAGGAACCATTCCTGGCATGTGTAGACATATGACCGCATACATCACTATGTATCAGTCCCAAGAGTTCAGTAGCTCTTTCTCCGTGTCCAGTAAACGGAGTTTTGGTCATCTTGCCTTTGAGACATGACTGGCAAGTTTCATAAGATGTAAATTCGAACGGATTCAAATATCCATCTTTATGCAGCCTGGCTAGTCTTGTCGCATTGATATGACCAAGTCTATAATGCCACAAGAAAGCTTTGTTTATTTCTGAACATTTTCTCTTGTGTGTGTTCTGTATATTTAGAACTGTATTTTGATTTAGAACGTAAATACCATTATATAACATACCAAACCCAATCAACACTTGATTTAGGAAAATGTTCATAACATTTTTCTCTAGTGCAAAGTTATATCCTTCTTTATCTAATAAAGAAACGGATATGATATTGCACATCATCGACGGTACGTAATAACAGTCATTCAAAATCAATGTATTACCATTTGGTAATACAAAGTGACATTCGCCGACAGCTTCGAAAGAAACAATTGCTCCGTTCCTTACTCTGAGGGACATATCACCCTTTCCTAGTTCTCTACTTTTTCTTAGCCCTTGTAACTGATTACAAATATGGGATCCTGATCAAGTATCTAATACCCAGGACGTAGAGCAGACTGAGAAATGGTTCTCAATAACTAACACACCCAAAGAAGATACATCATCATGTTCTTTCTCCGTTTGGGTTGCATGGGAATCCGTGCATTTCTCTATCCCTTGCTCAGACTTAAGACAGTCATAAGATAGAGCGGAACCAACGTTCCACAGCCCAGTATAATATACGGGTTTGGTCAATACATCTATATTATTATCTTGATTAAGGCGTGATATGGTCGCTACCTGGAGAGAGAGAGAGAGAAGAAAACACTTTAGCTTGCGCTCATGCAAGATTAGATTGGTTATTATCTTATCTAATCAGGATGGCTCCCACTTTTTTTTTATCAAATCTTCCTTCAAACACTAAAAGGTATGATTGGCCGGGATTAATTACACCCTACAAGTTCGCCAATCGGTCAGCCAGACAGGTATTGGTACTCCGAGGGAGTCTCCCCATGCTTTCGCATGGAACTAATTAAATAACCTCGTTTCCATAGGGGAATAACCCCGTTAACACCTTTCTTAGACACCTACTGGATTAGCTAATTGTAAAGTGGAAAACTCTCCTAGGAGTAACACTTACTCGCAGTGAGTATCGGGATCCAACTATCATATAAAAGGTATGCAATCTCATTGCAAATTTCAACACTTGAAATTCCTAATATATGTTTTTACCCCTAGCAACTTATGACCTTAACTATGGTCAACAAATCATAAGCACTAGTCAAATTCAACCCGTCATTTCGTGAGAATTAAACCCACCCGCACGACCCTTAACAAGGTCAATAAGGTCGTACGACTACCCTAATCCAATCGCATCATATGCTACAGATAAGCACTAATCAGCTACCGCACACTACGTCTTGACGGAGGCCAACAAACGCAGCGCGAATACTGAATAGCACTTATTTGAAATGACGGAGGGCTATGACTGGTTTTGAAGAAAACCTTTAACTTAATGAACTTGATATCGTTGTAGAATCTATGTTGGATATATGTATGCCCTAGAGGCCATTATGTGATAGTGGATGTATCTATACATGTATATATATTCAGTTTGCATTCTTGCTCGACATGATAGTATGCTATCTGGTTATTCTTTATCTGACAAGTTGATTTGATCATGCTTTTATTCATTCTTACATGTTGATAAAGCCCCAAGGATATCTTCTTGACTACTCTGATTATGATAGAGATCATACTAGTGGGACATTTGTAGTCTGTAAGCATATCCTGAAATGTCCCTAGTCGGAGGTGTATCGAGACGGGGCATCGATATACCAGAGTAGACTAGCGTATATGATACTAGACCCATGTGATGGGCGATGGATGTTCCCACATTCATCGATGTTTGACATCAAGATCATATACGGGTGCTCAGTGCTGACTGGGTACACTGGACGGACTCACCAAGAACTCCTATATGGAATTATATCTATCGTCGGATAGCAGTTCTCAGGTGACACTGGTACAGGTTAGTCTGTAGACCCGAGATCGTCATGGAGTCTTGTGTGTTCTCCCACTGTACTTTGATTGCCACCCTACCACGGCTCTACTGAGTCGTGCAAACAGGTGGCCGTTGGGTACAGTCCCGAGACACACGAAGGCAATGAGCGATAGGAGGGGTTTCGTCTCTCCCGGTATTGGGAGTTGATGCTGTGCTGTGCTCGACTGGTTATAACAGCAAGTCCCTGGCCAGGGCTGCTGAGATTTGCTGATAAGTGTTATCAGTAGTTTCTCGATCTGTTATAGACCATTCACCGACACGACTTATTGAGTTATTGGGGTCGACGTGACCATCCCTAGGCTCGATATGCAGCATATCTGACGAAGAGACCGGACTGTACGGTAGTGTTGCCGGATGGCTCGACGGGAGTTGTAGCAGGTTCGCTTGTTGTCTTCTGATCGCTCAATACCCGGGTGGCCGTTACGTTTAGCTGACCGCTTGCGGCTTGAGGGTACCTGATATGATCATCACCCTCTGCCGGCGTATTGACGAGTCTTAGAGTCCCACAAAGGAGTTACCCAGTCCAGGCAAAACGTTGTGGTGCGCGTATGCGATATGCGCATGCACCCGATTGAAATGTGCGTATATGATACCGAACATTGATCGGGTGAACTACTTTTGGTGGGGTCATATGAGATATGACCGGATTGATAAATCAAGTGTTGATTTATCATTTAACCATTAGTTTTCTCACTTAAAACCTTTTCTTGGATGATGGATGTGTGCATGCATGTGTGCTTTTCTTTCTTTCTTTCATGCTAGTTTCATGCACATGTGGATGTGCATACATGCACACATATATACACTCATCCATCATGGTTGTTAGCATATGGAAATGGTGGCAATATAAGACTCACACCATGGATTATATTATGGATTATTATTTAATTTTGGATTTAAAAGAAAATGAAAAAGGAAAGGATAATCTTTCATGCTTCTACATTCTTCCTTTGACCTAACCATGCTCAACTACCACTAACCTAAGGTTATCCTTCTCTTTATCATTCCAAACCAAAGTTAAATAATGTCTCCATCACTTTAACCATGGTTCATAGCATGAAGAAATAAAATATATATGGATATATTTCTTTTTCTTCACAAGAGTTAACTTTTTATCTCTTGTTAAAATTGCCACCATCTTCTTCCTCTAGCTCCTTTGCTCTCTTGGTTTTCCTAGTGAGCAAATACCACTTAAAGATAGGTTTTTGAAGTGAGATTCCAAACCACAACATCATTCTACTCAAGTCTAGCTACTTGATTAGAGTGTTTCCTTCGGTTTTCCAAAGAAGCGAGCTTGGACGGAGTGCTCCGTGGTGGATCGTCGTGGACGCAAGGGAACTTCGAGAGGACCTCGATTCAACACCCAAGACACCAAGGAGTCTAGCAAAGGGGAGCTACAAAGGTTGTAGCCTTCAAACCCTAATCTTTTCTAGCTTAATGTTTCTTAACCCTAATTTTCTAGGATCGATCCCTTTGCATGTTAGTTTAGCACCTTAAAAATTATAAATTTGGGTCATGTGATGCTTCAAAACACTTCATAGGGTGCCATACTAACCTTACATTGGTATCAAAGCCGACCTAGAACATTAGGCGACGTTTTTACGAAGTGAAAACCCCGATCGGACAAAAATACGGTATTTTTGGGTGCTCTCTGGAAATTTTCTAAAATTTGATAATTTGCAGAATTAAAAATATGTAAAAAATACAGCAGGAAAATATAAGAGTTACGGTACAAAATATTTTCAGTGAACAGTGATTCTAGCCGCGGAAACGCGGCCTAAGCTTGCTTAGGCCGCGGTTCCGCGGCCATATATATGTATAGATGAATATGTTTTGTACAGTAATTCATGAATCTGCTTGTATAAATTTTTGGATATTTTTAATCTGTATTTGGTTTTGAAAAATTCTGGAGATGATTTTGAACTCGTCATTTCGATCGGGATTTTTATTTCGTAGCTTTTCCGGATAAATTAGAAAGTATTGAAGTGTTTAAACGAGTATCATTTACTCACTATTCACGGGGTTTAAATACTTTGGAGATACGTGCAAGTCTTTTTGCGGTGGTCCCTCTAGAAGACAACAAACCTTAACTCGATTATGTGACCGTCTCGAACTGCCCTTTGAACCTTAGGATTTGGGGCAGTACGGCGTGCCACATGTAAGGCGTTGGCTTGACCCTTCTACGGCTGGACCGCTACTACTGTGTCACACTCCGGATTTTTGAACCCTGCTCAAGTGTTGAGCTTTAGTGAATCTTGGGTGCTTGATCGTTCGTTCGAAAACTTTAATACTGTCTGTTTATCTGGAATGTGATACAATATGTGGAATTCATATAGTGTAGGCATGAAATACGAAATATGTGATATTTCGCATTTATGATGTCTAAAGAGAATCTGGATTCCAAATATTGTAGTTTTACACTTTCTTTTCTGTGACCGTAAGTGTAGTATATTAGATATCGCCGGTTTCGTTGCTATACATCAACGACAATCGGGGTACGCATACTTACTTACGTTGATGATATGTGATATTATGTGTTGCTGAGATATGATGTGCAGGATTGTCGCGATCGAATAGCCGGGGGGTTTTTGTGAGATGAGAGTTTTATATTTTCATTCATGTAAATTCAAATGTAATGTAATATTCTTTTATTTGGGGCACTTCCAGGTTGCGGTTGTGTCACCAGTGTTGTATATTATTTACTTTTCCGCATTAGGATGGACCCAAGGAGGGGAGCACAGGTGACCGGGTTCTGGGGTTCAGTGGGAGGCCATCTCGAGGAGTCGAGACCGGGTCTCCTAAACTCCAGGATTGGTAGGGTCACTTTCCGCTCTCGTAGGGGTCCAAGGTGTGGGCTTGGCTATTCATTGCGACTGTGGAATCCGTATTTTCTATTCTGGCTAAATACTAAATACGGACGTCCTAGGATATCCCACGTTATATCTATGTTTCTGCTGCCTGTGTTCTGTGATATCTGAGACGAATGACATATTATATATATGATATATAGTAGAAGTTGCTTATGTTTTACACCCGCGCTAGTCCCGTCCCGGTATGCCGTTAGTTAAGTAACCTAACGGTGCATAACGGAACATTGCGGCGAATGCGGATGGCATAAGCGTACGCGTTATTTTCGTTTCTTTTCTGTGATTGGCTTAAGGACTTAAATGATGGGATTACATTAATGTAATTAATGTAAAGAAAATAAACCTAAAAAGATGTTGTAGAATCGGATTTAAAAACTACTCGGCTATTTGTGAAAAAGCTACATTTCAAAACTGCGGAGCTTAAGCCACTCCTTTTGAAAACTGTTTGATTCTACAACGATATCAAGTTCAAAGCGTTAAAGATTTTCTTAAAAATCATTCGCAACCCTCCGTCATTTTAGGAAGTAGAGTACTTAGTATTCGTGCTACGTTTGTTGACTTTAGTTAAAGCGTAGTTCACGGTAGCTAAGTGATGTCTTCCTACACTGCATATGATGCAGATTAATTAGGACATTCATACGACTTTGTTGACCATAATTAAGGGTCATATGGGTGGGTCTAATTGATCAAGAAATGACGGGTAGAACTTGACTGGTACTTATGATTTGTTGACTATAGTTAAGGTCATAAGTACTAGGGGTAAAAAAATTACATCGGGAATTTCAAGTGTTGAAATTTGCAATGAGATTGCATACCTTCCATGTGATGGTTGGATCCCGATCCCACTGTGGGCAATAGTTGCTCCTAGGAGAGTTTTACAGTTTACAATTAGCTAACTCATTAGGTGTCTAGAAAGGTGTTGACGGGGCTCCGCCTCTGGGAAAATGAGGTTTACTCTAATTAGGTCCGTGCGAAAGCACGGGGAACCTCCCTCAAAGTACCGACACTGGCCTGGCTGAACGGTTAGCGAAGTTGTAGACTGTAATTAATCCTGGCTAGTTTTTCTTTTTAAGGTTTGAAAGAAAAACTTGATAAAAAGCAGTGGGAAACATCGATTAGACAAGATAATAAACCAATCTAATCTGTGCAAGAGTTTTCGCTGAGTGTATTCTTTTCTCTCTCTTAATGGCAGATACCAATGACTGGACTTAAGCTCCTACTAGATAAAAACAAACTGAATGGGACCAACTATAAAGACTGGTTAAGGAATCTGAAAATCTCCTTGACTTATGATAAAGTATCATATGTCCTCACGGCTTCAGCCCCGCCCGTCCCTGGTCCAAAATCCTCAGTTGCGGACATTGAAGTCCGCAAGACATGGGACGCTGACTGTGCCACGGCCACATGCCTCGCGCTTGCATCGATGGATAACACACATCAAAAGCAGCACGAGGACATGGACATTCACGGTATATTGCTCCATACAAAGGAGTTGTATGGGGAGCAATCCCGCGTATTACGATACGAAGCATCAAAGAAATTGTTTCAGATGCGAATGGCCCCTGGCACACCAGTAGGAGACCATGTGTTGAAGATGATAGCTCTTATAGAAGAGCTTGAGGACCTTGGATGGACAATGGACAATGAACAATATATAGATATTATTCTGCAGTCCCTCCCCTCCACCTTTGCTCAGTTCATAGTGAACTTCAACATGCATGTCATGGAGAAGGACCTCCCTGAACTCCTTAATATGTTAAGAAGTGCAGAAAGCACTATGAAGTCAGCAAAGACTCCCGTTATGACCATTGGACAGTCTTCTTCTTCTCGCCTAAAAGCTAAGGCCAAGGGAAAGAAAAAGAAGAAACCCACTAATCCTAAGGGCGGAGTCAAAAAGGTGAAGGGAAAGGGAAAGTCCACGGCTGGAGACCCGGGGAAAGGCGAGTGTTTTCATTGCCACAAGACAGGACATTGGAAGCGCAATTGCGCGGAGTACCTAAGTCTCAAGAAGAAGCATGGTGATGCTTCTGCTTCAGGTGCGTTTGTGACTGAAAACTGTTTTTCTATAAACTCTGCTTCCTGGGTATTGGATACCGGTTCAGGTTCTCACATTTGCAATTCTATGCGGGGGCTGAGAAATAGCAAGGTTTTGAAGACAGGTGACCATACTCTCCGCGTTGGAAATGGTTCCAATGTACATACAGTCGCAGTGGGAGAGTATCACTTGGGGTTGCCATCTGGATGTATTTTGATTTTGAATCCATGTTATTTTGTACCAAGTATGCTATGTAATATAATATCCGTTTCTTTGTTGGACAATGAAGGATATAATTTTGTGTTGCAGAACAATGTTATGAACATTCACCTGAATCAAATGTTGGTTGGGTATGGTACGCTTAATAATGGAATATATGTCCTAAATCAACACACAGTTTTCAGTATACAACACACTAATAAAAGAAAACTTTCAGAATTAAATGAAGCTTTTCTTTGGCATTGTAGACTTGGTCATATTAACGAAACAAGACTAAACAAGTTACATAAAGATGGATATTTAAACTCTTTTGAATATAAATCTTATGTGACTTGCCAGTCTTGTATCAAGGGTAAAATGACCAAAACTCCGTTTACAGGACACGGAGAAAGAGCTACTCAGCTCCTTGGCCTCATACATAGTGATGTATGTGGGCCAATGTCTACACAGGCTAGAGGCGGTTTTTCATACTTCATTACATTCACCGACGATTTCTCAAGATTCGGTCATGTATTTTTATTAAAGCACAAGTCCGACGCTTTCGAGAAATTCGTTGAATATAAACAAGAAGTAGAAAAACAAACCGGCTTGAGTATTAAGATGCTTCGATCAGATCGAGGTGGAGAGTATCTCAGTACAGAATTTGCAAACTTCCTAAAAGAAAATGGGATTCTCTCTCAGCTCACTCCTCCTTACACACCACAGCACAACGGTGTGTCAGAACGACGGAATAGGACCCTATTAGATATGGTCCGGTCCATGATGAGTGACGCTGAGTTACTGGTCTCGTTTTGGGGGCATGCATTGGAGACTGCAGCGTTTCTGCTAAACAGGGTTCCAACCAAAGCCGTGTCTACCACGCCATATGAGATATGGAATGGGAAGAGACCATCTCTTAAGAGAATTAAGATTTGGGGTTGCCCGGCCTATGTTAAAAAACAGAATCCGGACAAACTCGAGACATGGTCAGTCATGTGTAACTTTGTGGGATATCCAAAGAATTCTTATGGATATCTGTTCTACCATAAAGAGGAACAAAAAGTGTTTGTTTCTCAGTATGCCACATTCTTGGAAAAAGAGTTTTTCACAGATAAAGAAGATGGCAAGGTGGTAGATCTAGAAGAGGTTCTGGAGACACAAACTACAAATGACGATTTGGTTGAACCGGCTGTTGCAACAGAAACTGAAGAACCTCGGCCACTCCGTAGGTCTGGTAGGACTTCTCGCCCACCGGAGAGGTACTACGGTTTCCTCATTGATGGTAACGGAGAAGATTGCATCATGGATGATGATGATCCTACCAGTTTTCAGCAAGCTATCACGAGTGGTGACTCTGTGAAGTGGCTGGATGCCATGAGATCCGAAATGGAGTCTTTGTACACCAACAAAGTGTGGACTTTGGATGTTGTACCCCCTGGGGTAAAACCTGTAGGATGCAAATGGATCTTTAAAAGAAAGATTGGTGTAGATGGGCATGTGGAGACCTATAAGGCAAGACTTGTGGCAAAGGGTTTTCGTCAAAGACCAGGTTTGGACTATGACGAAACTTTTTCGCCCGTAGCCATGCTTAAATCCATTCGGATCCTACTTGCTATTGCTGCTCACTACGACTATGAAATCTGGCAGATGGACGTTAAAACAGCATTTCTAAATGGAGATTTAGAAGAATGCGTTTATATGGATCAGCCAGAGGGCTTCATTGACAGTGGGAGCAGCGAGAAAGCATGTAGATTGCTTAAATCCATATATGGGTTAAAGCAGGCATCTCGGAGTTGGAACATCTGTTTCGATGATGTTATCAAAGAGTTTGATTTCATCAAAAATCCAGATGAACCTTGTGTTTATAAGAAGGCTGTAGGAAGAGCTGTCACATTCCTCGTATTGTACGTGGATGATATTCTTCTGATAGGAAATGATATTCCTATGCTACAGTCGGTCAAATCATTCTTATCACTAAGGTTCTCCATGAAGGACCTGGGTGATGCCACATACATCCTGGGCATAAGGATCTATAGGGATAGATCCAAAAAGTTATTGGGATTGTCCCAAACCAGGTACATCAACACCATCCTAAAGAGGTTTAGTATGGAAGACTCCAAGCGGGGTGCCTTACCCGCTTGCCATGGAGTCACTCTCTCCAAGGATTCTTGTCCAAAGACCGATGAAGAGAGAGCTCGCATGAGCATTATACCTTATGCTTCGGCAGTAGGATCTATAATGTATGCGATGTTATGTACACGCCCAGATGTAGCTTATGCACTTAGTGTTGTAAGCAGGTATCAATCCAACCCAGGGGAGAACCACTGGACAGCTGTGAAGAACATTCTTAAGTACTTACGAAGGACTAAAGAATTGTTCTTGGTGTATGGTAATACAGATCTCCAAATGGAGGCCTTTACCGATTCGGGCTTCCAGAGCGATAAGGATGACAGCAAATCTATCTCAGGGTTTGTATTTACCCTCAATGGAGGGGCGGTAAGTTGGAAAAGTTCCAAACAGGATACCATTGCAGACTCTACGATGGAAGCTGAGTACATTGCTGCAAATGATGCCGCCAAGGAAGCCGTCTGGATGAAGAAGTTCGTCTCGGAGCTAGGAGTAGTTCCAACCATTATTGATCCAATACCTTTGTATTGTGATAATAATGGGGCGATGGCATTAGCCAAGGAGCCCAGATCCTATCAGCGTTCCAGACACATCCTGAGGCGCTTTCATTTAATCCGGGAGATTGTAGATCGCCGCGAGATCGAGATTAAGAGAGTTGACACAAAGAACAACGCCGCGGATCCACTCACCAAGGCCCTCCCTCAGCCACAGCATGAGCGACTTTTTGAGATGTTGGGTATGAGATACGCCAATAACTGGCCTTAGTGCAAGTGGGAGATTGTTGGATATATGTATGCCCTAGAGGCCATTATGTGATAGTGGATGTATCTATACATGTATATATATTCAGTTTGCATTCTTGCTCGACATGATAGTATGCTATCTGGTTATTCTTTATCTGACATGTTGATTTGATCATGCTTTTATTCATTCATACATGTTGATAAAGCCCCAAGGATATCTGCTTGACTACTCTGATTATGATAGAGATCATACTAGTGGGACATTTGTAGTCTGTAAGCATATCCTGAAATGTCCCTAGTCGGAGGTGTATCGAGACGGGGCATCGATATACCAGAGTAGACTAGCGTATATGATACTAGACCCATGTGATGGGCGATGGATGTTCCCACATTCATCGATGTTTGACATCAAGATCATATACGGGTGCTCAGTGCTGACTGGGTACACTGGACAGACTCACCGAGAACTCCTATATGGAATTATATCTATCGTCGGATAGCAGTTCTCAGGTGACACTGGTACAGGTTAGTCTGTAGACCCGAGATCTTCATGGAGTCTTGTGTGTTCTCCCACTGTACTTTGATTGCCACCCTACCACGGCTCTACTGAGTCGTGCAAACAGGTGGCCGTTGGGTACAGTCCCGAGACACACGAAGGCAATGAGCGATAGGAGGGGTTTCGTCTCTCCCGGTATTGGGAGTTGATGCTGTGCTGTACTCGACTGGTTATAACAGCAAGTCCCTGGCCAGGGCTGCTGAGATTTGCTGATAAGTTTTATCAGTAGTTTCTCGATCTGTTATAGACCATTCACCGACACGACTTATTGAGTTATTGGGGTCGACGTGACCATCTCTAGGCTCGATATGCAGCATATCTGACGAAGAGACCGGACTGTACGGTAGTGTTGCCGGATTGCTCGACGGGAGTTGTAGCAGGTTCGCTTGTTGTCTTCTGATTGCTTAATACCCGGGTGGCCGTTACGTTTAGCTGACCGCTTGCGGCTTGAGGGTACCTGATATGATCATCACCCTCTGCCGGCGTATTGACGAGTTTTAGAGTCCCACAAAGGAGTTACCCAGTCCAGGCGAAACGTTGTGGTGCGCGTATGCGATATGCGCATGCACCCGATTGAAATGTGCGTATATGATACCGAACATTGATCGGGTGAACTACTTTTGGTGGGGTCATATGAGATATGACCGGATTGATAAATCAAGTGTTGATTTATCATTTAACCATTAGTTTTCTCACTTAAAACCTTTTCTTGGATGATGGATGTGTGCATGCATGTGTGCTTTTCTTTCTTTCTTTCATGCTAGTTTCATGCACATGTGGATGTGCATACATGCACACATACATACACTCATCCATCATGGTTGTTAGCATATGGAAATGGTGGCAATATAAGACTCACACCATGGATTATATTATGGATTATTATTTAATTTTGGATTTAAAAGAAAATGAAAAAGGAAAGGATAATCTTTCATGCTTCTACATTCTTCCTTTGACCTAACCATGCTCAACTACCACTAACCTAAGGTTATCCTTCTCTTTATCATTCCAAACCAAAGTTAAATAATGTCTCCATCACTTTAACCATGGTTCATAGCATGAAGGAATAAAATATATATGGATATATTTCTTTTTCTTCACAAGAGTTAACTTTTTATCTCTTGTTAAAATTGCCACCATCTTCTTCCTCTAGCTCCTTTGCTCTCTTGATTTTCCTAGTGAGCAAATACCACTTAAAGATAGGTTTTTGAAGTGAGATTCCAAACCACAACATCATTCTACTCAAGTCTAGCCGACTTGATTAGAGTGTTTCCTTCGGTTTTCCAAAGAAGCGAGCTTGGACGGAGTGCTCCGTGGTGGATCGTCGTGGACGCAAGGGAACTTCGAGAGGACCTCGATTCAACACCTAAGACACCAAGGAGTCTAGCAAAGGGGAGCTACAAAGGTTGTAGCCTTCAAACCCTAATCTTTTCTAGCTTAATGTTTCTTAACCCTAATTTTCTAGGATCGATCCCTTTGCATGTTAGTTTAGCACCTTAAAAATTATAAATTTGGGTCATGTGATACTTCAAAACACTTCATAGGGTGCCATACTAACCTTACAATCTAGTGATTTGAAAAGGAGTGGTTTAAGCACCGCTTTAAAATCGAGTAGTTTTCAAAACAAACTGAGTGGGTTGTAGCATATGCTAGTTTTGCAGAAGAGGTCATACCCGTTGAAGGGATCTAGGCACTTTTCTCATCAAATGAGGTGCTGGATATTCCTAATGGAATACCACTATGCAAAGCAAAAAACTAGAGCTGCCTTTTTGAAAAATTTGATTCTACAACATCTTTTAGGTTTCTTTTCTTTTCATTAATCTCATTAATGACGTCTCGTCATTTATATTTCCTAAACATCACAGAAGAAACGAAAATAAAACACACATATATGTCATCCACATTCGCCACAGGGACCCGGGTTTTCACCGTAAGGTTACTTAACTTACGGCAGGGCCGGGTCAGGACTACCGCAGATGCAAAATATATATAGTGTTTACTAGTATATCATATATATAAGTAGTATTCGTCTCACACAGTTATATGATCATAGCATATCACAGAATCAGCAGAAGCAAACATATGAAATATAGGATATGCTAGAAAGTCCGTGTTTTAAATTAAGCCAGTAATGAAAAACACGGGTTCCATATTCGTGATGAATAGCCAATCCCACATCCCTAGACCCCTACGAGAGCGAAAAGCTACCCTACCAATTCAAGAGTTAGGCGACCCGGTCTTGACTCCTCGAGATGGCCTCCCACTAGACTCTAGAACCCGGTTACTTGTGCTCCCTTCATTTGGTCTATCCTAATGCGGAAAAGTAAATAATATATATCAATGGAGACAACAACCTCAACTTGGAAGTGTCCCAATAAAAGAATATTACATACAAATTTTAAATGAATGAAAATTGAAAAACTCTTATCTCACGCAAAACCCCCCGGCTATTCATTCACGACGATCCAATATAACATATCAACCAGCAACACTATAACATCACATGTCTCAACGTAAGTAAATATGCGTATCCCTAATATCGTTGATGTATAGCAGAAAGATCGGGGATACCCCACATATTACACTTACGGTCGCAGAAAAGAAATGAAAACCATAATAATTAGAATCCGCATCATCCTTAGACATCATAAACCCGGAATATCACATACTCCGAATTTCATGCATAACTCTATAAAACTCGCATTTAAGTCTCGAATTGAAAACACTTTTCAAAAACTGAATCGGATAATTCAACATGATTCCTGATAACTTGATGCTTGTCGGGAACTTAAATAGATGGCCGCACGCCCGATGCCATCAACGAAGTGCACTTGTGCGGAACACCGCGGCCGCGAGTACCCGAGTGGATGCTTTTGGCCATAGGGTTCTTCTATAGTCACTTGGTCGGGGCTATAAGGCATGGCAATCTACTAGTGTTTCCCGGTGAGTGGTCGCGTACAATACGAGATTGCGATGGAGTTTTGATCCGAATCGAAACTCCGTGTCAATCCATCAAATGAGACTAAAATGCGAGATTTACAAAACACTAACTAGTTTTCACAAAACTAATCAATGTGGATTCCAAAAATTGTATCACATATCCAAACTATCTAAACGATGTTAAACATTTCGATCGATTTTTCAAACACCAGTAAATCACAGAGAGCTCAACAACTTGAGCCGCTTCAAAAATACCCAGAAAGTCTAAAATATCATAGTAGACCAGCATAAGAAATACGAGTCCTAAACTCTCCAAAATTGCGACGGAACAGCGGCTAAACCCTTGGTTATGCGGCAGTTCCGTGGCCATTTGGTTGAGATAGGCCCTCGTACTTCTTGGAGCTCCATACAATTCTGCATGATTTTTTGAATATTTTTAATCAGAAAAATTTCAACTTTTAAAAAACGGACAGAAAGTTTGCAAAATACGGGTTTCGAAACATCGATCGAACACTTTAACATCGTTTAGACTATGCTTGAGTCTCTAGCTTGGCTCTGATATCATGAAAATATGTCTTAGCACCTCTACTAGGTTTATACAAATATCAAGTATGCAATTTTAAAAAATCTAGAGGTCTAAGCTATACTAACCTAGAATCGAACTAGAGAATTAGGGTTTCAGTGTAAGAAAATAAGTTCTACACTAAGTGATGAAGGTTTACAACCTTTGTAGACCGGTCATTTACTTCTAAAGCTCCAAGTACTAGTCCCTAAAACTCTTCTTTGACTCTACTTGAGAAAGGAACGAGCTTATTTCGTCGTCTTCAAGGTCAAAGATGATCCACCTTGAAGTCTCTCACACTCAAGCTCGCTCTTCACTAATCAAGACATTAGTAAAGCTAACAACTTATACTAAAGAGCTAGGATAGTGCAGGTTGATGAAGTCGGAATATTGCTCACAAATTTTTCTTTTTTTTCTTTTCCTTTTCCAACTCAAGAAAACCTAGAATGGAGAGGGAGAAGAATGAGGGAATGAACTTGGATGAGATAGGGTACCATGAGGTGAAGTGATGAGCTGAGATGGGAAAATATATATGAATAAAACAAAGAATATGGGATGAGTCATGGCTTCTCAAAACTTCCACAAGCATCCAAGAGAAAATGACTCATATCTCATTTTCTTTAATTCATAAATAAATCCATTATCTACTCATCACTAATCTCATGTGTGATTCTCATACATCCTAGCTCTATGTATCATCAACCATGATACAAATCAACACACACACACACACACACACACACACACACAAACACACACATATCACACATATATAATTATATATAAATAGAAGAAAATCTTTAGTGAGCATTAATATTAGTTAATATATAAATATATCAAATATAAATATATATCAAATTATTAAATCAACACTTGATTCAATAATCCGGTTATATCATATATAACCGACTAATATCATATATATATATATATATATATATGTATGTATATCACATTATTAAATCAACACTTTATTCAATAATCCGGTTATATCACATATAACCGTCTAATATTCAATACTAGTTAATATATTCAATACTAGTTTATATATATATATATATATATATATATTAAATTATTAAATCAACACTTGATTCAATAATCCGGCTAATATCAAATATAAACAACATATACATATATCATTGAATGAACACTTGATTCAATAACCCGGTTATATCATATATAACCTGACTGATATCAAATATCGCGAGATTAGAATACGGTATCACATACTCGTATTTAATCAAGCTCCCACACATATCACCATATGTGCCTTATTTCGTTTCGATTGAGCTAGGAAACCTCTGTGTGGGACTCTAAAGACTCGTCAATACGCCAGCAGTAGGTAATGATCACATCAGTTACCCACAAACCATCAGCGGTACTAACTGGACGTAACTGTTGGATATATGTATGCCCTAGAGGCCATTATATGTATAGTGGATACTTTGACATGTATATATATATATATATGATATATGACTTTCTTGCTCGACATGATAGTATGCTATCTGGTCTTACTTTATCTGACATGTTTACTTGATACAGTTCATTTGATACATGTAGATAAAACCCTGAGGATATATGCTTGACTTCCATGGCTATGATGGAGATCATATTAGTGGGGTAAGTGTAGTCTATGTTAGTTATATGTATGCCCTAGAGGCCATTACTGTACATATGATGTATATTGTAATGGATGCTTGGACATATATAGGGAGGACTTTCTTGCTCGACATGATAGTATGCTATCTGGTTGTACTTTATCTTAACATGTACTCTGATTGTCTCTATGTAACATGTTGATAAAGCCCTTAGGATATGTACTCGACTACTGGGACTATGATGAGATCATACTAGTGGGGCCACGGTTGTCGACGAGTACATCCTCTAACTCTTCCTAGTCGAGGGTGTATCGAGACAGGGCATCGATACACCAGAGTAGACTAGCGTATACGCATCTTGACCCATATGATGGGCGATGGATGATCCCATATCCATCGGTGTTTGACATCAAGGATGGTGTACGGGTGCTCAGTAGAGACTGGGTACACTGGACAGACTCACCGAGAACTCCCAGATGGTATTATACCTCATGTCAGATGGCAGTTCTCTGGTGACACTGGTACAGATTAGTCTGGTGACACTGGTGACACTGGTGACACTTGTGTGATTCCCACTGTGCTTTGATTTCCATCATACAACGTCCAAGAGGGCGTGCAAAAAGGTGGCTTTTGGATACAGTCCCGAATCACATGGAGGCAATGAGCGATAGGAAGGGATTCGTCTCTCCCGGTATAGGGAGTTGATGTTGCGTTGTGTTCGATTGGCTATAACTGGAAATCCCTGGCCAGGGTTGCTGAGATTTACTGGTAAGTGTTATCAACAGTTTCTCGAACTGTTATAGACCTCATATCGACATGACTTATCAAGCTACTGGGGTTTGACGTTTACCACCCCTAGGCGAGATATGCGACATATCAGACGAAGAGACCGGACTGTACGGGAGTGTTACTGATTGGATACGCAGGAGAATGTACAAGCTTGCTTGTTGATCTTCTGATCGCTCAATACCTTGGTGGCTGTTACGTTTAGCTGACCGCTTGCAGCTTGTGGGTGTTTGATATGATCATCACCTACTGCCGGCGTATTGACGATTCTTTAGAGTCCTACAAAGAGGTTTCTTGACTCAGGCAAAACGGAGTAGGGACACATATGTGATATGTGCAGGACCGAGGATAATGCGATATGAGATACCGTATTCTATTCTCACGATATTCGATATCAGCCGGGTCATCGGATCAAGTGTTGATTCGATGAATCGGTAAATGATATATTAGTCGGTTATATGCGATATAGCCGGATTATCGGATCGAGTGTTGATTCGATGATTTAATGTATAATTATATATATGATATATTAAATTACATTAACTAATATAAGCTCACTAAATGATTCTTTTTCTCATTCGGATAATACATTGATATATATGCGATATATGTTAATTGTATTATTTTATTTTGTTACAATAAATATTGAATATGTGATATATAATATTGTAACATGTCAGGGTTATTAATGCAACGTGATTAGTAGAGATTAAACATGATTAAGGTTTGATTTGGGTTAATATTTTCTAGAAGATTCTAGAAGGTTTTTCTTTTGTTTCTTGCTAAAGATATTTGTAAAGATATTTCTTATGATATTTATTAACCCAACCCAACCCATGACCATGGCTAAGTCTCTACATGGGTTAAGTTATCATACTTAACCCTTGGTTGCAATTCTAACCTCATGGATTCATTATTCATCACAAAAGGAAATTGGTTCATTTTCTTCTTTCTTCTTCTTTCACAAAAAGCTTTCTAGCCTTTTATGAAGTGATGAAAATGAGTGAGTTAAAGGAAACAAATGAGAGCTAAAATCCTACTTCATCATCCTAATCTATCCTAACCATTTAGATTAGGGTGTTCACTTCATTTAGTGAGTGAGAGCTTGTGTTATAGAAACTTCAAGGTAGATCATCTTTGTTATCGAAGATCGGAAGCAAGCTTGCATCTTTCTCTTCGTGGAGCCTCTCGAGAATCCGGAACTTGATGATCGCAGCGAAGGGACCACAACACGGAGCTTATGAAGTGAAGGACCGGACTGCAAAGGTTTTAATCCCCAACTCTTAGATGTTAAAGTGTTTAACATGCTTTGTTTCGCCTAATCTCTAGTTTAAAGATCTTGGTTAGGGTTGTTCGGCACGTCTAAATTTTAAATCGGGCATGGTTGATGCCTCGTAGACCCTTGTAAGAGCGCCTAGTAACCCTGCAGTGGTATCAGAGCCAAGCTAGAGCTTTAGGCGAAGTCTAGATGAAGTTTAAAGTTCGATCGAACCCCGGAACCCCGATACGAACCCCTTCTGTGGAAATTTTTCAAAAAGTTGATTTTTTCGTATTAAAAATACTCAGAAAAATAAGCAGGAAAATCTAAGAATTACTTTGAAGTACGGACCACCAAGTCGATCACGTGACCGTGGAACCGCGGCTAAACCACGCACGTGGCGGCGGTTCCGCGGCCGAACAGTGTCGTTGGGGCCCACTGCTTCACAGTATTATTCCTGGATTCTTTAGCATTATTCTGGGAATTTTTAAATCCACTCAAGTGTTGAGTTTTCTGGGTTGTATTGGGGACTTGTTGATTCGATCGGATAATTTAACTTCGTTTAAAGTTTTTTCCGGATAATTTTAGAACATGTTAAAAAGTTCGAACGGATATCAATAACTCATTTTTTCCCCTGTCGGTATTTTTTTTCAAAAGTTGGATTTTTTTCTTGAGTTTAAAACTTCCAGAAAATCATGCAAGTAACGCGGTGGAATCTCTAGAAGAACACAAACCTTAACTCGATTATGTGACCGTCTGAACCGCCTCTAAACCTTAGGGTTTAGGGCAATACGGCGTTGCCACATGTGAGGCGTTGGCTTGACCCTTCTACGGCTGGACCATTGGTACTGTGGCATGTGATGGATACTTTTTGAACTCCGCTCAAGTGTTGAGCTATTTAGGAAATCTTGGGTCTTTGTTTATTCGATCGGAAAGTTTAACACTGTCTATTTATCTGGAATGTGATAAAATATTTGGAATCCACAAGCAGTTATGAGATAACTAATTTGAATGTTATAAATCTAGCAGTTTAGTCTCATTTGATCGGTTGCCACGGGATTTTGATGTGATCAAAAGTCCGTCGCAATCACGTAGCGTACGCGGATACTCGCCGGGTAAACTTAATAGATAGCCACGCCCCATAGCCTCGACCAAGTGACTGTAGGAGAACCCCGTCGCCAAAAGCATCCGTTCAGGTGCTCGCGACAGCGGTGTTCAGCCTTAGCGCACTCCGTCGACGGCATCCGGGGGTGCGGCCGTCTACTAAAGTTTGCGACGAGCATTCGATCAGGTTATCGGGAATCTTGTTGAATTACCCGACTAGATATTGAAAAGTGTTTTCGAGATCGAGATTAAAATGCGGGGTTTATAATTATTAGGCATGCGATGTCTAAGGAATTCATTTGGTTAGGCATGCGATGTCTAAGAAGGTTGCGGATTCCAACTGTTGTAGTTTTACACTTTCTTTTCTATGACCATAAGCGTAGTATGTGGTGTATCGCCGGCTTCGTTGCTATACATCAACGACAATCGGGATACGTATACTTGCTTACGTTGATGATATGAGATATTATGTGTTGCTGTGATATGTTATATTGGATCGTTGTGTTCTGAATAGCTGGGGGTTTTATGTGAGATGAGAGTTTTTCTTTTTCATTCATGTAAAATTCATTTGTATGTAATATTCTTTTATTGGGGCACTTCCGAGCTGAGGATGATGTCACCATTGTATATTATTAACTTTTTCCGCATTAGATAGACCCAAGGCGGGAGCACAAGTAACCGGGTTCTAGGGTCTAGTGGGAGACCATCTCGAGGAGTCGAGACCGGGTCTCCTAACCCAAGAATTGGCAGTGTTACTTGCCGCTATTGTAGGGGTCTAGAGATGTGGGTTTGGATATTCATCGTGAACGTGGAATCCGTGTTTTATACAGGCTCGTATTAAAAACACGGACCTCCTAGTATATCCAATATTTCATATATGTTCTTCTGCTGCAATGTTCTGTGATGAGATCATATTACTACTTGAGACGGATGTTTATATTATATATATGAGATATATGTTATATTGCAGATTTCGTTTCAAATGTGATGCTTGTGAAGCATAATAAAATAGGACTTCATTAATGAGATTAATGAAAACTAAATGAAACCTAAAGATATTGTAGAAACTTGTTTAAAAACTGGTAACTCTAGTTCTTGCTTTGCATAGCGGTGTTCCTTGTAGAACATCCAGCACCTTATTCGATAAAGAAAGAGCCGAGATCCCTTCACCGGGAGTGTCCTCTTTAGCGAAACTAGCAGATGCTACAAACTCGGCTTGTCTTTTGATTGTTTTTATAGTTTTTGATTTGCATAGTGATATTTGTGAAATATCCTGCACCTTATTCGATGAGGAAAGAGCCGACGATCCCTTCACCGGGAGTGACCTCTTTAGCAAAACTAGAAAAGGCCTCAAAAACATTCCATTTAAAATCACTTGATTCTACAACGATATCAAGTTCATTACGCAAAGGGTTTTTCTAAAACCTGTCGTAGCCCTCCGTCATTTCAGATAAGTACTTCATAGTATTCGTACTATATATGTTTGTTGGCTTTCGTCAAGGCGTAGTGTGCGGTAGCTATTTATGCTTATCTGTATAAGCATATGATGCGATTGAGTTAGGGTAGTCGTACGACTTTGTTGGCTTTCGTCAAGGGTCGGGCGGGTGGGTTTAATTCAATCGGGAAATGACGGGTTGAACTTGACTAGTAGCCTATGGTTTGTTGGCTTTCGTCAAGGTTATAGGATGTTAGCGGTAAAATATTATTGGGAATTTCAAGTGTTGAAATTTGCAATGAGATTGCATACCTTCTATGAGATAGTTGGATCCCGATACCCGCTGCGAGTAAGAGTTACTCCTGGGAGAGTTTTACACATTACAATTAGCCGATCAAGTAGGTGTCTAGAAAGGTGTTAACAGGGTTACGCTCCTGGAAACCGAGGTTTACTTTAATTAGGTCCGTGCGAAAGCACGGGGAACCTCCCTCAAAGTACCAGCACCGGCCTGGCTGAAAGATTGGCGAACATGTAGAGTGTAATTAATCCCGGCTAGTCTTTCCTTTTAGGGTTTGAAGGAAGATTTGACTAAAACAGTGGGAGAAATCCTGATTAGATAAATTGATAACCAATCTAATCTTGTAAAAGCGCACGCTGAGTGTTTTCTTCTCTCTTTCTCCTGGTTACGATATGTCACGCCTTAATCAAGATAATAATACGGATGTATTGACCAAACCCGCTTGTTATACTGTAGGGAAAGTTGGTCCCGCTCCAACTTATAATTGTTATAAGACAGAGCAAGAAATAGGGGATTACCAGAATTCCCGTACCGCCCAAACGAAGAAAGTGCATGTTGATGCATCTTCTTCGGGTGTGTTCATTACACAGAACTGTTTCTCAATATCCTTTACGTCCTGGGTATTTGATACCGGATCAGGATCCCACATATGTAATTTGTTACATGGGATACAGGTAGGTAGAGAACTGAGAACGGGTGATAAGTTTCATGAGATAGAAATGGTGCAAGTGTTGCAGCCAAGTCTGTTGGTACTTATCACCCTGTATTACTAGAATACATTGATTCTGAACGAATGTTATTAGATACCGAACCTGATATACAACATCATATCAGTCTCTTTATTAGTAAAGAAGGATATAATTTTGTATTGTTGGATAATGTTTTGAACATTTCCTGTATCAAGAGTTGATCGGTTCAGGCACGTTATCTAAAAGCATAGACATTCTAAATCAAACCACAGTTCTTAACGTACAGAACACACAAAAGAGGAAGAGTTCAGAAATGAACGAATCCTTCTTGAGGCATTGTAGACTAGGTCATATCAATGCGACCCGACTAGCTGAAGTTACATATAGATGCATATTTAAATTAGTTTGAATTTACATCTTGTGAAACTTGCCGGTCATGTCACAGAGATAAGATGACCACAGCTCCGTTTATTAGAAACAGAGAAAGAGTTAGTGAACTCTTGTGATTGATACATGCTGATGTATGAAGGTCCCCTGTCTACACATGCCAAGACCGGTTCTTTGTACTTCATTATATTCACTAATGATCTCTCAAGATTCAGACATATGTTCCTGTTGAAACACAAGTCCGAAACTTTTGAGATAATCACAGAATATAAGTTAGAAGTGGAGAACCAAAAACCGGGTATAAGTATTATGTCCTTTGATGAGATCAAGGAGGAGAATACTTGAGCACGGGATTCCTGGACTATTCTAAAGGAGAATAAGATTCTCTCTCAGCATTACTCCTCCGTATACACCACAGCACGTCGGTATAATGGGGTGGAGCAAATGCACCCTATGTGATATGGTGTGCTGTATGATGAGTACTACTGAATTTCCTATTTTCCTTTTGGGAGTTATGCACTTATGAAGCCGCATACCTATTGAATAGGATTTCAATCAAATCAGTTGCCTACCACTTCATATGTGATATGGTATGGGAAGAGCCCATCTCTTAAAGATTTTAAGATTTGGGGTTGTCCGGCCTATGTCAAAAGCAAAATCCGGACAAGCTCGAGGCAAAGTCTGTTCTGTGGAAGTTTGTTGGATATCCTAAGCATTCGTAAGGGAATATCTTCTACCAAACCGAGGAACAAAAGATGTTTTGTTTCTCAGCATGCCACCTTTATGAAAGGGAATTTCTTGTGAAGAAATTATTGGTCATGAGGTAGAACTGGAATGGTTCCAGCTATACAAACTGCAGCTGATGATTTGGTAGAACCAAAGGATTCAATAGTTTCCAACGAACCTCAGCCTCTCCGCCGATCTAGTAGGGTTCCTCACCCACCTGAGAGATACTTCGGTTTACTCTATGACAGTGGGAGCGAGGATTGCATCATGAGATGATGACCCAACTAGTTTCGAGCTGGCCATCAGGAGTGGGACTCTGTAAGAATGGCTGGATGCTTAGCGATCTGAGATGGAATCCTTATACACCAACAAAGTATGGACTTTGGTTGCTTTATCTGAAGTGTTAAATCCCCATCAGGAGCAAGTATATCTTGAGAAGATTACTTGGTGTACATGAAAAAGTTGAGACTTTCAAAGCTATGCTTAAGTCCATTCAGATCCTACTTGCCATGGCTACATACCATAACCACGATATCTGGCGGTTGAGTGTCATGACTGCTTTTCTAAATGATGATTTGGAAGAGAGCGTCTATAAGTACACAGCCAGAGGGCTTCGTAGATAGTGGGAGCAGCGGAAACGTGTGCAAGATGTTTTATGTGATAAAGCAGGCATCGCGGAGTTGGAACATCTGTTTTGATGAGGTGGTCAAAGAGTTTGACTTCATCAAAATGGTAGATGAACCTTGTATATACAAAAAGGTAGTAGGGAGTATGGTGGTGATCCTCGTATTGTACGTGGATGACATACTCTTGATAGGGAAGGAGTTTCCTATGCTATGCTCGGTCAATCTCCTCTTATCACAATGATTCTCCATATAGGATCAAGGTGATACCTCCTAAATTCTGGGTTATGGATCTATGAGATAGATCTAATTGGATGTTAGGAATCTCACTAGTTGTAATGAGATGGTATCAAACGATCCTGGGGAGAATCACTGGAAAGGTTCCAGGGTGATAAGGACGACTGAATGTCAGTCGCAGGCTTTGTCTTTACCCTCAGTGGAGGGACGGTATGTTGGAAGAGTTCCAAACTAGATACCGTGACGTAGTAGACGATTAAAGGCAAGATATATCGTTACCAAGAATGCTATCAAAGAGGCAGTCTGGATATATATAAGTTCAAGAGATGAACTTCGTTCCTACCATTGTGTGACAATGGAGTTGTGGCTTATGCCAAGTAACCCCCGTCCCATCAGAAATCCAGATATAATTCTTAGGCAGTATTACCTGATCATGGAGATGGTTGACCACCAGGGAGATCGAGGTTAGGAGAGTAGACACAGAGGACAACAACGCGGATCTACTCACAAAGGCCTTTTTCCCAGTAGAGAGTTTTATGGGATGGTTGAGTATGAGATATTTCAACCATAGCTAATTGTTGGGTATGTGATACCACAACAAATGGCCCTAGTGCAAGTGGGAGATTGTTAGTTATATGTATGCCCTAGAGGCCATTACTGTACATATGATGTATATTGTAATGGATGCTTGGACATATATAGTGTTAGTTATATGTATGCCCTAGAGGCCATTACTGTACATAGGATGTATACTGTAGTGGATGCTGGGACATATATAGGGAGGACTTTCTTACTCGACATGATAGTATGCTATCTGGTTACCCTTTACCTTAACGTGTACACTGATTGTCTCTCTGTTACATGTTGGTAAAGCCCTTAGGATGTGTACTTGACTACCTGGACTATGATGCGGATCATACTAATGGGGACATGGTAGTCCATAAGTACATCCTTGAAAGTCCCTAGTCGTGGGTGTATCGAGACGGGGCATCGATATGCCAGAGTAGACTAGCGTGTACCTTCTCGACCCATACAGATGGGCGATGGATGATCCCATATCCATCGGTGTTTGACATCAGAGATGATATACGGGTGCTCAGTAGAGACTAGGTACACTGGACGGACTCGCCGAGAACTCCCAGATGGTATTATACCTCACGTCAGATGGCAGTTCTCTGGTGACACTGGTACAGAGTAGTCTGTTGACCCGAGATCGTCATAGAGTCTTGTGTGGTTCCCACTGTGCTTTGATTTCCATCTTACCACGTCCAAGAGGGCATGCAAAACGGTGGTTTTTGGGTACAGTCCCGAGTCACATGGAGGCAATGAGCGATAGGAGGGGATTCGTCTCTCCCGGTATAGGGGGTTGATGTTGCGCTGTGTTCGATTGGCTATAACAGGAAATCCCTAGCCAGGGTTGCTGAGATTTACTGGTAAGTGTTACCAGTAGTTTCTCGAATTGTTATAGACCTCATATCAACACGACTTATCGAGCTATTGGGGTCTGACGTTTACCACCCCTAGGCGAGATATGCGACATATCAGACGATCAGACCGGACTGTACGGTAGTGTTACTGGCTGGATTCACTGGAGTGTGAGCGGGCTTGCTCGTCGATCTTCAGATCGCTCAATACCCGGGTGGCCGTTACGTTTAGCAGACCGCTTGCAGCTTGTGGGTGTTTGATATGATCATCACCTGCTGCCGGCGTATTGACGAGTCTTTAGAGTCCTACACAGAGGTTTCCTGGCTCAAGCGAAACGAAATAGGAGTGCATATGAGATATGTGCGGGACCGAGAATGATACCAGTATATGATACTGTATTCGATTCTCGCGATATGTGACATTGATCGGTTATATGCGATATAGCCGGGTTATCGGATCAAGTGTTGATTCGATAAGTTGTTACTGTTGATATTAGTCGGTTATATGCGATATGACCGGATCATTAAATCAAGTGTTGATTTAATGATTTAATGCATAATTATATATTTGATATATTACTTTGCATTAACTAGTATCGGTTCACTTTATAATGGATTTTCTCACTCGGATGTGCGCATTACATATGCGATATGATTTTTGTGCACTAGATTGTATCATGTTTGATGATACATGCATTTTGGTTAAATGTAAAGAATTAAACCATGTTTTAAGTGGATAATTAGGGTTTTGATTTCCTTATTCATTTATTAATCTTTTTCTTTTTGGAAAAAGGAAAAAGGAAATGAGAAAATGGTTGCTATTTTGTTTGTATTCTTTGAAGCTTCATGAACTTTGACCATAGCAACCATTTTGTCTTCTTATACAAACCCTAACCATTCATCTAACTTGAGTTAACTCTCTACAATTAACCATGGTCTTGTTATGATAAGGTTTGATTATTCATTTCATTTTGAATTAACTTATCATAACTATTATCTTCTTCTTCCTCATTTTTCTTCTAGTGAAGAAAGCAAGGTCATCAATGGTGATTGATGATAAAGAGTGAGAAATCCAATTCTAAAGTCTACCCACTTCCTATTTCTTCATCCTCTACCTCTTGCCAAGTAGTAGAGTGTGTTTCCTTCACAAGTTTTTAGGGCTTGGTGAAGGTGGAGCTTGATTTAGCGATGCCTTGACGTAGATCATCTTCGGCATGGACATCGATGACCTAGCCCGTCCATTCTCCGATGAAGCCGACGCTAGAGCCCGGGACTTGTTATGGACAGCGAGGAGACTTCATTGCGGAGCTATGGAGGTGGAGAACCGGATCTACAAAGGTTGTATTTCCGTATCTCTTAGTTAAGTGTTAACTAGTTATCTTTTCGCCTAGATTTCTAGCCAACGATCCGTACACTAGGGTTTCTCGGCACCGTATTTTTTGAAATTGGCATGTTTGATGCCTTGCGAGACCTCACTAGGGTGCCTAGGAACCCTACAGTGGTATCAGAGCCTAGCTAGAGCCTTAGGCGAAGTCTAGACGCGATTTGAAGTCCGAACGAACCGAAACCGCAAAATTTCCATGCTCTCTGTCCTTTTTTCAAAAACGTGGATTTTTCCAGATTAAAAATATTCAGAAACATCAGCAGGAAGATATAAGGAGTACTGCAAAATTCGAGCGCCCAATTCCATAATCTCGCCGCGGATCCGCGGCAATGAGCGTGCTCATGCGGCGCTTCCGCGGCAACTTTGTCTTTTTGCGCATCGAAATTTGCACCGTAATTCAAGTTTTCAGATGCTGATTTTTCTGGGAATTTTTAATATTTATTCAAGAGTTGAATTTTCTGGGGTTGTTTTGGGGATTCGGTGTTTCGATCGGAGTTTCAAATTTTATCTATTTGGCTTTCCGGATAATTTTTAGAATATGTTAAAAAGTTCGACCGGATATAAATACCCAACTTTTCCCCTGTCGGGAAATTTCCAAGTGTTGGATTTTTCCGTAGTTTAAAGACGTTCTAAGTAGTGCAAGTAACGCGATGGTCCCTCTAGAAGACAACAAACCTTAACTCGATTATGTGACCGTCTTGAACTGCCCTTTGAACCTTCGGGTTTGGGGCAGTACGGCGTGCCACATGTGAGGCGTTGGCTTGACCCTTCTACGGCTGGACCGTTGGTACTGAGGCACGAACTGAATGTTGTTAGGCTTATTTCATGAGTTGATCTGTTTCGGGAAAACTTGGGTGTTCGATTGTTCGATCGGAAAGTTTAACATTTTCTATTTATCTGGAATGGGATACAATAATTGGAATGCACAATATGTTATGAGATAACTGAATGAATGTTATAAACATACCAGTTTAGTCTCACTTGATCGGTTGCCACGGAATTTTGATGTGATCAAAAGTCCGTCGCAATCACGTAGTGTATGCGGATACTCGCCGGGTAAACTTAATAGACAGCCTCACTCCATAGCCCCGACCAAGTGACTGTAGGAGAACCCCGTCGCCGAAAGCATCCGTTCGGGTGCTTGCGGTAGCGGTGTTCCGCCTTGGTGCACTTCGTCGACGGTATCAGGGGTGCTGCCGCCTACTAAAGTTTGCGATGAGCATTCGATCAGTTTTTCGGGAATCTTGTTGAATTGCCCGACTTGATATTGAAAAGTGTTTTCGATTTTGAGACTAAAATGCGGGGTTTATAATTGTTAAGCATGCGATGTCTAAGTAATTCATTTGGTCAGGCATGCGATGTCTGAGGTGGTTGCGGATTCCAACTGTTGTAGTTTTACACTTTCTTTTCTGTGACCGTAAGTGTAATATGTGATATCGCCGGTTTCGTTGCTATATGTCAACGACAATTGGGATACGCATGTTTGCTTACGTTGATGACATGTGATGTTATGTGTTGCTGGATTTGTTATATTGGATCGTCGTATTTGAATAGCCGGGGTTTTTTTATGTGAGATGAGTGTTTTTCATTTTCATTCATGTAAAAACTTGTATGTAATATTCTTTTATTTGGGGCGCTTCCAGGTTGCGGAAGTTGTCACCGTTTGTATATTATTTACTTTTCCGCACTAGGATAGACCCAAGGAGGAGGGCACAAGTAACCGGGTTTTAGAGTCCAGTGGGAGACCAACTCGAGGAGTCGAGTCCGGGTCTCCTAACTCCAGAATTGGTAGGGTTGCTTGCCGCTCTCGTAGGGGTCTTGGGGTGTGGGTTTGGCTATTCATCACGACCGTGGAATCCGTGTTTTATACTGGCTCGTATTGAAAACACGGACGTCCTAGTGTATCCAATATTTCATATGATTCTTCTGCTGCGTTATCTGTGATGTGATCATGTGATGTTCTGTGATAGATACAGTATATAGTATATATGATATATTATATAGACGTTACTTATGTTTTACACCCGCGCTAGCCCTGCCCTGCTCTGGCGTTAGTTACCTAACCTAACGGTGCACGAGGGGACATCGAGGCGAATGCGGATGGCATAAGTGTACGTCGTATTTATCAGTGATGTTTAGGTATTTAAATGATGGGACTTCATTAATGAGATTAACGAAATAAAAGAAACCTAAGATGTTGTAGAATCGAATTTCAAAATAGAACAGGTAGCTACAGTTCTTGCTTTGCATAGCGATATATGAGATATATCCTGCACCTTATTCGATGAGGAAAGGACCGAGATCCCTTCACCGGGAGTGACTCCTTTAGCAATAACTGGCAGATGCTACACACTCGGTTTGTCTTTTGATTGCTTTTAAGTGTTTTTGCTTTGCACAGTGATATATATGATATATCCCGCACCTCATTCGACGAGGAAAGGACCGACGATCCCTTCACCGGGAGTGACTCCTTTAGCAAAACTAGAAAAGCCTCAAAAACACTCCATTTCAAAATTCATTTGATTCTACAACGATATCAAGTTCATTACGCAATAGGTTTTCAGAAAAACCTGTCGTAGCCCTCCGTCATTTCAGATAAGTCCTATTTAGTATTCGTGCTATGTTTGTTGACCTCCGTCAAGGCGTAGTGTGCGGTAGCTAACTAGTATTTATCTGTTTATGCATATGATGCAGATTGAGTTAGGGTAGTCGTGCGGCCTTGTTGACCTCCGTCAAGGGTCGTGCGGGTGGGTTTAATTCGATCAAGAAATGACGGGTTGAACTTGACTAGTAGCCTATGGTTTGTTGACCTCCGTCAAGGTCATAGGGTGCTGGGGGCAAAATATTTTCGGGAATTTCAAGTGTTGAAATTTGCAATGAGATTGCATACCTTTTATGAGATAGTTGGATCCCGATACCCGCTGCGAGTAAGTGTTACTCCTGGGAGAGTTTTATACATTACAATTAGCCGATCAAGTAGGTGTCTAGAAAGGTGTTAACAAGGTTACGCCTCTGGGAAAACGAGGTTTACATTAATTAGGTTCGTGCGAAAGCACGGGGGACCTCCCTCAAAGTACCGACACTGGCCTGGCTGAAAGATTGGCGAACTTGTAGTGTGTAATTAATCCCGGCTAGTCTTTCCTTTTAGGGTTTGAAGGAAGATTTGATAAAAAGCAGTGGGAGCCATCCTGATTAGATAAAATAATAACCAATCTATTCTTGCAAGAGCGCACGCTGAGTGTTTTCTTCTCTCTCTCTCCTGGTAGCGACCATATCACGCCTTAATCAAGATAATAATACGGATTATTGACCGAACCCGCTTGTTATACTGAGCTGGGGAACGTTGGTCCCGCTCCAACTTATAATTGTTATAAGACAGAGCAGGAAATTGGGGATTACCAGAATTCCCGTGCCGCCAAAACGAAGAGAGTGCATGCTGATGCATCATCTTCGGGTGTGTTCATTACAGAGAACTGTTTCTCAGTATCCTTTACGTCCTGGGTATGTGATACCAGATCAGGATCCCAGATATGTAATCTGTTACATAGGGCTACAGAAAGGTAGAGAACTGAGAACGGGTAATAAGTTTCATGAGGCAGAAAACGGGGCAAGTGTTGCAGCCAAGTCTGTAAGTCACTGTCACCCTGTATTACCAATACATTGATTCTGAATGAATGTTGTTAGATACCGAACCTGATATACAAAATCATATCAGTCTCTTTATAAGTAAAGAAAGGATATAATTTTGTATTGATGGATAATGTTTTGAACATTTCCTATATCAAAAGTTGATCGGTTCAGGCACGTTATCTAAAAGCATTGATGTTCTAAATCAAACTACAGTTCTTAGTATACAGAACACACACAAGAGGAAGAGTTCAGAAATGAACGGATTCTTCTTGAGGTATTGTAGACTAGGTCAGATCAATGTGACCCGACTAGCTAGAGTTACATAAAGATGCATATTTAAATTAGTTTGAACTTACATCTTGTGAAACTCGCCAGTCATGTCACAAAGATAAGATGACCATAGCTCCGTTTACTGGAAACAGTGAAAGAGTTATTGAACTCTTGGGATGATACATGTTGATGTATGTAGGTCCCCTGTCTACACATGCCAGGACTGGTTCTTTATACTTCATTACGTTCTCTGATAATCTCTCAAGATTCAGACATATGTTCCTGTTGAAACACAAGTCTGAACCTTTTGAGATATTCACAGAATATAAGTTAGAAATAGAGAACCAGAATACGGGTATAAGTATTATGTCCTATGATGAGATCAGGGAGGAGAATACTTGTGCACAGAAATCCTGGACTATTCTAAAGGAGAATGAGATTCTCTCTCAGCATTATTCCTCCGTATACACCATAGCATGATGGTATATCGGGGCGGAGCAATTACACCCTATATGATATGGTGTGCTCTATGATGAGTACTACTGAGTTACCTTTTTCCTTAAGGGAGTTGTGCACTTAAGAAGTTGCATACCTATTTGTTAGTGTTTATGCCCTAGAAGGCCATTACTGTATCATATTAGTTTGTATATTACTTAATGGAAGCTTGGGATATTCACATGTATATAACAGTCTTGCTAAACATGGTAGTATGCTACTTGGTTTTTCTATCTTAATATGTGAGTATACGTATTGATAGAGCTCTTAGGATCTTGCTTGTCTACCAGCGTTGTGATGGCAGTCACACTAGTGGGGGCTGGGTAGTCTACAAGCACATCCTTATTCAGGTTCCTGGTCGTTGGATTATCGAGACAGAGCATCGATACTCCGGAGTAGACTAGTGTGTACGCTTCTCATCCCAGTTGGGGAGATGGTCTGTCCTACAGCCGTCAGTACGTCGTACTGGAGATAGTATGCAGGTGCTCGTTAGGTTACGGGTACACCGGACAGGACTCACAGGGAACTGTTGGTTGGTTTGATACCAGTCGTCAGTGAGCAGTTCCCAGGTGACATGAGTACAGCTTAGTCCGCAGACTTGACACTGCTACTTCGCCTCGAGTGTGTCCCACTGTTCTTAGATTGCTACCCTACCACGGCTCAAATGAGTCGTGCAAACAGGTAGCAGTTGGGTGCAGTCCCGAGTACTTGGAGGCAGTGGCGGTTAGACAGGATTCGTCCCTCCCGGTATTGGGAGTAGATATCGCGCTGTGTCAGAGAGCCATTACGCAAAGTCCCTGGCCAGGGCAAGCGAGATTTGCTGGTAGGTTCCAGTAGTTTCTCAGGGTGTAATGGGCTTCGCTCCGACACGACTTATACCGCTATTAGGGGACTGACGCTTGCCGCCCCCCTAGGCCTGATATGCGATAGTCTTGGACGAACGGACCGGACTGTATGGAGATTGTCACAGCAGGCTCAGTAGGAGTTCGGATGGGTTTCCTCATCGGCCTTCTTATCGACAACTACCTGGGGACCGTTACGTACAGCTAGTGCCGCTTGCGGTCTGTGGTTAAACCCACTGCCAGCGTAGTAGTCGAGTCTCTAGAGTCCCACACAGAGAGTTTCCTATTCCAGGCGAAACGATATAGAGGTCGTATGGTTTTACGACAAGGGTTCGGACGCATACGTGCGTTTACGCGCGTACGACTTTCGGACAGTTTTTACCAGTCGGCTTTGGTTTAAGCCAGTTACTGGTATCCGGTTATTGGATTTATACAGTCTAAAGTTTTTCCGTATTTTTACGGATCGGACGGGCGTTCTCGTAATTACTCGAGAAGCTTCTAGAAGATGGTGACTAAGGAGGGTTATGTGTCATATGCATTGAATGAGATTAGTGAGTCATGAGAGTGATTCATCATAGTCATTAATGCATCATAAATGCTTAATGACTCATGATAATGAATCACCATTAGATATTTATGAAGCATGCTTATTCATCATTTATTTTCTTTTCTTGTTAAAAGATAATGCTTCATATATATTATGATAGCTTACTATTCTCACTCATAATATTATTCACATTCTCTCTCCTCAAGCTCACTCTCTTCAAAAGACTAATCCTCACCCCTCATGTGTTGAGATCTAGGATTAGTTAGACTAAACAATCCATAACCATCACTCTATCTCAATCTATCTTCTTTGATTAGCAATCCAAGAAGGTTAGTTGCCTCAAGTTTAGAGGCTAAGCTTGGAGTTTTGCTCTCGGGTGGATCGTCTACTACAAAGAGAAGGCCGAGGAAGACGAGGAGATCGTAAAGACGAAGGACTTGGTTCGATAGGTATAATCCCTAAGCATAGTAGTTTAGAACAACTATATGTTTGGTCAGTTATCGTTTAGCTTCGATTCAAGCGGTTAGTCGATGTTTGTTCACTAAACAAGTTCGTTTTTGAAAATTCCGCCTCCCCACTAGGATTGGGGTATAGAACATCGACTTACAGTGGTATCAGAGCCTCGCTAAACAATAAATAACTTTATTGCAAATTTGTACAAATTTCGAACGGAAAAACGAAGCCGGAAAACCCTAAAAAAATCAAGTTTCTGTCGAAATTTAAATGAAGTCCAAAAAATTTTCAGGGAAGTTCAGAGAGCTTGAAAAGACACCAGAAGAACACCCAAGAAATTTGAACTCCTGAATCGGCAACGCGGCCGCTGAACCGCGGCGGATCGCACCGATCCGCCGCGCTTCCGCCGCCGAGTTGCCGAGTCAGGAACTCAAATTTCCTGTGCTGCTTCTCTGTGTAATTTGGGATTTTCTGGGATATTTAATATTTGCTCAGGTTTCAGTTTTACAGAGCAGTTTTTGGAGCAATATTAAAGATGTTTAATCGATCGAAATTGTACAGTATTTGCATGTTGGATTATATCTGTGATTGATAAATGTGTTCGTAAACCTCCCCTAACTGCTAGTATGTCGGTTGGCAGGGGGTTGCACATTTCTGTAATGGTTATATCTGTTTGTGCATATAAACTGTATTGGACTATTGTGGTGTATAGCCGGGGTTTGCAATGGGTTATTGTTTAATTCATTTGTTGTAAATGTAATTTGTTGTAATATTATTTTTGCGGGGCACATCCAGGTTGCGGTTGTAGCCACCGTTGTATTATTTCATTTTACTGTTTTTGCTCCTAGGACTGACCCAAGGTGGGGTACACAAACTGCCGGGCGGGTAGTTTGCCGTACCCGTAGGGGTCGAGGGTGGGGTAACGGCTATTCATCACAACTGTGTAATCTGTCTTTTCTTGCAGGCTCAAAAGAAATACAGATTGCTTGCAAATCCAATATTGTTTATCTGTGTTCTGGAATGTGTATCATTGCGTCAGACGAATGTAAAATATCTATATATATGATAGCTATTTAGACGTCACTTATGTTTTACACCCGCGCTAGCCCAGCCCCCGCTCTGTCGTTAGTTAAGTAACCTAACGAGTGATGACGGGACCCCGTGGCGAATGCGGATGGAATAAGAGGACGTTGTATTTTCGTTGTTTTCTGCAATGATAGGTTAATGATGGGACGCATTATCTATAATGCAAAGAAAAACAAACTAAAGTTTAAATCGTTGGAACAGTTTAAAAGAAACCACTCGGTTAATTTTAAAAACAGATATTTTTAAATGCGGAGCTTTAACCACTCCTTTTAAAAGCTATCAGGTTCCTTCGGTTATATCAAGTTCACTACGTTCACGGTTTCGCCAAAACCAGTCGTAGCCCTCCGTCATTTCTTATGAATGGTCAGTAGTATTCAAGCTATGTTTGTTTGGCCCTTAGTCAAGACATAGTGATTGGTAGCTGCTGGGGTATTCATTTGTTGCATAGATAGATGAGTTGGTTTAGGACACTCGTATTACTTTGTTTGGCCCTTAGTCAAGAGTATATACGGATGGGTTCAAATCAACAGGATAATGATGGGCAGAACTTGACATGTGACTTATGATTTGTTGGCCCTTAGTCAAGATCATAAGAACATGGGGCAAAAATATATATCGGGAATTTCTAAAGAAACTAAAATTTGCAAAGAGATGCATACCATTTGGAGTTTGATGAATGTTGGTAGGATTCCTTCAACATTATCATACGATGATATTTGGATCCCGATCCTACTGTGAGTATATGCTACTTATCAGGAGATTCGTCACTTAACGATCAATGCTATAAACCAAGTAGGTGTCCAGAAAAGTGTCAGCGGGGTTACGCCCCCATAGAAAAGAGGTTATTTAATTAAGGAACTTCGCGAAAGCGTTGGAAAACCTCCCTCGAAGTACCGACACCAGCCTGGCTGAACGGTTAAGCAAGTATTGTACAGTGAGAATAGTCCTGGCTAATTCTTCTTTTATGGTTTGAGGAAGGATTCGAGAAACAGTGGGAGCCATCCAGTTTAGATAAACTAAAAACCACTCTAAACTTGCAAGAGCATCATGCTAAAGACTTTTCTTCTCTCTCTCCTAATTGCAGCGACCCTGAAAATGACTGGACTTAAGTTACTTTTAGAGAAAAATATACTGACAGGGCCAAACTATAAAGATTGGCTGCGGAATATCAAAATGGCTTTGACCTATGACAAATTGGGGTACATCCTCACCGCTACGGCACCTGCTGTCCCTGGTCCCAAATCCAGCAATGCGGATAAGGAAATCCACAAAACCTGGGATTTAAATTGCGCGAAAGCCAAGTGCATCGTGCTTGCCTCAATGAACAATGAACATCAGAGGAGGCACGAGGATATGTCCCTAGATGGCATATTTCTCCATACAAAGGAACTTTATGGAGAGCAATCTCGTATAGCAAGATACGAGACCTCTAAGAACTTGTTTCGAGCGAGGTTGGCTGTCGGGTCATCAGTAGGTGAACATGTCCTAAAGATGATCGGCTATATTGAAGAGCTCGCAGACCTTGGGACGACTTTGGATAATGAGCTCTATACAGACCTCATTCTCCAGTCCCTTCCTCCCACCTACGCCCAGTTTATCCTCAACTTCAACCTTCAAGGAAAAGAAGTTGAACTTGCGGAACTCCTGAACATGTTAAGGAGTGCAGAGGGCACCTTGCAGAAAGTAAGGGAAACACCCGCTATGTTTGTTGGCGGTGCATCTTCTTCCGGGTCCAAGGCTAGGGCCAAAGGAAGGAAGAAGAAGGCCGCACCCAAACCTAGAGGAGGTGTTAGTAAGGTGGGAGGGAAGGGAAAGAAAAAGTTTGCGGTACCGGTAGTGGGCCAGGATGAGTGCTTCCATTGTCACAGGAAAGGGCACTGGAAGAAGGATTGCAAGGCGTGGAACGCCAAGAACCAGGAACCGAAGCAAGCTGTGGCTTCGACTTCAGGTGTGTTTGTAATTGAGAATTGTCTGTCAATTAACTCTACTTCCTGGGTATTGGATACCGGATCAGGATCTCATATTTGCAATTCTTTGCAGGCACTGAGAAACCGTAGAGTGCTGAAGGAAGGTGATATGACCCTAAAGGTTGCTAACGGAGCTAGCGTGGGAGCTGCGTCCGTCGGGGATTATCACCTAGGATTGACGAGTGGACATATTTTGGTTTTACATAACTGTTATTTTGTACCAAGCTTAACGTGTAATATCATATCAGTTTCCTTGTTATCAAATAAAGGTTATGATTTCACGTTTGTAAGAGATGTTGTTAACATCCACCTTAATCATGGTTTGATTGGGTCCGGTACTCTAAATAACGGCATATATGTTTTAAACCAACTCCAAATTTTCAATGTCCAGAACACACTAAAAAGAAAGTCTCCAGATTTAAATAAAGCTTTCTTATGGCATTGTAGACTGGGTCACATCAATGAGAGAAGGTTGACTAAGTTGTATAGAGAAGGATATTTGGACTCGTTCGAATATCAAACTTATGACACTTGTCAATCCTGTCTCAAAGGAAAGATGACAAAGACTCCATTTACTGGACAAGGAGTAAGAGCGAGCGAGTTCTTAGGACGCATACACAGCGATGTATGCGGTCCAATGTCTACACATGCAAGAGGTGGTTATTCCTACTTCATTACTTTTACAGATGATTTCTCTAGGTTTGGACATGTCTTCTTAATGAAGCATAAATCCGAGGCTTTTGAGAAATTCAAGGAATACAAGAGTGAAGCGGAAAACCAAACAGGCAAAAGTATTAAGACTCTGAGATCTGATCGAGGTGGAGAATACTTAAGTGCCGAGTTCCTAGGTTACCTAAAAGAGAAAGGAATTCTCTCTCAGCTTACTCCTCCATACACTCCACAGCATAACGGTGTATCGGAGAGACGGAATCGAACCCTATTGGATATGGTACGATCCATGATGAGTAATGCTGAGTTACCGCGATCTTTCTGGGGTTATGCGCTAGAATCAGCGGCATATCTTTTAAACCAGGTTCCAACCAAGACTGTGCCTACCACACCATATCAGATGTGGAGTGGGAAGAAACCCTGTCTAAAACATTTTAGGACATGGGGGTGTCCATCTTTTGTAAAAAAGCAGCATGTGGACAAGCTCGAGGCACGCTCAGTACTGTGTAAGCTTGTGGGATATCCAAAGAACTCCAAGGGATATTATTTCTATTACGCAGAGGAACAAAAGGTTTTTGTTTCTCGTCATGCCCACTTCTTAGAAACTGAATTTTTAGAAAATCAGAAGAGTGGGAGCGCAGTAGAACTGAAAGAAATTCCAGAACCACAAACTGCTACTGAAAGTTTGGTAGAACCAGAGGTTCAAGAAGAACAGAACATTCCCGCACCCCTCCGCAGGAGTAGTAGGCCGTCTCATCCGCCTGAGAGATACTACGGTTTTCTCATAGATGGGGATAGAGAGGATTGCATCATAGATGATGATGAACCTACTGACTTCCAGCAGGCCATCCAGAGCGACGACTCGGTACGATGGCTAGATGCAATGCGGACCGAAATGGAGTCCATGTACACCAACAAAGTATGGACTTTGGACTTTGCTCCAGATGGGGTAAAACCCATAGGATGCAAATGGATCTTCAAGAAAAAGATTGGTGTAGATGGACAGGTGGAAACCTATAAGGCTAGACTTGTTGCAAAGGGTTTTCGTCAAAGACCTGGTTTGGACTATGACGAAACTTTTTCTCCAGTGGCTATGCTCAAATCCATTCGGGTCCTTCTTGCTATTGCTGCCTTCCATGATTATGAAATCTGGCAGATGGACGTAAAGACGGCTTTTCTGAATGGAAATTTAGAAGAGAGCATCTATATGGATCAGCCAGAGGGTTTCAATCAGAGTGGGAGCAGCGGGAAAGTATGCAAGCTGCTTAAGTCCATTTATGGACTAAAGCAGGCATCGCGGAGTTGGAACATCTGTTTTGATGAGACAGTCAAAGAATATGACTTTATCAAAAATCCAGATGAACCGTGCATATATAGTAAAGCTGTAGCAAGAAGTGTCGTATTCCTCGTCTTATACGTGGATGACATTCTATTGATAGGAAATGACATTCCTATGCTACAATCTGTCAAAGGATTCTTGTCACACAGGTTCTCCATGAAAGACCTGGGGGATGCCTCGTACATTCTGGGGATCCGGATCTATCGTGACAGATCCAAGAGGATGTTGGGACTTTCGCAGTCCAGGTATATCAACACTGTACTGAAAAGATTTAGTATGGAAGATTCTAAGCGCGGTAATCTACCGGCTTGTCACGGAATCACCCTCTCCAAAGAGATGTCTCCCAAGACTGATTTGGAAAGGGAACGCATGTCTATTAAACCCTACGCTTCTGCGGTAGGCTCTATTATGTATGCGATGTTGTGTACCAGACCAGATGTAGCTTACGCACTGAGCGTGGTAAGCCGGTATCAGTTAGACCCAGGGGAGAAGCACTGGATAGCAGTAAAGAACATTCTCAAGTACCTGAGGAGGACTAAGGAGATGTTTTTGGTTTACGGCGGAAAAGACCTCAGGTTGGAGGCCTTTGCTGATTCCGGCTTCCAGAGTGATAAGGACGATTCCAAGTCCATGTCGGGTTATGTCTTTACCCTCAATGGAGGGGCGGTGTGCTGGAAGAGCTCCAAGCAGGACACCGTTGCTGACTCGACGATGGAAGCGGAGTATATAGCTGCTTGCGATGCCGCAAAAGAAGCAGTCTGGATGAAGAAGTTCCTAACAGAACTTCAGGTGGTTCCTACCATAGTTGATCCAATACCTCTGTATTGCGACAACAACGGAGCTATAGCTTTAGCGAAGGAACTAAGGTCCCATCAGAAGTCCAGACACATCTTAAGGCGGTATCACCTGATCAGGGAGATCATTGATCGTCAGGAGATCGAGGTTCGGAGAGTTGCTTCTGAAGAGAACATTGCTGATCCATTCACGAAGGCCCTACCTCAGATTCAGTTCGAGAGGCTACTCGAGATCATCGGTCTACGATATGCCAGTACATGGCCCTAGTGCAAGTGGGAGATTGTTAGTGTTTATGCCCTAGAAGGCCATTACTGTATCATACTAGTTTGTATATTACTTAATGGAAGCTTGGGATATTCACATGTATATAACAGTCTTGCTAAACATGGTAGTATGCTACTTGGTTTTTCTATCTTAATATGTGAGTGTACGTATTGATAGAGCTCTTAGGATCTTGCTTGTCTACCAGCGTTGTGATGGCAGTCACACTAGTGGGGGCTGGGTAGTCTACAAGCACATCCTTATTCAGGTCCCTGGTCGTTGGATTATCGAGACAGAGCATCGATACTCCGGAGTAGACTAGTGTGTACGCTTCTCATCCCAGTTGGGGAGATGGTCTGTCCCACAGCTGTCAGTACGTCGTACTGGAGATAGTATGCAGGTGCTCGTTAGGTTACGGGTACACCGGACAGGACTCATAGGGAACTGTTGGTTGGTTTGATACCAGTCGTCAGTGAGCAGTTCCCAGGTGACATGAGTACAGCATAGTCCGCAGACTTGACACTGCTACTTCGCCTCGAGTGTGTCCCACTGTTCTTAGATTGCTACCCTACCACGGCTCAAATGAGTCGTGCAAACAGGTAGCAGTTGGGTGCAGTCCCGAGCACTTGGAGGCAGTGGCGGTTAGATAGGATTCGTCCCTCCCGGTATTGGGAATAGATATCGCGCTGTGTCAGAGAGCCATTACGCAAAGTCCCTGGCCAGGGCAAGCGAGATTTGCTGGTAGGTTCCAGTAGTTTCTCAGGGTGTAATAGGCTTCGCTCCGACACGACTTATACCGCTATTAGGGGACTGACGCTTGCCGCCCCCCTAGGCCCGATATGCGATAGTCTTGGACGAACGGACCGGACTGTATGGAGATTGTCACAGCAGGCTCAGTAGGAGTTCGGATGGGTTTCCTCATCGGCCTTCTTATCGACAACTACCTGGGGACCATTACGTACAGCTAGTGCCGCTTGCGGTCTGTGGTTAAACCCACTGCCAGCGTAGTAGTCGAGTCTCTAGAGTCCCACACAGAGAGTTTCCTATTCCAGGCGAAACGATATAGAGGTCGTATGGTTTTACGACAAGGGTTCGGACGCATACGTGCGTTTACGCGCGTACGACTTTCGGACAGTTTTTACCAGTCGGCTTTGGTTTAAGCCAGTTACTGGTATCCGGTTATTGGATTTATGCAGTCTAAAGTTTTTCCGTATTTTTACGGATCGGAGGGGCGTTCTCGTAATTACTCGAGAAGCTTCTAGAAGATGGTGACTAAGGAGGGTTATGTGTCATATGCATTGAATGAGATTAGTGAGTCATGAGAGTGATTCATCATAGTCATTAATGCATCATAAATGCTTAATGACTCATGATAATGAATCACCATTAGATATTTATGAAGCATGCTTATTCATCATTTATTTTCTTTTCTTGTTAAAAGATAATGCTTCATATATATTATGATAGCTTACTATTCTCACTCATAATATTATTCACATTCTCTCTCCTCAAGCTCACTCTCTTCAAAAGACTAATCCTCACCCCTCATGTGTTGAGATCTAGGATTAGTTAGACTAAACAATCCATAACCATCACTCTATCTCAATCTATCTTCTTTGATTAGCAATCCAAGAAGGCTAGTTGCCTCAAGTTTAGAGGCTAAGCTTGGAGTTTTGCTCTCGGGTGGATCGTCTACTACAAAGAGAAGGCCGAGGAGGACGAGGAGATCGTAAAGACGAAGGACTTGGTTCGATAGGTATAATCCCTAAGCATAGTAGTTTAGAACAACTATATGTTTGGTTAGTTATCGTTTAGCTTCGATTCAAGCGGTTAGTCGATGTTTGTTCACTAAACAAGTTCGTTTTTGAAAATTCCGCCTCCCCACAAGTATTGGGGTGTAGAACATCGACTTACACTATTGAATAGGGTTCCAATCAAATCTGTTGCCTACCACTTCATATGTGATATGGAAAGGGAAGAGCCCATGTCTTAAGCTAGTTAAGATTTGGGGTTGTCCGGCCTGTGTCTAAAAGCAATATCCGGACAAGCTCGAGGCAAAGTCTGTAATGTAGAACCGGAAAAGTTCCAGCAATACAAACTACAGTAGATGATTTGGTACAACCAAAGGATTCAGTAGATACCAACGAACCTCAGCCTCTCCGCCGATCTAGTAGGGTTCCTCACCCACTTGAGAGATACTTCTGTTTCTCTATGACAGTGGGAGCGAGGATTGCATCATGAGATGATGACCCAACTAGCTTCGAGCTGGCCATCAGGAGTAAGACTCTGTAAGAATGGCTGGATGCTTAGTGATCTGAGATGGAATCCTTATACACCAGCAAAGTATGGACTTTAGCTGCTATATCTGAAGGGTTAAATCCTCATCAGGAGCAAGTATATCTTGAGAAGATTACTTGGTGTACATGGAAAAGTTGAGACTTTCAAAGCTAGACTTGTTAAAAGTTTGCATCATTGACCAGGTACGGATAATGATGAAACCTTTTCAAGTAGCTATGCTTAAGTCCATCCAGATCCTACTTGCCACGGCTACATACCATGACTACGATATCTGGCGGTTGGGTGCCATGACTGCTTTTCTAAATATTGATTTAGAAGAGTGCGTCTGCAAGTACACAGCCAGAGGGCTTCATAAACAGTGGGATCAGCGGAAACGTGTGCAAGATGTTTTATCTGATAAAGCAGGCATCGCGGAGTTGGAACATCTGTTTTGATGAAGTAGTCAAAGAGTTTGACATCATCAAAATGGTAGATGAACCTTGTATAAACAAAAAGGTAGTAGGGAGTATGGTGGTAATCCTCGTATAGTACGTGGATAACATACTTTTGATAAGAAAGGAGTTTCTTATGCTACGCTCGATCAATCTCCGTATATCACAAAGATTCTCCATGTAGGATCAAAATGATACCTACTAAATCCTGGATTTTGGATCTATGAGATAGATCTAATTGGATGTTAGTATACTCACTAGTTGTAGTGAGATCGTATCAATTGATCCTGGGGAGAATCAATGGAAGGGTTCCAGGGTGATAAAGACGACTGAATGTCAGTCGCAGGCATTGTCTTTACCCTCAGTAAAGGGACGGTATGTTGGAAGAGTTCCAAGCTAGATACCGTGACATACTAGACGATAAAGGCAGGATACATCGCTACTTAAGATGCTACCAAAGAGGCTGTTTGGATGTATAATGGTTCATGAGATGAACTATGTTCCTCCCATTGTGTGACAATGGAGTTGTGGCTTTTGCCAAGGAACGTCCATCCCATCAGTGATCCAGACTTATTCTAAGGCAGTATCACCTGATCATGGAGATGGTTGATCTCCAAGGTGATCGAGGCAAGGAGAGCAGACTCAGAGGATAACACGGCGGATCCACTCACGAAGGCCTATTCCCAGAGAGAGACTTTTATGGGATGGTTGAGTATGAGATACTTCGACCACTGCTACAGATGGCCCTAGTGCAAGTGGGAGATTGTTAGTTATATGTATGCCTTAGAGACCATTACTGTACATAGGATGTATATTGTAGTGGATGCTGGGACATATATAGGGAGGACTTTCTTGCTCGACATGATAGTATGCTATCTGGTTACCCTTTACCTTAACGTGTACACTGATTGTCTCTCTGTTACATGTTGGTAAAGCCCTTAGGATGTGTACTTGACTACCTGGACTATGATGCGGATCATACTAATGGGGACATGGTAGTCCATAAGTACATCCTTGAAAGTCCCTAGTCGTGGGTGTATCGAGACGGGGCATCGATATGCCAGAGTAGACTAGCGTGTACCTTCTCGACCCATACAGATGGGCGATGGATGATCCCATATCCATCGGTGTTTGACATCAGAGATGATATACGGGTGCTCAGTAGAGACTGGGTACACTGGACGGACTCGCCGAGAACTCCCAGATGGTATTATACCTCACGTCAGATGGCAGTTCTCTGGTGACACTGGTACAGAGTAGTCTGTTGACCCGAGATCGTCATAGAGTCTTGTGTTGTTCCCACTGTGCTTTGATTTCCATCTTACCACGTCCAAGAGGGCGTGCAAAACGGTGGTTTTTGGGTACAGTCCCGAGTCACATGGAGGCAATGAGCGATAGGAGGGGATTCGTCTCTCCCGGTATAGGGGGTTGATGTTGCGCTGTGTTCGATTGGCTATAACAGGAAATCCCTGGCCAGGGTTGCTGAGATTTACTGGTAAGTGTTACCAGTAGTTTCTCGAATTGTTATAGACCTCATATCAACACGACTTATCGAGCTATTGGGGTCTGACGTTTACCACCCCTAGGCGAGATATGCGACATATCAGACGATCAGACCGGACTGTACGGTAGTGTTACTGGTTGGATTCACTGGAGTGTGAGCGGGCTTGCTCGTCGATCTTCAGATCGCTCAATACCCGGGTGGCTGTTACGTTTAGCAGACCGCTTGCGGCTTGTGGGTGTTTGATATGATCATCACCTGCTGTCGGCGTATTGACGAGTCTTTAGAGTCCTACACAGAGGTTTCCTGGCTCAAGCGAAACGAAATAGGAGTGCATATGAGATATGTGCGGGACCGAGAATGATACCTGAAAGGTTCCTAGGCACTCTAGTAAGGTCTCACAAGGCATCGAACATGCCAATTTAAAATTTTTTGTGCCGAGAAACCCTAGACTACGGATCATAAACTAGATGTTTAGGCGAAACGGAAAACTAGTTAACTATTTAACTAAAGTTGAGATGCTACAACCTTTGTAGATCTGGATTTCCGCCTCCTTAGCTCCACGTGGTCATGTCCTTGCTGTCCATCATGAATCCTCGACTCGATCATCGGCTTCATCGGGAAAACAATCGGAATAGGTCGTCGGCTTTGTGTCAAAGACGATCTACGTCGAGGTTGCACAAACTCAAGCTCCGACTTCACAAACTTGTGAAACTTGTGAAGTAAACACCCAAAACAACTTGGCAAGAGGTAGAGGGTGAAGAAATAGGAGGTGGGTTCACTTTAGAATTGGATTTATCTCACTAGATCTCAAGTTGCCATTGTTGTAGCAAGCTTGAAGAAGAAGAAGAAAATGAGCTAGTTATGATAAGTTATGATAAAAAGAAAATAGAAAATCAAATACTTATCATAACTAAACTAGAGTTAAGTGTAGAGAATAAACCATGGTCACTTTAGAGGGTTAGGGTTAAGCATGAAGATAAGGATGGTTACAAAAGTCAAAGCTTCATGAAGCTTCAACTTAAAACAAAAAGAGCCACCATTCTCATCATAATCCATTTCAAATAAATAAATAAACAAATAAATAAATAAATGAATATGCAAAACCCTAATTATCAAATTAACCATGGATTAATTCTATAAACTTAACTATATGATCAAGTATCATCAAACATGATACAAAGTAGCGCACTAAAGCATATCACATATACAATGTGCATCAAGTGAGAAAAATCCGTTTAAAGTGAACCAATACTAGTTAATGCAATGCAATATATCAAATATATAATTATGCATTAAATCATTAAATCAACATTTGATTCAATGATCCAGTCATGTCGCACATGACCGACTAGAATGTAATGTATCGATTTATCGAATCAATGATTCGATAACTAGGTCATATCGAATATAACCAATCGAAACATATATCGCGAGAATGAAATGCGGTATCACATACACGCATTATTCTCGGTCCCGCACATATCTCATATGCGCTCCTATTTCGTTTCGCTTGAGCCAGGAAACCTCTGTATAGGACTCTAAAGACTCGTCAATACGCCGGTAGCAGATGATGATCATATCAAGCACCCACAAGTCGCAAGCGGTCTGCTAAACGTAATGGCCACCCGGGTATTGAGCGATCAGAAGATCGACGAGCTAGCCCGCTCACACTCCTGCGAATCCGACCAGTAACACTTACCATACAGTCCGGTCTCTTCGTCTGATATGTCGCATATCAAGTCTAGGGGTGGTATACGTCAGACCCCAATAACCTGATAAGTCGTGTTGATGTGAGGCTCGTAACGGGTCGAGAAACTACCGGTAACACTTACCAGCAAATCTCTGATCAGCCCTGGCCAGGGACTTCCCTGTTACGGCCAATCGAGCACAGCGCAACATCAACCCCCAATACCGGGAGAGACGAAACCCCTCCTATCGCTCATTGCCTCCATGTGACTCGGGACTGTGCCCAAAGACCACCATTTTGCACGCCCTCATGGACGTGGTAAGGTGGAGATCAAAGCACAGTGGGAATCACATAAGACTCTATGACGATCTCGGGTCTACAGACTAACCTGTACAAGTGTCACCTGAGAACTGCCATCTGCCGTGAGGTATAATACCATCTGGGAGTTCTCGGCGAGTCCGTCCAGTGTACTCAGTCTCCACTGAGCACCCGTATACCATCTCTGATGTCAAACACCAATGGATATGGAATCATCCATCGCCCATCACATGGGTCGAGAAGCGTATACGCTAGTCTACTCTGGTATATCGATGCCCCGTCTCGATACACCCACGACTAGGGACCTTGAAGGATGTACTTATGGACTACCATGTCCCCACTAGTATGATCTGCATCATAGTCCAGGTAGTCAAGTACAAATCCTAAGGGCTTTACCAACATGTAACTATAAGACAGTATAAAGAGACTAGTGTACATGTTAAGATAAATAGCAACCAGATAGCATACTATCATGTCGAGCAAGAAAGTCATCTCTATATATGTCCAAGCATCCAATATAATATACATAATCTGTACAATACTGGCCTCTAGGGCATACATACAACTAACAATCTCCCACTTGCACTAGGGCCAGCTGCTGTAGTATCTTATACCGAGCATCCCGAAGAGTCTCTCAAACTGTATCTGGGGAATGGCCTTCGTGAGTGGATCCGCCGTGTTGTTCTTCGTGTCAACCCTCCTGACCTCGATCTCCCGGCGATCAACTATCTCCCGGATCAGGTGATACCGCCTCAGAATATGCCTGGACCGCTGATAGGACCTGGGTTCCTTGGCCAAAGCCACCGCTCCATTGTTATCGCAATACAAAGGTATTGGACGCTCAATGGATGGAACCACTCCAAGTTCAGTAATGAACTTCTTGATCCAGACAGCTTCTTTAGCAGCATCGTTGGCAGCGATGTATTCAGCCTCCATCGTCGAGTCTGCCACGGTTTCCTGCTTGAAACTCTTCCAGCTAACCGCTCCTCCGTAAAGGGTAAAGACAAAACCCGACTGCGACTTAGAGTCGTCCTTATCACTCTGGAAGCTCGAATCGGTAAAGGACTCCACTTGGAGTTCTCCGTTACCATACACCAAGAACATATCTCTAGTCCTTCGCAAGTACTTGAGAATGCTCTTCACAGCTGTCCAGTGACTCTCTCTAGGATCAGCTTGATACCTGCTCACTACACTTAGTGAGTATGCTACATCGGGTCTGGTACATAGCATCGCATACATGATAGAGCCTACTGCCGAAGCATAGGGTATCCCTTGCATGCGAGCTCTCTCCAAATCAGTCTTGGGAGACATCTCTTTGGAGAGAGTGACTCCAGAGATCGTGGGCATGTTCCCACGCTTGGACTCTTCCATACTAAACCTCTTTAGTATGGTGTCAATGTACCTGGATTGGGACAATCCCAAAATCCGTTTGGATCTATCTCTATAGATCCTGATTCCCAATATGCAGGAGGCATCACCAAGATCTTTCATTGAGAATCTTTGTGATAAGAAGAGCTTGACCGATTGCAGCATAGGAATAGCATTTCCTATCAAGAGTATGTCGTCCACGTACAATACGAGGAAGACAACCTTACTCTCTGCCACCTTCTTGTAGATACAAGGTTCATCTGGATTTTTGACGAAATCAAACTCTTTGATAACGACGTCAAAGCAGATGTTCCAACTCCGCGATGCTTGCTTTAATCCATAAATCGATTTAAGCAGCTTGCACACCTTCCCGCTGCTCCCACTGTCTACGAAGCCCTCTGGCTGAGTCATGTACACGCACTCTTCTAAATCACCATTTAGAAAGGCGGTCTTAACATCCATTTGCCAGATTTCGTAGTCATGAAAGGCAGCAATGGCAAGCATGATTCGGATGGATTTAAGCATAGCCACTGGAGAAAAGGTCTCGTCATAGTCCACACCTGGTCTTTGACGAAAACCCTTTGCTACAAGTCTAGCTTTGAAAGTCTCCACTTTCCCATCTACACCAAGTTTCTTCTTGAAGATCCACTTGCTCCCAATGGGTTTTACCCCTTCAGGAGCAACTTCCAAAGTCCACACTTTGTTGGTGTACATGGATTCCATCTCGGACCGCATAGCATCCAGCCATTTCACTGAGTCCCTACTCGTGATGGCCTGCTCGAAGCTAGTTGGGTCATCATCCTCCATGATGCAATCCTCGCTCCCACCGTCCATGAGAAAACCGTAGTATATCTCAGGTTGGCGAGGAACCCTACTAGATCGGCGGAGAGGCTGAGGTTCATTGGGAGCTACTGAATCTTCTGGTTCTACTAAATCTTCAGTTACTGTTTGTGTATCTGGAACCTCTTCCAGCTCTACCACTTTGCCACTAATTTCTTTTTCAAGAAATTCCTTTTCTAAAAAGGTGGCATATTGAGAAACAAACACTTTTTGTTCTTCAGCATGGTAGAATAAATATCCTTGGGAATTCTTAGGATATCCCACAAACTTGCAAAGAACTGACCGTGCCTCGAGTTTGTCTGGATTTTGTCTTTTGACATAGGCCGGACAACCCCATATTTTAACTCGTTTAAAATATGGTCTCTTCCCACTCCATATCTCATATGGTGTGGTAGGTACAGATTTAGATGGAACTTGATTCAATAGGTATGCTGCTGTCTCCAGCGCATATCCCCAGAAGGAAATAGGTAACTCAGCTGTGCTCATCATAGAGCGCACCATATCTAATAGGGTGCGGTTCCTCCGTTCAGATACACCGTTGTGCTGTGGTGTATATGGAGGAGTCAGCTGAGAGAGAATCCCATTCTCTTTTAGGAAGTCCAGGAATTCATTGCTCAAGTATTCATCTCCTCGATCAGATCGAAGGATTTTAATACTTTTTCCGGTTTGGTTCTCGACTTCTTGTTTATATTCTCTAAATTTCTCAAAAGCTTCTGATTTGTGTTTCATTATGAACACATATCCGAATCTAGAGAGATCGTCAGTGAATGTAATGAAGTACGAAGAACCATCCCTGGCATGTGTAGACATGGGACCACATACATCACTATGTATCAGTCCTAAGAGTTCGGTAACTCTTTCTCCGTGTCCCGTAAACGGAGTCTTGGTCATCTTGCCTTTGAGACATGACTGGCAAGTGTCATAAGATGAAAATTCGAAAGGTTTCAAATATCCATCTTTATGCAACTTAGCCAGTCGTGTCACATTGATGTGACCCAGTCTACAATGCCACAAAAAGGATTCGTTGAGTTCAGAACTCTTCCTCTTGTGTGTGTTTGTTATGTTTAGAACTGTTGATTGATTTAGAACATAAATGCCATTGCATAACGTGCCTGATCCAACCAACTTTTGGTTATGGAAAATGTTCATAACATTGTCCTGTAATACAAAATTATATCCTTCTTTACATAGCAAAGAAACCGATATAATGTTGCATATCAGGTTCGGCATGTAATAGCATTCGTTCAGAACCAATGTATTACCAGTTGGTAATACAAGGTGATATTCCCCGACAGTCTTAGCTGCAACAATTGCACCATTTCCAACCCTAATGTCTTTATCACCTTCTCCAAGTTCTCTACCTCTCCTTAGCCCATGTAACTGATTACATATATGGGATCCCGACCCGGTATCCAATACCCAGGACGTAGAGCAAATGGAGAAACAGTTCTCAGTAACGAACACACCCGAAGAAAATGCATCATCATGTACTTTCTTCATTCGGGTGGCATGGGAATCCTGGAATTCCCCTATATCATGTTCATTCCTATAACTCTTATAAGAATGAACGGAACCAACGTTCCCCAGCACAGTATAACATGCGGGTTCGATCAATACATCCATATTATTATCTTTATTAAGGCATGAAATGGTCGCTACCTGGAGAGAGAGAGAAGAAAACACTTTAGCGTATGCTCGTGCAAGATCAGATTGGTTATTATCTTATCTAATCAGGATGGCTCCCACTGCTTTTTATCAAATCTTCCTCCAAACCCTAAAAGGAAAGACTAGCCGGGATTAATTACACACTACAAGTTCGGCAATCTTTCAGCCAGGCCAGTGTCGGTACTTTGAGGGAGGTCCCCCGTGCTTTCGCACGAACCTAATTACTGTAAACCTCGTTTTCCCAGAGGCGTAACCTCGTTAACACCTTTCTAGACACCTACTTGATCGGCTAATTGTAATGTATAAAACTCTCCCAGGAGTAACTCTTACTCGCAGTGGGTATCGGGATCCAACTATCTCATAGAAGGTATGCAATCTCATTGCAAATTTCAATAATTGAAATTCCCGATAATCTTTTGCCCCTAGCAGCTATATGACCTTAACATAGTCAACAAATCATAAGTGCTAGTCAAGTTCAACCCGTCATTTCCCGATTGAATTAAACCCACCCGCACGACCCTTAACATAGTCAACAAAGTCGCACGACTACCCTAATCCAATCACATCATATGCTTATACAGATAAGCACTAATTAGCTACCGCACACTACGCCTTAACATAGTCAACAAACGTAGCACGAATACTAACTAGTATTTATCTGAAATGACGGAGGGCTACGACAGGTTTTTTTGAAAACCTATTGCGTAATGAACTTGATATCGTTGTAGAATCAAATGAAGTTTTAAAATGGAGTGATTTTGAGGCTTTTCTGGTTTTGCTAAAGGAGTCACTCCCGGTGAAGGGATCTCGGTCCTTTCCTCGTCGAATGAGGTGCGGGATATATCATATATATCGCTGTGCAAAGCAAAAACCCAAAAGCAGTCAAAAGCAAACCGAGTCTGTAGCATCTGCCAGTTATTGCTAAAGGAGTCACTCCCGGTGAAGGGATCACGGTCCTTTCCTCATCGAATAAGGTGCAGGGTATATCATATATACCGCTATGCAAAGCAAGAACTGTAGCTACCTGTTATATTTTAAAATCTGATTCTACAACATCTTAGGTTTCTTATCTTTCATTAATCACATTAATGAAGTCCCATCATTTAAATACCTAAACATCACAGATAGATATGACGTACACTTATGCCATCCGCATTCGCCTCGATGTCCCCTCGTGCACCGTTAGGTTAGGTAACTAACGGCAGAGCAGGGCAGGGCTAGCGCGGGTGTAAAACATAAGTAACGTCTATATAATATATCATATATACTATATACTATATCCATCACAGAGTCACAACACAGATATCGCAGCAGAATAAACATATGAAATATTGGATATACTAGGACGTCCGTGTTTTCAATACGAGCCAGTATAAAACACGGATTCCACGGTCGTGATGAATAGCCAATCCCACACCCCTAGACCCCTACGAGAGCGGCAAGCAACCCTGCCAATTCTAGGGTTAGGAGACCCGGACTCGACTCCTCGAGTTGGTCTCCCACTGGACCCCAGAACCCGGTTACTTGTGCTCCCCTCCTTGGGTCTATCCTAATGCGGAAAAGTAAATAATATACAAAGGGTGACAGCTTCCGCTACCTGGAAGTGCCCCAAATAAAAGAATATTACATACAAGTTTTTACATGAATGAAAATGAAAAACACTCATCTCACATAAAAACCCCCGGCTATTCTAATACGACGATCCAATATAACATATCCAGCAACACATAACATCATATGTCATCAACGTAAGTAAGTATGCATACCCCAATTGTCGTTGACGTATAGCAACGAAACCGGCGATATGAACATACTACACTTACGGTCACAGAAAAGAAAGTGTAAAACTACAACAATTGGAATCCGCAACTTCTTTAGACATCGCATGCCTAACAGATATAAATCCCGCATTTTAGTCTCATTATCGAAAACTCTTTTCAATATCATATAGGACTAAATTGCTAGATTTATAACATTCATTCAGTTATCACATAACTGTTTGTGAATTCCAATTATTGTATCCAATTCCGGATAAATAGAATATATTAAACTTTCCGATCGAACACTCGAACACCCAAGTTTTCCCGACACCGATCAACACATGAAATAGGTTCAAAGACATTCACTTCATACCTCAGTACCAACGGTCCAGCCGTAGAAGGGTCAAGCCAACGCCTCACATGTGGCACGCCGTACTGTCCCAAACCCGAAGGTTCAAAGGGCAGTTCAAGACGGTCACATAATCGAGTTAAGGTTTGTTGTCTTCTAGAGGGACCATCGCGTTACTTGCACTACTCAGAACGTCTTTTAACCACAGAAAAATCCAAACTTGGAATTATTCCGGTAGGGGAAAACCTGGGTATTTATATCCGGTCGAACTCTTTAACATATTCTACAGTTATCTGGAAAAACACTTAGACAAAATTTGATAACCCGATTGAATAAACGAATCCCCAAAGCAACCCCAAAATACTCTTCTGTGAAGTCACAATAAAAATGCCCAGAAAATATAATATACAAATATATGAATTACTGTGAATTAAAAATTAAAAAAGGGAACAGTACCGCCGCGGAACCGCCGCGCATGCACAGCTCGTGCCGCGGTTCCGCGGTGGAAAAGTTGAATCAATCCCTCGAATTTCACAGTATTTCATATAACACCCTGCATGATTTTCTGAATATTTTTAATTGACAAAAATCCAAAATTTCGGAAAATGTCCAGAGAGCACCTTGGAAATTAGGGTTTCGGGACAATCGGGTTTCAAACATCGTCTAGACTTCGCCTAAGGCTCTAGCTAGGCTCTGATACCAGTGAAAGGTTCCTAGGCACTCTAGTAAGGTCTCACAAGGCATCGAACATGCTAATTTAAAATTTTTTGTGCCGAGAAACCCTAGACTACGGATCTTAAACTAGATGCTTAGGCGAAACGGAAAACTAGTTAACTATTTAACTAAAGTTGAGATGCTACAACCTTTGTAGATCTGGATTTCCGCCTCCTTAGCTCCACGTGGTCATGTCCTTGCTGTCCATCATGAATCCTCGACTCGATCATCGGCTTCATCGGGAAAACAAGCGGAATAGGTCGTCGGCTTTGTGTCAAAGACGATCTACGTCGAGGTTGCACAAACTCAAGCTCCGACTTCACAAACTTGTGAAACTTGTGAAGTAAACACCCAAAACAACTTGGCAAGAGGTAGAGGGTGAAGAAATAGGAGGTGGGTTCACTTTAGAATTGGATTTATCTCACTAGATCTCAAGTTGCCATTGTTGTAGCAAGCTTGAAGAAGAAGAAGAAAATGAGCTAGTTATGATAAGTTATGATAAAAAGAAAATAGAAAATCAAATACTTATCATAACTAAACTAGGGTTAAGTGTAGAGAATAAACCATGGTCACTTTAGAGGGTTAGGGTTAAGCATGAAGATAAGGATGGTTACAAAAGTCAAAGCTTCATGAAGCTTCAACTTAAAACAAAAAGAGCCACCATTCTCATCATAATCCATTTCAAATAAATAAATAAATGAATATGCAAAACCCTAATTATCAAATTAACCATGGATTAATTCTATAAACTTAACTATATGATCAAGTATCATCAAACATGATACAAAGTAGTGCACTAAAGCATATCACATATACAATGTGCATCAAGTGAGAAAAATCCGTTTAAAGTGAACCAATACTAGTTAATGCAATGCAATATATCAAATATATAATTATGCATTAAATCATTAAATAAACATTTGATTCAATGATCCGGTCATGTCGCACATGACCGACTAGAATGTAATGTATCGATTTATCGAATCAATGATTCGATAACTAGGTCATATCGAATATAACCAATCGAAACATATATCGCGAGAATGAAATGCGGTATCACATACACGCATTATTCTCGGTCCCGCACATATCTCATATGCGCTCCTATTTCGTTTCGCTTGAGCCAGGAAACCTCTGTGTAGGACTCTAAAGACTCGTCAATACGCCGGTAGCAGATGATGATCATATCAAGCACCCACAAGCCGCAAGCGGTCTGCTAAACGTAACGGCCACCCGGGTATTGAGCGATCAGAAGATCGACGAGCTAGCCCGCTCACACTCCTGCGAATCCGACCAGTAACACTTACCATACAGTCCGGTCTCTTCGTCTGATATGTCGCATATCAAGTCTAGGGGTGGTATACGTCAGACCCCAATAACCTGATAAGTCGTGCTGATGTGAGGCTCGTAACGGGTCGAGAAACTACTGGTAACACTTACCAGCAAATCTCTGATCAGCCCTGGCCAGGGACTTCCCTGTTACGGCCAATGGAGCACAGCGCAACATCAACCCCCAATACCGGGAGAGACGAAACCCCTCCTATCGCTCATTGCCTCCATGTGACTCGGGACTGTGCCCAAAGACCACTGTTTTGCACGCCCTCATGGACGTGGTAAGGTGGAGATCAAAGCACAGTGGGAATCACACAAGACTCTATGACGATCTCGGGTCTACAGACTAACCTGTACAAGTGTCACCTGAGAACTGCCATCTGACGTGAGGTATAATACCATCTGGGAGTTCTCGGCGAGTCCGTCCAGTGTACTCAGTCTCCACTGAGCACCCGTATACCATCTCTGATGTCAAACACCAATGGATATGGGATCATCCATCGCCCATCACATGGGTCGAGAATCGTATACGCTAGTCTACTCTGGTATATCGATGCCCCGTCTCGATACACCCACGACTAGGGACCTTGAAGGATGTACTTATGGACTACCATGTCCCCACTAGTATGATCTGCATCATAGTCCAGGTAGTCAAGTACAAATCCTAAGGGCTTTACCAACATGTAACTATAAGACAGTATAAAGAGACTAGTGTACATGTTAAGATAAATAGCAACCAGATAGCATACTATCATGTCGAGCAAGAAAGTCATCTCTATATATGTCCAAGCATCCAATATAATATACATAATCTGTACAATACTGGCCTCTAGGGCATACATACAACTAACAATACCAGTATGTGATACTGTATTCGATTCTCGCGATATGTGACATTGATCGGTTATATGCGATATAGCCGGGTTATCGGATCAAGTGTTGATTCGATAAGTTGTTACTGTTGATATTAGTCGGTTATATGCGATATGACCGGATCATTAAATCAAGTGTTGATTTAATGATTTAATACATAATTATATATTTGATATATTACTTTGCATTAACTAGTATCGGTTCACTTTATAATGGATTTTCTCACTCGGATGTGCGCATTACATATGCGATATGATTTTTGTGCACTAGATTGTATCATGTTTGATGATACATACATTTTGGTTAAATGTAAAGAATTAAACCATGTTTTAAGTGGATAATTAGGGTTTTGATTTCCTTATTCATTTATTAATCTTTTTCTGTTTGGAAAAAGGAAAAAGGAAATGAGAAAATGGTTGCTATTTTGTTTGTATTCTTTGAAGCTTCATGAACTTTGACCATAGCAACCATTTTGTCTTCTTATACAAACCCTAACCATTCATCTAACTTGAGTTAACTCTCTACAATTAACTATGGTCTTGTTATGATAAGGTTTGATTATTCATTTCATTTTGAATTAACTTATCATAACTATTATCTTCTTCTTCCTCATTTTTCTTCTAGTGAAGAAAGCAAGGTCATCAATGGTGATTGATGATAAAGAGTGAGAAATCCAATTCTAAAGTCTACCCACTTCCTATTTCTTCATCCTCTACCTCTTGCCAAGTAGTAGAGTGTATTTCCTTCACAAGTTTTTAGGGCTTGGTGAAGGTGGAGCTTGATTTAGCGATGCCTCGACGTAGATCATCTTCGGCATGGACATCGATGACCTAGCCCGTCCATTCTTCGATGAAGCCGACGCTAGAGCCCAGGACTTGTTATGGACAGCGAGGATACTTCATTGCGGAGCTATGGAGGTGGAGAACCGGATCTACAAAGGTTGTATTTCCGTATCTCTTAGTTAAGTGTTAACTAGTTATCTTTTCGCCTAGATTTCTAGCCAACGATCCGTACACTAGGGTTTCTCGGCACCGTATTTTTTGAAATTGGCATGTTCGATGCCTTGCGAGACCTCACTAGGGTGCCTAGGAACCCTACATATAGGGAGGACTTTCTTGCTCGACATGATAGTATGCTATCTGGTTGTATTTTATCTTAACATGTACTCTTATTGTCTCTATGTAACATGTTGATAAAGCCCTTAGGATATATACTCGACTACTGGGACTATGATGAGATCATACTAGTGGGGCCACGGTAGTCGATGAGTATATCCTATTACTGTTCCTAGTCGAGGGTGTATCGAGACAGGGCATCGATACACCAGAGTAGACTAGCGTATACGCATCTTGACCCATATGATGGGCGATGGATGATCCCCATATCCATCGGTGTTTGACATCAAGGATGGTGTACGGGTGCTCAGTAGAGACTGGGTACACTGGAAGGACTCACCGAGAACTCCTAGATGGTATTATACCTCACGTCAGATAGCAGTTCTCTGGTAACACTGGTACAGATTAGTCTGTAGACCCGAGATCATCATAGAGTCTTGTGTGATTCCCACTGTGCTTTGATTTCCATCATACCACGTCCAAGAGGGCGTGCAAAACGGTGGCTTTTGGGTACAGTCCCGAATCACATGGAGGCAATGAGCGATAGGAGGGGATTCGTCTCTCCCGGTATAGGGAGTTGATGTTGCGCTGTGTTCGATTGGCTATAACTGGAAATCCCTGGCCAGGGTTGCTAAGATTTACTGGTAAGTGTTATCATTAGTTTCTCGAACTGTTATAGACCTCATATCGACATGACTTATCAAGCTACTGGGGTCTGACGTTTACCACCCCTAGGCGAGATATGCGACATATCAGACGAAGAGACCGGACTATACGGGAGTGTTACTGATTGGATTCACAGGAGAATGTACAGGCTTGCTTGTTGATCTTCTGATCGCTCAATACCTGGGTGGCTGTTACGTTTAGCTGACCACTTGCAGCTTGTGGGTGTTTGATATGATCATCACCTACTGCCGGCGTACTGACGATTCTTTAGAGTCTTACACAGAGGTTTCTTGACTCAGGCAAAACGGAGTAGGGGAACATATGTGATATGTGCAGGACCGATGATAATGCGATATGAGATACCGTATTCTATTCTCGCGATATTTGATATCAACCGGGTCATCGGATCAAGTGTTGATTCGATGAATCGGTAAATGATATATTAGTCGGTTATATGCGATATAGCCGGATTGTCGGATCAAGTGTTGATTCGATAATTTAATGTATAATTATATATATGATATATTAAATTACATTAACTAATATAAGCTCACTAAAAGATTCTTTTTCTCACTCAGGTAATACATTGATATATATGCGATATATGTTAATTGTATTATTTTATTTTGTTACAATAAATATTGAATATGTGATATATAATATTGTAACATGTTAGGGTTATTAATGCAACGTGATTAGTAGAGATTAAACATGATTAAGGTTTGATTTGGGTTAATATTTTCTAGAAGCTTCTAGAAGGTTTTTCTTTTGTTTCTTGCTAAAGATATTTGTAAAGATATTTCTTATGATATTTATTAACCTAACCCAACCCATGACCATGCTTAAGTCTCTACATGGGTTAAGTTATCATACTTAACCCATGGTTGCAATTCTAACCTCATGGATTCATTATTCATCACAAAAGGAAATTGGTTCATCTTCTTCCTTCTTCTTCTTTCACAAAAAGCTTTCTAGCCTTTTATGAAGTGATGAAAATGAGTGAGTTAAAGAAAACAAATGTGAGCTTAAATCCTACTTCATCATCCTAATCTATCCTAGCCATTTAGATTAGGGTGTTCACTTCATTTAGTGAGTGAGAGCTTGTGTTATAGAAACTTCAAGGTAGATCATCTTTGTTATCGAAGATCAGAAGCAAGCTTGCATCTTTCCCTTCGTGGAGCCTCTCGAGAGTCCGGAACTTGATGATCGCAGCGAAGGGACCACAACACGGAGCTTATGAAGTGAAAGACCGGACTGCAAAGGTTGTAATCCCAAACTCTTAGATGTTAAAGTGTTTAACATGCTTTGTTTTTCCTAATCTCTAGTTTAAAGATCTTGGTTAGGGTTGTTCGGCACGTCTAAATTTTAAATCGGGTATGGTTGATGCCTCGTAGACCCTTGTGAGAGTGCCTAGTAACCCTGCAGTATATAAACATATCCTTAAATGTTCCTAGTCATAGGTATATAAGATAGGGTATCGATATTCCAGAGTAGACTAGCGTATACGTTTCTTGACCCATATGATGGGCGATGGATGATCCCATATCCATTGGTGTTGTGACATCGAAGATTGTATACGGGTGCTCAGTGGAGACTGGGTACACTGAACGGACTCACCAAGAATTCCTATATGGTATTATATCTATCGTCGGATAGCAGTTATCTGGTGACACTGGTACTGGTTATTCTGTAGACCCAAAATCGTCATAGAGTCTTGTGTGTTCTCCGACTGTACTTTGATTTCCACCCTACCACGGCTCTACTGAGTCATGCAAATAGGTGGCTTTTGGGTATAGTCCCGAGACACATGGAGACAGTGAGCGATAGTAAGGGATTCGTCTCTCCCGGTATTGGGAGTTGATGTTGTGCAATGTGCGATTGGCTCTGACTTGAAGTCCCTGGCCAGGGCTGATGAGATTTATTGATAAATGTTATCAGTAGTTTCTCGACTGGTCATAGACCATATCGACATGACTTATTGAGTTATTAGGGCTCGACGATTCCATCCCTAGACTTGATATGCAACATATCAGACGAAGAGTCCGGACTGTACGGTAAGTGTTGCCAATGGCTCGACGGGAGTTTTGACGGGTTCGCTTGTTTTTCTTCTGATCGCTCAATACCCGGATGGCCGTTACGTTTAGCTGACCGCTTGCGGCTTGTAGGTGTTTTGATATGATCATCACCTACTACAGGCGTATTGACGAGTCTTAGAGTCTCACACAGGATTTTTCTAGCTCAGGAGAAATGTTGTGTTGTGCATATGTGATATGCGCAGGTGCTCGATTAAATATGAATATGTGATATCGTATTTTAATCGGATGTTCAATATTGGTCGGGTCGCATTTCATGTAACCAATTTATTAAATCAAGTGTTGATTTAATATTATCTTTTAGCTCACTTTTAATTAAATCTTTTTCTTTTGGATGTATGCATGTATGTTCACACATACACATGATGATGTGCATGCACACATACACACGATGATGTGCATGCACACATACACACATACATATGTGTCATGGTTGATGATACAAAGGAGATGGCAATGCAAGAATCAGATAGTTGATAAATATCTAGATTTTTGTTAATGAATTAAAGGAAAAAGGAAATTAGCGTAATGACTCATTTTCTACACACTTCTTCTTCGACCATTGACTTTAACAATGGTTTAATTTCCTTTGTTCTTTAACCCATCTACAAAATATCTAGATATTTAGTTAACTATAGTTATATGTGAGAATGTCTCATATATATATTCTTTTCTTTTTCTTTTTGAAATAAGTTTTTCATTATTTACACAAAAGCTTTTGCCATCTTCACCTTCCTCCTTCTCCAAGCTCTCTTGAGTTTTGTTTTGAGTGAGGAACTTAAAAAGAAAGGGTTTTTAATTGAGTTTACAAACTACACAACCATTCTACACTACCCCAGCCCTTTAGTGTAGAGTGTTTGCTTCATTTTTTGAAGCTAAGAGCTTGTTCTAGGAATCTCCGGGTGGATCATCGTAGACGATAAAGGACCTCGAGCGGAATCGTTCCAAACCTTGTGCAAAGCCATAGGAGTCCTAAAGACCGAAGGAGTTGGCTACAAAGGTTGTATTCTCTTTTCCTTTAGTTTAGACTTCATATAATGTTGTTATTACCCTAATCTCTAGTTACGATTCATAGTGTTTGTAATAGCCCTCTTTAAAATGAAAGTTCACTACTTTATGATATTGCAACCTTACTAGAGGTGCTACTACACACCAACACGGTATCAGAGCCTAGCTAGAGCTTTAGGGTAAGCCGGACGACATTTAAAAACTCAATCGAACATGAAAAATGCGATTTTTACATGCTCACAGGAAATTTTTTCAAAAGTTGGAATTTTTGTAATTAAAAATATGCAGAAAATAGAGCAGGGTTTTCTATGGATCCCCAAGAAAAACGAGCGCCTAACTCGACACAACGACCGCGGAACCGCGGCCAAATAGGTGTATTTGCGGCGGTTCCGCGGCGCCGTTGGTGAGGCTTGGACCGTGCACTCTTGCGTTGATCCGTAGGTACCATATATGCTCTCTGAGAATTTTTTTTTTATGCAGGTTCAAGTGTTGAGATCTGTTACAACAGTGGGTATGTTGATGTGTTGATTGATATATTTTAACGTGGTCTATGCTTTTCAATTGTTGATGTGATATGCTGTATAGGATCGTCGTGATTGAATGGCCGGGGGTTTTATGTGAGACGAGAGTTTATCTTTTCATTCATGTAAAATTCATTGTATATATTATTCTTTTATTGGGGCACATCCGGGTTGAGGATGATGTCTCCATTGATGTATATTTTACTTTTTCGCATTAGGATAGACCCAAGGATGGGAGCACGAGTGACCGGGTTCTGGAGTTCAGTGGGAGGCCATCTCGAGGAGTCGAGACCGGGTCTCCTAAACTCCAGAATTGGAAGGGTCGCTTGCCGCTCTCATAGGGGTCTAAGGGTGTGGACTTGGCTATTCATCACGACCGTGGAATCCGTATTTTCTATCATAGGCTAAATAGAAAATACGGAGTTTCTAGTATATCCTATATTTTCATATATTTGTTTCTGCTGCTGATTATTCTGTGATGAGATTGCACAATATCTGAGATGAATGTGATATTATTATATATATGTGATATGTAATAATGTTTTTCGTTACTTTCTGTAATGGCTTAGGAAATTAAATGATGGGAATACATTAATGAAATTAATGTAAAAGAAAAGAAACCTAAAGATATTATAGAATCAGATTTGAAACCCACTCGGCTCTTTTATAAAAAAGCAAGTTTCAAAAGATGCGGAGCTTAAGACACCCATTTTCTAAAAACAATTTAGATTCTACAACGAAATCAAGTTCAAAGCGTTAAAGGTTTTCATAAAAACCATCCGCAACCCTCCGTCATTTTAGGAAGCAGAGTAAGTATTCGTGCTACGTATATTGATTATAGTCAAGGCGTAATGTACGGTAGCTAAGTGATATCTTCCTACAAAGCATATGATGCGATCGGTTAGGACATTCATGTGATTATATTGATCATAGTCAAGGGTCATATGGGTGGGTCTACTTAATCTCGAAATGACGGGTAGAACTTGACTAGTGCTTATGATATGTTGACCGTAGCCAAGGTCATAAGCATCTAAGGGTAAAAACCATATCGGGAGTTTCGAGAGTTGAGATTTGCAATGAGATTGCATACCATCTATATGATATTTGGATCCCGATCCCACTTTGAGTAAGAGTAACTCCCGGGAGAATTTTGCACTTTATAATTAGCTAATCCAGTAGGTGTCTAGAAATGTGTTAACGGGGTTTGATCTCTGGGTAAAATGAGGTTTATTTTAATTAGGTCTATGCGCAAGCACGAGGAACCTCCCTCAAAGTACCGACATTGGCCTGGCTGAACGGTTAGTGAAACTGTAGAATGCAATTAATCCTGGCTAGTTTTCTTTTCAGGTTTGAAAGAAAATTTGATAAAAGCAGTGGGAGACATCGATTAGATAAGATAATAACCAATCTAATTCTTTGCAAAAGCATTTCGCTGAGTGTATTCTTTTCTCTCTCCTAATGGCAGATACGGATGACGGGACTTAAGCTTCTTTCAAAGAAAAACAAACTAACTGGACCAAATTATAAAGAATGGTTGAGGAACTTGAACATTGCACTCACATATGATAAAGTATCATATGTCCTCATTACCAAAGCCCCACCCGTCCCAGGATCTGAATCATCTGTTTCGGATAAGGAGATCCGAAAAACATGGGATATTGATTGCAACATGGCCACGTGCCTCGCGCTTGCTTCTATTGACAGTAACCATCAAAAACAGCACAAGAAGATGGATATACAATCCATCATTCTTCATACAAAGGAGTTGTATGAAGAGCAATCTCGTACTTTACAATACGACGCATCTCGAAAGCTGTTTCAGATGCTGTTGGCCCCTAGTGCATCAGTAGGAGACCATGTTCTGAAGATGATTGGTTTTATAGAAGAACTTAAGGAACTGGGATGGACTATGGATAATGGGTAATATACAGATATTGTTCTACAGTCTCTCTCCCCCGCCTTTGCTCCGTTCATCGTGAATTTCAATATGAATGATTTGGAGAAATCATTGCCTGAACTTCTCAATATGTTGAGAAATGCAGAGAGCACGCTTAAGACAGTGAAAACTCCCGCTCTACTTTATAGGCCATCTTCCTCTTCAGTCCCAAAAGCCAAGGCCAAGGGAAAGAAGAAGAAGAATCCCACCAAGCTGAGAGGTGGAGTTGAAAAGGCGAAGGGGAAAGACAAGTCTGGGACCGCGGGAAGTGGAAAAGGAGAATGTTTTTACTACCACAAGTTGGGACACTGGAAACACAATTGTGCTTTGTACCTTGCAGATCTCAAGAAGAAGAAGTATGTTGATGTTTCCGCTTCAGGTGTGTCTGTAACTGAAAACTGTTTTTCATTAAACTCTGCATATTGGGTATTAGATATTGGTTCTGGTTCTCACATTTGTAATTGTATGCAGAGATTGAGAAACAGTAGAGTTTTAAAGACTGGAGACCACACTCTATGGGTTGGAAATGGTTCCAGTGTACATGCTGTATCCGTAGGAGAGTATCATCTGGGGTTGCTTACAGGATGTATTTTGGTTTTGAACCCTTGTTATTTTGTACGCAGTATGCTATGTAATATAATATCCGTATCTTTGTTGGACAATGAAGGATATCATTTTGTGTTGCAAAATAATGTTATGAACATTAACTTGAATCAACAGTTGATTGGGTATGGTACACTAAGTAACGGAATTTACGTCCTAAACCAACACACAGTTTTTAATATATAACATACAAATAAAAGAAAGATTTCAGAAATACATGAATCTTTTCTTTGGCTTTGTAGACTTGGTCATATTGATGAAACAAGACTAAACAAGCTACATAAAGATGGATATTTAAAACCTTTTGAAAATAAATCTTATACGACTTGTCAGTCTTGCATCAAAGGTAAAATGACCAAAACTCCGTTTATAGGACACGGAGAGAAAGCTACAGAACTCTTAAGCCTCATACATAGTGATGTATGTGGACCAATGTCTACACATGCTAGAGGCGGTTTTTCATACTTCATCACTTTTACTGATGGTTTCTCAAGATTCGGATATGTGTTTTTATTGAAGCATAAATCCGAAGCTTTCGAGAAATTCAAAGAGTACAAACTTGAAGTATAAAAACAACTAGCTCGAGTATCAAGAAACTTCGATCAGATCGAGGTGGAAAGTATTTAAGCACTGAGTTTTCAGACTTCTTAAAAGAGAATGGGATTCTCTCTCAGCTCACTCCTCCGTACACACCACAGCACAACGGTGTGTCAAAACGGAGGAATCGTACCCTATTAGATATGGTACGGTCCATGATGAGTGATGCTGAGTTACCACTTTTCTTTTGGGGACATGCATTAGAGACAGCAATTTATCTATTGAACAGGGTTCCATCAAAGACCGTGTCCACCACTCCATATGAGATACGGTGTGGAAGGAGACCATCTCTTAAAAGAGTTAGGATTTGGGGTTGTCCGGCTTATGTCAAAAAGCAGAACCCGGATAAACTCGAGACACGATCGGTCATGTGTAATTTTGTGGAATATCCAAAACACTCGTATGGATATCTATTCTACCATAAGGAGGAACAACAGGTGTTTGTTTCTCAACATGCCACATTTTTGGAAAATGAGATCTTTACAGACAGTACTGATGGCAAAGTGGTAGAACTAAAAGAGGTTCTAGAGACACAAATTACTCAGGACGAATTGGTTGACACTGATGTTGCAGTAGAACTTCAAGAACCTCAGCCGCTCCGGAGATCTAGTAGAACTTCTCACCCGCCGGAGAGATACTATAGGTTTCTCATTGATATTGAGAGAGATGATTGCATCATGGATGATGATGACCCTACTAGTTTTCAGCAAGCTATCACAAGTGGTGACTCAGTGAAGTGGCTGGATGCCATGAGATCCGAAATGGAGTCCATGTACACTAACAAAGTATGGACTTTGGACGTTGCACCTCCTGGGATAAAACCCGTTGGGTGCAAATGGATCTTTAAGAGAAAGATTGGTGTAGATGGACAAGTAGAGACCTATAAAGCAAGGCTTGTAGCAAAAGGTTTTCGTCAAAGACCAGGACTGTACTATGATGAAACTTTCTCTCCAGTAGCAATGCTTAAATCCATTCGGATCCTACTTGCTATTTCTGCTCACTACGACTCTGAAATCTGGCAGATGGACGTTAAGACTGCATTTCTAAATGGTGATTTAGAAGAGTGCATTTTGATGAATCAGCCAGAGGGCTTCATTGACAGTGGGAGCAGCAAAAAAGCGTGTAGGTTGCTTAAATCCATTTATGGATTAAAGCAGGCATCTCGGAGCTGTAACATCTGTTTTGATGATACAATCAAAAAGTTTGATTTTATCAAAAATATAGATGAACCATGCATTTATAAGAAGATTGTAGGGAGTACTGTCACTTTCCTCATATTGTACGTAGATGACATTCTCTTGATTGGAAATGATATTCCTATGCTACAATTGGTCAAATTATTCTTATCACAAAGGTTCTCCATGAAGGACCTGGGTGATGCCTCGTTTATTCTGGGCATAAAGATCTATAGAGATAGATCCAAGAGATTTATAGGATTGTCCCAATCAATGTACATTGATACCATCCTAAAAAGGTTTAGTATGGAAGATTCCAAGTGTGGTGCCTTACCCGCTTGCCTTGGAATCACTCTCTCTAAGGACTTCTTTCCGAAGACTGATGAAGAGAGAGCTCGCATGAGCATTATACCCTACGCTTCAGCCGTAGGATCTATAATGTATGCGATGATATGTACTCGTCCTGATGTAGCTTATGCACTAGCTGTAGTGAGCAGGTATCAATCCAACCCAGGGGAGCAACACTGGATAGCCGTGAAGAACATTCTTAAGTACTTGTGAAGGACTCAAGAATTGTTCTTGGTGTATGGTAACGAGGATCTCCAAATGGAGGCCTTCACCGATTCTAGCTTCCAAAGTAATAAGGATGACAGTAAATCTATCTCAGGGTTTGTATTTACCCTCAATGGAGGGGCGGTATGTTGGAAGAGTTCCAAACAGGATACCGTTGCAGACTCCACGATGGAAGCTGAGTATATTGCTGCAAATGATGCTGCCAAGGAAGCCGTCTGGATGAGGAAGTTCATTGCCGAGCTAGGAGTAGTTCCAACCATTATTAATCCAATACCATTGTATTGTGTTAATAATGGAGCTATGGCGTTGGCCAAAGAACCCAGATCCAATCAAAAGTCCAGACACATTCTCAGGTGATATCATTTGATTCGGGAGATAGTAGATCGCCAAGAGATCGAGATTCGGAGAGTAGATATAAAGGATAACACCGCGGATCCACTCACCAAGGCCATTCCACGGCCGCAACATGAGCGACTTTTTGAGATGTTGGGTATGAGATACGCCAATAATTGGCCTTAGTGCAAGTGGGAGATTGTTGGATATATGTATGCCCTAGAGGCCATTATATGTATAGTGGATGCTTGGACATGTGTGTGTGTGTGTGTATATATATATATATATTTGATATATGACTTTCTTACTCGACATGATAGTATGCTATCTGATTTTACTTTATCTGACATGTTTACTTGATACTGTTCATTTGATACATGTTGATAAAGCCCTAAGGATATATGCTTGACTTCTATGGCTATGATGGAGATCATACTAGTGGGGTATGTGTAGTTTATAAGCATATCCTTAAATGTTCCTAGTTGTAGGTATATCAAGATAGGGCATCGATATTCCAGAGTAGACTAGCGTATACGTTTCTTGACCCATATGATGGGCGATGGATAATCCCATAACCATTGGTGTTGTGACATCGAAGATTGTATACGGGTGCTCAGTGGAGACTGGGTACACTGATCGGACTCACCGAGAATTCCTATATGGTATTATATCTATCGTCGGATAGCAGTTCTCTGGTGACACTGGTACATGTTAGTCTGTAGACCCGAGATTGTCATAGAGTCTTGTGTGTTCTCCAACTGTACTTTGATTTCCACCCTACCACGGCTCTACTGAGTCGTGCAAACAGGTGGTTTTTGGGTATAGTCCCAAGACACATGGAGACAGTGAGCGATAGGAGGGGTTTCGTCTCTCCTGGTATTGGGAGTTGATGTTGTCCAATGTGCGATTGGCTCTGACTTGAAGTCCCTGGCCAGGGCTGATGAGATTTACTGATAAGTGTTATCAGTAGTTTCTCGACCTGTCATATACCATATCGACATGACTTATTGAGTTATTAGGGCTCGACGATTTCATCCCTAGACTTGATATGCAGCATATCAGACGAAGAGACCGGACTGTACGGTAAGTGTTGCAAATGGCTTGATAAGAGTTTTGACGGGTTCGCTTGTTTTTCTTCTGATCGCCCAATACCCGGTGGCCGTTACGTTTAGCTGACCGCTTGCGGCTTGTAGGTGTTTTGATATGATCATCACCTACTGTCGGCGTATTGATGAGTCTTAAAGTCCCACACAGGATTTTTCTTGCTCAGGAGAAATGTTGTGGTATATGTAGGGTTCCTAGGCACTCTCAAGAGGTCTCACAAGGCATCAACCATGCCAATTTCAAAAATTACGGGTGCCGAGAAACCCTAATACGGATCGTTAACTAGAAATTTAGGCGAAACAACGAGCTAGTTAACAACTTAACTAAAGTGGAACGGAAATACAACCTTTGTAGATCCGGTGCTCCACCTCTATAGCTCCGTGATGATGTCTCCTCGCTGCGATCATCGGATCTCGGGCTCTAGTGTCGGCTTCATCGAAGAATGGACGGGCTAGGTCATCGACTACGACGCCGAAGATGATCTACGTCGAGGCATCACTAGATCAAGCTCCACCTTCACCAAGTCATGAAAACTTGTGAAGGAAACACCCTATACTACTTAGCAAGAGGTAGAGGATGAAGAAATAGGAGGTGGGTTCACTTTAGAATTGGATTTCTCACTTGTTTTCATCACTTGCCATTGATGTAGCAAGCTTTTCTTCATGGAAGAAGAAGATGAAGAAGAAGAAGATAATGATATGATAAGAATAATCAAAATAGAAAAGAAAAATCTATTCTTATCATATACAAACCATGGTTTAGTGTAGAGATTTAACTAAGGTTAGATGGATTGGTTAGGGTTAAGCATAAGACAAAATGGTCACTTAGTGAAAGCTTCATGAAGCTTCATGATGCAAACAAAGAAAGCCACCATTTTCTCTTTATGCCATTTATATTCCAAAAGGAATAAATAAATAAATAAATGAATAAGAAAAGAAAAACCCTAACCATTCATATAACCATGGTTTAATCTTTACACAAACCCAAGTAAACATGTATCATCAAACATGATACAATCAAGTGCACAAAAGTATATCACATATACAACTTGTGAACTTCAAGTGAGAAAATCCATTTAAAGTGAACCAATACTAGTTAATGCAAAGTAATATATCAAATATATAATTATGCATTAAATCATTAAATCAACACTTGATTTAACGATCCGGTCATATCGCATACAACCGACTAATATCCAATGTATCGGCTTATCGAATCAATCCTTGATTCGATAACTAGGTTATATCGCATACAACCATTCGATACATTCATCGCGAGAATGGAATACGGTATCACATACACGCATTATTCTCGGTCCCGCACATATCTCATATGCGCTCCTATTTTGTTTCGCTTGAGCCAGGAAACCTCTGTGTAGGACTCTAAAGACTCGTCAATACGCCGGCAGCAGATGATGATCATATCAAACACCCACAAGCCGCAAGCGGTCTGCTAAACGTAACGGCCACCCGGGTATTGAGCGATCAGAAGATCGACGAGCAAGCCCGCTCACACTCCTGTGAATCCAACCAGTAACACTTACCGTACAGTCCGGTCTGATCGTCTGATATGTCGCATATCTCGCCTAGGGGTGGTAAACGTCAGACCCCAATAGCTCGATACGTCGTGTCGATATGAGGTCTATAACAATTCGAGAAACTACTGGTAACACTTACCTGTAAATCTCAGCAACCCTGGCCAGGGATTTCCGGTTATAGCCAATCGAACACAGCGCAACATCAACTCCCTATACCGGGAGAGACGAACCCCCTCCTATCGCTCATTGCCTCCATATGACTCGGGACTGTACCCAAAAACCACCGTTTTGCATGCCCTCTTGGACGTGGTAAGATGGAAATCAAAGCACAGTGGGAACCACACAAGACTCTATGACGATCTCGGGTCAACAGACTACTCTGTACCAGTGTCACCAGAGAACTGCCATCTGACGTAAGGTATAATACCATCTGGGAGTTCTCGGCGAGTCCGTCCAGTGTACCCAGTCTCCACTGAGCACCCGTATATCATCTCTGATGTCAAACACCAATGGATATGGGATCATCCATCACCTATCTGTATGGGTCGAGAAGGTATACGCTAGTCTACACTGGTATATCGATGCCCCGTCTCGATACACCCACGACTAGGGACTTTGAAGGATGAACTTATGGACTACCACGTCCCCACTAGTATGATCTGCATCATAGTCCAGGTAGTCAAGTACACATCCTAAGGGCTTTACCAACATGTAACAGAGAGACTATCAGTATACACGTTAAGGTAAAGCGCAACCAGATAGCATACTATCATGTCGAGCAAGAAAGTCCTCCCTATATATGTCCAAGCATCCACTACAATATACATCCTATGTATAGTAATGGCCTCTAGGGCATACATATAACTAACAATCTCCCACTTGCACTAGGGCCATCTGATAGCAGTGGTTGTAGTATCTCATACTCGACCATCCCATAAAAGTCTCTCTCTGGGAAAAGGCCTTTGTGAGTGGATCCGCCATGTTGTCCTCTGAGTCTACTCTCCTAACCTCGATCACCCTGGAGATCAACCATCTCCATGATCAGGTGACACTGCCTTAGAATATGTCTGGATCACTGATGGGACCGGCGTTCCTTGGCATAAGCCACAACTCCATTGTCTCACAATGGTAGGAACGTAGTTCATCTCATGAACCAATAAACACCCAAACATCCTCTTTGGTAGCATCTTAAGTAGCGATGTATCCAGCCTTTATCGTCTAGTATGCCACAGTATCTAGCTTGGAACTCTTCCAACATACCGTCCCTTTACTGAGGGTAAAGACAATGCCTGTGACTGACATCCAGTCGTCTTTATCACTCTGGAACACTTCCAGTGATTCTTCCTAGGATCAACTGATACCATCTCACTATAACTAGTGAGTGTCCTAATATCCAACTAGATCTATCTCATAGATCCAAATTCCAGGATTTAGTAGGTATCACTTTGATCTTATGTGGAGAATCAGTGTGATAAGCGGAGATTGATCGAGCGTAGCATAGGAAACTCCTTCCCTATCAAGAGTATGTCATCCACGTACTCTACGAGGATTGTCACCATACTCCCTACTGCATTTTTGTTTATACAAGGTTCATCTACCATTTTGATGATGTCAACTTCTTTAACTAATCCATCAAAACAGATGTTCCAACTCCACGATGCCTGCTTTATCTTATAAAGCATCTTGTACACGTTTCCGCTGCTCCCACTGTCTACGAAGCCCACTGGCTGTGTACTTACAGACGCACTCTTTAAAATCAATATTTAGAAAAGCAGTAATGACACCCAACCGCCAGATATCGTAGTCATGGTATGTAGCCGTGGCAAGTAGGATCTGGATGGACTTAAGCATAGATCCTTAGAAAAGGTTTCATTATGATCCATATCTGGTCAATGATGCAAACCTTTAACAAGTCTAGCTTTGAAAGTCTTAACTTTTCCATGTACACCAAGTAATCTTCTCAAGATATACTTGCTCCTGATGGGGATTTAACCCTTCAGATATAGCAACCAAAGTCCATACTTTCTTGGTGTATAAGGATTCCATCTCAGATCGCTAAACATCCAGCCATGCTTACAGAGTCTCACTCCTGATGGCCAGCTCGAAACTAGTTGGGTCATCATCACATGATGCAAACCTCGCTCCCACTTGTTAGTGTATATGCCCTAGAGGCCATTACTGTATCATACTAGTTTGTATATTACTTAATGGAAGCTTGGGATATTCACCTTGTATATACAATCTTGCTCAAAATAGTAGTATGCTACTTGGTTTGTTTCTACTTCAATGTGTACATGTGTTTATTTTTGTATATCGCCTATACACATTAGTGGAGTCCTTAGGATCTTTGCTTGATTACCAGCGATGTGATGACCGTCACACTAGTGGGGCTGGGTAATCTATAAGCACATCCTTATGCAGGTCCCTGGTCGCAGGACTATCGAGACAGGGCATCGATACTCCGGAGTAGACCAGCGCATGCGCTTCTCATCCCAGTGTGGGAGACGGTCTGTCCCACAGCCGTCAGTACGTCGTACTTGAGATAGTATGCGGGTGCTCGTTAGGTTACGGGTACACTGGACAGGACTCGTCGGGAACTGACTAGTTGGTATTATGCCTATCGTCAGTTATCAGTTCCCAGGTGACATGAGTACAGCTTAGTCCGCTGACTTGACACTGTCACTTCGCCTCGAGTGTGTTCCCACTGTACTTTGATCACTACCCTACCACGGCTCAAAGGAGTCGTGCAAACAGGTAGTGGTTGGGTGCAGTCCCGAAGCACTTGGAGGCAGTGACGGTTAGACAGGATTCGTCTCTCCCGGTATTGGGGGTTGACATCGCGCTGTGTCTAGGAGAGCCATTACACGAGTAGTCCCTGGCCAGGGCAATCGAGATATACTGGTAGGCTTCCAGTGTTATCTCAGGGTGTTTTGGGCTTCGCTCCGGCACGACTTGTACCGCTATTGGGGGACTGACGTTTACCGCCCCCTAGGCCCGCCATGCGATGTATCAGACGAACAGACCGGACCGTACGGAGAATGTCACACTCAGGCTCAGTAGGAGTTCAGATGGGTTTCGCCTCGTCGGTCTTCTTGTCGGCATTACCTGGGGACCGTTACGCACAGCTAGTGCCGCTTGCGGTCTGTGGTTAAACCCACTGCCAGCGTAGTGTCGAGTCTTTAGAGTCCCACACAGAAAGCTTTTCGCCTTTAGGCAAAAGAGTAGAGGTCGCATGGTATTGCGACAGGTCGCATGGTTTTGCGACAGGGTTCGGTCACATCCGTGCACTTGTGCACCTACAGTGTCCGGACAGTTTACACTAGCGGGCTTTGGTTTAAGCCAGATCCTAGTGTACCTTTTGGGATTGGATTTATCCAGTGTGCATTCGTGTTCCTCGGAACGCGGATGCGGGTGTGTATGCACAGTTGACAGGGAGGCAGAGGCAGCGGATTCTCATTAGGGTTGTTGACAGTTGACCGTTGACTATTTGACTTTTTGCTCAACCCTAATGAGAATATGATATGTGATTAACTATTATATTAATTAATTATTATGGTGATATGGTTGTTGACTTTGTTGACTTGTTGACTTTTGTTGACTTGTTGACTTCGTTGACTTGTTGACTTTTGTTGACTTTGTTGACCGGTTGACTAGGCTTGACTAGTTGACCATCATGATAACCATAGCCATCATTTCATGGCAAAGACTTTTTCTTGCTTGCTCATTTGTGTAAAATGAGTGCATGAAATGATATGGTTATGGTTGCTTCAAACCATCACATAAGACTTTTTTAGTATGATGAGTTATCATGACTTTGGATTATGAGAGGGTGAGAGACAAAAGAGTTGCTCATTCTTTCTTGCTCATTCTCTCTCTTGTTCTTGAGCTCTCTTGTTTTTGCTCTCACCTTCAACCTCTTCCTCCCTCTCTTGATTCTATGGTTCTCTTGTCTCATGAGTTGAGAATCAAGAACCATAGATAAAATCCCATTCTAATTCTTCTCTACTCATCCTAGTTCACTAGGTTTAGCAAACCAAGTGAACTAGTTTCTTCAAAGAACGAAGAAGGAGCTAAAGGTTGGAGCTTTCAGGTGGATCTATCTTCGGCGTACGGAGACGACGAGAAGAAGCCGGTCCGGACCACCATCGGAGCTTGAAGACGAAGGAGTTCAAGACAAGCAAGGTATAACCCCCTAACCGAGTAGCTAGAAACTCATAGTTAGGTTGTTAGATAGATGTTTAACCAAGATCCGGGTTTTAGGTCCATGTTACCACCTCCGTAAAAATCGTTTTTTACCAAATTCCGCATTCCCGAAAGTACCGGGAGAGGTAGCATGGACTTACAGTGGTATCAGAGACTAGTTAAACTCTATCTAACATGTTAGCAAGTAACTAGAAGATCGATCAAAGAAAAGTCCCGAAAACGAACCCCAAGATTTTCAAGTTTCTGTCGATTTTTTTACTGTTCAAAAGTTGATTATTTTAACACCTAAAATCGGCTCAGGCTTTTTTATGAATAACCACCAAAGATGGACCCACGATCGAGTCAAAGCGCCGCGGAAGCGCGGCGGGAGCACGCTCCCACCGCGGATCCGCGGCCGAGTTGACTCGGCCGTGGTCAATCTTTGGTGCAGTGTTATTCTGGGGGTATTTTGGGATTTTTGGAATATATATTTTCTGCCCAGATTTTCCATAACGAAAATTTTATTTTTGGGGTCCCGAAAATCCGTATTTTTGATCGAACTTCTAAAGACTCGACAATGCACTGGCAGTGGGTTTAAGCACAGGAACGTCAGCAGCACTAGCTGTGCGTAACGGCTACCCAGGTACATGACGAAAAGGTGGCCGACGAGCTGTTAGTTATATGTATGCCCTAGAGGCCATTACTATACATAGGATGTATATTGTAGTGGATGCTTGGACATATATAGGGAGGATTTTCTTGCTCGACATGATAGTATGCTATCTGGCTGCTCTTTACCTTAACATGTACACTGATTGTCTCTCTGTTACATGTTGGTAAAGCCCTTAGGATGTGTACTTGACTACATGGACTATGATGCGGATCATACTAGTGGGGACATGGTAGTCCATAAGTACATCCTTCAAGGTCCCTAGTCGTGGGTGTATCGAGACGGGGCATCGATATACCAGAGTGGACTAGCGTATACCTTCTCGACCCATATAGATGGGCGATGGATGATCCCATATCCATTGGTGTTTGACATCAGAGATGATATACGGGTGCTCAGTGGAGACTGGGTACACTGGACGGACTCGCCGAGAACTCCCAGATGGTATTATACCTCACGTCAGATGGCAGTTCTCTGGTGACACTGGTACAGGTTAGTCTGTAGACCCGAGATCGTCATAGAGTCTTGTGTGATTCCCACTGTGCTTTGATTTCCACCTTACCACGTCCAAGAGGGCGTGCAAAACGGTGGTTTTTGGGTACAGTCCCGAATCACATGGAGGCAATGAGCGATAGGAGGGGATTCGTCTCTCCCGGTATAGGGAGTTGATGTTGCGCTGTGTTCGATTGGCTATAACCGGAAATCCCTGGCCAGGGTTGCTGAGATTTACTGGTAAGTGTTACCAGTAGTTTCTCGAACTGTTATAGATCTCATATCGACACGACTTATCGAGCTACTGGGGTCTGACGTTTACCACCCCTAGGCGAGATATGCGACATATCAGACGAACAGACCGGACTGTACGGTAAGTGTTACTGGTTGGATTCACAGGAGTGTAAGTGGGCTTGCTCGTCGATCTTCTGATCGCTCAATACCCGGGTGGCCGTTACGTTTAGCAGACCGCTTGCGGCTTGTGGGTGCTTGATATGATCATCATCTGCTGCCGGCGTATTGAAGAGTCTTTAGAGTCATACACAGAGGTTTCCTGGCTTAAGCGAAACGAAATAGAAGCGCATATGAGATATGTGTGGGACCGAGAATAATACCAGTATGTGATACTGTATTCTATTCTCGCGATTTGTATCATTGGACGGTTATATGAGATATAGCCGGGTTACCGAATCAAGTGTTGATTCGATACATTGATACACTAAATATTAGTCGGTTATATACAGTATGACCGGATCATTAAATCAAGCGTTGATTTAATGATTTAATGCATAATTATATATTTGATATATTACATTGCATTAGCTAGGATTGGTTCACTTAAGATGGATTTTCTCACTTGATGTGAACATTGTATATGTGATATATTTTTGTGCACTTGATTGTATCATATTTGATGATACATGCAAACTTGGGTGTGTGTATGCTTTAAACTATGTTTAGTAAATGGTTAGGGTTTCATTTCATTTGCTTTATTTACTTATTTATTTATTTATTTATTCATTTTGGTAAGAAATAAAATGGTGACTTTATTTGGATTTCACTTGAAGCTTCATGAAGCTTTGAAAGTCAAACCATTTTGTTTCTTTCCTAAACCCTAACCCTTTAACTAAACCCTAGTTCATTCTCTACATGAGTTAGCCTCACCCATGGTTGGATTATGATAACTCTTCACTTGATTTTTATTTTAATGATATTCTTTTCTTCTTCTTCTTCTTCTTGAAAAAGAAAAGAAAAGCTTGCTTCAAAAATATCAAGTGATCATTCCAAGTGAGAAATCCAAATCCAAAGTGAACCCACTTCCTATTTATTCATCCTCTACCACTTGCCAAGTAGTATAGGGTGTTTTCTTCAAATGTTTCATGACTTGGAGAAGTTGGAGCTTGATCTTGTGTTGCCTCGACGTAGATCATCTTCGGCATCGAAGTCGACGGCCTAGCCCGATCATTTCTTCGACGAAACCATCGCTAGAGTCCGGGATCCGATGATCGCAGTGGAGGGACATCATCATGGAGCTAAGGAAGTGGAGGACTAGATCTACAAAGGTTGTAGTCTCTTTCACTTAGAAGTAAAATTGTTTACTACTTGCATGTTTCGCCTAATCTCTAGTTAACGATCTATATTAGGGTTTCTCGGCACCGGAAAATTTTGAAATTGGCATGGTTGATGCCTTGTGAGACCTCATTAGTGTGTCTAGGAACCCTACAGTGGTATCAGAGCAAGGCTAGAGCTTTAGGCGAAGTGTAGACGAAGTTAGAAGTCCGATCGAACCCGTAAACCCCGACAAAACCCTTCTCTGTACATTTTTCAAAACAGTGGATTTTTGTGAATTAAAAATTCTCAGAAAAACAAGCAGGAAAAACTAAGAATTACTGTGAAGTACGGTCTACTAAGTCAATAATTTGACCGCGAAACCGCGGCTAAACCATGGCTTTGGTGGCAGTTCCGCGGCCAAAATTTGGACTTAGTCCCTAAAATTTCATATATTTATTCTTAGGTCCTTTCTTGGCAATTTTTTATGGGAATTTTTTAATTCCACTCAAGTGTTGAGTTTTCTAGGTTTTTATTGGGGACTCGTTAATTTGATCGGATAATTTAACTTTGTTTATGTTTTTCCGGATATTTTAGAAACTGTTAAAAATTTCGACCGGATATAAATAACCACTTTTTCCCTGCAGGGAAATTTCCAAGTGTTGGATTTTTCCGTAGTTTAAGAATGTTCTAAGTAGTGCAAGTAATGCGATGGACCCTCTAGAAGAAAACAAACCTTAACTCGATTATGTGACCGTCTTGAACTGCCCTTTGAACCTTCGGGTTTGGAGCAGTACGGCGTGCCACATGTGAGGCGTTGGCTTGACCCTTCTACGGTTGGACCGTTGGTACTGAGGCATGAACTGGATGTTTTTAAACTTGTTTCATGTGTTGAGCTGTTTCGGGAAAACTTGGGTGTTTGATTGTTTGATCGGAAAGTTTAACATTTTCTATTTATCCGGAATATGATACAACATTTGGAATTCACAAGTAGTTATGAGATAACTGAATGAATGTTATAAATCTAGCAGTTTAGTCTCACTTGATTGGTTGCCACGGAATTTTGATGCGATCAAAAGTCCGTCGCAATCACGTAGCGTACGCGGATACTCGCCGGGTAAACTTAATAGACAGCTACACCCCATAGCCCCGACCAAGTGACTGTAGGAGAACCCCGTCGCCGAAAGCATCCGTTCAGGTGCTCGCGGCAGCGGTGTTCCGCCTTGGTGCACTTCGTCGACGGCATCGGGGGTGTGGCCGCCTAATAAAGTTTGCGACGAGCATTCGATCAAAATGTCGGGAATCTTGTTGAATTGCCCGACTTAACATTGAAAAGAGTTTTCGATAATGAGACTAAAATGCGGGGTTTATAATTGTTAGGCATGCGATGTCTAAGGAATTCATTTGATTAGGCATGCGATGTCTAAAGAGCTCGCGGATTCCAACTGTTGTAGTTTTACACTTTCTTTTCTGTGACCGTAAGTGTAATATGTGATATCGCCGGTTTCGTTGCTATATGTCAATGGCAATTGGGATGGGCATATTTACTTACGTTGATGACATGTGATGTTATGTGTTGCTGGATATGTTATATTGGATCATCGTGTTTGAATAGCCGGGGGGTTTTTATGTGAGATGAGTGTTTTCATTTTCATTCATGTAAAAACTTGTATGTAATATTCTTTTATTGGGGCACTTCCAGGTTGCGGAAGATGTCACCCTTTGTATATTATTTACTTTTCCGCACTAGGATAGACCCAAGGAGGAGGGCACAAGTAACCGGGTTCTGGAGTCCAGTAGGAGACCAACTCGAGGAGTCGAGTCCGGGTCTCCTAACTCTAGAATTGGTAGGGTTGCTTGCCGCTCTCGTAGGGGTCTAGGGGTATGGGTTTGGCTATTCATCACGACCGTGGAATCCGTATTTTATACTGGCTCGTATTGAAAACACGGACGTCCTAGTATATGCAATGTTTCATATGATTCTTCTGCTGCGATATCTGTGATGTGATCATGTGATGTTCTATGATAAATACTGTATATAGTATATATGATATATTATATAGACGTTACTTAAGTTTTACACCCGCGCTAGCCCTGCCCCGCTCTGCCGTTAGTTTCCTTAATCTAACGGTGCACGAGGGGACATCGAGGCGAATGCGGATGGCATAAGTGTACGTCGTATTTATCTGTGATGTTTAGGTACTTAAATGATGGGACTTCATTAATGAGATTAATGAAATAAAAGAAACCTAAGATGTTGTGGAATCGAATTTCAAAAATAAAACAGGTAGCTACAGTTCTTGCTTTGCACAGCGGTATATATGATATATCCTGCACCTTATTCGATGAGGAAAGGGTCGACGATCCCTTCACCGGGAGTGACCCCTTTAGCAATAACTGGCAGATGCTACACCTCTCGGTTTGTCTTTTGATAGCTTCTATAGTTTCTGCTTTGCACGGTGATATATATGATATATCCCGCACCTCATTCGACGAGGAAAGGGCCGACGATCCCTTCACCGGGAGTGACCTCTTTAGCAAAACTAGAAAAGCCTCAAAAACACTCCATTTCAAAATTCATTCGATCCTACAACGATATCAAGTTCATTACGCAATAGGTTTTCAGAAAAACCTGTCGTAGCCCTCCATCATTTCAGATAAGTACTAGTTAGAATTCGTGCTGCGGTAGTTTGGCCTCCGTCAAGGCGTAGTGTACGGTAGCTAACTAGTACTTATCTGCTAGCATATGATGCGATTGGATTAGGGTATTCGTACGGCGTTGTTTGTCCTCCGTCAAGGGTCGTGCGGGTGGGTTTAATTCAATCAGGAAATGACGGGTTGAACTTGACTAGCGGACTATGGGTAGTTTGGCCTCCGTCAAGGTCATAGGACGCTAGGGGCAAAATTATCGGGAATTTCAAGTGTTGAAATTTGCAATGAGATTGCATACCTTCTATGAGATAGTTGGATCCCGATACCCACTGCTAGTAAGAGTTACTCCTGAGAGAGTTTTACACATTACAATTAGCCGATCAAGTAGGTGTCTAGAAAGGTGTTAACGAGGTTACGTCTCTGGGAAAACGAGGTTTACATTAATTAGGTTCGTGCGAAAGCACGGGGGACCTCCCTCAAAGTACCGACACTGGCCTAGCTGAAAGATTGGCGAACTTGTAGTGTGTAATTAATCCCGGCTAGTCTTTCCTTTTAGGGTTTGAAGGAAGATTTGATAAAAACAGTGGGAGCCATCCTGATTAGATAAAATAATAACCAATCTGATCTTGCAAGAGTATACGCAGAGTGTTTTCTTCTCTCTCTCTCCAGGTAGCGACCATGTCACGCCTTAATCAAGATAATAAAACGGATATAATGACCGAACCCGCTTGTTATACTGAGCTGGGGAACGTTGGTCCCGCTCCAACTTATAATTGTTATAAGACAGAGCAGGAAATAGGGGAATACCAGAATTCCTATGCCGCCCAAATGAAGAAAGTGCATATGATGCATCATCTTCGGGTGTGTTCATTACAAAGAACTGTTTCTCTGTATCCTCTACGTCCTGGGTATTAGATACCGGATCAGGATCCCAGATATGTAATCTGATACATTGGGCTACAGAAAAGTAGAGAACTGAGAACGGGTGATAAGTTTCATGAGACAGAAAACGGTGCAAGTGTTGCAGCCAAGTCTGTTGGTCACTGTCACTCTGTATTCCAAATACATTGATTCTGAACGAATGTTATTAGATACCGAACCTGATATACAAAGTCATATCAGTCTCTTTATTAGTAATGAAATGATAAAATTTTGTATTGTTGGATAATGTTTTGAACATTTCCTATATCAAAAGTTGATCGGTTCAGGCACGTTATCTAAAAGCATTGATGTTCTAAATCAAACTACAGTTCTTAGTATACGGAACACACATAAGAGGAAGAGTTCAGAAATGAACGGATCCTTCTTGAAGTATTGTAGACTAGGTCATATCAATGCGACCCGACTAGCTAAGTTGCACATAGATGCATATTTAAATCTGTTTGAATTTACATCTTGTGAAAACTTGCCGGTCATGTCACAAAGATAAGATGACCACAAGCTCTGTTTATTTGAAGCAGAGAAAGAGTTAGTGTACTCTTGGGACTGATACATGTTGATGTATGTAAGGTCCCCCGTCTACACATGCCAAGACCGGTTCTTTGTACTTCATTACATTCTCTGATAATCTCTCTAGATTCATACATATGTTCCTGTTGAAACACAAGTCCGAACCTTTTGAGATATTCACAGAATATAAGTTAGAAGTAGAGAACCAATACGGGTATAAGTATTATGTCCTTTGATGAGATCAGGGAGGAGAATACTTGAGCACGGAATTCCTGGACTATTCTAAAGGAGAATGAGATTCTCTCTCAGAATGACTCCTCCGTATACACCATAGCACGATGGTATATCGGGGTGGAGCAATAACGCCCTATCTGATATGGTGTGCTCTATGATGAGTACTACTGAGTTAACTATTGTAAGTCCACGTTGCGACCCCCGGTTCTTACGGGGAGGCGGAAACGGTATAAAAATCAAATTTTTAGCGCATGGGGCAACATGGACTAACAAAGTCGGGATCTTTTCCTAAACTAAAACTAGCAAACTTGCTAAAGAGAGTTAGCTACTCGGAAAGATGGTTATACCTAAACTTGAACTCCTTCTTCAAACTTTGTAGAGGTTGATGGTTCTTTCCTCGTCGCCTTCTTCCGTCGAAGATGGATCCACCTGAGGGTTCAACCTTCGGGCTCTTACTCGAACTTTGGGTGAACTAGGATCTCCGGCTTGCTAAACCTTGAACCCTAGAGAGAGTAGAGAGTATCTATGGGGTGCTTTCTTTTTCAAGGTGAGGGATTCTCAACACATGAGAAGGAATCACCTTGAGCTTGAGGAAGAAGAAGATGAAGTGAGGAGAGAGAATGGTTATGAAAGAATGAGCTCTCCTTTTCCTTTTTTGCAACCATATCAAAAGAAAAAGAATTATCTAATTAGTAATAATAATTCAAATGAGAATAGTTGATGGTAGTTTTGGAATGACCACTATCATGCTTCATTAAATGAATGTAAGCAAGAATCAAGGTGTGTCCTTGCAAAGCATGATGGTGGTCAACATTCAACCATGGTCAACAAGTCAACCATGGTCAACAAGTCAACAAAATCAACCATAACATAATTTTCATTTAATTACTATTATTAATAGATAATCCATAAATCCATTAGGGTTTGGAAAATGATGACTGTCAACTGTGCATACGCACCCGTTCCGAAACCCTAATGAAAAACCTCATCCTCCGCCTCAAGCAACTGTGCATACACACCTGCATTCTCGTTCCGAGGAACAAGAATACCGAGATATAAAAGCAACCCCAAAACATATACCAGTATCTGGCTCAAACCAGAGCCTGCCAGTATAATCCGTCCGGACTCCAAACGTGCACAAGTGCGCGGATGAAAACGAACCCTGCCGCAAAACCATGCGACCTCTACTCTGTTTTGCCCAGAGGCGAATACCCTCTGTGTGGGACTCTAAAGACTCGACACTACGCTGGCAGTGGGTTTAACCACAGACCGCAAGCAGCACTAGCTGTGCGTAACGGTCCCCAGGTAGATGCCGACAAGAAGGCTGATGAGGTGAACCCCATGTGAACTCCTACTAAGTCTGAATGTGACATTCTCCGTACAGTCCGGTTTGTTCGTCTGATACATCGCATGTCGGGCCTAGGGGGCGGTAAAACGTCAGTCCCCCAATAGCGGTACAAGTCGTGTCGGAGTGAAGCCCAAAACACCCTGAGATAACACTGGAAACCTACCAGTATATCTCGCTTGCCCTGGCCAGGGACTACTCGTGTAATGGCTCTCCTAGACACAGCGCGATGTCAACCCCCAATACCGGGAGAGACGAATCCTGTCTAACTGTCACTACCTCCAAGTGCTTCGGGACTGCACCTAACCACTACCTGTTTGCACGACTCCTTTGAGCCGTGGTAGGGTAGTGATCAAAGTGCAGTGGGAACACACTCGAGGCGAAGTGCCAGTATCAAGTCAGCGGACTAAGCTGTACTCATGTCACCTGGGAACTGATAACTGACGATAGGTATAATACCAACCTTTCAGTTCCCGACGAGTCCTGTCCAGTGTACCCGTAACCTAACGAGCACCCGTATACTATCTCCAGTACGACATACTGATGGCTGTGGGACAGACCATCTCCCACACTGGGATGAGAAGCGCATACGCTAGTCTACTCCGGAGTATCGATGCCCTGTCTCGATAGTCCTGCGACTAGGGACCTGTATAAGGATGTGCTTATAGATTACCCAGCCCCCACTAGTGTGACTGCCATCACAACGCTGGTAATCAAGCAAAAATCCTAAGGGCTCCACTAATGCGTATAGGTGATATCGCAAAATAAACACATGTACACATTGAAGTAGAAACAAACCAAGTAGCATACTACTATATTGAGCAAGATTGTTTATACAAGGTGAATATCCCAAGCTTCCATTAAGTAATATACAAACTAGTATGATACAGTAATGGCCTCTAGGGCATATACACTAACAATCTCCCACTTGCACTAAGGCCATGTACTGGCGTATCGAAGACCTATCATCTCGATCAGCCGCTCGAACTGAGTCTGGGGTAGGGCCTTGGTGAATGGATCTGCAGTATTTTCTTCTGAAGCAACCCTCCGAACCTCGATCTCCTTGCGATCCACGATCTCCCTGATCAGGTGATACCGCCTCAAGATGTGCCTGGATCTCTGATGGGACCTGGGTTCCTTCGCTAAAGCTATAGCCCCGTTGTTGTCGCAATACAGAGGTATTGGGTCAACAATGGACGGAACCACCTGAAGTTCTTTCAAGAACTTCCTCATCCAGACAGCTTCTTTTGCGGCATCAGATGCAGCGATGTATTCCGCTTCCATAGTCGAGTCTGCAACGGTTTCCTGTTTGGAACTCTTCCAACATACCGCCCCTCCATTGAGGGTAAAGACAAAACCCGACATGGACTTGGAATCATCCTTGTCACTCTGGAAGCTGGAGTCAGCAAAGGCCTCGATCTGGAGGTCTTTTCCGCCATACACCAAGAACATCTCCTTAGTCCTTCTCAGGTACTTGAGAATGTTCTTTACTGCTATCCAGTGTTTCTCCCCAGGGTTTGACTGATACCGGCTTACTACACTCAGTGCATAAGCTACATCCGGTCTGGTACACAACATCGCATACATTATAGAGCCTACCGCAGAAGCGTAGGGTATAATAGACATGCGATCCCTCTCCAAGTCAGTCTTGGGAGACATCTCTTTAGAGAGGGTGATCCCGTGACAAGCCGGTAGGTTACCGCGCTTGGAATCTTCCATACTGAATCTTTTCAGTACGGTGTCGATGTACCTGGACTGTGAAAGTCCTAATATCCTCTTGGATCTATCACGATGGATCCGGATCACCAGGATGTATGAGGCATCACCCAGGTCTTTCATGGAGAACCTGTGTGACAAGAAACCCTTGACAGATTGTAGCATAGGAATGTCATTTCCTATTAAGAGAATGTCATCCACGTATAAAACAAGGAATACTACAGTTCTCGCTACAAATCTACTATAGATGCATGGTTCATCTGGATTTTTGATAAAGTCTAATTCCTTGACCGTCTCATCAAAACAGATGTTCCAACTCCGCGATGCCTGCTTTAGTCCATAGATGGACTTAAGCAACTTGCACACCTTTCCGCTGCTCCCACTCTGAATGAAACCCTCTGGCTGATCCATATAGACACACTCCTCTAAATTTCCATTTAGAAAAGCGGTTTTTACGTCCATCTGCCAAATCTCATAATCGTGGAAGGCAGCAATGGCAAGAAGGATCCGAATGGATTTCAGCATAGCCACTGGAGAAAAGGTTTCGTCATAGTCCAAGCCAGGTCTTTGACGAAAACCCTTTGCTACAAGTCTAGCTTTATAGGTCTCAACCTGTCCATCTACACCAATCTTCCTTTTGAAGATCCACTTGCATCCTATGGGTTTTACCCCGTCTGGAGCAATGTCCAACGTCCATACTTTGTTGGTGTACATGGACTCCATTTCGGTACGCATTGCATCCAGCCATTTTACCGAGTCAACGCTCTGAACGGCCTGCTGGAAACTAGTAGGCTCATCATAGTCTATGATGCAATCCTCTCTATCCCCGTCTATGAGAAAACCGTAGTATCTCTCGGGCGGATGAGACTGCCTACTACTTCTGCGGAGCGGCATAGGAATGTCCTGTTCTTTTGAACCCTCTGGTTCCACTAAGCTTTCAGTAATAGTCTGAGGTTCTGGAATTTCATCCAGTTCTACTGCGCTCCCACTTATCTGATTTTCTAAAAACTCAGTTTCCAAGAAGTGGGCATGGCGAGAAACAAGGACTTTTTTCTCCTCCGCGTAATAGAATAGATACCCCTTGGAGTTCTTTGGGTATCCCACAAACTTGCACTGTACTGAGCGTGCCTCGAGCTTGTCCGTATGCTGCTTTTTTACAAAAGCCGGACATCCCCATGTCTTAAAGGATTTAAGACAGGGTTTCTTCCCACTCCACATCTGATATGGTGTGGTAGGCACTGTCTTAGTAGGAACTTGGTTTAAGAGATGTGCAGCTGTTTCTAGTGCATAACTCCAGAAAGATCGTGGTAACTCAGCCTTACTCATCATGGAACGAACCATATCCAATAGGGTTCGATTCCTTCTTTCCGATACACCGTTATGTTGCGGAGTGTATGGAGGAGTACGCTGAGAGAGAATTCCATTCTCTTTTAAATAGTCCAGGAACTCGGCACTCAAGTATTCACCACCTCGATCCGATCTTAGAATCTTAATACTTTTGCCTGTTTGTTTTTCAACTTCATTCTTGTAATTCCGAAATTTCTCAAAGGCCTCGGATTTGTGCTTCATTAAGAAGACATGTCCATACCTAGAGAAATCGTCTGTGAAAGTAATGAAGTATGAATAACCGCTTCGCGCATGTGTAGACATTGGACCACACACGTCACTGTGTATGAGTCCCAAGAGCTCGCTCGCTCTTTCTCCGTGTCCAGTGAACGGAGTCTTTGTCAATTTTCCCATGAGACAAGATTCACAAGTGGCATAAGACTGATACTCGAACGGATCCAAGTATCCTTCTTTATGTAACTTAGTCAACCGTGTCTCATTGATGTGACCCAGTCTACAATGCTATAAGAAAGCCTGATTGATATCTGGAGACTTTCTTTTGTGTGTATTCTGGATATTGAAAATCTGTGGTTGGTTTAACACGTATATACCATTGCTCAGTGTACCTGACCCAATCAGAACTTGATTAAGGTGAATGTTTACAGCATTACTTACAAACGCAAAGTCATAACCTTCTTTAGAAACCAAAGATACAGAAATGATATTACAAGTTGCGTTGGGTACAAAAAAGCAATTACGCAAAACCAAAATATGCCCATCTGACATTCCCAGGTGATAGTCCCCCACGGCTTTAGCATCCATGCTAGCTCCGTTCGCAACTCTGAGGGTCATGTCACCTGCCTTCAAAACCCTACGGTTTCTCAACGCCTGCAAAGAATTACAGATATGAGATCCTGATCCGGTATCCAATACCCAGGAAGTAGAATTTATAGAAAGACAGTTTTCAATAACATACACACCTGAAGCTGAAGCCGCAACCTGCTTCAGTTCCTGTGTCCTGGCTTTCCAAGCCCTGCAATCTTTCTTCCAGTGTCCACTCTTGTGACAATAGAAGCATTCCTCTTTACCCACAAGCTTCCCCGCTATCTTTGTTGCCTTTTCCTTTCCCTTCGTACCCACTTTACTAACACCGCCTCTTGGTTTGGCGGGGGCTTTCTTCCTCTTTCCCTTGGCTTTCGCCTTGGACCTAGAGGAAGAAGATCCTCCTATAAACAAAGCGGGTGTTTCCCTACCCTTCTGTAGGGTGCCCTCTGCGCTCCTCAACAAGTTGAGGAGTTCTGAAAGTTCAACTTCCTTTTCTTGTAAGTTGAAGTTCAGTATAAACTGGGCGTAAGTGGATGGAAGGGACTGGAGAATTAAATCCGTATAGAGTTCACTGTCCAACGTTGTCCCAAGTTCCACGAGCTCCTCAGTGTAGCCAATCATCTTAAGCACGTGGTCCGCTACCGATGATCCGACGGCCAACTTTGTCGAAAATAACTTCTTCGACACTTCGTATCTTGCGATACGAGACTGCTCTCCATACAGTTCTTTTGTATGGAGAAATATGGACTCGAGGTCCATATTCTCATGCTTCCTCTGATGTTCGTTGTCCATAGAGGCAAGCACGAGGCACCTGGCCTTCGCGCAATCAATCTCCCAAGTCTTACGGATTTCCTTATCCGCGACGCTGGAGGTGGGACCTGGGACGGGGGGAGCTTTGGTGGTAAGAAGATACCCCAGCTTGTCGTAAGTGATTGCCAATTTTACATTCCTGAGCCAATCTTTGTAGTTTGGCCCTGTCAGTATGTTTTTATCTAGAAGTAACTTAAGTCCAGTCATTTCGAATTTGGTCGCTGCAGGGGGGAGAGAAGAAACACTTTAGCACGATGCTCTTGCAAGTTTAGAACGGTTTTTAATTTGTCTAAACAGGATGGCTCCCACTGTCTCTCGAATCCCTCCTCAAACCACAAAGGAAGAATTAGCCGGGATCAATCCCACCGCACAATACTTGCTTAACCGTTCAGCCAGGCTAGTGTCGGTACTTCGAGGGAGGTTTTCCAACGCTTTCGCGAAGTTCCTTAATTTAAGAACCTCTTTTCCCTGGGGGCGTAGCCCCGCTAACACCTTTCTAGGCACCTACTAGGTTTATAGCATTGATCATTTAGTGAGAAATTTCCCGAAGAGTAGCATATACTCACAGTAGGATCGGGATCCAAATATCATCGCGTGACGAAACTGAAGGAATCCTACCAGAATCATCACACTCCAAATGGTATGCAAATCTAGCAAGTTTCAGTACTTATGAAACTCCCGATGTGGATTTTTGCCCCATGCTCTTATGACCTTGACTAAGGCCAACAAATCATAAGTCACATGTCAAGTTCTTCCCGTCGTTATCCAGGTTAATTTGAACCCACCCGTATATACCCTTGACTATGGCCAACAAGGCAATACGACTGTCCCAAACCAACGCATTCTATCTATGCAACATATGAATACCTACCAGCTACCAAACACTGTGCCTTGACTAAGGCCAACAAACACAGCTTGAATGCTGTTGAATATTCATATGAAACGACGGAGGGCTACGGATGGTTTTGGCGAAACCGTGAACGTAGTGAACTTGATATAATCGATGGAACGAGATAGCTTTTAGAAGGAGTGGCTCAAGCTCCGTATTTAAAAGTTAGTTTTGAAAAGAACCGAGTGGTTTTTCGAAAGTGTTCCAACGACTTTAGCTTGGTTTATTATCTTGCATTAGTTCTTTTAATGCGTGATATTCTTGCATTAGTTCTTTTAATGCGTCCCATCATTTAATCCTACCATTGCAGAAAACAACCAAAATATGGCGTACGCTTATGCCATTCGCATTCGCCACGGGGTCCCGTCATCACTCGTTAGGTTACTTAACTAACGACAGAGCGGGGGCTGGGCTAGCGCGGCTGTAAAACATAAGCAACGCCTAAATATAAAGCAATGATAGACATTACAGATCACAGATGAATACATTGGATATACTAGCAATCCGCAAACCGTTCGAGCCTGCAACGAAAAGCGGATTACACGGTCGCGGTGAATAGCAAATACCCCACCCAAGACCCCTACGGGTGCGGCAAACTACCTGCCAAGTACTCGGTAGTTTGTGCACCCCTCCATGGGTCTATCCTAGGAGCAAAAACAGTAAAAAGAATTATACAATGACGGCTACAACCCCGACCCGGTTGTGCGGCCATACAAATAATATTATTACATCAATTTACATTTACAAATGAATGAAAGAAAAACAAAAGCTCATCTCACATCCACCCCGGCTATTCACCCGCGACAGTCCAACAGATTCATATACACATTCCAATATCAAACACAGATCACAGAGATGTATAACCCCGACTAATCGACTTATAGCGATTAGCCGACGTTCAATACATACAAACATCACAGATATAACCATCATAGTCAAAGTGCAGTGAAGTTCGGAAAAAAAATACGGAATTATAGGACCCTAAAAGTAAATTTCTGTTCTGGAAAATCTGGGCACATATAATATATATTAAAAATCCCAAAACCCTACCAGGAGAACACTGCACAAAACCCGATCACGAGAGGACTCCAAACGGCGGCGGTTCCGCGGCAAATGCCTACCTCATGCCGCGGAACCGCGGCGGTTTGAATGAATCAGGGGATCGTTTTTCTTGGGTGTTCACACAAAACCCTGAGCCGAATTTAGGTGTATAACAAAACTTGTTTTGACCAGAAAAATTTTTAACAGAAACTAGGGTTTTGTAAAAGTTTGGTTTTTGGATTTTTCGGTTCCGAACTTCGTTACACTTCACTACCAAGCTAGTTTAAGTTTAGTTAGGCTCTGATACCACTGTAAGTCCACGTTGCGACCCCCGGTTCTTACAAGGAGGCGGAAACGGTATAAAAATCAAATTTTTAGCGCATGGGGCAACATGGACTAACAAAGTCGGGATCTTTTCCTAAACTAAAACTAGCAAACTTGCTAAAGAGAGTTAGCTACTCGGAAAGATGGTTATACCTAAACTTGAACTCCTTCTTCTTCAAACTTTGTAGAGGTTGATGGTTCTTTCCTCGTCGCCTTCTTCCGTCAAAGATGGATCCACCTGAGAGTTCAACCTTCGGGCTCTTACTCGAACTTTGAGTGAACTAGGATCTCCGGCTTGCTAAACCTTGAACCCTAGAGAGAGTAGAGAGTATCTATGGGGTGCTTTCTTTTTCAAGGTGAGGGATTCTCAACACATGAGAAGGAATCACCTTGAGCTTGAGGAAGAAGAAGATGAAGTGAGGAGAGAGAATGGTTATGAAAGAATGAGCTCTCCTTTTCCTTTTTTGCAACCATATCAAAAGAAAAAGAATTATCTAATTAGTAATAATAATTCAAATGAGAATAGTTGATGGTAGTTTTGGAATGACCACTATCATGCTTCATTAAATGAATGTAAGCAAGAATCAAGGAGTATCCTTGCAAAGCATGATGGTGGTCAACATTCAACCATGGTCAACAAGTCAACCATGGTCAACAAGTCAACAAAATCAACCATAACATAATTTTCATTTAATTACTATTATTAATAGATAATCCATAAATCCATTAGGGTTTGGAAAATGATGACTGTCAACTGTGCATACGCACCCGTTCCGAAACCCTAATGAAAAACCTCATCCTCCGCCTCAAGCAACTGTGCATACACACCTGCATTCTCGTTCCGAGGAACAAGAATACCGAGATATAAAAGCAACCCCAAAACATATACCAGTATCTGGCTCAAACCAGAGCCTGCCAGTATAATCCGTCCGGACTCCAAACGTGCACAAGTGCGCGGATGAGAACGAACCCTGCCGCAAAACCATGCGACCTCTACTCTGTTTTGCCCAGAGGCGAATACCCTCTGTGTGGGACTCTAAAGACTCGACACTACGTTGGCAGTGGGTTTAACCACAGACCGCAAGCGGCACTAGCTGTGCGTAACGGTCCCCAGGTAGATGCCGACAAGAAGGCTGATGAGGTGAACCCCATGTGAACTCCTACTGAGTCTGAATGTGACATTCTCCGTACAGTCCGGTCTGTTCGTCTGATACATCGCATGTCGGGCCTAGGGGGCGGTAAAACGTCAGTCCCCCAATAGAGGTACAAGTCGTGTCGGAGTGAAGCCCAAAACACCCTGAGATAACACTGGAAATCTACCAGTATATCTCGCTTGCCCTGGCCAGGGACTACTCGTGTAATGGCTCTCCTAGACACAGCGCGGTGTCAACCCCCAATACCGGGAGAGACGAATACTGTCTAACCGTCACTGCCTCCAAGTGCTTCGGGACTGCACCCAACCACTACCTGTTTGCACGACTCCTTTGAGCCGTGGTAGGGTAGTGATCAAAGTGCAGTGGGAACACACTCGAGGCGAAGTGCCAGTATCAAGTCAGCGGACTAAGCTGTACTCATGTCACCTGGGAACTGATAACTGACGATAGGTATAATACCAACCTTTCAGTTCCCGACGAGTCCTGTCCAGTGTACCCGTAACCTAACGAGCACCCGTTTACTATCTCCAGTACGACGTACTGATGGCTGTGGGACAGACCATCTCCCACACTGGGATTAGAAGCGCATACGCTAGTCTACTCCGGAGTATCGATGCCCTGTCTCGATAGTCCTGCGACTAGGGACCTGTATAAGGATGTGCTTATAGAATACCCAGCCCCCACTAGTGTGACTGCCATCACAACGCTGGTAATCAAGCAAAAATCCTAAGGGCTCCACTAATGCGTATAGGTGATATCGCAAAATAAACACATGTACACATTGAAGTAGAAACAAACCAAGTAGCATACTACTATATTGAGCAAGATTGTTTATACAAGGTGAATATCCCAAGCTTCCATTAAGTAATATACAAACTAGTATGATACAGTAATGGCCTCTAGGGCATATACACTAACACCTATTTCCTTTTTGGGAGTTTTGCGCTTGAGAAGCTGCATACCTATTGAATAGGATTCCAATCAAATCAATTGCCTACCACTTCATATGTGATATGGAAAGGGAAGAGTCCATATCTTAAGTTTGTTAAGATTTGGGGTTGTCCAGCCTATGTCTAAAATGCAAAATCCGGACAAGCTCGAGGCAACATCTGTTATGTAGAACTGGAAATGTTCCAGCTATACAAACTGCAGCTGATGATTTGAAAAAACCAAATGATTCAATAGTTACCAACAAACCTCAGCCTCTCCGCCGATCTAGTAGGGTTCCTCACCCACCTGAGAGATACTTCTGTTTCTCTATGACAGTGGGAGCGAGGATTGCATCATGAGATGATGACCCAACTAGTTTCGAGCTGGCCATCAGGAGTGGGACTCTGTAAGAATGGCTGGATGCTTAGCGATCTGAGATGGAATCCTTATACACCAACAAAGTATGGACTTTGGTTGCTATATCTGAAGGGTTAAATCCCCATCAGGAGCAAGTATATCTTGAGAAGATTACTTGGTGTACTTGAAAAAGTTGAGACTTTCAAAGCTAGACATGTTAAAGGTTTGCATCATTGACCAGGTATGGATTTTGTTGAAACCTTTTCTAAGTAGCTATGCTTAAGTCCATCCAGATCCTACTTGCCACGGCTACATACCATGACTACGATATCCGGTGGTTGGGTGTCATGACTGCTTTTCTAAAATGATACATGGTTTCAGAAAAGAGAGTCTGTAAGTACACAGTCAGAGGGCTTCATAGACAGTGGGAGCAGCGGAAACGTGTGCAAGATGTTTTATGTGATAAAGCAGGCATCGCAAAGTTGGAACATCTGGTTTGATGTATTAGTCAAAGAGTTTGACATCATCAAAATGGTAGATGAACCTTGTATAAACAAAAAGGTAGTAGGGAGTATGGTGACGATCCTCGTAGAGTACGTGGATGACATACTCTTGATAGAGAAGGAGTTTCCTATGCTACGCTCGATCAATTTCCGCTTATCATAATGATTCTCCACATAGGATCAAAGTGATACCTACTAAATCCTGGGTTTTGGATCTATGAGATAGATCTAAATGGATGTTAGGATTCTCACTAGATGTAGTGAGATGGTATCAATCGATCCTGGGGAGAATCACTGGAAGTGTTCCAGGGTGATAAGGACGACTGAATGTCAGTCACAGGCATTGTCTTTACCCTCTATGGAAGGACGGTATGTTGGAAGAGTTCCAAGCTAGATACCGTGACATACTAGACGATTAAAGGCAAGATACATCGCTACTTAAGATGCTACCAAAGAGGCAGTCTGGATGTATATTTGTTCATGAGATGAACATAGTTCCTCCCATTGTGTGACAATGGAGTTGTGGCTTAGGCCTAGGAACGCCCGTCCCATCAGTGATCCAGACATATTCTGAGGCAGTGTCACCTGATCATGGAGATAGTTGATCTCCAGGGTGATCGAGGTTAGGAGAGTAGACTCAGAGGACAACACGGCGGATCCACTCACAAAGGCCCTTTCCCAGAGAGAGACTATTATGGGATGGTTGAGTATGAGATACTGCAACCACTGCTATAAGATGGCCCTAGTGCAAGTGGGAGATTGTTAGTTATATGTATGCCCTAGAGGCCATTACTATACATAGGATGTATATTGTAGTGGATGCTTGGACATATATAGGGAGGACTTTCTTGCTCGACGTGATAGTATGCTATCTCGCTGCTCTTTACCTTAACGTGTACACTGATTGTCTCTCTGTTACATGTTGGTAAAGCCCTTAGGATGTGTACTTGACTACCTGGACTATGATGCGGATCATACTAGTGGGGACATGGTAGTCCATAAGTACATCTTTCAAGTTCCCTAGTCGTGGGTGTATCGAGACGGGGCATCGATATACCAGAGTAGACTAGCGTATACCTTCTCGACCCATACAGATGGGCGATGGATGATCCCATATCCATTGGTGTTTGACATCAGAGATGATATACGGGTGCTCAGTGGAGACTCGGTACACTGGACGGACTCGCCGAGAACTCCCAGATGGTATTATACCTCATGTCAGATGGCAGTTCTCTGGTGACACTGGTACAGGTTAGTCTGTAGACCCGAGATCGTCATAGAGTCTTGTATGATTCCTACTGTGCTTTGATTTCCACCTTACCACGTCCAAGAGGGCGTGCAAAACGGTGGTTTTTGGGTAAAGTCCCGAATCACATGGAGGCAATGAACGATAGGAGGGGATTCGTCTCTCCCGGTATAGGGAGTTGATGTTGCGCTGTGTTCGATTGGCTATAACCGGAAATCCCTGGCCAGGGTTGCTGAGATTTACAGGTAAGTGTTACCAGTAGTTTCTCGAACTGTTATAGACCTCATATCGACATGACTTATCGAGCTACTGGGGTCTGACGTTTACCACCCCTAGGCGAGATATGCGACATATCAGACGAACAGACCGGACTGTACGGTAAGTGTTACTGGTTGGATTCACAGGAGTGTGAGCGGGCTTGCTCGTTGATCTTCTGATCGCTCAATACCCGGGTGGCCGTTACGTTTAGCAGACCGCTTGCGGCTTGTGGGTGCTTGATATGATCATCATCTGCTGCCGGCGTATTGACGAGTCTTTAGAGTCCTACACAGAGGTTTCCTGGCTCAAGCGAAACGAAATAGGAGCGCATATGAGATATGTGTGGGACCGAGAATAATACCAGTATGTGATACTGTATTCTATTCTCGCGATTTGTATCATTGGACGGTTATATGAGATATAGCTGGATTACCGAATCAAGTGTTGATTCGATACATTGATACACTAAATATTAGTCGGTTATATGCAGTATGACCGGATCATTAAATCAAGCGTTGATTTAATGATTTAATGCATAATTATATATTTGATATATTACTTTGTGATTGATAAGTTTTCCGTTGTGTTTGTATAAAATTGTAAAGAAATCACAACCAAAAAATATTTTGACCGCAATCAAACTACGGTGTCGGATGTAGTTTGTAGTGAGTGCGGATCGTCCACAGGGATTGCACGATTCACTTGTATTTTGTTACGTTTGAAATGAAAAGTTAAGCAACAATGAAAGAAAACATTGTTCAAGAATGATTTGTATTCGAGTGTCACTATTCTCTATTCAAGAATCAAGAAACTATAAACAATCAAGAATCGTTATTTCGATAATATTTCCAATCAACAATCAAGAATATAAGAAGGGCTTGTAGGAATCGATCGGATCTTTAGACGTGATGTAATCTAAAAGGTTTCGTGTTCTTGTCCTTCGAAGAATTAATACTAGATCAATGGTTATCGACGAGAGTTAGGGCTTTCTTGATGAAATTCGGGTTTCATCTCTTAACCCTTGTTCTTTCGAGGATACCATTTATATTCTAGCCTCTAGCAATTTCAAGAAACGATCGTAACTCCCCAATTTCGATCGATGTCAATCAAGAAAGCATCGAAACGAAATGGGTCGTCGATTCTTGAACTTGCTAGGGTTTACAAACTCGTGGGATTCAAGAATCGATTGCAAATTTGTTACATCATCATACTAAAGATCGTTTCGACTCCTTAACAAGCGGAGTTTTATTCACACATCACCACAATGACAATATTAAAGATTTGTAAAGATAACATGATGCGGAATTTAAAGAAAACAAGATAAAAGAATATCACCTTTATTGATCTCAACAATTTTGATTACATTTGCTTCAAGAACTACAAGAAGAAGAATCTAGATTGTTGATCGGGCGTCGCTCGGCTTCGTGAGTCGTGGATCGGCTTCGGATCGCTTGCTCCGTTGAAATCGGCTCCGCTCCTAAAGGTTGTAATGCTTCTTGCTTAATGGGTACTCGGGTTTCTTGATGTTGGCTTGGAATTAGGGTTAGGGTTTCCTACAAGCTCTCTCACTAAACTTGAGGAAGAAGAAGATGAAGAATGGGATTGATTTTTTCTTAGCTTTCCCAAGGATGAATAATATGCTTACAATGAGCCTAGGGTCTTATTTATAGAACTCCCAAACCCTAGGCTTAGGTTTGAACTGGAACTTTCCCTCCCAAAGTTTGTTGAAGAGTTTCTAGAAGGAGTTTGTTAGGAGCTAGCTTAGGGTTTAAGCTAGGGTTTAGGGAAAGTTCTAGAATGATTAGGCTAATTAAGTGAAGCTCAAAGTGTTTGCTGATCTGATAGAAGTATCTGGAGTCTTCTGGAAGTTGGAGCACATTTCTGAACTGTAGCAGATGAAACAGGAGTTGTGGTGTAAATTTGAGGAAGTGATCCCCTGTAGCTGCCGCGGATCAGCCGCAAGTACACCATAAATGCCGCGGTTCCGCGCTTTGTTGGTGAGCTTGGACTTCTAGTCTTCTGGTGTGGGCTTGTACTGTAGTGTGGGTCTTCATCTGATATGTTGAATTGCAATTACTCCTTTGTATTGGTACCAGATTTGAATTTAGTGAGTTTACGAGCGATTGTAATGGTCGAGCAAGCTTTCCTTTTCCTGCACAGACTTAGAAATACGGGTTGCGATATATAGAAAATATGCTATGTAATGCAATGCAGTCAATTTCCCTAGAAATGCCGGTTTTAAGGTCGAATACATGTAATCTGATATTTTGCGACCGATTTGCTAATATGTGAATTATGAATACCGTACACTTCTATATGGATGCAAATGATGAGGAAATTGCCGACTAAAATATGCAATATTTTCGACTGATCAAATACCCCCAAACTTAATTTCGATCGTCTCGAGCGAATGTTTTATTAAAAAGAGAAGGAGAAAATAAAGAAAGAGAAAAACTAACTAGCACACTTTCGTAGGCAACACGATTGCACTGAGCACGTGCAACAAGCCTTTAAACCTCTAGGTGTCCCTAGTAGGAGGAGTGTTGTCTCCTGAGGGTTTTCAGCGGATTGCACCCACAAAATCCAATAATAAAAGCAAGATCATGAATATTACATTTAAAGAAGAGAATTGTAAAAGAAAAGCCTTGAAAATTAGGGTTTCCAACTAAGCTAGCTTTTCGGTTGTCATGAGCCCTATCTTAATGGTCATGAAAAGATGTTAGAAATCACGTCCTCCCTCAATAAAACATCGTCTTATTCTTCATTCCTATCTGTATTCCAAACATCGATCATATCACCCTGCGTGTGTGTAAAAGACATCCCTACACCCGGAGAATTCAATTCAAGCTATCATACTCTTGCCCATCAGCCTCAGTACTTTTTAATTAATGAATATTTAGATGAGATTGCTCACACACTTTCATGCGACCGTTAATACTTCTTGAGGTACTAACCGACCGATTACTCCTGTGCTTGCTTACTTGGTGTATTTTCCTCGTCTTGCATCACCTCAGGCATAGCAGTGACTCCCAGACCAGTTGGCCTTAGGGAACTAGGTGAAGAAGCACCCTCGCTATACATTTTTTATTGCCTTCGGTGATAACAAAACCAGTGTCCATTTTTCTCACCACTTTATATTTTCTTTTATTCATTTTTTTTTATTTCCTTCTACTTTTGGCTTTAAGACAAGAGCATTTCAAGGTATCCTCTACTATCCCAGGCTTTAAGACGTGTGTAAGTGCGAATAGCAGGGTAGCAACGTTCAAAATGTTTGGCTTCCAGAATAGAAACTATTTTTCAGACTTATTTTTATCTTCAGATTAGTGACGTCCTTCATCTTACTAACCCTTGGGACAACGGCTCATAACTACTTATTACTAGTTCGTATAAGAAAACTTCTAATTTTCTTAGTTTTCTAAAAATTTTCCAATCTCATGGATGTAATTTTTCACTATCTAAACTTTCATTATCTTATTTATATACAAAAAAGTGTAAATATTAAAATTATTTTTATATTTGAAAATTTTTAAATTTTTATGGGTTTTGAAAATTTTTCAATTTTTATAGATTTTTAAAAGAAATGTTTTGTGCTTATGCAGATGATATGCAAATGATGCAAAAATAAGCACAAACCTCCCCCAAACTTGTTTTCAACAGTGTCCTCACTGTTGCCGACAGCTATATCTATAAAACCTGTAAATCTGGGGGGAATTATTAGTGGGGGCAAAATATATAAGTGAAGAACTTCCCACAAACTTATCTTTCACTCACCTTCATTCAAAAGATGATGTAATGATATACAGGATATGAAGGTGAGACGGAGGAATTTTAATCCAAATAAACTGGCTCTTGTAAGAACAAGAGCTCCTCCATGGGGTCAGTGGAAAAATACGGCTTTAGTCTATGACCATTTACTTTGAAAACAGTGCCGTTTTTAACATTTTCTACTTCTACTGCCCCGTGCGGGTATACAGACCGCACAACAAAAGGTCCCTTCCATTGAGATCTGAGCTTACCCGCGTGAAGGTGTAATCGTGAATCATAAAGAAGGACTTGTTGACCAGGTAAAAATGTTTTCCTTAAAATGCTTTTATCGTGAAAAACCTTAGTCCTATTCTTTGTGATTACAGCATTATCATAAGCTTCATCGCGGAGTTCGCTTAGCTCGTTAAGTTGCAGCTTCCGAAAGTTGCAAGCAAGGTTTAAATCAAAATTTATTTCTTTTATAGCCCACAATGCTTTATGCTCTATCTCGACAGGTAAATGACATGCTTTTCCAAACACTATCCTATATGGAGACATTCCTAGGTCGGTCTTATATGCAGTCCTGAATGCCCAAAGAGCATCCGTCAATTTGGTCAACCAGTCTTTTCTATTCTTAGCAACAGTTTTCTCCAGGATAAGTTTGATCTGTCTGTTTGAGATTTCAGCCTGCCAGCTTGTTTGGGGATGATAGGGTGTAGAAAGACGGTGGTTGATTGAGTATTTTCGCATCAGAGTCTCGAAAGACCTGTTGCAGAAATGTGTCCCATTATCGCTAATGATAGCGTGTGGGTGTCCAAATCGCGAAAAGATATTCTCTTTCAAGAACTTAATGACAACTTTCCTGTCATTAGTGCGACATGTAATGGCTTCTACCCACTTTGAGACATAATCAACCGCCAGCAATATGTACAGATTCCCAAAGGAGTTGGGAAAAGGACCCATAAAATCAATGCCCCAAACATCAAAAATTTCAACAACCAGAATGGGTTGCTGAGGCATTTCATTCCTCTGGGATATTCTACCCGTATACTGACATTGTGTACAGGTTTTGCAATACTCAAATGCGTCCTTGAATAAGGTCGGCCAATAAAATCCACATTGCAAAACCTTTTCCGCTGTCTTTCTAGGACCAAAGTGACCCCCACAAGCCTGATCATGATAAAATGAAAGAACACTCTTGAACTCTTCATTCGGGACGCACCGGCGAATGATCTGATCAGGACAATATTTAAACAAATAGGGCTCGTCCCAGTAAAAGTGTTTTACTTGGGAAAGAAAACGATATTTGTCCTGTTTTGACCAATCGCTCGGTATAAGTCCCGTGGCATGATAGTTCACAATATCCCTGAACCATGGTTCAGCGGATATGCTCAAGAGTTGTTCATCAGGGAACGAGTCATTAATCGGCAGGGTCACAGGGGAAGAAACGATGCGTGAAAGGTGGTCAGCTACTACGTTTTCACATCCTTTCTTATCTTTGATAACAAGATCAAATTCTTGTAACAGTAGGATCCAACGTATTAGTCGACCTTTTGCATCTTTCTTCGCCAGAAGATGTTTTAAAGCGGAATGGTCAGTATACACAACTATAGGTGAGCCGATTAAGTAAGGCCTGAATTTTTCTAATGCAAATACAACCGCTAATAGTTCTTTCTCTGTGGTTGTATAATTGATTTGCGCATCATTCAGGGTCTTACTAGCATAGTAAATCACGTGTGGCATCTTTTCAATGTGCTGTCCTAAGACTGCACCTACTGCAAAATCAGATGCGTCACACATCAGCTCAAAAGGGTAGTCCCAATTTGGTGATGATAAAATGGGGGCTGAAGTGAGTGAGTGTTTAAGTGAGTCGAAAGCTGTCCCGCAATCCGAGTCAAAATGGAAGGTCGTATCCTTGGCCAGGAGTAGTGTTAAAGGTCTAGCAATTTTGCTAAAGTCCTTAATGAATTTCCTATAAAAGCCCGCATGGCCAAGGAAAGAGCGAATATCTTTGACGCTTTTGGGATGAGGCAGGTTTTGAATGACATCTACTTTAGCTCTGTCAACCTCAATGCCTTTCTGTGAAATGACATGTCCAAGGACTATTCCTTCTTGGACCATAAAGTGGCATTTTTCCCAGTTTAAAGTCAAGTTCTTCTCTTTGTAACGAGTAAGAACAGCGTCCAGATTCGCTAGGCAATCAGAAAAAGAGTCTCCAAAAATCGAGAAGTCGTCCATAAAGATCTCCAAAAAATTCTCTACCATATCAGAGAATATCCCCATCATACACCGCTGAAAGGTAGCGGAAGCATTGCATAACCCGAAGGGCATGCGACTGTAAGCAAAGGTACCAAAAGGACAAGTAAAAGTGGTTTTATCTTGATCCTTTTTGGCGATGGGGACCTGATTGTAGCCTGAGTATCCGTCCATAAAACAATAGAACTCTCGTCCCGCTAAGCGTTCCAGCATTTGATCAATAAATGGTAGAGGAAAATGATCTTTCCTCGTGGCAGCGTTGAGTTTTCTATAATCAATGCATACACGCCACCCAGTTTGGGCGCGTGTTTGAATCAACTCATTCGCCTCATTTGTGATAACTGTGATGCCGGATTTCTTAGGAACGACATGTATAGGACTTACCCACTGGCTATCGGAGATGGGGTATATAATACCACTATCTAAGCATTTGACGATCTCTTTCATGACAGCTTCCTTCATGACGGGATTCAACCGTCTCTGTGGTTATCGGGTCGGTCTGGCATCATCCATCACATGTATATGATGTTCAACTATCAAGGGACTAATCCCTTTGATGTCCGCCATACTCCAACCAAACGCCTCTTTGTTAGATCTCAATACCGATAAAAGGGCATTCTCTTGCTCTGATGCAAGAGAAGCGGAGATGATAACCGGTAATGACTCGTTCTCACCAAGATATGCATATTTCAGGTGAGAAGGTAAAATTTTGAGATCTAACTCAGGCGGAGAAATGATAGAAGGAAGGGTCATAGATTGATTTTTGGATCTACAAAGAAGCTCAGAGCCTGTGAAAGATACAGACTCAGGTGGAGAAAAGTCAGAAGTGCAGGACTCATGTGTAGCTAAAGTGTCCTCACTAAGATCTTGTGCAAAGTCAAACAGAGATGTGCTAATGTCATCGAGATCGGTAAAGCAAAGATCCTTAGCTCCACAACTATCGGGAGCGATCTCATGGACAGAGCACACATCTAAAATATGAGCAGCGGGTTCTGATGGCTGACTTCCAACTTTATAGATATTTAGTTCAATGGTCATATTTCCAAATGATAAGTTCATTGAACCATTTCTACAGTTTATAACAGCGTTGGAAGTGGCAAGGAAAGGACGACCCAGAATCACCGGAATTTGGCCCCGGGGGTTTGCTACAGGATGTGTGTCGAGCACAATGAAGTCTACAGGGAAAACAAATTCCCCGACCTTTATCAATACATCCTCTAATTCACCCCTTGGTTTGGTGATAGATCGGTCTGCCATCTGGAGAGTGCAATCAGCAGGTTTCAGCTCTCCAATCCCTAATTGCTCATAGACAGAATAAGGGAGCAGGTTAACACTTGCGCCAAGGTCTAAAAGAGCACGATTTATGTTTTTACCCCCAATTGAAATTGAAATTGTAGGACAACCTGGGTCCTTTCTTTTCTTTGGAAGCTGGGGTATAAAAGCAGTGCTGATGTTATTAGACATAAAGACCTTCTTTGGCACTTGAGTCTTCCTCTTCCTAGTGCACAAGTCCTTAAGAATCTTCGCATAAGCGGGGACTTGTTGAATCGCATCTAGGAGAGGGATATTGATGTTAACCTGTTTGAACATCTCTAAAATTTTCTCCATATGAGGACTCGTTCTATTTGCCCTTAGCCGATTCGGGTAAGGTGCTTTCGCAATAAGCGCGGGGTCCATCATAGGAGAAGGAAAGGGGGGTAGACGAGGTCCCAAAGGAGGTGTGGGGACCGTCTGTGGAGAACTATAAGGGTTGGGTGAAGGTGTTGAGCCTAGAGGGAAATGGAGAATAGGCTCGTGCGAAGGTGGTTTGGTAGAAGAAGAAGGATCAGAAGGTGAAGTGTGTGTATGTGGAAAAGACTCAGCCGAGGTGTTGATATGATTTTCAGTATCATCAATACCTTCCCCGACATTATTGTTCAGCACTCTTCCTGATCTCAACGTTGTAATGGCATTTACATTGAAATGCCCAGGATTCTGTAGGGGTTGAGAGGGAAGTTTCCCTTTTTCTCTCGCACTCATTTCGGCTTTTAAGCGTGCGATTTCGGCTTCCATCGTGCGAATACTCTCAGCTTGGGACGCTGAGTTTTTCTTTATTTCACTGACGGAAGATCTAACCTCAGTCGAAACATCCATGAAATTTGATAAAAGTGATTTCATGGTTTGAGTGAATTGAGAGAACTCGTCAGAACAGGACTGCATAGGATTAGACTGTGCAGGAGTGTTGCCCTGATTTTGGAAATTTTGTGACTGATAAGGGTGCTGAGTGAGTTGAAGGGGTTGTTGTTGTGGTGGAGGAAGAGCCCTTTGAAATTGATTCGTGTTTGGAACCGTGTTTTGAGATTGGTTTTGGTTACAAGCAAAATTCGGGTGGTTCCTCCAACCCTGATTGTACGTGGAAGAATATGGATCGTTTCGAGGTCTTTGAAATGCGGCATTAGAATGCTCGTGACCTTGAAACGCAGAGTTTAATGGACATTCTTCCGTTAAATGTGACGGATCAGAACAGCACCCACAAACAGTTTTGGGGAGTGACATTGGGTTTAGGGAGGCTGCTGCAAATTTGTGTTCCATAGCGTCGAGCTTCTTTTGCATTGCTGCCATTTCAGCTTGAACACCTATGGACAAATCTATTTGGTGTACGCCACCCCTATTCAATGGTTGGGTTCCACTCTCCCAAATTAGTGATTTTTCAGCGAACTCTTCTAAGTATCGCCAAGCTTCCCCATCATCTTTGGTCATAAAAGTACCTTGACACATGTTTTCAAGGCTCTGTTTAGTGCTAGGGTTACTGCCCTCATATATGATTCGGCAAAGCTCCCATCTCGGGATGCCGTGATGAGGACATTGAACCAATAGATCCTTGAAACGTTCAAAGTATTTAGAGAATGGTTCGGCAGGGAGCTGGGCAAATTGGTTCAGTTCGCTACGGATTCGAGCCGTCTTTTGGATTGGGTAAAATTTCTTAAGGAATGCAGCGACGAATTCTTCCCAATTCGTAATAGAGTGTGCGGTAGTGTTATATAGCCACTTCTCGGCTATATCGCACAATGTAAATGGAAGAAGTCGTAGACGCATCGCATCCACTGAAAGTTGTGACGTACCCATCATTGTGCATACGTTTTCAAATTTGGTAATGAAAACGTAAGCGTCCTCGGTCTCGAGTCCGTGGTATTTGGGTAAAAGATTGATATACTGGGGCTTAATCTCAAAGTTATCCCCATTGGCTGGTGGTGTGGATAAGCAGGTCGAAAGAGGACCTCTATGTGGATAGCATCTTTCCTGGAGAGAAATGTGGGGTGGATTCTGCACACCAACGGACGGTGGCAGATTAGGGTTAAAGAAGTTTGATGGATTCGGATCCATCGGTGTGGGTGTGGTAGTGGGTAAAGAAAAGGTAAATGGAGAATTATCGACTTCGGAGTCGATAAAAGGTACGCGGACTAAACGGGCACTAGAATCCCGTGTCCAGCCTATCTTGCACTAAAAAGGGTTAGTACAAGTGGCAGCGTTGACTTATAATTAGGGGTAAAATGAATGCGGTGTTTGCTTTTTGAAAAAGGGTCGGATTTTTTTGAAAAAAATGATGCGACAAAACAAATGTAGCACACAAACCCTAGAATCTAGTGGTCACCTAGGTCCGATCTCTAGACCGCTCCTAACTGCCAAAAGACAAGTCGCAGGATCAATCCTCCACTGCCTCTTTGTCCCCCTGTGGCCGGATAAGTGCCAGGTAAGTGGGAAGGAACCACCACTACAGTGGGCCTAATTAATAACCACTAGCCTTAGACACACTCGCCTTAGGCACCATAAGAAAACGCGGATAAGCAATGAATTACCCACGACCTTCTCTTGTCCTATTGAGCGCGACAGTCCTTAGAGTCTTCTCTAGATTTCTTTTAATTAATGAGGGTAATGCGGATGCAAGTTTTGCGATTTTCGGGGCCTAGGAAGGGTAATGAAATCCCCACCTAATTTGGATTTGGCCGTGCCCCTTAAATTTCCGTATTAGAATGCAAACAACCAAGAAATCAAAATCACACACAATTTTAAATTTTTGCTTTTGCGCGCTGCGATTTATTTGCAAAGAATCCTGCAGCAAAGTGTTAGTTGGAGCTAAAAAGGGAGAGGGGAGAGAGCAAGAAATCACCTGTACTGAAAATTTTTCAGTGATCCCTCAAGTACACCGCGGTTCCGCCGCAGATGATGGGTATTGGCCGCTGAAACGCACTCCAATATTGGTATCACTGTACACAATTTCACCAGATGCTTTCTGTTTCTACCCTCTGTTCTCTGGTACTCTCCAAACAATTTTATCACAGCACAGAATGCTCCAGATCACCTTGCAATCAAATCACAACACACGTGTAAGAGTTTGTACGAATTTTGATTTCAAGAAGTAAAACGTAATAATTCTTTCACTTCAAACTAAAAATGTAAATGAATTAGCGCGCGATCCCCGCCAACGGCGCCATTTTGATTGATAAGTTTTCCGTTGTGTTTGTATAAAATTGTAAAGAAATCACAACCAAAAAATATTTTGACCGCAATCAAACTACGGTGTCGGATGTAGTTTGTAGTGAGTGCGGATCGTCCACAGGGATTGCACGATTCACTTGTATTTTGATACGTTTGAAATGAAAAGTTAAGCAACAATGAAAGAAAACATGATTCAAGAATGATTTGTATTCGAGTGTCACTATTCTCTATTCAAGAATCAAGAAACTATAAACAATCAAGAATCGTTGTTTCGATAATATTTCCAATCAACAATCAAGAATATAAGAAGGGCTTGTAGGAATCGATCGGATCTTTAGACGTGATGTAATCTAAAAGGTTTCGTGTTCTTGTCCTTCGAAGAATTGATACTAGATCAATGGTTATCGACGAGAGTTAGGGCTTTCTTGATGAAATTAGGGTTTCATCTCTTAACCCTTGTTCTTTCGAGGATACCATTTATATTCTAGCCTCTAGCAATTTCAAGAAACGATCGTAACTCCCCAATTTCGATCGATGTCAATCAAGAAAGCATCGAAACGAAATGGGTCGTCGATTCTTGAACTTGCTAGGGTTTACAAACTCGTGGGATTCAAGAATCGATTGCAAATTTGTTACATCATCATACTAAAGATCGTTTCGACTCCTTAACAAGCGGAGTTTTATTCACACATCACCACAATGACAAATTAAAGATTTGTAAAGATAACATGATGCGGAATTTAAAGAAAACAAGATAAAAGAATATCACCTTTATTGATCTCAACAATTTTGATTACATTTGCTTCAAGAACTACAAGAAGAAGAATCTAGATTGTTGATCGGGCGTCGCTCGGCTTCGTGAGTCGTGGATCGGCTTCGGATCGCTTGCTCCGTTGAAATCGGCTCCGCTCCTAAAGGTTGTAATGCTTCTTGCTTAATGGGTACTCGGGATTCTTGATGTTGGCTTGGAATTAGGGTTAGGGTTTCCTACAAGCTCTCTCACTAAACTTGAGGAAGAAGAAGATGAAGAATGGGATTGATTTTTTCTTAGCTTTCCCAAGGTTGAATAATGTGCTTACAATGAGCCTAGGGTCTTATTTATAGAACTCCCAAACCCTAGGCTTAGGTTTGAATTGGAACTTTCCCTCCCAAAGTTTGTTGAAGAGTTTCTAGAAGGAGTTTGTTAGGAGCTAGCTTAGGGTTTAAGCTAGGGTTTAGGGAAAGTTCTAGAATGATTAGGCTAATTAAGTGAAGCTCAAAGTGTTTGCTGATCTGGTAGAAGTATCTGGAGTCTTCTGGAAGTTGGAGCACATTTCTGAACTGTAGCAGATGAAACGGGAGTTGTGGTGTAAATTTGAGGAAGTGATCCCCTGTAGCTGCCGCGGATCAGCCGCAAGTACACCATAAATGCCGCGGTTCCGCGCTTTGTTGGTGAGCTTGGACTTCTAGTCTTCTGGTGTGGGCTTGTACTGTAGTGTGGGTCTTCATCTGATATGTTGAATTGCAATTACTCCTTTGTATTGGTACCAGATTTGAATTTAGTGAGTTTACGAGCGATTGTAATGGTCGAGCAAGCTTTCCTTTTCCTGCACAGACTTAGAAACACGGGTTGCAATATATAGAAAATATGCTATGTAATGCAATGCAGTCAATTTCCCTAGAAATGCCGGTTTTAAGGTCGAATACATGTAATCTGATATTTTGCGACCGATTTGCTAATATGTGAATTATGAATACCGTACACTTCTATATGGATGCAAATGATGAGGAAATTGCCGACTAAAATATGCAATATTTTTGACTGATCACTTTGCATTAACTAGTATTGGTTCACTTAAGATGGATTTTCTCACTTGATGTGCACATTGTATATATGGTATATTTTTGTGCACTTGATTGTATCATGTTTGATGATACATGCAAACTTGGGTGTGTGTATGCTTTAAACTATGTTTAGTAAATGGTTAGGGTTTCATTTCATTTTCTTTATTTACTTATTTATTTATTTATTTATTCATTTTGGTAAGAAATAAAATGGTGACTTTATTTGGATTTCACTTGAAGCTTCATGAAGCTTTGAAAGTCAAACCATTTTGTTTCTTTCCTAAACCCTAACCCTTTAACTAAACCCTAGTTCATTCTCTATATGAGTTAGCCTCACCCATGGTTGGATTATGATAACTCTTCACTTGATTTTTATTTTAATGATATTCTTTTCTTCTTCTTCTTCTTTTTGAAAAAGAAAAGAAAAGCTTGCTTCAAAAATGTCAAGTGATCATTCCAAGTGAGAAATCCAAATCCAAAGTGAACCCACTTCCTATTTCTTCATCCTCTACTACTTGCCAAGTAGTATAGGGTGTTTTCTTCACAAGTTTCATGACTTGGCGAAGTTGGAGCTTGATCTTGAGTTGCCTCGACGTAGATCATCTTCGGCATCGAACTCGACGACCTAGCCCGATCATTTCTTCGACGAAACCATCGCTAGAGTCTGGGATCCGATGATCGCAGTGGAGGGACATCATCACGGAGCTAAGGAAGTGGAGGACCGGATCTACAAAGGTTGTAGTCTCTTTCACTTAGCAATAAAATTGTTTACTACTTGCATGTTTCGCCTAATCTCTAGTTAACGATCTATATTAGGGTTTCTCGGCACCGGAAAATTTTGAAATTGGCATGGTTGATGCCTTGTGAGACCTCATTAGTGTGTCTAGGAACCCTACACGAGCGAACTCATCATAACCCCAACGAGCCTGTAAGCAACACTTACCATACAGTCTGGTCTCTTCGTCTGATACGTCGTATATGAAGTCTAGGGGTGGTATATGTAAGACCCCAGTAACTTTATAAGTCATGCTGATTTGAGGCTCATAACAGGTCGAGAAACTACTGATAACACTTATCACTAGATCTCCATATCAACCCTGGCTAGGGACTTCCCGTTATTGCCAATCGAGCATAGCGCAACATCAACCCCCAATACCGGGAGAGACAAAACCCCTCCTATCTCTCATTGCCTCCATACGACTCGGAACTGTACCCAAAATCCACCTGTTTGCACGACTCCTCTTGAGTGTGGTAGGGAGGAAATCAAAGCACAGTGGGAGTCGCATAAGACTCTATGACGATCTCGGGTCTACAGACTAACCTGTACCAGTGTCACCAGAGGACTGCAATCTGATGATAGGTATACTACCACATAGGAGTCCTCGGTGAGTCCTGTTCAGTGTACCTAGTCACCACTGAGCACCCGCATACCCTCTCTGATGTCAAACACCAATGGATGTGGGATCATCCATCGCCCATCATATGGGTCAAGAGGCGTATACGCTAGTCTACTCTGGAATATCGATGCCCTGTCTCGATATTCCCTCGACTAGGAACTATTGAAGGGTGTACTTATGAACTACCCTGGCCCCACTAGTATGATCTAGATCATAGTCCTAGCAGTCAAGTACATATCCTAGGGGCTTTATCAATATTTGAGATAAAGAGTAACCAGATAACATACTATCATGTCGAGCAAGAAAGTCCACCCTATATATGTCCAAGCATCCACTACAATATACATCATATGTACAGTGATGGCCTCTAGGGCATACATATAACTAACAATCTCCCACTTGAACTAAGGTCATCTGTTGTGGTATCGCATACCCAACAATCAGCTGTGGTTGAAGTATCTCATACTCAACCGTCCCATAAAAGTCCCTACTGGGAAATAGGCCTTTATGAGTGGATCCGCGCTGTTGTCCTCTGTGTCTACTCTCCTAACCTCGATCTCCCAGGAGATCAACCATCTCCATGATCAGGCGATACTGCCTAAGAACATGTCTGGATCTCTGATGGGATGGGGGTTCCTAGGCACAATCCACAACTCTATTATCACACAATGGTAGGAACTAAGTTCATCTCATGAACTATTATATATATCCAGATTGCCTCTTTGGTAGCATCCTTGGTAGTGATTTATCCTGCCTTTATCGTTTAGTGTGTCACGGTATCTAGCTTGGAACTCTTCCAACATACCGTCCCTTCACTGAGGGTAAAGACAATGCCTATGACTGACATTCAGCCGACCTTACCACCCTGGAACCATTCCAGTGATTCTCCCCAGGATCGATTGATACTATCTCACTATAACTAGTGAGAATCCTAACATCCAATTTGATCTATCTCATAGATATAAAAACTAGGATTTATGAGGTATCACTTTGATCCTTATATGGAGAATCCTTGTGGCAAGAGGAGATTGACCGAGCGTAGCATAGGAAATTCCTTTCCTACCAAGAGTATGTCATCCACGTACACTACGAGGATCACCACCATACTCTACTTCCTTTTTGTATATACTTGGTTCATCTACCATTTTGATGAAGTCAAACTCTTTGACTACTACTTCAAAACAGACGTTCCAATTCCGCGATGCCTGATTTATCAAATAAAACATCATGCACACGTTTCCGCTGCTCCCACTATCTACGAAGCCCTCTGGCTGTGTACTTACAGACGCTTTCTTCCAAATCATCATTTTAGAAAAGCAGTCATGACACCCAACCACCAGATATCGTAGTCATGGTATGTAGCAGTGGCAAGTAGGATCTGGATGGACTTAAGCATGGCTTTGAAAGTCTCAACTTTTCCATGTACACCAAGTAATCTTCTCAAGATATACTTGCTCCTGATGGGGATTTAACCCTTCAGATAAAGCAACCAAAGTCCATACTTTGTTGGTGTATAAGGATTCCATCTCAGATCGCTAAGCATCCAGCCATTCTTATAGAGTCCCCACTCCTGATGACCTGCTCGAAACTAGTTGGGTCATCATCTCATGATGCAATCCTCTCTCCCACAGTCATAGAGAAACCGAAGTATCTCTCAGGTGGATGAGGAACCCTATCAGATCGGCGGAGAGGCTGAGGTTCGTTGGAAACTATTGAATCCTTCGGGTTTACCAAATCATCAGCTGCAGTTTGTATAGCTGGAACTCCTTCCAGTTCTACCTTATGACCACTAATTTCTTCACAAGAAATTCCTTTTTTCTCAAAAAGTGGTATGCCGAGAAATAAAACATCTTTTGTTCCTCGGTGTGGTAGAAGATATTCCCTTATGAATGCTTGGGATATCCAACAAACTTCGACAGAACTGACCTTGCCTCGAGCTTGTCCGGATTTTGCTTTTGACATAGGCCGGACAACCCCAAATCTTAACTTCCTTAATGGGCTCTTCCCATACCATATCACATATGGAGTGGTAGGCATCTAATTTGGTTGGAACCCTATTCAATAGGTATGCAACTTCTTAAGTGCATAACCACAAAAGAAAATAGGCAACTCAGTAGTACTCATCATAGAGCACACCATATCACATAGGGTGCGATTGCTCCGCCCCGATACACCAACGTGCTGTGGTGTATACGGAGGAGTAATGCTGAGAGAGAATCTCATTCTCCTTTAGAATAATTCAGGAATTCCGTGCTCAAGTATTCTCTTCCTTGATCTCATTAAAGGACATAATACTTTTACCCGTTTTTGGTTCTCTACTTCTTACTTATATTCTGTGATTTTCTCAAAAGTTTCGGACTTGTGTTTTAACTGGAACATATGTCCGGATCTTGAGAGATAATCAGTGAATGTAATGAAGTACAAAGAACCGGTCCTGGCATGTGCACACAGGGGACTTTCATACATCAGCATGTATCAATCCCAAGAGTTCAGTAACTCTTTCTCTGTTTCTAATAAACGGAGCTATGTTCATTTTATCTTTGTGACATGACCGGCAAGTTTCACAAGATGTAAATTCAAACTGATTTAAATATACATCTTTATGTAACTTTAGCTAGTCGGGTCGCATTGACATGACCTAGTCTACAATACCTCAAGAAGGATTCGTTCATTTCTGAACTCTTCCCCTTGTGTGTGTCTGTTCGTTAAGAACTGTGGTTTGATTTAGAACGTCTATGCTTTTAGATAACGTGCCTGAACCGATCAACTCTTGATATAGGAAATGTTCAAAACATTATCCAACAATACAAAATTATATCCTTCTTTACTAATAAAGATACTGATATGATGTTGTATATCAGGTTCGGTATCTAATAACACTCGTTCAGAACCAATGTATTCTGGTAATACAGGGTGATAACTGCCAACATGCTTGGCTGCAACTCTTGCACCATTTCCAACTCTTGAAACTTATCACCCGTTCTTGATTCTCTAGCTATCTGTATCCCATGTAACATATTACATATATGGGATCCTGATCCGGTATCTCATACCCAGGACGTAAAGGATACTAAGAAACAGTTCTTGGTAATGAACACACCCGAAGAAGATGCAGGGTTCCTAGGCACTCTAGTGAGGTCTCCCAAGCCATCAACCATGGCAATTTCAAAAAATATGGTGCCTACAAACCCTAAAGTACGGATCGATAACTAGATGTCTAGGCGAACAAGAACTAGTTAACAATTAACTACTGAGAATACGGAAATACAACCTTTGTAGATCCGGTCCTCCACCTCCACGGCTCCGCAACGGGGTCGTCTCCGCTGTCCAAATCAAATCTGGGCTCTAAGATCGGCTTCGTCGGAGAATGGGCAAGCTAGGTCGTCGATGTCCATGCCGAAGATGATCTACGTCGAGGCATCGATGAATCAAGCTCCACCTTCACCAAACCCTAAAATCTTGTGAAGGAAACACACTCTACTACTTGGCAAGAGGTAGAGGATGAAGAAATAGGAAGTGGGTTAACTTTAGAATTGGATTTCTCACTCATATCCAACAATCACCATTGATGGACTTTGCTTTTCTTCACTTGAAGAATGAAGAAGAAGAAGAAAGATGATATGATAAGTTAAAAGAATTAGAAAAGAAAATCAATTCTTATCATAATATAACCATGGTTATGTGTAGAGATTTAACTAGGGTTAATTCAAATGGTTAGGTTAAGCATGAGATAAGAATGGTGGACAAAGTCAAAGCTTCATGAAACTTCAACTTAAAACAAAAATAGCCACCATTCTTTTCTCTTGCCTTTTATTTTCCAAAAAATCAATAAATAAATAAATAAATAAATAGATAAATAAAGGAAAAGAAACCCTAACCATTCTTTTAACCATGGTTTAAATCTTTGCACTTAACCAAGTAAACATGTATCATCAAACATGATACAATCAAATGCACAAAATCATATCGCATATGTAATGCGCATATCTGAGTGAGAAAATCCATCTTAAGTAAACCGATACTAGTTGATGCAAAGTAATATATCATATATATAAATATGCATTAAATCATTAAATCAACACTTGATTCAATGATCCGGTCATGTCGCATATAACCGGCTAGTATACAATGTATCGGCTTATCGAATCAACGCTTGAATCGATAACTAGGTTATATCGCATACAACCATTCGATATATTTATCGCGAGAATAGAATACGGTATCACATACTCGCATTATTCTCGGTCCCGCACATATCTCATATGCGCTCCTATTTCGTTTCGCTTGAACCAGGAAACCTCTGTGTAGGACTCTAAAGACTCGTCAATACGCCGGCAGCGGATGATGATCATATCAAACATCCACAAGCCGCAAGCGGTCTGCTAAACGTAACGGCCACCCGGGTATTGAGCGATCTGAAGATCGACGAGCAAGCCCGCTCACACTCCAGAGAATCCGACCAGTAACACTACCGTACAGTCCGGTCTGATCGTCTGATATGTCGCATATCTCGCCTAGGGGTGGTAAACGTCAGACCCCAATAGCTCAATAAGTCGTGTCGATATGAGGTCTATAACTGTTCGAGAAACTACTGGTAACACTTACCAGTAAATCTCAGCAACCCTGGCCAGGGATTTCCTGTTATAGCCAATCGAACACAGCGCAACATCAACTCCCTATACCGGGAGAGACGAATCCCCTCCTATCGCTCATTGCCTCCATGTGACTCGGGACTGTACCCAAAAACCACCGTTTTGCACGCCCTCTTGGACGTGGTAAGATGGAAATCAAAGCACAGTGGGAACCACACAAGACTCTATGACGATCTCGGGTCAACAGACTACTCTGTACCAGTGTCACCAGAGAACTGCCATCTGACGTGAGGTATAATACCATCTGGGAATTCTCGGCGAGTCCGCCCAGTGTACCCAGTCTCTACTGAGCACCCGTATATCATCTCTGATGTCAAACACCGATGGATATGGGATCATCCATCGCCCATCTATATGGGTCGAGAAGGTATACGCTAGTCTACTCTGGTATATCGATGCCCCGTCTCGATACACCCACGACTAGGGACTTTGAAGGATGTACTTATGGACTACCATGTCCCCACTAGTATGATCCGCATCATAGTCAAGGTAGTCAAGTACAGATCCTAAGGGCTTTACCAACATGTAACAGAGAGACAATCAGCATACATGTTAAGGTAAAGGATAACCAGATAGCATACTATCATGTCGAGCAAGAAAGTCCTCCCTATATATGTCCCAGCATCCACTACAATATACATCCTATGTACAGTAATGGCCTCTAGGGCATACATATAAGTAACAATCTCCCACTTGCACTAGGGCCATCTGTAGCAGTGGTTGCAGTATCTCATACTCAACCATCCCATAAAAGTCTCTCTCTGGGAACAGGCCTTTGTGAGTGGATCCGCTGTGTTGTCCTCTGAATCTACTCTCCAAACCTCGATCTCCCTAGAGATCAACCATCTCCATGATCAGGCGATGCTGCCTTAGAATATGTCTGGATCACTGATGGGACCGGCGTTCCTCGGCATAAGCCACAACTCCATTGTCTCACAATGGGAGGAACATAGTTCATCTCATGAACCACTTTACACCCAAACAGCTTCTAGGGTAGCATCTTAAGTAGCGATGTATCCAGCCTTTATCGTCTAGTATGTCACGGTATCTAGCTTGGAACTCTTCCAACATACCGTCCCTTTACTGAGGGTAAAGACAATGCCTGCGACTGACATTCAGTCGTCTTTATCACCCTGGAACTATTCCAGTGATTCTTCCCAGGATCGGTTGATACCGTCTCACTACAACTAGTGAGAATCCTAACATCCAATTAAATCTATCTCATAGATCCAAAATCCAGGATTTAGGAGGTATCCCTTTGATCCTATATGGAGAATCATTGTGATAAGCGGAGATTGATCGAGCATAGCATAAGAAACTCTTTTCTTATCAAGAGTATGTCATCCACGTACTCTACGAGGATCGTCACCATACTCCCTACTACCTTTTTGTTTATACAAGGTTCATCTACCATTTTGATGATGTCAAACTCTTTGACTAATTCATCAAAACAGATGTTCCAACTCCGCGATGCCTGCTTTATCCTATAAAGCATCTTGCACACGTTTCCGCTGCTCCCACTGTCTACGAAGCCCTCTGGCTGTGTACTTACAGACGCACTCTTCTAAATCATTATTTAGAAAAGCAGTCAAGACACCCAACCACCAGATATCGTAGTCATGGTATGTAGCCGTGGTAAGTAGGATCTGGATGGACTTAAGCATAGATCCTTGAAAAGGTTTCATCATGATCCACGCCTGGTCAATGAAGAAAACCTTTAACAAGTCTAGCTTTGAAAGTCTCAACTTTTCCATCTACACCAAGTAATCTTCTCAAGATATACCTGCTCCTGATGGGAATTTAACCCTTCAGATATAGCAACCAAAGTCCATACTTTGTTGGTGTATAAGGATTCCATCTCAGATCGATAAACATCCAGCCATTCTTACAGAGTCTTACTCTCGATGGCCAGCTCGAAGCTAGTTGGGTCATCATCTCATGATGCAATCCTCGCTCCCACTGTCATAGAGAAACTGAAGTATCTCTCAGGTGGGTGAGGAACCCTACTAGATCGGCGGAGAGGCTGAGGTTCGTTGGAATCTACTGAATCCTTTGGTTCTATCAAATCATCTGCTGTAGTTTGTATAGCTGGAACCTTTCCAGTTCTACATTACAGTCCTTGCCTCGAGCTTGTCCGGATTTTGCTTTTAGACATAGGCCGGACAATCCCAAATCTTAACTAACTTAAGATATGGGCTCTTCCCTTTCCATATCACATATGAAGTGGTAGGCAACTGATTTGATTCGAACCCTATTCAATAGGTATGCAGCTTCTCAAGTGCATAACACCCTAAAAGAAACAGGTAACTCAGTATTACTCATCATAGAGCACACCTTATCATTTAGGGTGTGATTGCTCCGCCCCGATTTACCAACGTGCTGTGGTGTATACGGAGGAGTAATGCTGAGAGAGAATCTCATTCTCCTTTGGAATAATCCAGGATTTTCGTGCTCAAGTATTCTCCTCCTTGATCTCATCATAGGACATAATACTTATACCCGTATTCTGGTTCTCTACTTCTAACTTATATTCCGTGAATATCTCAAAAGGTTCGGACTTGTGTTTCAACAGGAACATATGTCTGAATCTTGAGAGATTATCAGAGAATATAATGAAGTATAAAGAACCAGTCTTGGCAGGTGTAGACAGGGGACCTTACATACATCAACATGTATCATCCCAAGAGTTTACTAACTCTTTCTCTGTTTCAGTAAACGGAGCTATGGTCATCTTATCTTTGTGACATGACTGGCGAGTTTCAGAAGATGTAAATTCAAACTGATTTAAATATACATCTATATGTAACTCTAGCCAGTCGGGTCGCATTGATCTGACCTAGTCTACAATACCTCAAGAAGAATTCGTTCATTTCTGAACTATTCCTCTCGTGTGTGTTCCGTATATTAAGAACTGTAGTTTGATTTAGAACATTAATGCTTTTAGATAACGTGCCTGAACCGATCAACTTTTGATATAGGAAATGTTCAAAACATTATCCAACAATACAAAATTATATCCTTTCTTTACTAATAAAGAGACTGATATGATTTTGTATATCAGGTTCGGTATCTAATAACATTCGTTCAGAATCAATGTATTGTAATACAGGGTGACAGTGACCGACAGACTTGGCTGCAACTCTTGCCCCGTTTTCTGCCTCATGAAACTTATCACCCGTTCTCAGTTCTCTACCTATCTGTAGCCCTATGTAACAGATTACATATCTGGGATCCTGATCTGGTATCACATACCCAGGACGTAGAGGATACAGAGAAACAGTTCTTTGTAATGAACACACCCGAAGATGATGCATCAGCATGCACTCTCTTCGTTTGGGCGGCACAGGAATTCTGGTAATCCCCAATTTCCTGCTCTGTCTTATAACAATTATAAGTTGGAGCGGGACCAACGTTCCCCAGCTCAGTATAACAAGCGGGTTCGGTCAATATTCCGTATTATTATCTTGATTAAGGCGTGATATGGTCGCTACCTGGAGAGAGAGAGAAGAAAACACTCAGCGTGCGCTCTGTCAAGAATAGATTGGTTATTATTTTATCTAATCAGGATGGCTCCCACTGCTTTTTATCAAATCTTCCTTCAAACCCTAAAAGGAAAGACTAGCCGGGATTAATTACACACTACAAGTTCGCCAATCTTTCAGCCAGGCCAGTGTCGGTACTTTGAGGGAGGTCCCCCGTGCTTTCGCACGAACCTAATTAATGTAAACCTCGTTTTCCCAGAGGCGTAACCCCGTTGACACCTTTCTAGACACCTACTTGATCGGCTAATTGTAATGTATAAAACTCTCCCAGGAGTAACAATTACTCGCAGCGGGTATCGGGATCCAACTATCTCATAGAAGGTATGCAATCTCATTGCAAATTTCAACACTTGAAATTCCCGATAATATTTTGCCCCTAGCGTCCTATGACCTTGACGCAGGCCAACAAACCATAGTCCGCTAGTCAAGTTCAACCCGTCATTTCCTGATTGAATTAAACCCACCCGCACGACCCTTGACGCAGGCCAACAAAGTCGCACGACTACCCTAATCCAATCACATCATATGCTTATACAGATAAGCACCAGTTAGCTACCGCACACTACGCCTTGACGCAGGCCAACAAACGTAGCACGAATACTAACTACTACTTATCTGAAATGACGGAGGGCTACGACAGGTTTTTCTGAAAACCTATTGCGTAATGAACTTGATATCGTTGTAGAATCAAATGAATTTTGAAATGGAGTGTTTTTGAGGCTTTTCTAGTTTTGCTAAAGGAGTCACTCCCGGTGAAGGGATCGTCGGTCCTTTCCTCGTCGAATGAGGTGCGGGATATATCATATATATCACTGTGCAAAGCAAAAACACTTAAAAGCAATCAAAAGACAAACCGAGTGTGTAGCATCTGCCAGTTATTGCTAAAGGAGTCACTCCCGGTGAAGGGATCTCGGTCCTTTCCTCGTCGGATGAGGTGCAGGATATATCACATATACCGCTGTGCAAAGCAAGAACTGTAGCTACCTGTTTTATTTTGAAATTCGATTCTACAACATCTTAGGTTTCTTTTAATTTCATTAATCACATTAATGAAGTCCCATCATTTAAGTACCTAAACATCACAGATAGATATGACGTACACTTATGCCATCCGCATTCGCCTCGATGTCCCCTCGTGCACCGTTAGGTTAGGTAACTAACGGCAGAGCAGGGCAGGGCTAGCGCGGGTGTAAAACATAAGTAACGTCTATATAATATATCATATATACTATATACTATATCCATCACAGAAACATCACATGATCTCATCACAGATATCGCAGCAGAAGAATCATATGAAATATTGGATATACTAGGACGTCCGTGTTTTCAATACGAGCCAGTATAAAACACGGATTCCACGGTCGTTATGAATAGCCAAACCCACACCCCTAGACCCCTACGAGAGCGGCAAGCAACCCTACCAATTCTAGAGTTAGGAGACCCGGACTCGACTCCTCGAGTTGGTCTCCCACTGGACTCCAGAACCCGGTTACTTGTGCCCTCCTCCTTGGGTCTATCCTAGTGCGGAAAAGTAAATAATATACAAACGGTGACAACTCCCGCAACCTGGAAGCGCCCCAATAAAAGAATATTACATACAAGTTTTTACATGAATGAAAATGAAAAACACTCATCTCACATAAAAACCCCCGGCTATTCAAACACGACGATCCAATATAACATATCCAGCAACACATAACATCACATGTCATCAACGTAAGTAAATATGTCCATCCCAATTGTCGTTGACATATAGCAACGAAACCGGCGATATCACATATTACACTTACGGTCACAGAAAAGAAAGTATAAAACTACAACAGTTGGAATCCGCAACCTCCTCAGACATCGCATGCCTGACCAAATGAATTACTTAGACATCGCATGCCTAACAATTATAAACCCCGCATTTTAGTCTCAAAATCGAAAACACTTTTCAATATCAAATCGGGCAATTCAACAGGATTCCCGACAGTCTGATCGAATACTCGTCGCAAACTTCAGTAGACGGCCACACCCCCGATACCATCGACGAAGTGCACCAAGGCGGAACACCGCTGCCGCGAGCACCCGTACGGATGCTTTCGGCGACGGGGTTCTCCTACAGTCACTTGGTCGGGGCTATGGAGTGAGGCTGTCTATTAAGTTTACCCGGCGAGTATCCGCGTACTCTACGTGATTGCGACGAACTTTTGATCACATCAAAATTCCGTGGCAACCGATCAAGTGAGACTAAACTGCTACGTTTATAACATTCATTCAGTTATCTCATAACTATTGTGAATTCCAATTATTGTACCCCATTCCAGATAAATAGAAAATGTTAAACTTTCCGATCGAACAATCGAACACCCAAGTTTTCCCGATACAGATCAACACATGAAACAAGTCTAACAATATTCCGTTCGTGCCTCAGTACCAACGGTCCAGCCGTAGAAGGGTCAAGCCAACGCCTCACATGTGGCACGCCGTACTGCCTCAAACCCGAAGGTTCAAAGGGCAGTTCAAGACGGTCACATAATCGAGTTAAGGTTTGTTTCTTCTAGAGGGACCATCGCGTTACTTGCACTACTTAGAACGTCGTTAAACTACGGAAAAATCCAACACTTGGAAATTTCCCGACAGGGGAAAAAGTGGGTATTTATATCCGGTCGAACTTTTTAACATATTCTAAAATTTATCCGGAAAGCCACACAGACAAAATTTGATACCCCGATCGAAATACCGAAGCCCCAAATCAACTCAGAAAAATTCAACTCTGGAAAATATATTAAAAATACCCAGGAATACCAGCACTAATAATTATGAGATACTGTGCAGAAATTACTAAACAATCATTCCGTACCGCCGCGCAACCGCCGCACGAGGCTAGCTCGTGCCGCGGAAGCGCGGCAAGATTAAGGAATTTCGGGTACGAATTTCACAGTATATCATATATTAACCTGCTGATTTTTCTGAACATTTTTAATGTAGAAAAAGACCAGATTTTAAAAATTGTACAGAGAGCATGTTTGAATCGGGGTTTCGGGTTCGTTCGGACTTCAATTTCCGTCTGGACTTCGCCTAAGGCTCTAGCTAGTCTCTGATACCACTGCAGGGTTCCTAGGCACTCTAGTGAGGTCTCCCAAGCCATCAACCATGGCAATTTCAAAAAATATGGTGCCTACAAACCCTAAAGTACGGATCGATAACTAGATGTCTAGGCGAACAAGAACTAGTTAACAATTAACTACTGAGAATACGGAAATACAACCTTTGTAGATCCGGTCCTCCACCTCCACGGCTCCGCAACGGGGTCGTCTCCGCTGTCCAAATCAAATCTGGGCTCTAAGATCGGCTTCGTCGGAGAATGGGCAAGCTAGGTCGTCGATGTCCATGCCGAAGATGATCTACGTCGAGGCATCGATGAATCAAGCTCCACCTTCACCAAACCCTAAAATCTTGTGAAGGAAACACACTCTACTACTTGGCAAGAGGTAGAGGATGAAGAAATAGGAAGTGGGTTAACTTTAGAATTGGATTTCTCACTCATATCCAACAATCACCATTGATGGACTTTGCTTTTCTTCACTTGAAGAATGAAGAAGAAGAAGAAAGATGATATGATAAGTTAAAAGAATTAGAAAAGAAAATCAATTCTTATCATAATATAACCATGGTTATGTGTAGAGATTTAACTAGGGTTAATTCAAATGGTTAGGTTAAGCATGAGATAAGAATGGTGGACAAAGTCAAAGCTTCATGAAACTTCAACTTAAAACAAAAATAGCCACCATTCTTTTCTCTTGCCTTTTATTTTCCAAAAAATCAATAAATAAATAAATAAATAAATAGATAAATAAAGGAAAAGAAACCCTAACCATTCTTTTAACCATGGTTTAAATCTTTGCACTTAACCAAGTAAACATGTATCATCAAACATGATACAATCAAATGCACAAAATCATATCGCATATGTAATGCGCATATCCGAGTGAGAAAATCCATCTTAAGTAAACCGATACTAGTTGATGCAAAGTAATATATCATATATATAAATATGCATTAAATCATTAAATCAACACTTGATTCAATGATCCGGTCATGTCGCATATAACCGGCTAGTATACAATGTATCGGCTTATCGAATCAACGCTTGAATCAATAACTAGGTTATATCGCATACAACCATTCGATATATTTATCGCGAGAATAGAATACGGTATCACATACTCGCATTATTCTCGGTCCCGCACATATCTCATATGCGCTCCTATTTCGTTTCGCTTGAACCAGGAAACCTCTGTGTAGGACTCTAAAGACTCGTCAATACGCCGGCAGCGGATGATGATCATATCAAACATCCACAAGCCGCAAGCGGTCTGCTAAACGTAACGGCCACCCGGGTATTGAGCGATCTGAAGATCGACGAGCAAGCCCGCTCACACTCCAGTGAATCCGACCAGTAACACTACCGTACAGTCCGGTCTGATCGTCTGATATGTCGCATATCTCGCCTAGGGGTGGTAAACGTCAGACCCCAATAGCTCAATAAGTCGTGTCGATATGAGGTCTATAACTGTTCGAGAAACTACTGGTAACACTTACCAGTAAATCTCAGCAACCCTGGCCAGGGATTTCCTGTTATAGCCAATCGAACACAGCGCAACATCAACTCCCTATACCGGGAGAGACGAATCCCCTCCTATCGCTCATTGCCTCCATGTGACTCGGGACTGTACCCAAAAACCACCGTTTTGCACGCCCTCTTGGACGTGGTAAGATGGAAATCAAAGCACAGTGGGAACCACACAAGACTCTATGACGATCTCGGGTCAACAGACTACTCTGTACCAGTGTCACCAGAGAACTGCCATCTGACGTGAGGTATAATACCATCTGGGAGTTCTCGGCGAGTCCGCCCAGTGTACCCAGTCTCTACTGAGCACCCGTATATCATCTCTGATGTCAAACACCGATGGATATGGGATCATCCATCGCCCATCTATATGGGTCGAGAAGGTATACGCTAGTCTACTCTGGTATATCGATGCCCCGTCTCGATACACCCACGACTAGGGACTTTGAAGGATGTACTTATGGACTACCATGTCCCCACTAGTATGATCCGCATCATAGTCAAGGTAGTCAAGTACAGATCCTAAGGGCTTTACCAACATGTAACAGAGAGACAATCAGCATACACGTTAAGGTAAAGGATAACCAGATAGCATACTATCATGTCGAGCAAGAAAGTCCTCCCTATATATGTCCCAGCATCCACTACAATATACATCCTATGTACAGTAATGGCCTCTAGGGCATACATATAACTAACAGAAGATACATCAGCATGCACTTTCTTCGTTTGGGCGGCACGGGAATTCTGGTAATCCCCAATTTCCTGCTCGGTCTTATAACATTTATAAGTTGGAGCGGGACCAATGTTCCCTAGCACAGTATAACAAGCGGGTTCGGTCAATACATCCGTATTATTATCTTGATTAAGGTGTGATATGGTCGCTACCTGGAGAGAGAAAGAAGAAAACACTCAGCGTATGCTCGTACAAGATTAGATTGGTTATATTTAATCAGGATGTCTCCTATTGTTTTAGTCAAATCTTCCTTCAAGCCCTAAAAGGAAAGACTAGCCGGGATTAATTACACGCTACAGGTTCGCCAATCTTTCGGCCAGGCTAGTGCCGGTACTTTGAGGGAGGTTCCCCGTGCTTTCGCACGGACCTAATTAAAATAAACCTCATTTTCCCAGGGGCGTAACCCTGTTAACACCTTTCTAGACACCTACTTGATCGGCTAATTGTAATGTGTAAAACTCTCCCAGGAGTAACTCTTACTCGCAGTGGGTATCGGGATCCAACTATCTCATAGAAGGTATGCAATCTCATTGCAAATTTCAACACTTGAAATTCCCAATAATATTTTACCCCTAACGTCCTATGACCTTGACGAATGCCAACAAACCATAGTCCGCTAGTCCAGTTCAACCCGTACATTTCTCGATTGAATTAAACCCACCCGCACAAATCTTGACGAAAGCCAACAAAGCCGTACGACTACCCTAACCCAATCGCATCTCATGCTTTAACAGATAAGCACTAATTAGCTACCGCACACTACGCCTTGACGAAACCCAACAAACGTAGCACGAATACTAAATAGTACCTATCTGAAATGACGGAGGGCTACGCAGGTTTTTCAGAAAAACCATGAACGTAATGAAGTTGATATCGTTGTAGAAACTAGTGATTTTGAAAAGGAGTATTTTTTAGGCTTTTCTAGTTTCGCTAAAGAGGTCACTCCCGGTGAAGAGATCTCGGCTCTTTCCTTATCGAATAAGGTGCTGGATATTCTACAAGGAATACCGCTATGCAAAGCAAGAACTATAGAAGCAATCAAAAACTAAACCGAGTGATTTGTAGCATTTGCTAGTTTTGCTAAAGAGGTCACTCCAGGTGAAGGGATCTCGGCTCTTTCCTTATCTTATAAGGTGCTGGATATTCTACAAGGAATACCGCTATGCAAAGCAAAAACAAGAGCTACCCTTTTTGAAAATTTGATTCTACAACATCTTTAGGTTTCTTTTTCTTGACATTAATCACATTAATGCTGTCCCATCATTTACGTTTTCTAAACATCACAGAAAAGAAACGAAAATAGAACGTACGCTTATGCCATCCGCATTCGCCACGGGGTCTCGTCATTCACCGTTAGGTTACTTAACTAACGACAGAGCGGGGGCTGGACTAGCGCGGGTGCAAAACATAAGCAATGTTTATAATATATCTCATATATAAATATAGCCATTACAGATCACAGATGAATACATTGGATATACTAGAAATTCCGCATTTCATTCAAGCCTTAATGAAAGACGGGTTCCACGGTCGTGATGAATAGCCAAAACCCCACCCCAGCCCCCTACGGGTGCGGCAAACTACCCGCCAAATCCCGAAGTGGAGCAACCTCCCTCAACAAAGTGAGTAAGCCACTCGGCACTTCGAAAACCCGGTAGTTTGTGCACCCCACCCTGGCTCTATCCTAAGAGCGAAAACAGTAAAAAGAAATTATACAACGGTGGCTACAACCTCATCCCAGATGTGCCCCGCAAAATAATATTACATTGCTTTTTACAAATTACATTGAATGAAAGAAAAGAAAAACGCTCTTCTCATATCCCCCGTCCATTCATCACGACGATCTAACATATTCATATACGCATACCATCTCATGATATCATTACAGAAGTGTGCAACCCCGACTAATCGCCTTATAGCAATTAGTCGACGTTTCAAACACACATAAGAAAAAACTGAAAAACCGATTAGCCAAGCACTTTAGAATTTCGATCGATAATATTAAACCATGACAACACTTGTCATCTTCCAGTGCACAAACAACTTTGTGAAAATTCCAGATGTCCCATAAACACTATTTCCTCAATCTAAGAAAACGGCTGAAAAACGAGTCAACTCGGCCACGACTCAGCCGCGGATCAGCGGCCAAACACTGAGTTTGGCCACGGATCCGCGGCGTTCCTGGCGAGTTAGTGTCTCGTTTTTCTACAGTTTTCTTAGAAAACCCTGCATGTATTTTTAAGGCCACTGAAATGATTTTTTGAACACTTTAAAAAATTGTCGGCAGGAGGGGCAGAAAACGTGCTTTTCGGGAAAAAATGCATCGATCGAAGTTCTAACTTTTGGCTAACAATCTAATTATGGTTTAGTTAGGCTCTGATACCATGTTGGTGCATGCTGCATGCTCCCACAACTCTTGTGAGGCGGCGGAAGCGGTAAACGAAAATTTTCTTTGCATACAACACACACTTTTCCTTGGATCTTGTCTAAACCATAACTAGAAAACCTTAACTAGAGATCTTATCTACTATGTTAGGGATTATACCTTGATGATACGGTCCTTCGGGTCTTCTCTTTGGTGCAACTCCTTTGCTCCTTGCCTTCTCTTTTGACCTTAGCTCCTTTGGATGTTGTCAATGTCCTGGATCTCCGGCCACCTCAAGACCTAGATGCAAGCTACAAACTCTTCACAAGAGTTAAACCTAGAGATCAAGTTTGCTAAAAATGGTCACTAGGATGATGTGGAGATTAGTGTATTGGATTATATTTGATCCTTTGCTTTTGATTCACATCTCATGTGAGTGTTAAAGTAAGGAAGAAGAAGGAGGAGAGAAGAAGGAGAGAGAAAGTGTTTTTCATAATGAGAAGAAAATCAAGCATGATGAAGGATATGGCACAAATGAAATAATTGAAGCATCCATTATAAAATTAGCACCATGCTTCAGTAGTAACTCCAAAACAATAAAATATAATACAAGCCAGTCTTACAACCATGCTTAGACTTTCTTAATTTCCACCTCATTTATTCATTTTCATAAAATAAATAATGTATTATGAGGTGCCTCTTCTAGAAGGTATTCTTGTAACAATTACAAGAATACCCCTCCTCCGTATACCATATCCCGTATACCGTATACCCGTATCCGAATTCCGAAAAATACGAATACTCATAATCCAATAATATAATATCGGTATCCGGCTTAAACCAAAGCCTACCAGTATTATCGTTCCGATTATTATTCCTGTAACTATTACACGAACATAATCAAAACCCTGCCGCAACAACTTACGGCTACCGTAACAACTTACGGCCTCTACATCTTTCGCCTGAACGAGAGAACCCTCTGTGTGGGACTCTAAAAACTGGACAGTACGCTGGTAGTAGGTTTAACCACATGCACGTCAGCGGCACTAGCTGTGCGTAACGGCTACCCAGGTACATGACAAAAAGGTGGCCGACGAGCGAACTCATCACAACCCCAACGAGCCTACAAGCAACACTTACCGTACAATCCGGTCTCTTCGTCTGATACGTCGCATATGAAGTCTAGGGGTGGTATATGTCAGACCCCAGTAATTTTATAAGTCATGCTGATTTGAGGCTCATAACAGGTCGAGAAACTACTGATAACATTTATCAGTAGATCTCCATATCAGCCCTGGCCAGGGACTTCCAGTTATTGCCAATCGAGCATAGCGCAACATCAACCCCCAATACCGAGAGAGACGAAACCCCTCCTATCGCTCATTGCCTCCATACGACTCGGGACTGTACCCAAAATCCACCTATTTACACGACTTCTCTTGAGCGTGGTAGGGAGGAAATCAAACCACAGTGGGAGTCGCATATGACTCTATGACGATCTCGGGTCTACAGACTAACCTGTACCAGTGTCACCAAAGGACTGCTATCTGACGACAGGTATACTACCACATAAGAGTCCTCGGTGAGTCCTGTTCAGTGTACCCAGTCTCCACTGAGCACCCGTATACCCTCTCTGATGTCAAACACTAATGGATGTGGGATCATCCATTGCCCGTCATATGGGTCAAGAGGCGTATACGCTAGTCTACTCTGGAATATCGATGCCCTGTCTCGATATTCCCTCGACTAGGAACTATTGAAGGATGTACTTGTGAACTACCCTGGCCCCACTAGTATGATCTAGATCATAGTCCTGGCAGTCAAGTACATATCCTAGGGGCTTTATCAATATTTGAGATAAAGAGTAACCAGATAACATACTATCATGTCGAGCAAGAAAGTCCTCCCTATATATGTCCAAGCATCGACTACAATATACATCATATGTACAGTGATGGCCTCTAGGGCATACATATAACTAACACATACATATGTGTCATGGTTGATGATACAAAGGAGATGGCAATGCAAGAATCATATGGTTGATAAATATCTAGATTTTTGTTAATGAATTAAAGGAAAAAAAAATTAGCATAATGACTCATTTTTTACACACTTATTCTTTGACCATTGATTTAACCATAGTTTAAGTTCCTTTGTTCTTTAACCCATCTACAAAATATCTAGATATTTAGTTAACTATAGTTATATGTGAGAATGTCTCATATATATATTCTTTTCTTTTTCTTTTTGAAACAAGTTTTTCATTATTTACACAAAAGCTTTTGCCATCTTCACCTTCCTCCTTCTCCAAGCTCTCTTAAGTTTTGTTTTGAGTGAGTAACTTAAAAAGAAAGGGTTTTTAAGTGAGTTTACAAACCACAAAACCATTATACACTACCCTAGCCGTTTAGTGTAGAGTGTTTGCTTCATTTTGTGAAGCTAAGAGCTTGTTCTAGGAATCTCCGGGTGGATCATCATAGACGACGAAGGACCTCGAGTGGAGTCGTTCCAAACCTTGTGCAAAGCCGTAGGAGTCCTAAGGACTGAAGGAGTTGGCTACAAAGGTTGTATTCCCTTTTCCTTTAGTTTAGACTTCATATAATGTTGTTATTACCCTAATCTCTAGTTACGATTCGTTGTTCGTTTTTAATAACCCACTTTAAAATGAAAGTTCACTATTTTATGATGTTGCAACCTTACTAGAGGCGCTACTACACACCAACAGTAACGGCTACCCAGGTATTGAGCGAATAGAATATCAACAAGCAAGATTGTCCAAACTCCCGTAAAGCCTATAAGAAACGCTTAACGTACAGTCCGGTCTCTTTATCTGATATGTCGCATATTGAGTCTGGGGGTGGAATTGTCAGACCCCAGTAACTTGATAAGTCATGCCGATGTGTGATGTATAACCTTTCGAGAAACTACTGATAACACTTACCAGTAAATCTCATCATCCATGGCCAGGGAGTTGCTGTTATAGCCAATCGAGCATAGCGCAACATCAACTCCCTATACCGGGAGAGACGAAACCCCTTCTATCACTCATTGCCTCCATGTGACTCAGGACTATACCCAAAATCCACCTGTTTGCACGACTCCTTTGAGCCGCGGTAGGGAGGAAATCAAAGCACGGTAAGAACCACACAAGACATTATGAAGGTCTTGGGTCTACAGAATAACCTGTACAAGTGTCACCAGAGAACTACTATCTGACGATAGGTATGGTATCATCTACGAGTTCTCAGCGGGTCCTGGTCATTATACCCATTCTTTAATGAGCACATGTGCACAATATTTGATGTCAAACACCAATGGTTGTGGGATCAACTATCGCCCTATACAGGGTCAAGAAACGTACACACTAGTCTACTCTGGAATATTTATGCCCTGTCTCGATACTCTCTCGACTAGAAACTGTTAAATGATGTGTTTGTGGACTACACAAGCCCTACTAGTATGTTCAGCATCATAGTCCCGGTAGTCAAGCCTACATTCTAAGGGCTTTATCAACATGTAACAAAGAGACGGTATAATAATACAAGCGTACATGTTAAGATAAAATACAACCAGATAGCTTACTATCATGTCGAGCAACAAATTCCTCTATATATATGTCCAAGCATCCACTATATCATATAATAATGGCCTCTAGGGCATACATATTCCTAGCAATATACACATTGCCATGAAGGCAAGTTAGATTCTCGAGCGAAGAAATGCATTTTTCTTGGATATGCTACCGGGGTCAAAAGTTATAGATTGTGGTGTTCAGGTCCTAAGTCGCCAAAGTTTTTGCCTCTTCGGGTTGTTAAGAGAAAAGAGCTCGGGTGAGGGTTCGACAGTGAGAGAAGAGCTAGTGTAGTTAACCGGTGTAATCAAGCTCCTCTAAGGAGTGAGGTCAGCAAAGATGTCACTTTTGATGAGTCTGCTATATTGAAGCTGAAGAATACAAAATCTCCAACTCAAAACGATACAAGGATGGGCAAGCCGAGCGTTGAATTTGAGGTCGATGAAATTTCGGGTTCGCAGGAGATCTCTCCTTCATCATCGTTTGATGAAGATCAGTCCTAAGATGAGCAGTATCTATTCACTCGAGACCGATAACGAAAGGACATTAGACTGCTACAAAGATATGGCTAAGATGATTTAGTGGTGTATGCGCTATCCAATGTAGAGACAGTTAATAGTAGAGAACCTACGAGTTATCAAGAAGATATCTCATCCAATGAGTCAGCTCGTTGGCTAGTCGTTATGAATGAAGAGATTTGAGTCTCTTCATAAGAACCAAAAATGGAAGCTTGTTAAGCTCGAAGGAGGAAAGAAACTAGTTGGCTACAAGTGGGTTATCAAAAAGAAGGAAAGAAATCATGGGTTGCAGATACTCGATACAAGGCACAGTTGGTAGCTAAAAGCTATTCGCAGGTTTGGAGAGTGGACTTCAATGAAGTATTTTCCCTGGTTGTAAAATACACCTATATTCGTGACTTTCTCGGTTTGGTAGTTATGTAAGATTTGGAGCTTAAGCAGCTCAATGTTAAGACCACTTTCTTGCACGGTGATTTGGTAGAGAAGATCTACATGCAACAACCCAATGGTTTCGAAATTAAAAGTAAGGAAGACCACGTTTGTTTGTTAGAGAAGTCTCTCTATGGTTTGAAGCGGTCGCCTAGACATTGGTACAAGAAATTTCACTCCTTCATGAAGGATATTGAGTTTACGAGAAATAAGGGCGACAATTGCGTTTATTGCAGGAAGCTCTCCGATAGTTCTTTCATATACTTGTTGTTTTATGTTGATGATATGTTGATAGATGTAAGGTATATGGTTGTTATTCAGAATCTTAAGGAACAATTGAAAGGCAAGTTTGAGACCAAAGATTTTGCAGCGGCCAAGAAAATTCTCGGTATAGAAATTACACGTGATCGCAAGGGAGGTAAACTTTACTTGTCTCAACAGCGATACATTGAGAAAATTTTGGAGCATTTTGGCATGGCAGACACTGAATTTGTAAATACCCCTTTGACGTCTTATTTTAAATTTTCAGCTTATTTATCACCGCAAATAGAGGAAGAAATTCAGTATATGTCGCATGTTCCTTATTCAGGTGAGGTGGATAGCATTATGTATGCCATGATTTATACCTGACCCGACATTTCACATGCAGTTAGTGTTGTAAGTTGCTATATGACATCTCCTGGTAAAGGCCATTGGTAAGCAGTGAAATGGATTTTACAATACCTACGAGGTACGTCTGATATAGAGTTGGAGTTTGGAAGAAACAATAACAGATTGGTTGGCTTCAGCGATTCTGACTATGCAGCTAATCTCGACAGGCGAAGGTCGATCACCGGCTATGTATTCTCTTTAGGAGACTGTACCATTAGTTGGCGTGCTTTGTTAGAGCCTATGGTAGCATTTTCTACAATGAAGGAGGAGTATATGGCTGTTGTTGAGGCCGTTAAGGAAGCAATAAGGTTGAAGGGATTATTTTCGGAACTTGGTATCCAAAAAGAAACCATAATAGTCTATTGTGATAGCCAAAATACGATTCATTTGACAAAGGACCAGATGCATCATGACAGAATGTAGCACATCAACATTCGGTATTGGTTTATTCAGTATGTCGTTGAAGAGGAAGAGATAATCCTAAAGAAGATTGGCACAGCGAATAATCCGGCCGACATGTTGATGAAATCTCTTTCGTTTGTTAAGTTTGAATATTGCTTGAACTTAATTGGAGTGTGTCACACTCATTGAGCCCTTGAGGGATTTTGTGGAGAAGGTGGAGCTACTAGTAATATTATGGAGGAGTTTTGTGGTGAATGCGATGCAAGGTGGATATTTGTCGAGTATACCTCGTATTCTCTGATCCCTGAAAGTTGAGCCGGCTCATAACAATCTTGAGCTGGCTCACAAGTCATTTAGAAATATTAATTGTTCTTTATTTGCAAGAGACGGTTCAGGAAAATCTTGAGCCGGCTCGACCCTATGATTAGACAGCTCAAGTGAAGTATGAGACGGCTCATAACATGTCTGGAATTACAGATTTCACTTTGTTCATATGAGACGGCTCAAGGTAAGTTTGAGCCGGCTCAAAATCTGTTGGGCCGAATTCTAGGCTATTTCGGGAATCTTATTTCCAATCTGATTTTCTTCATACTGTAAAGTTTGTAAGCCTAATTGGATCAACCCTTTTGCAATCAGAATTAAGAGGGGTGCTAGAGTTCTTTGTTCGGGATTTTATGAGAGTTGATCCACTGTTGTAATACTCCATATTTGTTCAATTAGTAAATCTTCTCTGTAACATTTCAGAAAATATAAAATATTATTTTTGGAATTTAATATTAAAATAATATTTTTCCCGAAAACTGCCGATTTGCGAAATTGGGGTTTTCGAAAAAGGGTATAAATATATACCAATAATTATGAAATAATTGGGAATTAAAATGATTTATTCATTTAAAAATATATTTAAAGGATTTTGCATTTTTAAAATTTATTATATGCAGTTTGGATAAAAACCCGATTAGTGCACTGCTAATCGTGATTAAGACAAATCCGTGTTTATACAGTTTTCCATGGACAGTGCACCTTGTAATGAATTGTTTTGATTACATGTTATTTCTTATGTTGTTTTGGGGTATTATGTGAGTTGGTTTGTTTTAAATAAAAAGGAAAAGAAAATGAGAAGGGTAGAAGGGTAATATTTGAGAGAGAGGGGTGAGAATAAGAGAGGAGGGAGAGAGGGGCTACCTCATTTTACCTCCACCATCATTTTCTTCTTCTTCTTCATCTTCCTCCCTTCCCTCCACCTTCACCCCATGATATCATCTCAAAATATTGATCCAAACCCTAAACCCTTTTCACTAAAATTGATCCCCTCTACACCCTCTACACATTGGACCAAGAAAAGTGGGATTTAGACAACATTGGCAAACTAGGGTTTTTCTTGAGTTGCCCAAATGAGGTAATTTCTCCACAATTAGTCTTGTAATTCATTTACTTTAGTATCCTCGCATGTTTAGAAGCGATATTGTGAAGTTTAGTGAGGTTAGAAAATTCCTAGTTAGGGTTTGAGGGAGTTGTGAGTTGTGATAGTGAAATTGAGATTTATAGAGGCCTTGCAACTCCTGTAGTGACTGTTTACTGGACTAAACCTGAGATTAAAACCCCAGAACACGAACTTAGTGTTAGTTATATGTATGACCGAGAGGCCATTACTATACATACGATATATATTGTAGTGGATGCTTGGACATATATAGGGAGGACTTTCTTGCTCGACATGATAGTATGCTATCTTGTTGTATTTTATCTTAACATGTACTATGATTGTCTCTATGTTACATGTTGATAAAGCCCTTAGGATATGTACTCGACTACTGGGACTATGATGAGATCATACTAGTGGGGCCACGGTAGTCGACGAGTACATCCTATAACTGTTCCTAGTCGAGGGTGTATCGAGACAGGCCATCGATACACCAAAGTAGACTAGCGTATACGCATCTTGACCCATATGATGGGCGATAGATAATCCCATATCCATCGGTGTTTGACATTAAGGATGGTGTATGGGTGCTCAGTGGAGACTGGGTACACTGGACGGACTCGCCGTGAACTCCCAGATGGTATTATACCTCACGTCAGATGGCAGTTCTCTGGCGACACTGGTACAGGTTAGTCCGTAGACCTGAGATCGTCATAGAGACTTGTGTGATTCCCACTATGCTTTGATTTCCATCATACCACGTCCAAGAGGGCGTGCAAAAAGGTGGCTTTTGGGTACAGTCCCGAATCACATGGAGGCAATGAGCGATAGGAGGGGATTCGTCTCTCTCGGTATAGGGAGTTGATGTTGTGCTGTGTTCGATTGGCTATAACTGGAAATCTCTGGCCAGGGTTGCTGAGATTTAAGTGTTATCAGTAGTTTCTCAAACTGTTATAGACCTCATATCGACACGACTTATCAAGCTACCGGGGTCTGACGTTTACCACCCCTAGGCGAGATATACGACATATCAGACGAAGAGACCGGACTGTACGGGAGTGTTACTGATTGGATTCACAGGAAAATATACAGGCTTGCTTGTTGATCTTCTGATCACTCAAACATGGGTGGCTGTTACATTTAGCTGACCGCTTGCAGCTTGTGGGTGTTTGATATGATCATCACCTACTGCCGGTGTATTGACGATTCTTTAGAGTCCTACACAGAGCTTTCATGACTCAGGCAAAACGGAGTAGGAGCACATATATGATATGTGCGGGACCGAGAACAATATGTGTATGTGATACCGTATTAAAT